>OY720173.1:21959954-22622454 GCA_963082885.1 Parascotia fuliginaria
CTATACATATAATAAAAATGTAACCGATCGCTGTCTGTACATGGAAGATATATGAGAAAAAAAATTATCGTGGCCTTTATCAACGCAAATAGAACCCAAAACAATGATTGTTACAATTTTTGTCTGTTTGCTGTTTGTTTGTTTGTCTGTTTGTCTGTTTGTCTGTGCGTTTGTTCACGCTAATCACAGAAACGGCTTATCCGATTTAGATATGGTTTTCACTAATACATTGTGGTAAGCTTCACTTAACATTTAGTGTTTGTTTCATGTCAATCGGTTCATAAATAAAAAAGTTATGTCAATTTAAAGAATCACGTCGAACATTTGTTAATTTACTACGAAATCTGATAGAAACAGAGACTTTAACAGGTTACGGAATAGCTGATCTAGCGTTTTTATTTTTCGGATTCCTCTCATTTTAAACAATCTTTTACCGTTTAGTTTTAAATGAGTCCAGTTTCCAGTGAGCCTATGTTTCGCGATGACAATTAATAAAGCCCAAGGTCTCAACTAAAACGCCCACAACTAAAAGTTGTGGGCGTGGAACTAAGTATTAGCTGTTTTTCGCACGGTCAGCTTTATGTGGCTCTATCACGTGTTAGCATTCCTAGCAGCCTGTATGCTTTGATCCCCGATGGCTATACGTCTAATCCATACATCCATACACCCATACATATTATATAAGGCTTTGTCCTGACTGACTGACTGACTAACAGACAACGCACAGCCTAAACTGCTGGTCGTAGTGACTTGAAATTTGGAGGGTGTTTGTCTAAATGTCTAGAGGTTGTACTAAAAAAGGGTTTATTAAAATTTAATTCCTAAGTGTGTGAAAAGGGATGAAATCGATTGTATGAATTTTCTTCATTTTTTAAGTTACAGTATTGAAATTTTATTTTGGAATACTTCTATTTAAATAAAAAATATCCTTATAATTTTATTTTAACAGGGGTGGATTTAGAGGGGTGAAATTAGGGATGAAATATTCTATACAAAGATCTTTAGCTTTTGAAGCTAGCGACTTGAAATTTATAGGGAGGGGGAGGGAGGAAAAGGAGGAATTGAAGAGAAGGAGGAAGGGAGGGGAAAGTGAGGGGGAAGTGATGGGTAAGTGAGAGGAAAGTGATGGGGAAGTGAGGGGGAATGAAGAGGAAGTGTGGGGGAAATGCGGGAGAAGTGAAGGGAAAGTCAGGGAGAAGTCAGAGGGAAGTAAGGGCAAAGCCAGGGAGAAGTGAGGGAGAAGTGAGGGGAAAGTGAGGGGAAGTGAGGGGAAAGTGACGGAGAAGTAACGGGGAAGTGAGAGGAAGTGAGGGGGAAGTGAGGAGAAATTGAGGGGGAAGTGGGGGGGGGGTGAGGAGGCAGTGAGGGGGAGTGAGGCGGAAGTGAGGGAGGGAGTGGGGAGAAGTGAGGTGGAAGTGAGGGATGAATGAGCGGAAAATGAGAGGATAGTGAGGAGGAAGTGAGGGAGACGGTAGAGGAAGGGAGGGGGAAGGAACGCGGAAAGTAAGGAGTTCTCGAATGGTGGATAAAGGGAGGGGAAGGGATAGGAAGCGATAGGAAGGGAGAGGAAAGGAGGAAAAGGAAGGAGAAGGAAGGCGGAAGAGAGGGGAAAGCGAGGAGGCAAGGTAGAGGGAAGTAGAGGAAAGGCTGGAGGAGGGGCAAGGGATGCTGAAGGAGGTGAAGAGGAGAAGGGGGAGGGGAGGAGAGGAAGGAAGAAACTGTGGAGAGTGAAGAAAAGTGTAATAGGAAAGAAGGGAAAGGGGAACGTTATTGTAGTGAAAATTTGCCTTTGTGTATTGTATATTGATTTACGAGGGATATCTTTAGGTAGGTGAAAGAGGATTTGTATGAATAGGAGATTAAAAATAGTATGAAAAACAGTATTTAAACAATATAAAAATGTCTATTGGAAAAACGACATTTACGCGAGCGAAGCCCAAAAGGTCACTCACTCACTTATCACGAAATTTCAGAAACAACAATGGCTAGGAATCTCAAACTTTGCATTGTCATTCTTATTAGAATATAGGTGCTCACTTAGACGGAATTTTGCGAAATCCATCCCCTAAGGGGGTATAAAGGGGTGGCAAAGTTTGTATGAAACTTTTATAGTTTTTTATAGTAGGATTACCAAATTACTAGAAAATACTCTTTTTTTAATATTCAGAAACCACCCTTATTAAATGGGCAAATAAGAGTCGCAAGTTTGTGTGAAAGTGGTTTGTCAGTTTTAGCGGTAGCGGGTTTAAACTGGATTCGCCATAGAGACGGATAATACCGATACAATGTACGATTGCCATAAAATCAGGCACGCAATATTCTCATAGATGCACGCATCTGAATTTTCACGCGAACGAAGTCGCGGGCAACAGCTAGTTACTAATATATGCTTACGTGAAGTATCAATATTACCTTTTCACTTACAACTTCAAACACTGAGTGCGCGGTATCAACATTCATTCATTAAAATACCAAAGTAAACGTTTTTATATACACACTGCGAATAATAATTCGGATAGTAACGGCACGCTGCTCAGACGCAGCTTAAATCTCATGTAATTGGGCGTTTGCGGACCGACACCGGGGTTACTGTTACTTGGTTGGACCAAGCTACAGGAATACGCGATTTGTTTTTGATTACAAATATTACGTTTTATTTTCTTACAAATAAGTGTTTCGTCTGATGAAAAGTGGTAACATATTGGTTAAAATATTTGTGGAGTCTCTACGTATAAAAAGGAGAACCACCTGTAATTGCTAACGAATGCTATTGAAAAGCTTTCGTCTAAAGAAAATATTTTATTGGTATTGTTTAAAAGAAATTATGGCTTTGTTTGCATTTCCAGTCAGAGATATAACGGGTATATTACACTAGCTTTCTGCGGCGAAGTTACATCCTTTTTTGCTTACTGCTCTGCTCTAGTCGCCAGAAGCGTGAAGTTACATAGCCTATAATCTTCCCCGAGAACTGGGCTATCCTACGCAATAAGAATTTTTCAATTCCGATTGGTAGTTTCAGAGATTAGCGCGTTTACCCAAACAAACAAACTTTTCCGCTTTATATAATGTATATATTACATTTATATTTATGTTTTGAAACTAATCGCTTATGTCTTGCACCGTTCATATAATGAAGCATTTATTTATTTAACTGGTAATATTAATTAAAACTACTTGATGGATATATAGCGAGATTTTAACTTAAATAGGTACATATTTAGAGGACCTCAGAAGCCAGTTAATAAATTTTAATATTTGTTTGTTTTACCATAAGTACCTACTTACAGGTTTTATATAATACCAGCCTGTTTTACTGTCCCACTGCAGGGCAAAGGCCTCTTCTCATATAGAGAAGGTATGAGCATTAATCACTACGCTTGCTCAAGGCGGATTGGCAATTTCAGTCTTTTAAGTCCAGGTTTCCTAACGATGTTTTCCTTCACCGCCAGTTAGAAACGTCCAAGACAAACTTAGAAAATACATATGATTTGAAAATTCACATTGGTACTTGCCCAGATTCGAACCAACTTCCTCGTGGTTATGAAGCGGGTGTCTTAACCACTGGATCATTTTGACTTCAGATTTTATATTAAACTTTATGTTAGACTAGCTGACCCGGTGAACGTCGTTCCGCCTGACAGTCGATCAACAATACTTTATTTTTCTAAAATAAAAGATTTTTTCTAAAATAAACGTAACCTAAGTTATTCCTTATTAGTTATTACATCAGCTACCTGCTAATAAAAGTCCTGTCAAAATTTTTTAGGGATAAAAAGTAGCTTATGTCCCGAAACCAAATCTATCTACATACCAATTTTCACTGAAATCGGTTTAGCGGTTTAAACTTAATATGGTAGTTAAGTATTCTTAAACTTTCTAAATCACCGCGCAATTTTCTTAGTTTTCTTGCATAACAAACAACAAAAAAAGAATTAACGAAATTGATCTAGCCGTTCACGCGTGATGCCATGACCAAGGGAAATAGGGATTTATTTTTGTATATATTTCTTAGAACTTATACTCTGTGTCGTATATTTTTTTACATTATTTAGATTGGATCTCTTTAAGTAAGTTAAATAATGCACTATGACAATTAAAAGGGTAACGATAAACTCCTACTAATATTATAAATGTGAAAGTTTATGTGTGTGTGTTTGTTACTACTCAGCGCCTAAACGGCTAAACTGATTTCGATGAAAATTGGTATGTAGATAAATTATAGGCTACTTTTTATCCCGAAACTCGGTCTGGTTCCCGAGGGAGACAAAACATATTTATACATATAAAGAGTTTTAATTTTTAAGTACGCAATTTAATTACCTATGTCTCTATTATTGTCAAAACATTACACTAAATAAAACGGTTTTTACGAAACACTATTTGTAAATAAGTTTCATTTAGGATAGACTTTAATAATAATAATAATAATAATAATAATAATAATTTTTATTCATAAAAAGTTACAGATCAACTTACAACTTACTTACTTTAAATTATATGAATTCGGAACAGGCCGCCAGTATAAGTACAATCAAACAAACTTAAGAGATCTTTACTATACACACTACAAGCAAATGCAACGGAGTTGTTCACCTGTTTACATACAATGTACTAGTATGTTCAATGTACACGTATAGCCAGAATTAAATACTTTTAGTTTACTAATGTCTCTAGACATAATCAATGTATTTATGCCACTAAACAGGCATATAAGAAAAAATATAACAAGCAATAAATATTATTAAAAAACAAAAAGGCGTCAACCTAAGTCCGCTATTACACTATCATAGAAATATGATCATAGATGTGTGAGTCATTTTTATATGAAGAACATATGACGGTATAATAACTACATGTGATTCATATTCTCTATGATCATAGTTAGGGGATCCTTTTTGACAGCTAGCGTACAAGTAGGATCATATTCAACACACTAGCACAGTCTGTATGTTAATAGACGGTGCTAGTGTGTTGATTTGAAGGGAAGGGAAAT
The DNA here is from genome assembly GCA_963082885.1 of Parascotia fuliginaria. NCBI lineage: Eukaryota > Metazoa > Arthropoda > Insecta > Lepidoptera > Erebidae > Parascotia > Parascotia fuliginaria. Next base: position 21,964,948 of record OY720173.1, read on the forward strand.
GATCCCATAGCAACGGAAAACACGACTTGATGGTATATGACGTTTCTATGATCAATAAGTGTAATAAGTAAAAATGAAGAACGTCATCATACAACTATGATCATACAATTTGACAGATATGAAATCATATTTGAACGATTTAAATATGATAATGTAATACCGGCCTAAAACAAAGTAAAAAAAATAAATAAACTCATTATTTTTCTCGCGCTGACGCTACATTGAAATATTATGTACCCAATGTCACTCCTACAATCAATACGAATGACACCTCATAACGTTAAAATCCATCAAGCCATTTAGGTTTTGAAGCGTGTCAAAGAAACAAGACATACATACCTACATAAATACATATATACTCTCGAAAAACATTACCCTCCTTGATTTTAGCAATCGGGCAAAAGAAGACTCAAAAAACGTAGACTACTGCTTAAAAACTAGATTAAACAAAACAGCTAAAGAACGAACAAGAAGCGGGCGGCCATCGAATTAAAAAAACAAAACTGTATTTTGGCCACAAAAATGTGGTATGTAGGTTTACGAGCGACCGACACAGTAGGCTTCGTTCAGGCCCTGCCTATAAGTGGCACAACGCAGTAGCCGCTTTCAACTGCTAACATCCTCAACTAGCTGCCTTCAGCGCGGTTTCACCCGCGTTAATACACGTCTCTAATTACGGCTTTGCTCCCGTGGCTCTTAGTGTAATGATAGTCTAGTTCTCGAGGAAGGTTATAGGCTCAGTTACATCACGCTTCTGGCGACGGGAACATAGTAGTAATCAAAGACGCGGGTGAAACCGTCCCGTCGACGTAAGAGTGAGAGCGCTGGAGGCCCAATTTCCCCCCTTTCCTCTTTCCTCACCTTCCTCATTCCTTTCCCCTAATCCCATTCCCGGTCATCATAGTGGAGGCCACCATGCCAGCAGTTTAAGACGATGACTTTTGGTGTAGTGGCCACCACTTTTGGATTCTACTGACTACCATCAGGCGATGTAGAGTCACTTTGGTAGACTAATTTATAAAAAAAAAATATTTTTCGATACAACTCTCGTATAAGAAATGATGTCTATACCTTTAGAGAGACTCAACAAACACTAATTAACGGACAAAAAGCACAAAAAGTCTCGGCACAAATACTAATAGATCACACAATTATTTTGAATGAAATCCACACCTGGTATAGCGATCACATCCACAACCACGGAGATCCAGAGGCAGTTAAATTTTAACTCAAAAAAATATAACAAGGCTTTGATATAATCGTCTAATAAAGTCTCAAAAGTTAATAATTTTCGTATACATGTAAAGAAATTTAATATTTTCGTACAAATATGAGAGGGGTATGATTTGGTAACAGCAGTTGTCAGTCCCCGAAACAGGTTTACTCCCGATGTTAACGGGACCTCCGAGTGACCTCAATAAGGTTTTCGGTATGTACTGTCGGTTTAGCTGGACATTACAAAGGATGTATGGTAAAATGTATTTGATAGCATAGGAAATTTCGATTCTTTATCTTAATAAAATTGTGATTCGTAGATAGTAGTTCACTTTTTTGTTTTTTCATTTCATTTCATTTCATTTTGAAATGGGTTTCTCCAATTTTTATTAAAATCGGTTTAGCCGTTTAGGCACTGAGTGGTAACAAATACACACACACAAACTTTTCTCATACAGTATGTATTATAATAAATATTACACTTTGTAATAGACATTTCGATTAAAAGTAGTTTATGTAAATATAAAATCCGCCATTTTTATATTGAAAATTGTCGCAATTATATTAAGACAATGGTTTCTAAATATAACAAAACTGTTACATGATCGATACAATATTAATAATTTGCAAAGAAGCCTTACTCGGGTATTTCCGAACCTAATTTCTTGTGCTAAATATAAACGCGGTCCGTCTCACGGATCTTACATACGGGATGCTAAGTAATACTTAGCCAAAATGTCGCATGTTTTCATTTATTCTACGTTATGATTATGCTTTTATATACTTCCTATATATATTTATCTTATACTTTTATGTATCATGTACTTAATAATATTTATATTTGTTAGATTTCTACTTCAAATGCACCTACTTTATCTTATCACTGCATCAGCCTGTGAGGTTGACTGGTAGAGAATGCCTTTGCCATTAAGTCCGCCTATATACTTTGTATATGAAGTTATTAAATAAATAAATAAAAAATAAATAAAAAATATAGCGGTAGATTTTAAGAACTGTTGTTTTAATAAATACAATAGATTTGTCTTCTAGTGCACTTGCTCAGGCATATAAACACGCTTATACATACTATCTTCAGGTTTACGTTTAACTGTCGCTATCAGTTACGGAATCAAAGTTATGTTAACATGAGTGTGTTAATTTATCTCATGAATCAATTCGTTATGTAACGTCTAAACATTTATAAATATCCTTCGAGGAATTACTTTCTTTCTATTTATTTTCCTCAAAGAAAGTTCAGTTAAATTGAGTCATGTGTGTATGTTTATGTATACGACTTGGTTTTTCACTGTCACTTTTTAATGAATTTAAATATTTAACTGTCCGTCTATTAGTTTAATTGATTACCTTTTGACCCTTGATTGAATAAATTCCTATAGCTTTAGATTAATTTTTGTGTTTAGTCTCGTTGTATAGTTATATTTAAATTTGGGTATTGATTGATGTAATTGATGTCTAATATAAATAATAGTATATTGGTAAGAGAATGTAAGTAATATAGGTACGCTCTACTTACCGCGTAAAAATTTGTATGAATAAAAATAGTTTTCAGAATAAACGCTGGTGGAGCTAGTTATTTATACAAATAATTTGCGTTCTCACCATTGAGACAAATTAATTTTAATTCATGTTACAACTAGTAATATCTATACTATTATATAAAGTGGAAAAGTTTGTTTGTTTGTACGCGCTAATCTCTGAAAGTACCAGTCGAATTTGAATAATTATTTTTGCGTATGATAGCCCAGTTCTTGAGGAAGGTTATGTGATATGTAACATCACGCTACTAGCGGCAGGAGCAGAGCAGTAACCAAAGACGGTAGTAGATCCACGCTGGTTTCAGCATGAATGGGCCGGATCGTCCGGGGAAGTACTACCCTCTCATAGAAGATCGACTTAAGAGTAGTAGATCCACGCTGGTTTAATATTTAAAGCTGGTATAACCGCTCTGCGGGAAACTAGTAAATATATAAGGAAAATACTTTAACGAAGTTCAAAAGTATGCCAAATATAACAATGTTCACGCCTCTATAATCTACCATCAGTTATGAACGTAGTCTAATAAAAGATCGTTAGTAGATAACAATCTAATGATGGTCATCTTGACTACAATATATAATTTATATATAGCCATAATATGTACACAGTTTGAATAAAATAATCAGCTGGTAACCAAACTAGTTAACAGTAAAAAAAATTGGACATTATCGAAGTTGTAACGCTCTGAATGAAGCTTATGATACTATTGTACTGTCATACATACGTACATAACTTCACGCCTGTCTCCCATTAATGGGGTAAGCAGAGACTATAGAACGACATTTGCTTCTATCTAAATATACCTCCTTTGCCTCTTCGACATTTATTAATCTTTTCATACACACACGTCGGTTACGGGTGCTTGTAATATATTTATTTATAGAGCTTAATCTTTTAAATAAGTACTTTTTAACAAGAGGATTTTGCGAGGGAGCGGGTCACTAGTAATTAGTATTATAAATAGATTTAGAGTATTATCATATAAGTATTAAAAACTTAGTACACGAAATTGATATTTTCGTAAATACATTCACATATTTACAAACAATCCTCTTAAAAAGCACATAAAATTTCCATAAAAAACTAGTTCAAAAATTTATTTGCGAAATTTTGATAAACTTACTGAAAGTATTTATGTCACGAAGTTAGCTAGCTGTTGTTGTTCAAAGCTGTGCATCGTACAAAAGATGTACAATTTATCTTGTCGAACTCGATACTGTAATTTTAAAGGATTGACGTCGCAATTATTTTGCACAAGCACTTTTTAATAAGTTCTATTGTGTGGCGTTTTTGTGAAATCTTTTGTATCGTCCAAAGTGTTGGCGTGCTAAGTACTTAGAAGTAAATCATCAATATCTTCTTAATTTAAATATTATAAGTTAAAAGAAAAGAAAGAAAACAGTTTATTTTTCACATACGCACACAATAAATAATAAAAAAAAACATTTAATCACAAAAACATAAAACTTGCGCATGTTTTATTTATTTTGAAATGCTTTATGTGGTCAAAATTATTAAGTTTTTATCAACATTTAGATTTTCCTTTTCTGCAAATAAAATTAATGTTCTAATGTATTTAAGAATATTGATATTAATAAAGAGATCGTCTGCTAAAAAAGAGGTATGAAAGGAGTGGAGTCTTTTTTCTCCTTTTTACTCCCACACTAGGGAACAAGCCCAGTGTCGCGGGGAAATTGTACAAACATACATTTAACGGACACAAAGTACACCGCGACTCGGAACAAATATTAAAGATAACACAATGTTTTGTCCTGTGTGGGGATCAAACCCACAACCTCGTGCACAGCAGTCGCTTGCGCTCCCACTGCACCACGGAGAACTATATAACAAAAGATGACGTTACAAAGAACTATCCAATAGTAGCAGATTTAAATTGACCAGTTTAATAGATTTAAGACACTATAATAAACATTTACAAATCCGTCGACAATTACTCTCATTTACTGTTAGATGCTTTTCACTTTTTGAGACGAAAGCCTACCTCACTCCCTCGCTGCACTGTCTTTCCCCTCGACTTGGCCTCGAAACCTCGATTCAGAGTCAAGTACAGATCACGTGATCAGTGTAGATACCGCCTACTAACAAGATGAGTTTGCTTCATTTATTAACAGCAAACGAAGAGATTAATGATTCAGCGCAAAAGCATGTTTCTTGTATGGTTAATATTGCAGGCCTTCAGTAGAATTTAGAAGCATTACAATTGGCTAAATGGATTGATGGATTTTAACGTATGAGGTGTAATTAGATTTGTAATAATTGTGGGAGTGACATAGGGTACATAAAATTTCAATGTAGCGAATGAAAAGAAATGGGCTTCTTTCTTTACACTTTGTTTTAGTCAGGCGGACTTTTTGTTTCATAATAATATACATTGCTTATTATGGATTGCGCTGTAAAGTTTTTGCGACCTCTAGCTAGTTAATAGTATCGAGGTTGTCACTATCCAACGCTTTTCAAAAGAATTTAAGTCTTAAAATAAGTTGTTCTTAATAGTTTAGATAACATATTTTTTTAATAAATTAAAGTCTTATTTTAATGTTGTTAGTTATTCATGAATGTAATCGTCACACGTCTAAAGTATATTATTATAACGTGTAGCACTACAACTAAACACATTTCTATGATAATTATAAATGCGAAAGTTTGTGTGTGTGTGTGTGTTTGTTACCACTCAACGCCTAAACAGCTGAACCGATTACTGTGAAAATTGGGATGTAGATAAATTAGGTCCCGGAGACAGATATAGGCTTTTTATCATGAATTTCAATCTGGTTTCCGAGAGAGGTAAAAAAACTTCGCCTTGTTCTTGTGGCGTGCTCGACTGAACTATAAAATATATGTTAGCTGTGTTGAGAAGACCTAAGAAAAAGAAAAGGTTTTCCTTAAATAGGTTATTAAAATTTTGGTTGTTTAACTCTTTGAATCACATATATATTATTATTGAAGGATTTTCTGGCGATTATAATCTGAAAATATTACAATTTAAAAACAAACTTAAATTTGACGTAAATAAAACAAAATTTTAACATGTCGTTATGTGTCAAATCAAGTAATTTGAACCTTATTGGCGATAACAAAAATATTTTAATAACTGCATAATGCCAATTATAAAGTTGTAACATCATTTTTTTATTGTTATAGTACATCGTAATACTCCTACGATATAATAACTAATACACCTTTTTTAAAAGTCGTTAAAACTATGATGCACGAAACAATTTAGACTGGCCTGTTGGTCTAGTGGTTAGTGACCCTGACTGCTAAGCCGGAGGTCGTGGGTTCGATTCCCACCCAGGACAAACCTTTGTGTGATGAGCATGATTGTTTGTTCTGTGTCTGGGTGTAATTTATCTATAATATGTATGTATTTACAAAAAAAAAAATGTATATAAGTAGTATATCAGTTGTTTAGTACCCATAACACAAGCAAATATAATTGCTTAATTTGGGACTAGATGGCGCTGTGTGAATGTGGTAGAATATTATTATTAATTAGCTTAATATCTATATAAAATAAGCAATCCCACAAAAAACACCGTACTACACATTAAACACACATCAATTTATAGTCTATGAAAGTAAGAATGCACCTAGTAGATATGGTCAAACACCGTGGACCACGTGGTTTGTTTCATTTCCTTCCAAAACAAATATAATTACGTTTTGAAAGTCTTGCCCTTGGATGGTTTTTACAGTTCACCATATCATAGTGTATTTACTAGTGTAAACACTTTAATTATCTAAACTAATATTATAAAAAGAAAAGATTAGATTTATTGTATGTTTGTTGCAACTTAATTAAAAATCTACGTAATCGATTTCTCCCACGTACGTGCAGGCTCTGGAACGAACTACCAGCTGCGGTGTTTCCCAAGCGCTATGACATGTCCTTCTTCAAACGAGGTTTAAAGAGAGCATTAAATCACGGTAGGCAGTGGCTTCGCAAAGCCCCTGGCATTGCAGAAGTCTATGAGCTACAGTTACCACTTACCATCAGGTGAGCTGTTGGCTCGTCTGCCACTGTAGGCAATAAAAAAAAAAGAATTTTTCTTCACCTATATGAAGCTACACATATTATGACGGGTAATATAGGTTAGTTTTAATTATATTTAACTGAATGATGCAATACTACACCATTGGAATGATATTTTACCGTGGGCGTTTGTTGTGAGACCGAATGAAACTTTTTAAACCGAAGCGAAGCGAGGGCTTACGTCCAGTAATTAAATAAATAAAGAAAAAAAAGAAAGAAAGAAACAAAAAAAGAATTTTTTTTTTCTTTCTTCAAAATAAATAAATAAACTTTTTTCTGTATATAATAATAATAATACCAGCCTGTTTTACTGTCCCACTGCAGGGCAAAGGCCTCTTCTCATATAGAGAAGGCATGAGGATTAATCACCACGCTTGCTCAAGGCAGATTGGCAATTTCAGACTTTTAAGTCCAGGTTTCCTCACGATGTTTTCCTTCACCGTCAGTCAGAAATGTCCAAGATAAACTTAGAAAGTACATATGATTTACTTGCCCGGCTTGGAACCCACTACCTCGTGTTTACGAATCGGATGCCTTATCCACAGGGCCATTCTGACTATTCTGTATATGTTATTTAATAATTAGTTAAGAATTTTTTTCCTGTCCAAAATATAAGCTTCTTTCTTCTTATGTGTCTTAAGGACTAAGGGAATACCAATAAACAAACAGTTGCATCGTAATGCGTATTAAATATAACCTTCCTGAGGTCACCAACCTTCGACATGCATGGCGACTATGAGTAACCTGACTCTACGGCAGGTTAATATCCAACCGTGAACTTAATAAAGTATTACTATAGTGACTGTATATTAGTTTTTTTTTAAATACTAGCTTTCCGCGGCACGGTTTCACCCACGTCTTTGCATACTGCTCTGCTCCCGTCGCCAGAAGCGTGATGTTACATAGCCTATAACTTTCATAAAGACCTGGGCTATAATACGTAAAAAAAATTTTTCAAATACGATAGTTCCAGAGATTAGCGCGTTTCGCGTTAAACGTTTGTAGTTACTGCTCCTCTCCCGTGGGTCATAGCGTGATGTTGGAGTAAATATAACCTTCCTAGAATTTGGCTATCAAATGTATCAAATTTAAATCTGACAGCTGCGGTGGTTCTAGAGATTAGCGCGTTCAATCAAACAAAACGCTTAAAATGGGATGGAGACTCTTCATCTTTATATTATAAAGGTGAAGAGTTTCCACCCCATTTCCCATTTGAGACCTGTGAGACAGACAGAAATACAAGACATAAATGACGTATTTGCAAACACAGCCTTGTAGGAAAGTAAACCTTTATGTATTAGATAAAGTGTCATTAAGATAATTTATTTGGCACGATCAAAAATTTCAAGGTAAATTTAGAATAAATAATTGTTTTACGGATCGTTCAACTCTTTTAAAAATACAAGTAGGTCATCAATTAAATTGAATATTGATACGTAGCTATTGCATATTTTTAAATACATACATAACTTTACGCTTGTCTCCTATTAATGGGGTAAGAGGCAATAAAACGGCATTTGCACACACAACATACCTCTTTTGCCTCTTTAACGTTCATTATACTTTTCATACATACACGTCGGTTACGGTACGGCAAAGGAGGTAGGTTTGGATCGCAGCAAATGCCATTTTATTGTCTCTGCTTACCCCATTAATAGGAGACAAGCGTTAAGTTATGTATGTATTTAAAAAGCAATTTTCTTTTGTCCTTAAGCACGTGAATTATCTATTATGTTAATTAATATTTTCGAAATGAACACTCAAAAATATTTGTTTTGACAGCGCTGTCAAAAAGGAAGTCTTTTTACCAAAGTGGCGCTATCTGGTGGCGAAAATTTTCCTAAACACCCTCATTGTGCCTTTTGTCACATCACCTATATTGTAAAATTTTTAAATATTGAAAAAACTGTTAAAATATTTTGTTGCAAGACTATAGAGTCATATACAATAAATACAGTTACAATAATATAGTCGATAAAAATACAAAAAAAATAAACTACTTTGGTAGAGCAAGTAAGAACAATACGTTATCAGTAGCACGTGTGGTACAGTTAGAGTGACGTAGAGTCGTAGAGCCGTAGAGCTAACTGTAAGAACAAGGCCGTTCGATGCCCGCGCCACGTGGCTCTATTAACATAATGCACGAGGATTTTAATATAAGAGAGTAGTTTTTTAGATTTTATATTTTTTTTATTTTACAATTTATTATTGTATAAAATAAATAAAATAGCATTATTAAAAAAAAAGTAGTTTACAATTTATTATTTTAAAAAGTACCTACACTTTTTTCAATAATGCTCTTTTTATTTGTTTATACAATAATAAATTGTAAAATATTAAAAAATGATATAAACTAAATTAATAATAAATTAAAACTCTATGTCAGTTTGAGATATAAATTATTGATAGCGCCATTAATATATATATTAAATATTTTTGTTAACGTATAATTTTAGTAGAATTTTATAATTTTTATAACACTAACATCCAAAAGTACCGTTATTATTCCCTAAAACCTCATCTGTATTACATGAGGCTAGTGACCACAGGCTCTACCAAGAGGCTCTACCGGGTGCCGTCCAAAACTACGCCGTTACAAGGGACAAGGACCTCTGGTAGAGTCGAATGCATACTGACGTAACAACGAATTTTTAGTTTTGTAGAGTTTTAGTCGGAATTTAGATAGTTTTAAGCATATGTAGAGTCTACTAAATATAAATTATTTTATATATTATTACTTACTGTTATAATAATTATAAAAAAAATAATGTATTTTTTATTACCTAACTACTGATTAATGTATATATATATATATATAAGTTTCTTTAAATTAAACATTTAAGTTTAAAAAGGCATTTATTTAAAGTCTCTAGCCAAGGTGTTAAAATAGGTTAATTTTTTGGTATTAATATATCAAAGTACAGCCATTATTATTTTTTACTGCCTCTGTAGTTCGGTGGTACTATGTACGGATTACCACGCAGAGGTCTCGGGCTCGATCCCGGGTCAGGTAAAGTGATATTGGGTTTCAAAAAATTCTCAGTATTATCCCGGAGGCTGGCATTGTGCCCAAAAAATGGCAACAGGCTTGCCCCCTGTTACATGGAATCTAAAATAAAAAACCGGGTTGTCAAACACCTCTACCTACCCTTCTTGGATAAAAAGCGTGAAGCTATGTATGTATGTATAAAATAAACAAATAAATAAAGCCTTAGTTTAACCACGTCCTTACTACAGCCTTCCAGACTCGCTCTCAATGAAATGTGGGTCAAGTTTATTGACAAATCAGGACGTTGCCCGTGCTGTGTCCCACTCACACGTATAGCGGCGTCTCTCTCGCACGCAGGCTCTACCTCTCATGAGATTTTGTTGCCTCCAATTGGAATCGTATTCATGTAGAGATAAATAAATAACTGTACTTGTAGAGTTTTGATTTAGATCTTAGATAGGAAAAATAAGAGTTAGTGTCAGCTGGTTTTGTAATCGTAGAGACAATAAGCCATAATATTTGAATCAGATATAATATTATTGAAATTAGTGTTTTCGACTTATTTTACATTGTACACTTTTTACTTATTTACTTATGTATGTATTTTGTTTAGCTATGTTTAGATCACTAGCTGCGGCACACGGCTTCGCACACGAGTAAAATGTTTTTTGAATCCCTCGGCAAATAGACCGATTTTCAGAGTAATGCCTTTGTCCGTCTCCGGCACCGAAACTATCTACATACCAATTCAATTTTCATTGAAATCGGTTCAGCCGTTTATGCGCTACGTGGTAACAAAGACACACAACACATTTCTTCGCATTTCGTATTAGTAGAATATTTTTTACATACTTATTATTATTTACCTATGTATGTATTTTAATCCGACTACAAAAAGGAGGAGGTTCTCAAGGAGGTATATTTTTTGTTAAGTTATTTTTATAAAAATAATTTCAAACAATTTAATCCTACTACTTGAAGAAATTTCAAATAACTTGATACGGAATACTACAGCCTACATCTATGCCGCCATATATTATTCTTTTGCTCTATTACTATCAAAACAAAAATAAATAGAGTTAATATAATTTCATAGTAAATTCTATCTTCCCGCATCGTCTTTGCTTACTGCTTTGCTTCCGTCACCAGTAGCGTGATGTTACCTTATAACCTTCCTCGAGAACTAAGCTATCATACGCAAAATAAATGATTCAAATCAGACTGGTAGTTTCAGAGATCAGTGCGATCAAACAAACAAACTCTTTGCTTTATATAATATTATAGATAATACGAGATGCTCTACAAATTTGAAGCGGTATCTACTCCATTAATAAGAAACATTTTAGAACGTAATTAATCTCTATGTAGAGTAATACTCTATCATTAATAAAATACGGTAGCTAGAGGAAGTCGGTAATTTGTGTTTAAACAATTTTTTATACATTTGTCGTCTCTATTATTGAATGTAGAGATTTATTATCATCAATGTATGCAAGATTTATTTGTCGTTATAAATACCTACTTGTTTGTCGATTTAGTAGGTACTAACGCGGGTAAAACCTCGTGAGGCTTTGTAATATCACGCTACTGGCGACGGGAGTAGAGCAGTAAGCAAAAACGAGGGTAAAATCGCTCCGCTTGAAGCTTGTAGTATAGATATAGATAAAAATATAGGTTAAAAACATTTCGAGCCTTTGTGATCTATTGTATTTCCATCTTTGGTGTCTATTAGATTATTTTGTATTATAATTATGATTACTCCTATTACGGTCGGAGGCTCGATGCTCGAAGTCGTTGATGAGTACATATACCTGGGACAAACAGTCCGATTAGGTAAGTCCGATTTCGAGAAAGAGGTCACTCGTCAAACCCAACTCGGCTGTCTACAACATGTCTTCTCGTCCGCACTACCGCAGTGTCTGAAGACAATGCAGCGGGCTATGTTAGGTGTCTCCCTGCGCGATCGTTTGAGAAACGAAGAAATCCGCAGGCGAACCAAAGTAACTGACGTAGCTTGCAGAGTTGCTTCTCTGAAGTGGCAATGAGCAGGACACATAGCTCGCAGACCTGACGGCCGCTGGGGCAGAAAGGTTCTAGAGTGGCGACCACGAACCGCAAGACGCAGTGTGGGCAGACCCCTCACAAGGTGGACCGACGACCGGCCACGGTGGTGAAAATTGTGGGAGGCCTATGTCCAGCAGTGGACGTCTTTTGGCTGATATGATGATGAAATTGTGATGGTAAATAAAGAAAAAGCCTTTTTGTGAGACTGAGGCTTTGTTGTACGTAGAGTTTCCATCGTCATTTTAACCTACCTTATAATAATATGTATTCAAAAATACATTTAATTTACTTAATCTTATTAAAACTATACCTATAGCTTAGCGTAAAAGTCCCACACAGCCTTCAAACATCCCATTAACCCAGTGAAGGATGTGCGGCGTCATGTTACGTGACGTCACATCCTTAGCTTATTGAAACGATATCCGGTTCCGGATTTTAGGGGTCCAACGAAATAAAGGGTTGTTTGCTATCATATTGTTATGGGTGTAATGATAGGGTCTAAATTGAGAGGGTGGTTGTTTTTTGTTAGTGTTTTTTATAATAATGGGTCAAGTCGGTGTAGTGTATTTATTTTTTATATAACTATACAATGATGTGTGCTAAGAAAGGTAAAAAAAATGTAGAGCCAAAATTAAATGCTTCTAAAAGCCTTTTTATAGTGTGCTAAGTTGGAGATCTTTTTAACAATGCAAGCCTTAGGTTATGGTTACTGCTTACCATTAAGAAAACTAATTTTGTTTGTCATTTTTATGCTCTTTATGGCTAAATTAATTTTATGAAACTTAATTATCCGATGGCAGTAAATCTGTTGTTTTATTAAGCTCTACAAAAGGCTCTACATAAATAATTAATTATAATTATATTATGACTGAACCTTATTCTCATGTGAACATTTTCTAATAATTATATTATAAAAATATACGTAGAAAAGTGTGAGATTTTCTTACGTTCAACAGTTCTCGTTGATGTCTAATACATACAAGAACCGATTCAAGTAAAACATCTTTCGATCATTTTGATTTATTTTAAGAAAAGTGTTTCTTTTATATTTAAATGTATATGTAATACAATTAAATAAAATTACATATAACTACCTACATAAAATTTTGGCTTTTTAAAAGAACACATGGTAACAATAAGGTTCTTTTATAAGCACATGTCGTAGGCTTTCTCGTGTTGCTTTCACCCGCTCTATATAGAGCCTGACAGATGTCCCGCGAACCCTTCAATCAGTCAATATTTGAAGCAGGTAGAGAAAAAAACGAACATGTGCGTCCTGTGGGAACTTTGTAAGATGTAGAGTTATCTAATGTGTACATCTCTACATGCGTACAAAGATTGTGTATTTATTGAAACTGAATAGTGTCATAAAAGATTTTGATGTCTAAAATTATAATAATAGAGTCGTATTATTATAAATGTCTAAAACACATAACATTTATATTTTGACACATTTTAATATTCCTTCTAACAAGAAAAAAAGAAAATACAATATCTACACTATTATATAAAGTGGAAGAGTTTGTTTGTTTGAAAGCGCTAATCTCTGGAACAACCAGTCGAAAAATTATTTTTGCGTATGATAGCCTAGTTCCTGAGAAAGGTTATAGGCTACGAACATCACGCTACTGGCAACGGGAGCAGAGCAGTAAAGATGTTGGTGAAACTGCGCCGCAGCAAGCTAGTTTGATATAAGACAGAGATAAATGAAAGTAAACAACAGACATTAATAAAAAAAATATAAAAAACAAAAAGATAATTTTGTATGGCATTATATGGCAAAGTTTGATAAAACTCTACATTTAAAATCAAAGACCCAAATCTAAAGTGAGTATCCGACAATTCGTAAATGGCTGGTGATATGGAGGCTCTATGTGGGTCATAGGAACACGTTCCGATCTAGACTCTACCAAGGTGTGTGGACCGGTTGAAGGCTTTCTCTCGCTGACAGGCTCTATGTACGTAGAGCTGTCATTACTTGATAATTGCGACGCTACTGTGCTTAGATTAAATTTTATTTAAAAGACAGTCAAACTTGTAAGATATTAAAAAAATATCGGCTCTATGATGGCCAATAATGTAAAATTACTGTAATAGAGTCGACTCTATCTCACTAATATTAACGCAGAGTATTAGTTACATAGAGTTTGTATGGATATTTATTACTCTTTCATTCAAAAACTACTGAATGGATTTTAATGAAACTTTACAATGATATAGCATAATGTTTTATTAAGAAATATGCTATGGCATATATAGGTAGATTTTATTATTTTTTTATTGTACTTACGGAAAGTAAAATTTAAAAAAATTGCCTGAAAAATTAACTTTTCTATATTCCCATACAAAAGTATCTTTATTTATCCCAAAATGTTTAAAAAAATGTCCACACTTGCGAAGCTGGGGCGGGCTGCTAGTATATAATGTATATAATAATTTAATATTTTATATCAAGTTATTGGGCATTACTATGACGAGGTGTTCAGTTTATATTATGATTTTGCGCTTGTCTCTGCCTAGTCCCTAACAATAGCTGTACAGGATCAGCTGATAGCGCTTTCACCTGGCCAATGTCCGCTCGTCGTTACCGATGCGGCGCGCGTCGCGTGTACGACTCTACCACTCTACCTAGAGTATGTGCTGTTATTTTGATACTTTACTTGTATATTATACATATACTGCACCCAGCATGCGTTGCAATGCTACGTAATTTAAAAAAAAAACATTTTTGTAATTAGCTTAGCTCTAGTTAAGATTTGTTTCGAGCAACCCCAAAACACCCTCGCAAAGTTTCATCGCAATCTGATTAGTGGTTGCTGCACACATAGAGGACAAACAGACACAAATTATGTTTTTTATTTTTATTATTTAAGAGAAGATTGATAATGTATTAACCATATTTTATTTTGTGAATGGGCAATAGATAAAAGTATTATACATTTTTTATCCATACTAAAACTAATAATATAAATGCGAAAGTAAATCTATCTGTCTGTCTGTCTGTTACGTTCTCACGCCTAAATCACTAAACCGATTTTGAGAGAATTTGGTTTAAGGATAGAAAGACCTTATGTTTATTAAAGTCAAACTGTCAATTTAAAGAACAAAAAACATTACCTTTTGATTGGCAGTCGGGTAAAAATTTACATAAATAAATTTAATTTACTGTCTAAATATTTTCGTATATTATCGCAATAAGCTCGAAATATACAATAGATATACATGATCTAATAGAACCTTCAAAAATACCAGACTTTTAAGAAATCTTACAAAACTGCGTACATGATTCAAAATGTAATGTTGAAACTTTTTGTATTACTAATGATGACCATTGGGAAGCCCATTATTAAAAGATTTAAGTTTCACAATACCCTCAAATGTTCTAGGTGATAACTGTTGAAATTTCGACTACTACACACAACGCCATCTAGAACCAAAGTAATCATATATTATAGCTTGTGTTATGAGTTCTAGAATGTGGATATACCTATTTAAATACTTTTTTGTTAATGCATACATATTATACATAGAAACACCAAGGACCAATGCAAACAGACATGTTCATGCACACAAATAATAATATAATATTCTACCACATTCACACAGCGCCATCTAGCCCCAAATTAAGCAATTATATTTGCTTGTGTTATGGGTACTAAACAACTGATATACTACTTAAATACATTTTTTTTTGTAAATACATACATATTATAGATAAATTACACCCAGACATAGAACAAACAATCATGCTCATCACATGAAGATTTGTCCTGGGTGGGAATCGAACCCACGACCTCCGGCTTAGCAGTCAGGGTCACTAACCACTACACCAACAGGCCAGTCTAACAAATATTTGCACTAAGCGGGAATCGAACCCGCGACCTATGCGTGGTCCATACACAGTACCACCGAACCACAGAGGTCGCCAGATAATAGATACATTTTAAAACAGTTTTAGCAATGACTCATATTGTTCAAATGAATACTCCTAGCTGCCTAGTCGTGTCGTTATGTCCTTGAAAGTGACAATACTCGTACATACTAGGTTTAATGACCGCATTCAATAAAAACTGTGAATGATGTTTCAAATTCAGATTGCCTGTACTTCGCCGAATTTTACCGTTGTTCTATTGTAGGGTTGTTAAGGGTTAAATTTATTTGATGACTAACTTTATATTAGTATTCGTTTTATTTAAGAATTTTAAATGACGTAAAGAAATTATTTTCACTTAAAATATGTAAAACATTTTATGGTAAACTAGAGTATCAAATATATGATAATCGACGGCATTTAAAAGACAGTACTGAGTCAGTAACACTCTAGTGATACTCTATATTGCAAGCGTCCATAGGCTACGGTAACTGCTTACCATCAGGCGGGACGTATGCTTGTTTGTCACCTTAGTCAAAAAAATTGATCTGAATCAAAATCATCTACAAAAAAATATCACAAATTCTGACTATTTGTACTTAAACCGTCTTTACTTTTCTCCTTTGTAACATTTACAATACATCACAAAATTCTAGCTATTCTTCTTCAATGTTACATAGTGTAAACTTTCCAAATGTAACAACATTGCACTTGACATTAAGTGGTTGGCATGGTCATTGCCGATCTGCGCGCGCGCATCTCAGGCGAGTGAAAGTTGCCTCCCGCCCCGCGTGCCTTCCCCCGCCTGTATATGTGTCACTGTTAGAGTTTGCGTTAGCCGATGTTAACTTTAGGCTCTTGTAACATGGATATTGATTTAAGCGGAGAACTGTATTTCATATCTTACTTATTTATGTGATTTTTTTCTTATCTAGGTTTAAAACTGAAAATTTTGTGGAGTTATGTTTGTTATTTAGACAATAGCTGTCTTATTTAGAAAAATTCAAATCACCAAGTTCCTGTCCCTGTCGTTTTATTATGAATTTTATCTACAGAAATACTATTGAATCTAACTTATGTCACTAGCGTTAAGTATTTGTGCATCTGTTGGTTTGTCTGATGACTGTACGAAATAACGTTTATTAACGTTTTTGATTCAATTGATTGATTCTTGCCCAACTTTGAGTAATCGCCAACATGGTACGAAAATGTTAAGTTACTAAAACATACTTGTATACATTTGATATTTTATGTTCGTAATCTAAATGTTAGTTTTATTGTGGCCAAATAGGTGATGTATTGAGAAAGAGCACAATTAAAAGCACCCGTAACCGACTTGTGTGTAAAGGAATAATAAATGTTGAAGAGACAGGATGTTTGGATCGCAGCAAATTTCGTTCTATAATAGCCTTTGCTTACCCTATTAATGGGAGATAGGCGTGAAGATCAGTATGTATGTTATTTCTATTAAAAATATTGCTATAAATATTTTTTTATTCTCTATCGTAAGTGCTATTTACAAACATGAAGTACCAGGCAACTATAAGTTCGAAGAGTTCATCCTTGGTGCTCACCCGTGAGTCAGTGCGCAGGCGCGTTCGTGGGTGTGCGGAACAGACTATGTAGGTCAGGTTTTTTACGAAACATCGCTCTGACGTTATGTATTAGCGGTTTAGATGATCTCTTTAAACTTATGCGAGCCTGGTAGACCGATTTGAACAAATGTTTGCAATATTGTCCTACAAAGTCTGTTAATCTATGTAATAAGTAAGTTTTAAAATAGTTCTTGTTTTTGCTGTTGGGAGATATAAAAAACTAAGTTTTCATAAAAGTTCTCTGCCTAATTTTAAACCTTAGTAATGAATTACTAACATGAGAAATGAAGATACTCAAATATTTCAAGTACGAATTTGAAAAACAGTGCTAAATTTAATAAAGTTTGCTGGTGGAGTAAATCTGAAGTATAGATGTCTATGCGAAGAATTTAAAGTGTTTGTCATTAAACAGAGAAGTGTGATAAATAATAGAGAAAATCTTTGTATATCAGTGGCCAGTAGGACAATGTTCAATAAAAATTATGACAGACAAAATTTTAATAATTTCTACATAGATACAGTGAAAAATTCTTTATGTAAAATTCATTGGATTTTAAAAAGTATGATAGTAAACAGTTTTATAAATGCGACCGCGATCCGCTCTATGAATGAATGCATAAAGTGACATAGTTTATACTAAATTCGCTTAAAATCTGAATACCCTAAAAAAGAACAAGCGATTTAAAATTTGATACTTTGTTAAATATATGTAGAATAGAATGGAAAATCTTTGTTGTATATCAATCAATACGCGCTATTTTCGCTCGAAATTTAAGTTTTTTTTTCTAATTGTAGTGTGCAAATTTATGTTTATGAACTACATTTAAAGGTTTTTGTCTATCTTCTTAATAAAAAGCCTCTCTATGTCAAATAATACATTTTATATTTTAACATAGAAAGATCATTTGACTCGCTTCATTTGTTTGAAAATTGTTTAAACAGGCTCCAATTAAAAACCAGCACCAGGTCTCTGACCTGGCACATGCTGAACTAGAGACCTGGTTGCTGCAAGTGTAGTATGTATTATCATGTGATTTAAGTGTTTTTATTTGTCTTATCTGTGTTCCGTAATTTAATTTGTTTGATATTATGGCTATACTTGTCGTAATAAATGTTTCTTTCTTTTTATGATTCCGTATCTAGGAACATTTTTTTATTTCAGATGAAAAAGTCATACAAATATTTGCTTTAGGTAGGGATTAAAATTATGACATTTGGGGTAACAGTAGCAATACGACATCATTTTAACAACTTGCAATTTACCTAAAATATTTGTAAAAAGCTTAAATAGCCTCTCCTCTAATAATTGTACAAAGCAAATAAGACCTAAATTAATGGACATAAAGAATAAATTCAACATTCCATTTTATTCAATTTCTATAGATAATATCACTGGTTAATGTGTTGTCATGAACACAAACATGTGAAATTTATACGAACTGTAGACAGAGTATGTTAAATTATAATTCTTTCTTTTACAGTTTGCGAAAAGGGTAAGCACAATTGTATTGCTTTCACGTTTTGCCAATTATGTTACTTGTTTATAAATAATACATTAAACCTATTTGACACTTATAAAAACTGGTATTTGAGGTCAATTTAATACAAAAAAAAATCTTGGAGAAATTATTAGATGGATTGTTGTGAAATGCCCGGGATTTCACAAAGTAAATCGCAAGAGTAACACTTTAACCTTTCAAAGCACAGTGTCTGATTATTATATACTAAATCAAAATTTCTTACAGGGTTTACGTGCTTTGACCTAATATAGACAGTTCTAACTTTAAGATAAGATATAAAAAATATTGGTTATTGGCAGACGAGGGCGAATCTTATAGTAAATGGCAACCTTTGTTCTTGGAGTTTAGCACAGTTGCTTCTAGCACCTTTACTGGTTTTAACCACTACATTTCTTGCCATTAATATTAGAGAAAAGTTCCTAAATCCAGTGATCAGTGAGAGTTACGTTTAGCTTTCTGACGCACTCCAGTATCATAGCTCCATGTGTTCATCACAATAAAATTAATCTTGACCTATATTACAGGTATTGTATTTACAGTCATGGGTTGTGCCATAAAAGGATCTTAGTATATAATAAATTATACATAATTAATGAAGTTATTAGTTATATACTTCAATCTACTTACATGTATGTATCCAAGAGAAACTGTTCGGCGTCGTCAAATCCTTAACATGATTATGTCCACTTTATCAATCTATAAATTCGCCAACAGTCTCTGCGCCTTTTAGAATGTTCTGAGAGATCTACCCGGGGCGGACAGTGGGATACAGACAGGACTAGAACAAGAAGAGTATTTACTACATACGCCTACGTGCAAGCTACCAGTACTGGGAAACACTACAACACTAATAATACATCCATTCAGTATACTTACCCGACGTACAAGTATAGTGTTATCCTGTAATGCCTATTCGTTTAAATTCTTAATCTTACTTTACTTAACGACTTTACCCCTAAATTGTTAATCACTTTACCCTAATTATGCCCAAATGTAAATTTACACACTAAGTAATACGCGTACTTACTATTTTGTGCAATAAGTAAATTGTATTTAGTGTAAACGTGAACGTCCTAAACATAGCGTAATGACCTCAATTTAAGAATATTTTTTTAATTATAATGATCTAGGTTTTCGGGTTATATTTATATTTAATTACATATAAAAGTAATAATAAGTTATAATTGTACGGGTTACGATATAAATATTAAAATTTAATATAACAGTAATTATGAAATTCTAGGGTAAAAAAATATATTATTTAATTTTGTTATGATAATATTATTATTGTAAGCTATGTGTTAAAAATGTAATGAAAATGTCAAAAATATAATGAAAACAAAGGAGTTGTGTAAATAATTAGTGTCGCTGTGAGCAGGTCGCTTGCGCCGTTAAAACTGTAAAAATAACCAGTCTAGCGACCTTCGAGCTATCAGCCGAAAACCGAACTCGTTCCGATAGCCGAGCACCGGAAAATACACATTTTCCGACTACGGTTTTATAAAACATATACAATATTTATTACTGCCTAGCAAGATATTTAAAAAAATAGAGAAAATCTATGAAAACTCATGCGGTTAATAGTAGCTCGGTCATTAGTAAAATAAGATGGAAAAAAGAAAAAAAGGAAAAGATGTGATTGGCATAATTATATAAAATGAAAAAAATAACAATATAATCTCTCGAATATTTACAAGGAGGGTAGAAATTGGAAAGATTATAATGATTATTAATAATTAAAAATGTGTATTGAATAAATAACTGGCGTCCGAAGTATATATCCACTGCGTGATCCACAAATCGGCGGCACTGTCACGTCACAAACAAAATGCCAATTACAAACATTTCCCAAACACAACGTTCGTATGATTCGAGGGGGTTGTGTTGTATTTTTTCTTTTTTTTTTGTAAGGTAACGTACACTGTATTGTATGTTTTTGTCCTCCGGGGTAATTGTCACTGTTGGACCGTATGGTGTAGTCCGCACTGCACTTCACTCACTGAGAGGCGCGGGTCGAGCGCCAGGCGCACGTGTTGTCGACAGACTGGCGGCGCGCGCGCACCCCACTCACTTCCCACCAAAAATTTTCTACCACCGCTTGCGCACCAGGGCGGGCGAACCGCGGCCCGCTACGATCGTAGCCTACCGTACAACTCTACGTCTCGGGTTATTACATGCGCTAATTAGTTGTGATTCATTATGTTAATGGCGATGATTGTGGTGTTACTGTTATCGTAAGATTCGTGATGTGTGGCCAAAATAATTGTGATTTATTTTTAAAATGTTCAATTGAAACTGGAACATATTTTTGTGACTTTAGGTATAATAATTTCTTAAACGCATTGAGTAAGTTCAGTTACAATCATACAAAAACATACCTGCATAATTTAAAAAATATATGTTTTTTTATTTATACATTTATTGGGTCATAGAATACATGTTAAAGATACATATATAACAATAGTTACAACATACGCGTATAGTAGTTATAGTTATCGTATGGAACTAGGTCTGAAGTAATATCAAAGGATATTGCATCGGATACACTCGTACACGCAACGCCAATACAATTAATAATTTATTTAGTTTTTCAGCTCCAAAGAGGAAACATTCAACCAGTAATTATGCTTCAAGTATGTACAGAACGCTATCGATAACGTTACGAAAAATACTGACACACACACACACACACGCACACACACACACACACACACACACACACACACACACACACACACACACACACACACACACACACACACACACACACACGCACGCACACACACGCACACACACATACTTATACACGTTGACACACACACAAGAGTTACACTTAGTAACAGTTATAATCAAAATAATAAATGTTATGAAATTACAAAAATAGTTGTAGTTTTATAAATTTGTATTTTGTTCACAACTAAGATGGCATACTGTCTAACGATAACAAGTTGCTAAATCCTAGCAAAATCTGGATTATCATTCGCATTTATGCGATTCTATTTAATTTAATTTTTACCGTTCATCTTAATTTAAACATGCATTTATGAAAAAATATTAAAATAACTACAGCTTTACATTCTGAAAGAATAAAAATAAAAGTAAATAAATTGCTAAAAACAATTTAATCAGAATATAACTGCGGCGCATTTCTCCGAAAGTTGGTCGCACCTGCCGACTGCTATCTCCATTGCGTACACGCACACTAACACAAATACACTACTTTCACGCACACATACACACATTGACAGGCCTACAGACCTACAAACTTTACTTTCACCTCGTATAGTTCCTATTAGCATAAATATAGGTGTTATTTTTGTTTGGTGTTTTAGTATTAGTTAGTTTGCTGTTGAGTTGGTAAGTGGGACACCGATGGTTTTCTTTATGGGCTCTACTGCGGCCCTCACAAGGTCCTCGTTATGTTAAAGTCGATAATGTTAAGGTCAGTGTTCATTTAAGTTTTGTTTGAACAAAGGGATGAATCATGACCAATTATAATAAATTCTTAGATAGACAGAATTCACAATTAACCTTAAAGTTAAGTTCCAACAAGCCACGCAGATTGTCTTGCGTAACGGTACACGCAGCTTCTTAGTATATGCTTACTCATATATATGTCGCACCCTCAATGGAAAAGAAATGCGATTTGGCAATTTTTTCATTTCAAACATTTCCAATCAGACGTATTTCCTAAGCTTTCCTTTTACTGAATGTGTGATGTTTCCTTTAGAAATTGAACCCATGGCCCTAAAAAGTTTAGCATACCACATTTACGTTATTAGGTTAGTGATGCGTGCGGTATATTGCTAGTACTAAGTAGTCTATTTATTTGTTCATAAAAGTTTGAGATTAAACAATCCTGAACAAAATACCATGCTAGATGAAACTAAATAATTTAAATTCTCTCTTCTATTTCTTTTATCTTGGTAATTATATTAATTAGTTGATTAGTAATAATTATATTGTATGGTTCTTTGGTTGTGTTGAGTGTTGAATTGTAACTCATACAAAAAAATGTAATTATCTGGCGATTGAGAAGAGTGGCCTGAGTTTCTTGCCAGTTCTTCTCAAGGCTCTACCTCGTCGACGAACTGGCTGTAGGTTAACTGGCTTCATGTAATTTTGACATTCATAAGTAGCATATTTTATGATTCAAATGACATAAATGCTTTGGATTTGAGTTACCTTTTAATATGTTTTCGTCTAACATACGGTGAATGAAAACATTTGTAAGAACATTTTCAAAGAGTGAACCGCCCTTATGGGATGTCCCATCCATTATCCCATCCCATACTTTAAATATTATGATACTAGCTGTTTCCCGCAGTTCCGCCCGCGTGAATGTCGGTTATATCTCTGTTTACATTGACGATTTTTCATACAAACTTATTGCTATATCCATACTAATATTAAAAATGCGAAAGAACCTCTGTCTCTCTCTCTCTCTATCTGTCTGTCTGTTACGCTTTTACGCCTTAAACGATTAAACCGATTTTGATGAAATTTGGTATAGAGATAGATTAAACTCTGAGAAACAACATAGGTAATATTTTATTGCGTAAAATGTATTAAAGGGGTTGAAATAGGAGATAAAAGTTTGTACAAAAAATCGTCACAAACAACAGAAATTATGTTCATGTAGTAAATATATAATGCGATAACCCACATTCACGCGGGTGGAGCTGCGGGCAACAGCTAATACTCTATAAAAGTTAAACTATTAACTTAATACAATTTACTTCACCTTTACCGCTACTTTATTACGTTAATAGTCCTGCTCTATTGTGTTAAACTTGCGGCCCTTCGCCGTAGGTGGCAACACCTCTAAAGATCGTCTATCTTTTATCTTATAATGAAAGGAGAGAATACCAAAGTACCGCCTTTAGAGTCAAGTACTGACAAAACAACCGGACGTTTTCCAATCAAAATATATCATTGCTTACAACGAGGTCAATGAGTAACAGTAAAAGTAAAGTCAATCTTATTTTAACGCCTTTGAATTTTTTGCGATGTAATCTCGCAGGTGGTATCATAGATTGTAGTTAATATTTTAATGAAAACGAGCGATTTTGACAACCTCGGCAGCTAGTTACTGCCATAATTTATCGTTTTTACAGAATGGGAAATGCATGGATTATAATTATTGAGTGTGAAAGTCAAAAAGTGGTATTTTTTATCGCAGCAAATGGTGTTCTATAGTCTCTGCTTACCCTATTAATGGAAGACAGGCGTGAAGTTATGTATGTATGTTAAAATATGCCATAGGTTAGCAGATTTTCTTTTTCTATTTTGGTGAAAAAACAGTGTCAAAAATAGAGTTTTAAACAGTAATTATAATAATACCAGCCTGTTTACTGTCCCA
Source organism: Parascotia fuliginaria (assembly GCA_963082885.1). Lineage (NCBI taxonomy): Eukaryota > Metazoa > Arthropoda > Insecta > Lepidoptera > Erebidae > Parascotia > Parascotia fuliginaria. The sequence continues at coordinate 21,989,175 of OY720173.1, forward strand.
CTGCAAGGCAAAGGCCTCTTCTCATATAGAGAATGTATGAGCATTAATCACCACGCTTGCTCAAGGCGGATTGGCAATTTAAGACTTTTAAGACGTTTCCTCACGATGTTTTCCTTCACCGTCAGTCAGAAATATCCAAGATAAACTTAGAAAGTACATATGATTTGAAAAATCACATTGGTACTTGCCCGGATTCGAACCCACTACCTCGTGTTTACGAAGCGGGTGCCTTATCCACTGGACCATTTCGACTTTTTAAAAAACAGTAATTAAATCTAAATTTTTTTAAAATTTTTAGTCAAGACGCCGAGGTGACATTTTAAATTTAAACTACTAGCTTTTCGCAGTGCCGTTTCACCCGCATCTTTGCTTACTGCTCTGCTCCCGTCGCCAGTAGCGTGATGTTACATAGCCTATAACCTTCCTCGAGAACTGGGCTATCATACGCAAAAATATTTTTTTAAATCCGACTGGTAGTTTCAGAGATTTAGTTTAAACAAACAAACAAACTCTTCTGCTGTATATAAAGTATAGATCAATAAAACATTGGTAAAAAGTTTGTTTGCTTTTTATCAGTTTTCATCTACAATCTCCTTTGTAATGATCTGTCATCGCTTTTAGATAGCCGACGCTAGTTATGTTAATTCTGTTCTTAATTATCGCAAATTATGAATAATAAAATATCTATAATATAAAAATCGCGCAATATTGCGCGATGCCAGGACAATCGATGGACGATAGAAACCACGCAGTGGAATGGACCAGTAGGGAAGAGAAATGTTGGCAGACCAATAAGACGGTGGGCTGATGATATAATACAAGTAACAGGCAACAACTGGATAAACACTGGCAAGGACAGGGAGTTATGGAAGAAGTTGGAGGAGGCCTTTACCCAACAAGGGGTCTATATTGCAAAATAAAAAAACTAACATAAATTTAAGAAAAATCATTACTAACAATACTAATGTAACAAAAATGTAAGTTCAATGGCAATATAGAATAAATGGCTTTATTATTATTTATTATTAATATAAAAATGAATCGCTGAATGTGTTGCTAAGCGCAAATCTCGAGAGCAGCTGAATTGATTTCGCTAATTCTTTTTTTATAATATTCCATAAGGTACGAGGATGATTCTTACGGAAAGAAAAATTTAAAAATTGCCTGAAAATCAAAACACTTTTCTATATTCTCATACAAAAGTATCTATATTTATCCCAAACTTTTTAAAAGAATATTCCAACCGTGCGCTGCCGGGGTGGGCCGCTAGTTTTATGTAAATTTTTAGAGATGTTTGCATGTAATGATACGTAGATATAACCCGTTTTTTATTTTTTGTCATCAATCAAATCTGTAATAAATTACCGGGCGATTGTACGCAAAAGAAGAATAGGTACACTGTGAAGAGAGAAGTACTTGATACATTACTCGTCAAATCTGTAGTCATGTAGGTCGCTATGATTTTGATGAGTGTCGCAGGTTCGATTACTATCCGGGATAAAATGATTTATTTATACTTACCCCTAGTTTCTGAAAGGCTTGAATTGGGTTCCTAAAAGCATGAACAAATTTAGTTAAATTTGATTTAATTAGCAACTAATTAAACCAAATTAAATTATTTATTCATGCACTTAGTGAGCTTTTAGGTACTGCACATGAGATTTAACAGGTAAATAGTTAATTTTTCGTTGATCAGCCAGAGACTGTTTCTCTGAAACCTCACTGTACGGGACCTATAAGTTTCTAAGGTGTGAGGATGAACTCCTAGCCGATGCCGGGAGGTGCGATAATGAAAAGTCACCGTTGGCACCATCCTGAACAATTCCTCAGAAGACAGCCCGTTGTGCAGGCGGTAGTATACACATAAGGAGGCAACGTCTTTTTTTTTTTATTATAGCCCACCAAAGTGACTCCACCCCGCCTGGTGGTAAGCAGTCAGTGGAATCCAGAAGTGGCGGTCACTATACTAAAAGCCATCGTCTTAAACTGCTGGTTAGGTGGCCTCCACTATGGCGGCTGGGAATGGGGTTAGGGGAAGGGAATGAGGGAGGTGAGGATAGAGGAAAGGGGGAAATTGGGCTGCGGGTGCTCTCACTCACCGAACGAAACGCAGTAGTACGGATACTACTACTCTTAGGTCGATCTTCTATGAGAGGGTAGTACTTCCTCGGACGGTCCGGCCCATTCATGTTGAAATCAGCGTCGATCTACTACCGTAATAACTGGCAATATAATTTGACAACTGATTACCTTTATCACATTAGTATTATTAGATCTTTTTTTTCATATTAAAAAAGATATATGACACATTACTTATCATTAATCTAAAATAGCACAATGATTAACAAGACACCTCTTTACTGTCATTGTAAAATTAATTTTATTCTACACAGCATATAGTCTAAGATGCTATAATTGCTAATTAACAAATGATAATTAATTATTTCGGCTGAACTTATAAGCTAACAATAGTTTATTACAGTATGCATATTAGTAGGTAATTAATCAATGCATGTACAATATAATAATTAATTAATTTATTGTGAATTTATAATTATGAACTGAATGACATTCATATCAGTTAGGGTGGTGACCGTCAATCGTTAATTTACCCTATTTCGAGAGTGTTCTCACAATAAACTTTTTCGTCGTGTTCTTTTAACTTCTTTGCTCATTAGTAATAAGATTTGATACCTAAACTAATATTATAAAGAGAAAAGATTTGATTTTTTGTATGTTTGTTTGTTCCGATTTAATTCAAGATCTGCGTAACCGATTCGAAAATTTCTTTCACTTTTAGAAAGTTACAAATTGGACGGGTAACTTAGGCTAAATTTAAATTTGATATATTTTTAAATTTTAATATTTTAAGCGCCTTTGAAAATCTGAATAATGCAATATATCACTATTGGTATGATATTTTTCTTAGGCGTTTGTTGTAAGACCGAATGAACTTTTGATACTCAGCGAAGCGAAGGCGGACGTCATATTAAAGTAGATTTAATGTTTGGAATATATCGTATATTAATAACGTTATAGGACCAAACTTGTCCGGTATTAATCCTATAACATTTATCACGTCATACAAAAAAACCAATTAAATATCTCAACCTTAATATGTAAGCCCAACTATATTCAAATTCCCAATAATCAAGCGTCCAGCATCTTCTGGTTTCAGGTCGACCTATCCATCTTGTTAGTAGTGTCTCTGTATTTTTCAATATGTGGTCTCTATTCTGCAAAAAAATATACATTACTTATTTATTTAAATACTAGCTGCGCTCTGCGGTTTGTTGTGGCTCCTTCGAGAACCTGACCGATTTTCGGGATAAAAAGTAGCCTATGTCCGTCTCCGGCACCGAATCTATCTACATACCAATTTTCATTGAAATCGGTTCAGCCGTTTAAGCGCTGAGTGGTAACAGACACACACAAACACACATACATAAATACACACAAACTTTCGCATTTTTTTTCGTAAGATTTTTTTAAGCAGCTATAATTTGTTTATGTATTATATTCTCATTTTAATATAATAATGAGCCTAATATACGGTGACTGAACATCTATGACAGTCGTTACGGGCAGTCCGAAGTCTCAGTCTGACCAGTTAACAGTACACAAGCATACTTAGCAGTTTAGGTGGGTCACGGAGACCACGACTAATGAGATACGTCATCAAACTAGACTAGTGCAAATAATTAACATTTTTTTTATAATTAGTACTATATAATTTGATACATAGCTCGCAGAACTGACGGTCGAACGAACCGAAAGTCGCAGCGTGGGCAGCCCCTCACAAGGTGGACCAACAACCTTATAAGGGTGGCGGGCAACCGATGGATGACGGCAGCGAACGACCAGCCACGGTGGCAAAAATTAAGGGAGGTCTATGTCCAGCAGTGGACGTTTTTGACTGATATTATGATGACGATGATTTGTCCGTATATTACGCATTTAGTAAAGTTCTATATATTACTATTTACTTACACAGCAATGTATAACAATCTAGCGGTCGTATGTGATAGTGAGTGCAATCAGTAATCCTATGTCCAAATGGCGCAGTGGTTGTATTGCGACTACTTTGCAAAAGTCGTGGGTTTGATTTCTACAAGAACCTAAACTTTGATTTTATTTTATTTATTGTTAATAGTGACAGAGAAGCAAACACTCACGCTCACGTGATAATAAGTGGTAACTGTCGCTCATGTCAGATTGCTCCTGCAATGCCAGCTCTGCCAAGCCGCTGCCTACCGGGAAGGGAATGGGGTAGGTAAAGGGATTGAGGGAAGTGAGTAAAAAGGAAATGGTGGAAATTGAGCCTCCGGCACTCACTCACACACTTTACAGGTATTTTTTGTTCTTTGTGACTGTTAATTGTAGATTTGTGTAGTGGCCTGGGACACAGAGCTTTAGTCATTTTTTTAAATAGACTGTAATTGATAGGGTTGAATAATACTTAGAACTAAATATATGAAGAACAGCCAACTTACTTTTTACTTAACAGGAAAAACGAATGTAAAACTTTTTTGATAAATAAATAATGGATAATGTTTTTTGAAATAAAGAAATAGTAGAAAAAACAAATCTGTAGTTGTAATTTTACTAACTGCGAAAGTTCGTGTGTGTGTATGTTTGTTATAACACAGCGCTTAAACAGCTGAACCGATTTTGATGAAACATGGTATTTCGGTGCCGGAGACGGTCATAGATCATTTTTATCTCAAAAATTGGTCTGGTTCCCGAGTTGCATTATTTAAACACATATCATTTTCCGGGCGGGTGAAGCCGCAGGGCGTAACTAGCTTATAATATCTTTGAATGAGAATTAAAGCAAAGTTTTATGTAAATAAACGATCTATAGTTCCAACTCATTCCAGCTCACGTTCATAGCACAATATTAACTTTATAAGCGAATTTCATTTAATTCGGTACTAAGCTAATGGAGTGTCTGGCACACTAACACCATTACTCAAACAATCCATAATATTATTATAAACGCGAAAGTAACTCTGTCTGTCTGTCTGTCTGTTACGTTTTTACGCCTAAACCACTGAACCGATTTTGATGAAATTTGGTATAGAGATAGATTAGACCTCGGGAAACAACACAGGCTATCTTTTATCGCGAAAAAATGGCTTCAAGGGGTTGAAAGTTTGTATGAAAAATCATCAATGTAAACAGAGATATAACCGACATTCACGCGTGCGAAGCTGCGGGCAACAGCTAGTTATGCCTTTACACCACACTAGTTGTCACAATTACTCAAAATTATATTTAATAGTGTTAATGCTATATTAATAATGTTTCCAGTTTCGTGTGAAAAGGAGATTTTGATGAAGTAGATATCTACTTTTAATTTGGTATTATTTATGTTTATTAAATAAATGTACAGGTTATTCATATATCTAAGTGTTTTTAGCGATTAATATAACTGTTATTTGTGTTATTTACATAAATGTAAATTGACTCTCAATGGCGCAGCGATGGGAGTTCATGCGACCGATATATGTAATGGTTCAGTTCCCACACGGTACAAAATTTTATGTGTTCAATTTGTTCCGTGTGTGAATTTACATTGTGTTCGTTATTTAAATAAAAGCCATTCGCAAAACAGGACCGGTTTTCTAGTAAAGCAATTCTATAAAAAAAGCTATTTTATAAAGAAAATTATAAGTTGGAACTCACTTTTTTAAAGCTGTATGCATTTGTAGCGAGAAGTGCGTTTTGGTTCACATAATAATATTCTGCTAAAAAAATAACCACTTAAAAAACGTATATATAACCTGCACTAGGCGAAAGAAAACAAGCTCTTTTACTTATATTTTAGGGTTATATAATAAAGATACATTTACTAAAGGTAGACTTAAATAAAGTACACGCCGACTCGGAACAAACAACAAATCACGCAAAGTTATCTCCCACGTGGGAATTGAATTTAAAACCTCTAACGCCAAAATTCCCTAACTAACTATTCAACCTTCAAATGTTTTAAATAACTCTCATCAAATTCACTGCCTCTGTGGCTCGGTGGTACTGTGTACGGATTACCACGGAGAGGTCTCGGGTTCGATCCCCGGGTCGGCTAAAGTGATATTGCGTTTTTTCTGATGAAAAATTCTGAAATTGTGCCCGTTGTATAACAACAGGCTTGCCCCCCGTTACATGGACCTAAAATAAAATGGCGAAACGTGGTTGATTAAACACCTCTGCCAACTCCTTCGGGGATAAAAGGCGTAAAGCTATGTATGTATATATCTAATTGATACCGTTATCCCAAACGTGTCACTTATCACGATTGCACAACCTCGCGTCATCGCCCCCACCCTTCAACAAGGCTGAGGGGGGGAGGGGGACGCAACCTACTTCCCATAACGGTGACTGATATCTAGGCCATTACTTTTTGCGAATAACCGAATTTTAAGCAAAAAAAAATACAAACTTGTCGGTACTTGTCGGTTTTCTTTAAAGAATGTTTATCGATTGTCTGTAAGTTTTGTTTGTACGGTTTTTTGTGTGTACTTGATTGGGTGTTAGTATTTGGATGCAGTGTAAAATAAAAATAGATCTAATTGTTAACTGTGAATGTTTTAATAAAGTTTTTTTTTATATTAAGCAGTCAGTGGAATCCAGAAGTGGCGGACACCATTCCAAATGCCAAACTACTGGCATGGTGGCCTCCACTATGGCGGCTTAGTGAGATGATTTATTACGCTCCGCTTAAAAGACCCAGGATCAAAATTAAATGGGAACACATACGCTGTTAAAAAGTTCCAGGCTTTAATTAAGCGACAAAAGTATGAAGTGTTGAACCGTAGTAATATGTATGTATTTACAAAAGGAAAGTATTTAAGTATGAATATTCGCATTCTAGAACCCATTAAACTAACCTTTAATTCTATTTATTTCCATTAATACACAACATAAGGCTATATTATTGTCACACACTGTATACACATATCGGACGAGGATTCTATCGAAGTTCTACACTATTTCTTTTAACAAAGATATTTGTAACAAAGGAAAATAAAAGTTTCTCGTTTGACATATCTTTGCACTCAATGAAGACTTCAACGCGTTCTGTTTTGCATTAGACGTTTATCGAGAGTTCTTAAAGAAAAGGGACATAGGATAAACGTTCTCATGTGCATTAAAATAAGGTTTAAAATTGCTTAATCATAATTTTTATCATGTATCTCTTTTACATATCACTCATAATGTCCATTCATAACTTAAGATTTAGACTCTTGTCGGTGGAACTGATGCAATTACCGCCACATCTCCCTATCTAGAGCCATCTCCTTAACCTCCATATACGACATGGCATCAGCACTTTTCCTTATTTGACTCATATAACCCGTGGTCTTTCCCTACCTCGCCTTCCTTCTATGTTCCCTTCTATGATGTTTTTATAAAGCTGTCATATCGTATAATATGGCCATTTATCAATTAAATATACATTTCAAATTTAGTTCGTATCAAGAAAAAAATCATACATTGATTTAGATTGAATCATATAATAACTGTACCTACCTACTCTTGTTTTTATAATAGTTTGATGTGTATAAGGAGCGTTTCCGTCTCAGACAACTGCGGTGTTGCTCATCTCTTCAAGTACTTTGACCTACATCGCTTTATTCAGACGTAGATGTATATTATTTTTTTTATTCACATTGATACGTATGTAATTCTTTTTTAGGGTTCCGTACCTCCAAACAAAAACGGAATCCTTATAGGGTCACTTTGTTGCCTGTCCGTCTGTCTGTCAACATCCTTATCTCATGAACGTGTGAAGGTATCGAGTTGAAATTAAAACGCTATTCTCAGGTCTACAGTCTCTTGAAGCTGTGAGTATCAAACTCCTAAGTTAACTTAAAAAAAGATACGGCCGTTTATGCTGTAAAAAACGTATTTTTCGACACTCAAGGGAATCAAAATTCATAGGGTATTTTCCGTTGACCTATATCTATGAAATTTGGCAAGTAATAACGTCTTATACTACAAGTATAAAAAAAAAATTAAAATATATAATAAACCATAATAAATATAATATACATTTGTAATTAAATCACTAAAAACAGGGTCTTTATGCCAGAAACTGCGATCCAAATTTTAATTGAGTTAACCTTGTCATGTAGGTTAAGTTTATTATGAGAGTTAAGTGTGCCTGTGTCACTTTGCATGCTACTTGAAATTGTAACTTACAAAAATTTTAATAACCTGGCGATTATAAAGAGTGACCTGAGTTTCTTGCCAGTTCTTCTCATGGCTCTACTTCGTCAGCAAACTGGCTGTAGGTTAATTGGCTGACATTTTGTAAATTTTGACGTTCATAAGTGTTAATTTAATTAACCTATATGAATAAATATATTTTCATTTAGGATATCGTATGAAAGGGTTTCTTTTGCACAACCATAAACAGAGTTCTAATTATTTTTATGATGTAAAGTTTTCGATTTATGACAAAGAATGGAAAAATAACCTCTTTCTTTCATATAATTATAGGTAGGTGCCTAATAATATTGGAGTATGTAGTAGTTAAGTACTGTAATATGCACCTAAAAAATTGTACGGAATCCACGGTGGGCAAGTCCGGCTCGCACTTGTCCGGTTTTTTTTATTTGTATTTCGCGGTTTAGCGGTTTGTATGATTTTTCAACTTGTTAATGATGACTAAGTATGGGATAATTATATAAGTTGTGAAAGTAATAGCTCTTCTATAAGTTAGTGAAACGTTTATTTGTCTCATCGATGTCAATGTAAAATATTTGAAAATATAGTTCAGATTATTATTATTTTTTTCATTTATTTTGCCAACAAACGGTTATATACAGATATAATGCTTGTAAGATAATATGTGGCTCTTTACAAAATACCTACAGTGCCGATAAAAAAAATTAAAGGAACAGTAACATTATTAATTCTTAATTTTTAAAGACGCGTTTAACAAGTTAAGAAAAGATAATACATAACAAGGGTACGTAGCATAAAGGATACAAAGCACAAAATAGTATAAATAACGTATATAATATATATATTATCGTAAATAACATAAATTTTTTGTATTAATTTTGGTTAAAGATCTATTTTTTTTTTATATTAGCCTACCAAAGTGACCCCACTCTGCCTGATGGTAAGGGTACAGTGGAATCCAGAAGTGGTGGCCACCATTCCAAAAGCCAAACTACTGGTATGGTGGCCTCCACTATGGCGGCTTAGTGAGATGCTTTTTCACACCCCGCTTAAAAGACCCAGGATCAATATTAGATAGGAACACATGCGCTGGAAATATATGTCTGTGAAGTTCTTGTTATAATTGTTAAATAACAGAAGCGTGGTACAACGGTTGTTGTTTTATGCCTCCAGGGCATAAAACAACAACCGTTAACCCCTTTAGTGGTAAATATTTGTTTAAGTAATCTTTTATTAAAAATGGCATAAAGGGGTTGGAATGGGGGATGAAAGTTTGTATAAAAAAGAGATATGTACATGATTAGTAAAATATCTATAAACCGCTATTTTTTGAAACTACCAGTGGTATTTGAAAATTCTTTTTGCGAATGATAGCCCAGTTGTCGAGGAAGGTTATAGGCTAAGAACATCACGCTGCTGACGACGGGAGCAGAACAGTAAGCAAAGACGCGAGTAAAACCGCGCCACGGCAAGCTAGTATATATATAACGCGTTAACCGACATTCACGCGGACGAAGCTGCGGGCAACAGATAGTTCTCAATAATAAATTTAATAATACTGGAGACGGAAGCAGAAGAGTAAGCAAAGACGTGGGTGAAACCGCACTGCGGAAAACTAGTATTTTTATAATGCGATAGCCGAGATTCACGCGGGCGAAGCTGCAGGCAACAGATAGTTCTTAATAAATAATTTAATAGATCATAATCTTTTCACGGTCAGCGACAGCTCGGTTGTGTTTTCCTAGCAATGTATCAGCAATACTTAAGTAAGACAGTCTTATCAAAAGGCAACAGTAATCACTTCACACCAATGCCATGTGCTTGTTAGCTATTAAACACTATACAACCATAAGGCGCATGGCACACTGCCCCGCTTCACGTATAGCAGCACGAGAGTGCGTGCTCTTACGTTGTTTTTAAGTATCTCTTTCATGGTGCAAAATACTAAACACGCATTCACGCGCGTTGTAGTAGATGTTTTTTGGCATCGCACTCTGCAGCATGTGAGGATCGCCTTAAATTTATAAAACATTTATTTAATATCTGCGAATCTTAATTAATACCTCATCAACCCGTCGTATTATCGTCTAATTGTCGGTCTGTGTTACAAAGCCCCATCCATCACGTTGTCACCATGAACTATCCATCTGAATGAACCGTTATACACACCTGTGATTAATCAGGTACTACGTAGATTGCGTGAACGTAGATAAGGAATGTAGATAATAAAATTGGAAACGATTTTACATGTTAGAGGCATTTTTATTTTCTTTTTAATGCGAATTTCAATAAAATATAGTAATGCAAATGATAACTATTTTTTTTATTTCCATCCATCCATAATTTAAGAGTTAGACTCTTGTCGGTGGAACTGATGCAATTCCTGCCACTTCTCCCTGTCCAGAGCCATCTCTTTATTTATTTATTCTCTGAATATTTTGGTATAAATTTGTGTGTAATGTTAAGTTTAACGTACATATAAAAACAATAATAAGAACAAAAATATAAGACATATAGTATGAATCTTTAACTGATTTAAAGACAATTGAATTATCAATATCATTTGAAAATTTCTGAGTTCAAGGTCGCTTACCTACGCTTTAATAAGAAAATTCTCACTTTAAGATATGCTTGATCAATCTCAGAAATGATTATTTATTTAAATGAGTAATTTACTCTAACTCGTCTAGCAGCATTTAGATTTGCTAGGGTATTCCTCGAAGCTCGGAAACGCACCAAAAGTATTCCTCGAAACGCACTAGTTAGGTGCACTAACAAAAAATATTACTACTACTAGTGTTGCCGATACCAGCACCAGTATGTGCTACTGGCACTACGGGTAGAAATAATTTGGTGTGCTTTATTTGGTGCGTTTCAAAGTTGGTGTGATTCGAGGCATACCTCAATTCTATTTTTCATATCTACTCATCACTATTTTAGTTTCCATTTTTAAATTAGTAAACAATTTATTGAGCTAAAATATTATTTCTTCTGTATAATTTATATTTTTTTTGTAAGTGGTATGATTGATCAAATTCGATGAGTTGTAATGATACCGTTAAAGAAACAGATGTAACCGTATTGGTGTGATATTATTATAATTAGTACGTTCTGTTTGAGGCCTCCTTGTGTACATACTTCGTGTCTTTACATTTATGATATTTACTAAAACAATTGTTTCTGTCCTGTAAATTAATGTAGTACCTACATATCTATGCAATGTTAACTTTGGAGTAATAATAATATAATATTTCATTTTTAAGAAACAATGCTTAACTATCTTGCTTTTATATATTTTCTAACATAATCTTGTAAAATTGAATTGAATAAAAAATATTAAATTAAATTTGAATTTTAATTGAATAAGTTTTTGAAATTGAATTTTAATGGTAAATAAATAAGGTATAGAGTAGGTAAGCATAGAGTATTACACTCATATTTCATCAGCCTATGTAATAGAAGTATACTCGTAGTTCATAAGTAATAATGAAAATTATATTCTGGACACAATTCTAAAGAACTGATCAGTTGGCTAATAAATGGTATATCCACTTATTTTTTTTAGTAAATAATATTTTTATTCAAGTCTTATCCATAATCTAAGTATCCAAGTAACTGTCGTTATCCAACGGCTAGCCATCGAATTATCTGAAACATTTACAATACGCTTTATAACTTTGGAATTGTGCTAACGTATATAAACTCATAAACATAATGTAGGTGAAAGATTCGCTTCTAACTTTGAAGCGATTCGTTCTTTCGTAAGTCTAATCAACGAACAGCTTTTGATTTGTATTCTCTTTGAGATTAAAGTTTTAATGAAAATAAAAATATATTTATTCATATAGGTTAATAAAATTAACACTTAAGAACGTTAAAATTTACAAAATTTCAGCCAATTAACCTACAGCCAGTTCGCTGACGAAGTAGAGCCATGAGAAGAACTGGCAAGAAACTCAGGCCTCTCTTTTTAATTGCCAGGTTACTACAATTTTTGTAAGTTACAATTCAAGTAGGTGCTAATAGTTATGAGTCCCATGTATTAAGCAAGTCTTGGAAGTAATAGGGTCTTTTATTTTTGTCGAACTAACGATATTTTTTACAGTTGCTTTCTATAAACGATCTTTTTTGAAAATTCGCTTTTTTGCAATGGGTCGTTCAGCGCTGAATCGCTTTCACAATGTCAATATGTTCATTATTGACAGCGCTTCAACGCCGAACGAAAAATCGAGTTTTCAAAAATTTGTAGGTATATGAAAGCCAGCATTAGTGGTACACCCACTAAACTACAAATAATTATAACTACTTGAATACTAACTTTACCTTAGTTGTAGGTCAAGTTGAGTGTTGTTAGTAAATGTGTATAACTGTGGATGCTACGTTGCCATGGTAACCGGTAACAAAGAACAGCAAAGACGCGTGTGGGCCGGACACACTGCTGAGACTATAAATAATCGGTATATGGGTCATGTCGTATACAAGAAGATGTGATTATTTATTACTATTTTAGCTATTTGTTTCGACTGCTTAAGGCTGTGAGAGAGCAACTGTTAGCAGTTCGATTTCTATACAAGACAAAATTTTGTATATTTATAAAGTACCGAGAATCAGTGCTTGTCCCCAGTGTGAGTTTTCTTTTAGTAAAAAAAGTTAGGTTTAACTGAAACATATCATGCAAGACAAGTGTAAATTTTATTTTCTTATTTTCATTTTATTTTATTTTTTTATCTTGATAATTAAATTAATTGATTGATTTGTAATAATTACTTTGTATGGTACTTTGGCTGCGTTGATGTGTTAAAATTTTTAACTCATACAAAAATCTGTAATTATCTGGCGATTGAAAAGAGTGGCGTGAGTTTCTTGCCAGTTCTTCTCACAGCTCTACCTCGTCAGCGAACTGGCTGTAGGTTAATTCATGTAATTTTGACTTTTTATAAGCATCATACTTTATGATCAAAATGAAATAAATGCTTTGAGTTTGAATGATTTGGTAATTATTTACCATCAGGTGCGCTGAATGCACGTTTTTCATCTAAGTTATTGTAAATATATAGTTTAATCAAATTCCCTGCTTTTACTTAGCAATTAAATAAGTGCTGACAATTTAATATAACTATAAAAAAAAACTTGCTGAGTTGATCGAGCTGAATTTGCTGAGCAAGTAATATTGCGTATTTTTATTTTTATTGGTGACTAGCTTTCTGCGGCGCGATTGCACCCGCGTCTTTGCTTACTGCTCTGCTCCCGTCGCCAGTAGCGTGATGTTACATAGCCTATAACCTTCCTCGAAAACTGAGCTATCACAAGCAAAAAGAATTTTAAAAATCCGACTGGTATATGGTAGTTCTCGAGATTAGCGCTTTCAAACAAACAAACTCTTTAGCATTATATAATAGTTTAGATGATTTGAAGAAAAATATGACCCACAAGATGGATGTAGACATTTTAATTGCTGACATTTTGTAAACTTTGACGTTCATAAGTGTTAATTTAATTAACTTAAATGAATAAACATATATTTCATTTCATTTCATTTCATTTCATTTCATTTATTTATTTATTTATTTATTTATTTATTTATTTCATTTCATTTCATTTCATAATGGACCTTAGACATCTTGTTGAAAGTACATTATAGTTTGAATACACTCGAAAGTTCCAAAGAAATTCATGTAATGTAATAAAAACTCAGAAGCCCCAAGTCGAAATATATTCCCCTTTCATGATACAAGCTCACAAAACAAAGATGCAATTACTTTTACGATTACAGAGAAGCAAAGGCGGTGCGGACAGGTATACTTGTTTGTTTATAACCTGCAATATGCCATGACGGCAATCAACGGCTAACCGTAAAATTGGACCTTACCAAAATACAACATTCCCATACAAATTTCAACTGTATAGCTATACACATATAGAGCAAATTTCATTGTAGATATGCTAGCAAATTTTACCGCCAAAGTAAAGATGCTACCTTTTTTTTAAACAATGGCTTTTGGCTATAACAGGACAGTACGAATGTATTGGAGCGGTAAAAGTTGTTTGTTCTATTGTATCTACGGAACTACTGGTCCTATTTTGATGGTTTCGGTATGTATTCAATGTTTCGTTGCATGTAAAGAGTTATAAATTTCTTTATATTTCATGTTATGGTCTCGTACCTACATAGCTCTCCTATTTGAAGTAACTGGCGATAACATTACTAAGAAAAAAGAAAAGTATTTAGTTCTGTCCAGAGGCGAAATACAAATAACATGACAAATTAATAATCTACAGACACAGAAAATAACATAAAACTAAAATCTAAACTTTAACAAATATATTTTACTTACTATCACTCTTTTCTATGCCAAATGTCAAAAGTGCAGGTATAAACCTGGTTTTAAATAATGAGTCAGTTTCAATCGTAGAGTCCACAGTTTTCTTGGGCTTAACTTTAGATTGCAAACTTCAGTGGGAAGCCCATATTTCGTGTCTCGCAGGTAAACTCAGCTCAGCGGCTTTTGCTATCAGGAAAGTTAGGCAACTTACTGATGTGGCAACCGCCAGACTAGTCTACTTTAGTTATTTTCACAGCGTTATGTCTTACGGCATATTGTTGTGGGGTAGGGCTGCTGACATTGAAACCGTTTTTATTATTCAAAAACGAGCTATACGTTCTATCTACAACCTAGGTTCACGAGACTCCCTGAGAGAGCGATTCAAAGAGATAGGTATATTGACAGTTGCATCTCAATATATATATGCTAATGTTGTTTATGTTAAGAGTAACATTAGTCTATATACTAGAAATTGCGATGTGCATGAGATTAACACCAGGGGTAAGCATAAACTGGTTGGCTCACACTATCGCTTACATAAAGTCCATAATTCGTTTACGGGACTTGGTGTACGTTTATTTAATAAATTACCTATCGACATAATGGATAAACCCTTAGACAAATTTAAACAAATTGTCAAAAAACATTTAACACTTAAGGGTTACTACACTGTTAATGAGTATCTGAACGATAAAAGTCATGGGATGCTCGCTTGACGAAGGAGTAAATTAATTTTACTCTTAATTTTAATGACATTATACTTTAAAGGACATATTTTTGTTAATTATTGTATGAATGACATTTTTTATGATTATTATGAATGACATGCTTTAACAAATAATTTTTGACATTAATTTATTGATACATTTTGACATAATTTATAAAATGATTTTTTTTTTTTGTATTAATTATAAATGACATGATGCCCGAGCCATATTTGAACAGTTAAGTACACATTTTGTATTGTTTTGTTAAAATTGTATACTTAGTATTGTTAAATTTTTTTACATTGAGATTTGTGAAATAAAGGTACATTGTGAACTCCTGTGGTAAATTAAGTTCATCTTACTTTATACTTATACCAAAAATTAACAGTTTATATAATATCTACATAGAAACATTTATCACAGTTCACATGTTGCCTTTACCTTTTGTAGCAATATGCAAATTGAGGCAACCTGTAAAGCACACATTTTACTTTTTAATTTTCTTTACAACATAGAAAGCTGTAAGTAATTAAGTATCTATAGAGTTAAGTGTATTGCCTGCGTCACTTTGCATGCTACTTGAAACTGTAACTTACAAAAATTGTAATAACCTGGCGATTAAAAAGAGTGGCCTGAGTTTCTTGCCAGTTCTTCTCATGGCTCTACTTCGTCAGCGAACTGGCTGTAGGTTAATTTGCTGACATTTTGTAAACTTTGACGTTCATAAGTGTTAATTTAATTAACCTAAATGAATAAACATATATTTCATTTCATTTCATTTCATTTCATTTCATTTCATTTCATTTCATTTCATTTCATTTCTCCACGAAGTATTCAGCCTGTGGGTTGAATCGCTGTACGATATTTTTTAAATTGGCGGTTTTACCTCAAGATCAAACCATGATTCGAATCAGGAATTCAAAAAGAGACCGCGATTCATCCCACACGCTCTGAAATAAGTATTTCCTATAAAAAAAATATTTGTAGTCAGTTTACAAACGAATAAATAAAAAACTCTTTTGAGTAATTTAGCTGTGATTATTCGCTTCTGATAACTTTTGTTTTAATTACTAGTTATGTACATGTTATGTACTATCGAACCAAATGAATCAAGGCCCCTTATAAGCTCATTTTGCCAATCCATCTAATTATAAGGTCCAAATTAGCTTAAAACATATTTACTTGGCAACGCACTTGTTATAATTTTATAGACACTAAACTTACTGAGTACACTGTTGTGTTAGTATTCAAAATGTCCTAAGTACAGTATACACGATACTTCACGATAGGTCTTAAAAGATTGATAGTTTTACGCAAAATATTAGAAAAATGGGTCATCACTCATCATTCAGCTGGTTCGATAGTACAAAATTTTGAACAAACATAACGTAGCCTCACGTCTTTATCTTCAAGGGGTAAGTAGACACGTAAATTTCTTCTGTTTTTTTAGGTTTCATGTAGCAAGAGGCAAGTTTCTTGGCATTTACCGCGCATAATTCAAGACTCCGGACCAATTCTACGAATTACACAAGAGTAAAACCCTGATATCGCCGTTAGTTGTCCGAACACATATACCATTAATTTTTAAGCAATATACAATATTTAATCGTATGTGGGATATGTACCAGGTACGTACTACGTGCGCAGACGCATGTCGCGGTCGGCGGCGCTCGCGGCACGCTCCACTCACACGCACATCGCATGCATTATTAGCGTAAACAACGTAAAGTATTGGGATAGGTAAAGATGATACTTATAACAATTACTACAAAATTGTAAATTCTTAAAATCAAAATAATAATAATAATAATATTCTACCACATTCACACAGCGCCATCTAGCTCCAAATTAAGCAATTATATTTGCTTGTGTTATGGGTACTAAACAACTGATATACTACTATACATTTTTATTTTATTTTTGTAAATACATACATATAGATAAATTACACCCAGACACAGAACAAACTATCATGCTCATCACACAAAGGTTTGTCCTGGGTGGGAATCGAACCCACGACCTCCGGCTTAGCAGTCAGGGTCACTAACCATTAGACTAACCGGCTAGTCAAAAAATTCAATTTATTTATTTATTAATATTACCGACAAGAGAAACACATTCTTAAAAGTAACAAAAACATAGGTAATGCATGCGTGGTGCTCTCTCAATTATAGGCAACCACATCTAACTTAAAATAGTCATACTGCTAAACTTATCACAATATAATGAGTAAAAGTAAAAACACAATATTATAGTTGTTAAGAATAATAAAATGAAACGAAATTTTAACAAAAAAAAAAGTAATTACAAAGGCCAATAAATGTGAGTTGAAAACAAACGTAATAAATACCACTAAGAACGCATATGATATTTTTACACTTGAATTTAGTCTTGAGTATTACCAAAAATGTCCAAATCTAAGGATCGGCAATATCGTTGTACTGATTGAATGATAAATAACAAAACGATCTAAGATAATTTCTCTACAATCAATTCACTAAAAAGCAGTACTGGTAATAAACTTTATCCAAAAAACTATTAGGTCAGTTTTAAATTGTGCGATTGATATATTTTCTTAAATTTTGAGTATATTATAATATGTCATTTGAATTTTAATACCTATTTTGAACATTGTCAATTAACACTTTCCGGGACAGTTAACGTAAAAGGCCTTGATGATAATAAAACATCTGCTTATTGTGACTACAGTAGTGTCTATAAAAGGGTTAAAATCGCGAAGATTGTTTTGAAACTTTTGATGTAAATACAAAATTTGTTAAACTTCATTAGACCAAATGTTTCATCAAGACAATTATTAGGGGCAAGGGACAGTCATTCAATACTTTGTGTAAAACCAGGATAATAGACCAAAAATACCATTATTTAGAATACAAATAATAATGTTTACACATTTCTATTATTTAAATAATAGATCTAAAATCGGCATGTCACCGTAATGATTTTTAACACATGTGTAACTATTGAACAAAGAAAGTCTTTTTAAAATAAAAGAAAACATTATCAACCTTTCTTTTAGATTAAGAAAGAAATGTATTTAGTTTTAAAAGAGGAACGTTACAAAAACATCTGTTTTTTTTTCTATTTTATGAGGCATTTGTTTGTTTATCTGTGAACAGTTAAAACAGGCTTCACGTCTAATTGCCGTTAAGGCTGTAAAGTCGGCGAGTTTATTGGACGCTGTATTTATTGCGGATTGCCGTTAATATTCATATTTCGGTCAGAATATAAGTAATTTACCGACAAGGGTAGTACCGGATCCTTCTACCTGTGTACCTGTGGCAAAACTGCAATAAAAATTACTCAAAGGATGAATTTATTTATGCAAAACCCAATTTTGGTTTGTGAATACTGTTAGTATTAAGGATATATTTAAGAAACTCTAGTATTCATATTCAATAAAATAAATGAATAATTCTACATTTTTTTAAACTGTAATTATCTGGCGATTACAAAGAGTGGCGTAAGTTTCTTGCCAGTTTTTCTCACAAGTCTACCTCGTCAGCGAACTGGCTGTAGGTTAATTAGCTGACTTCATGTAATTTTGACTTTTCATAAGCATCATACTTTATGATCAAAATGAAATAAATGCTTTAAGTTTAAGTGTGAAGTTTGATCGATGGGATTACTATTATGTCATGTCACAAGGAATTTTTAGTATTTATGTGATCTTGCTCTACGTATATTTCAAAGGCAACTAAAGAACAATTTATACTACACAAACGCACATTGACAAATTTATTTGTGTATAGCCACCCAAAAAAGCCTGTAGGGAATGATCCTCACAATAGCAACACTGGGCATGGAAGGCGACCACCGCTATATGTGCAGTCCTAAAAGTTATCAAATTACACTTTTTCAAAATAATAATAATATAACTTTTCGCAGCGCGGTTTCACCTGCGTTAATTAGTAACTGCTCTGCTCCCGTCGCCAGTAGCGTGATGTTACATAGCCTATAACCTTCCTTAGGAAATGGGCTATAATGCAAACATAAAAAGAATTATTCAAATCTGACTGTAAATCCAGAGATTAGCGCGTTCAAACAAACAAACAAACTTTTCCGCTTTGTATAAAAAGTAATATATAGAAGTATAGATAATATACTTTTTATTTGTTTTTTTTCTAAATATTTATAATAAAAAGAAATAAATAGTGACACTTTTGTAATCCATTTTTATTTGAAATACATAGTTTTTGTAATAAAATAATTAGATTTAGCTATGTAAACCTACTTTTATGTATATAAAGATAATACTCCAATTTTCTTCTACAAAATCCTCTTCACTTTGCCCCACTTCAAGCATACCGTGACGCAAATCCAAGCAAATCACGAAAAAACATAATCAGTGGAGGTCATAGTGGCGGGCGGCGCCGCGGGGCGGAGGCTAGCTAACCCAAAATGCAAGTGGAGCGAGCACTGCTTACCTACTTGCGACGCTGCTCGCATCGGGGCCAACGTTCATTGTTTTATTACTACAGCTTTTTACTTGAGATGGTTAGCAGCGAAGTGTCGATACGCACTATTACGGTTTGTTTTAAATAGAAGTAGGTATCATTATAAATTAAGTGATAGGTGATATGTATAGGTGTATATTTGCGATAGCTGGTTAATTTAATAACTGTTTTATGATTTGCAATTATTACTTGCATTTATTTTAAACCTATAAGTACATATTAAATTATATAAATACTTCATTATTATAATAAAACTGATAATATAAATAATAATTATTATTAAATAAAAATAATAATAATATCACAACAACTACACACAACGCCATCTAGACCCAAAGTAAGCATATATTATAGCTGGTGTTACAGGTTCTAGAATGCGGATAAACATACTTAAATACTTTTTTTTTAAATACATACATATTACATAGAAACACCCAGAATAATGCAAATATTCATGTTCATGCACATAAATTATTGCAAATTAATTTAAATAAGAAAATTTGTCTATTCCCAAAGGCTTCTAATAACTTGGACTGTTATAAGCGTTAGACGAGGCTACAAAGGCTATGTAGGTAATACTAGATAGGTACTCATACCGCTTATACCAGAGACGCAGGCTGCCTAAAATATGGATCGTCGCCAATTAGAATCGCTTGGCGGCGCGCATCCATCATATTATAATGTTATACTCTAATATCTTCACTGCTGACACACTTTAGGCTCTAGTTTATATAAATATATTTTTATAAAATTTTTACTTATTATAATTATAATAATATAATATTATAATATTCTACCACATTCACACAGCGACATTTTAGCCCCAAAGTAAGCAATTATATTTGCTTGTGTTATGGGTACTAAACAACTCTGATATACTACTTATATACATTTTTTCATATTTTTTTTGTAAATACATACATATTATAGATAAATTACACCCAGACACAGAACAAACAATCATGCTCATCACACAAAGGTTTGTCCTGGGTGGGAATCGAACCCACGACCTCCGGCTTAGCAGTCGGGGTCACTAACCACTAGACCAACAGGCCAGTCACTTAAATTTAAATATAAATAAGTTTTATAAAGATACTATTTCGCACGGCGCGGTTTTACCCGCGTCTTTGCTTACTGCTCTGTGATCTGTGATCTGATGATACATAGCTTATAACCTTTCTCGAGTCCTGGGATATCATGCGCAAAACGATCTTTTATACCTGACTGGTAATTCCAGAGAATGGCGCGTACAAACAAACAAACTCTTCCGCTTAATAAATAACTGGATTTACGCGGTACAGTTTACAAGTGTCTTTGATTGCTGCTCTGCTCCCTTCATCTCTTAAAATACCTGTTGAATTGAAATAATTATTTTTGCGTTTGATAGCCCAGTTGTATGTAACATCACGCTATTGGCGACGGGAGTAGAGCAGTAAGTAAGAACACGGATGAATCGCGCTGCGGAAAACTAGTATTAAAATAAATCACTCAGTACCTCACATTCCACCTCTCCACCCTGCTGGGTTGAAACAATGATCCTTTATTTAAGTTTACAAGTCACCCTCAACAGTTTCTTGTTCTATTGTTTCTTTGCACAATATTCTTTAGCCAGGGTACCCCTGGGTGTTCTGTCATGGCTGACAGGTAGGTTGTACCTACATATCACGGTTGTAAGCTCACCTGATGTACTTGCACAATACCAGTAGCGTGAAGATTGGGTTATCTTTTGTAAAGCGTTTTTGTAGAACAGTAGCTAAATTTGTAAGGCGTCGGTCGTTTGTCTCATTGAAATAATAAACGTACAAAATTAAGTTTTGACAGAATTACAAAAAATCACCCTGCCTTATTCATAAACTTTTTATGCCCGTTCCAACGTCCATTACCAATCCGACAGATTTAAAAAGAACTTTTGCAGATCACATAGGAAACTCACAAGCTCTTCGTTTTTTTTTGTCATGGACGACTCAGAGTCCCTAGCATTGTTCCTGCAATGCCAGGGACTCTGCGAAGCCACTGCCTACCGTGAAGGGAGTGGGGTAGGTTAAGGGATAGAGGGAGGTGAGAAAAAGGAAAGGTGAGAAATCGGGCGGCACTCTCACTCACCGAACGAAACGCAATAGTACGGATATTACTACTCTTATGTCGATCTTCTATGAGAGGAAAGTCCCCGGTTGATCCGGCCTATTCATGCTGAAACTAGCGTGGATCTACTACCATGGAAATTTTGGATAGAATTAATAAAACTCACTTTTTATCGTTTACTATTCTCTAGAAAGAGCCGTGTCCTATTTAAATTTGAAGCAAATTCGACGATAAGAAGACCGAAACTAGAGTTATCAACACAAGAAAGATAAAACATGTATGAACATGTGATAATTGGATAATCATAGCTATAGTACAATGTTGTAAATTACAGGAGTCCATTACGCAAGTCAGCGTGAATCGGCACAATGTAAATGAATATTTGGGCAAACCGCGATAATAATGGGTGTTTCAACTTTCACATTGGGCCAATCAGGGGTTAACTTCAAAAAGCGCTTGACAGCTAGACCTAACGCATCGGTGCTGCCCTCTCATTGGCGCCATTTTAGAAAACCCTCTCAGCAATTTTCTTTTGTCTTTATGCACGTGAATTATCCATTTTGTACATTAAAATTGCCGAAATGAACACTGAAAAATATATGTTTTGATAGAGCTGTCAAAATGGCAGACCTTTTATCAGAAAATTTGCTTAAACACCCTCATTGCTTGAACTTTCATTGTGTACGGTGTTATTCTGGATATTTACCTTTTTGAAATAAATATATTTAAGATAATATTATACCTTACTGTCTTCCTCAGATCTTTTTGAAAAACATTGTCACATATTTCTATTAATCTGTGCGTACACTTATTTCTTAAACTACCATTACATACATTTCATAGCTACTTCTAACAAAAAGCGAGACTAATACAAATTTTAAAACAGCTTCCACCTTCCAACCTGTCGTCAATACAATTAAAACTTCATAACAGACTACCCGTGGCTTTTCCAAAGTTAAAATACAATGCTTAACCAAAATATTTACAAGTTTAAAAGCTACTGTGTCTTAGTGAATAGTTAGCATTGTATTACACTTGTTCAATGTAAAATTTATAGTTGTTTCATACAATACGACTGTCCACCTTTAATTCTAAGAATGTACCGTGGAATTGAGAAGTCACTTTTGTTTTCTACACACCTTAATTCTCTTTGTCTCCCTATTTGCTGCTATAAATTTTGTAGTTATACAAATAATATTGCTACCTATGTTATAGAGGTGAGGGTCTTTGAAGATGCACTTTTGGTCTAGTGGTTAGTGTAACTGACTGCGACGCCGGGTGTCGTAGGTTTCATTCCTACGCAAGGCAAATATTTTTGTGATTTTTATTTTAGTCTGGATGTTTCCTATTGTTCTAAGTATGTATCTATAATATAAAAATGAATCGCTGAATGTGTTGCTAAGCGCAAATCTCGAGAGCAGCTGAACCGATTTTGCTGATTATTTTTTTATAACATTCCTTGAAGGATGGTTCTTACGGAAAGAAAAATTAAAAAAATTGCCTGTAAAAAAAACACTTTTCTATATTCCCATACAAAAGTAGGTATCTTTGTTTATCCCAAAATGGTTAAAAAATGTCCACCCGTGCGAAGCTGGGGCGGGCCGCTTGTTTACAATAAAAAGTATGTTGTATTATAGTACCCATAACACAAGCTCTGCTTAGCTTGGGACTAGATGACTGTGTGTGATAGTGTCGAGTTTGAGACGGGAAGGTAGCTGTTACTGCTTTAGGTTATAGTAACGCTGATGTATTATTAAGTTCCAGCAGCACACCCGTAAAGGCAGGATAAACAAAAAGGTTTTATCGTATTAAAGCCTGGAACTCTTTGCCAGCGCATGTGTTCCCATCTAATTTTGATCCTGGGTCTTTTAAGCGGGGCGTGAAAAAGCATCTCACTAAGCCGCCATAGTGGAGGCCACCATACCAGTAGTTTGGCTTTAGGAATGGTGTCCGCCACTTCTGGATTCCACTTACTGCTTACCATCAGGCAGAGTGGAGTCACTTTGGTAGGTTAATATAAAAAAAAAAAAAAATCGTAACATCTTAGACAAAGCACGTATATACCTACCATAGCTGCCTCGTTTCTTGAATAAGACGAAATTTCCCATCTCAATAAATAGTAGATAGTACTTAGACTAACAGAGTCATATCACTACTTTTTAGTAAGAACACAGTATTTAACCGTAGTTAAAGACTGCTGGTAGAACTGAGATGGGATTAGGAAGTATGTGTTCGCGTTTCCTATTTTTATGCAGTTTGGTACAAGCACAGATAAGATAATACCTACTATACTAGGTACAAGTCTATATGTGATTTATGAATATTTAAGTACCTAATTTTGTTTCAGGACAGACCTTAGACTTTAAACCTTTCTAGCAGATTCGTTTGCATCATAGGAAGGTAGGAAAGTAGGTATTAAATTAGTAAGTAAGTAAAGCCTACTTTCCTTAGCTGCAAAATAACATTTACCAATAAAATTATTACCCATGTTATGAAAATGATGTATGTTGTGTAATTTAATGTTATTATTTAAAAATACGTAATCGACTGTATAAATAAATTAGATATGAAAAATAACTTCTAGCATAATTTTATTAGGTTGACAACATCATTTGAGGTACGACATCTATTAAAAGTGCTACGTACTAAAACGTTAGTGCCTTTGGCAATAAGAGTCTGTATTACTAGCAGAACTATAATTTTCCAGCGCCATCTAGTAGCTACTTGTAATACTACTTAGTATGACCGTACTTTTGTTTTACAGTATGCCGCTAGATGGCATTGTATATTGCTAAAACAAAGTTTACCACTATCAATTTTAAATACACAATATATTTAAAATTATATTTATAACTGTTTAGTTTTATATTAATATATATTATATACTTTTACTTAGAGAAGAATTAGAATAAATTAAATAGCAAACTGTGAAGCCATTTTTCATTTTAGTACTAATATAATTAACTAGATGGCGCTACGAGGTATAAATGGAGTGTAATTTTTAAATTTAAAGTAATGAAGAAAACAAAGATAAAATTATTCATTATATATATATTAATATTATTATATCGCCTAATTCAAGAACAAGTTTATGTAGGTCTATGGGTCGTTCCTCTTTCACAACAATTTCTAAACAATCTTTTTTAAATTGGCCGTTTTACCCCAAGATCAAACCATGGTCCGAATCATTAAGGATGTGTACCTGTTCAGGTTTTATTTTATAGTGGAAGCTTTAAAATAATAAGCACTTTTATATTATTTACCTTTCTGCCCCAGCGGCCGTCAGTTCTGCGAGCTATGTGTCCTGCCCATTGCCACTTCAGAGAAGCAACTCTGCAAGCTACGTCAGTTACTTTGGTTCGCCTACGGATTTCTTCGTTTCTAAAACGATCGCGCAAGGAGACGCCTAACATAGCCCGCTCCATTGCCCTCTGAGCGAATTTGAGCCTTCTAATAAGACCCATAGTTAGCGACCACGTCTCTGCTCCGTATGTCATCACTGGCAACACACACTGGTCAAAGACCTTGGTCTTGAGAGACTGCGGTAGTGACACGGCAGAAAGGTTCTAGAGTGGTGACCACGAACCGGCAGACGCAGCGTGGGCAGACCCCTCACAAGGTGGACCGACGACCTTATAAGGGTGGCGGGCAACCGATGGATGAGGGCGGCGAACGACCGACAACGGTGGCGAAAATTGGGGGAGGCCTATGTCCAGCAGTGGACGTCTTTTGGCTGATATGATGATGATGATATTATTTACAGGAAGTAAACCAAAAATTCAGGTTAACAAGTCTATGTATTTGTTATGTACCTACTACTAAAAACGTTTGCCTCTGTCGTTCGGTGGTACTGTGTACCACGCAGAGGTCTCGGGTTCGATCCCTGAGTCAGATAAAGTGATGTTGGATTTTTCTGTCGAAAAATTCTCAGTATTAGCCCGGAGTCTAGAATCGTGACTGATAAATGGCAACAGGCTTTTTCCCTGTTACATGGGACCTGAAATAAAAAATGGCGAAATGTGGGTGGTTAAACAACTCTGCCTACCCCTTCGGACATAAAAAGGCGTGAAGCTAATAAGCTGTGTATGTAATAAAAACAAATGGTAGGTACCTACCTGTTTTATATTATTTTGTTTAATTAACAGTGTGTTATAATAATTAACTATCACAGCGTAGTTCCGTATACGCCAAAAATAACGCCTCTTTTGTTCAAATTCACGGTATTTTGCGAAACTCATTGTTTTTTGCACAGTTAGCTATATTATTGTGTACTTGCTAATGGTATGGACAGTGTTGTGGACCGTGCACCTATATTTTTAATACAATTTTTTTTTTTATTTAGACCTACACTTAGCTCCGTTATGTTCACCACGCTGCTTCTGAGCTACCTATATTTATCGATCGCAAGTCGAACTAGTGTACTTACTGAATATTTGATTTTTATAAACACTTTGGCTTTCGCGTCTTTGCTTGCTGCTCTGCTCCCGTCGCCAGTAGCGTGAAGTTACATAGCCTAAAACCTTCCTTAGGAACTGGGCAGTAGGATTCAAATAATTCTTTTCGCGTATGATACATACGCGAAAAGAATTATTTGAATCCTACTGGTAGTTCCAGAGATTAGCGCGTTGATACAAACAAACAAACTCTTCCAGTTTATATAATATTATAGATTTTTTAAAAGTCAGTGTCTTAAGACAAATATGATGGGAAGTAGAATTCGATACTTATTTCGTTCGCACAAGTTATATAATTGTCTGTACGTGCCTCCTCCAAAGTGATCCAGGGAAGACTGGATCACTTTGGAGGAGGCCTTTACCTGCAGAGGTAAAAGAGCTCTTTAAATTATTATTAATCCCACCCTCTCCCTTTTTATCCAGAACGACACATGTGGGACTAAAGTGCAACCCTTTCACAGTGGAATCTAAAGAGTCTCGAATTAAACGGTTCAGCACTTCATACTTTTGTCACTTAATTAAAGCCTGGAACTCTTTGCCAGCGCATGTGTTCACATGTCATATAATTTTGATCCTGGGTCTTTTAAGCGAGGCGTGAAAAAGCATCTCACTAAGCCGCCATAATGGAGGCCACCATGCCAGTAGTTCGGCTTTTGGAATGGTGTCCGACACTTCTGGATTCCACTGACTGCTTACCATTAGGCAGAGTGAAGTCACTTTGGTAGGCTAATATAAAAAAAGAGGGGTTCTTGCAGAATAAATAAATTACTATAGATATAAATAATTTTTTAGTACACAACATATACAAGTAGAAGTTAAATACATAATATAAATAGTTACTAACACTCTAGATTTAATAAAACTAACTCATGTAAGAAATATAGACTTTTATATTGAAATGAAATGAAATGAAATGAAATTATATGTTTATTCATTTAAGTTAATTAAATTAACACTTATGAACGTCAAAGTTTACAAAATGTCAGCAAATTAACCTACAGCCAGTTCGCTGACGAAGTAGAGCCATGAGAAGAACTGGCAAGAAACTCAGGCCACTCTTTTTAATCGCCAGGTTATTACAATTTTTGTAAGTTACAGTTTCAAGTAGCATGCAAAGTGACACAGGCAATACACTTAACTCTATAGATACTTAATTACTTACAGCTTTCTATGTTGTAAAGAAAAATTAAAAAGTAAAATGTGTGCTTTACAGGCTGCCTCAATTTGCATATTGCTACAAAAGGTAAAGGCAACATGTGAACTGTGATAAATGTTTCTATGTAGATATTATATAAACTGTTAATTTTTGGTATAAGTATAAAGTAAGATAAACTTAATTTACCACAGGAGTTCACAATGTACCTCTATTTCACAAATCACAATGTAAAAAATTTAACAATACTAAATATACAATTTTAACAAAACAATACAAAATGTGTACCTAACTGTTCAAATATGGCAAGGGCATCATGTCATTTAAAATTAATACAAAAAAAAAAAAAATATTTACGTGCCCACTGTCTGTCCTTACCACCAAGTAGTGACTGGTCTTTATTATCTGTATTGACGAAGAGCTCCCACAGTGATATTACTCAATGTTTTCTGGGAATCATCGCTGTCTATTTTGCTCGGTTGCGAACCATCCAAAGGCTGTCTGGAAGAGATTGCTTTTAGCGATAAGACCGCCCATGTTGTGTGCAATCCATACAAATATTATAAATGCGAAAATAACGCTGTCTGTCTGTCTGTTACGCTTTCACGCCTAAACCACTGAACGGATTTAGATGAAATTTGGTACAGAGATAGATTAGATCTCGGGGAACAACATAGGCTGCCTTTTATTGCGAAAAAAGGCTTAAAGGGGTTGAAATAGGCGATGAAATTTTGTATGAAAAATCGTCAATGTAAACAGAGATATAACCGACATTCACGCGGGTGGAGCTGCGGGCATCAGCTAGTAAAGAATATTTTATATTATTCCTATAGACCAGGTAATAAACTAAGAATACATAGAAGTCAACATAAAATAACTTGTCTTATAAGGATATTCCATTAGATAGACTATCATAAAGTTTGCTATCAATGGTCAATAGCTTCCATACAGACTACCGGTCAATGCCGCCGTCTTTCCTTGGCCGGGAATCGAACCAGGGCGTTGCTATAGCAACAGGTGACACAACAACCCTAAACATTCAACAAATCAATGATGTTTGTTTTGTATGTAGTTAGGTTATTTGAATTTCAATTTTATATTTACGACGATAACGTTGTAAATTACATACATACATACTTTGACGTCTGTCTTCTATTATCGGGGTAAGTAGAACCTATAAGACGCCATATTTTGGTATGATTAAAATATACCTTATTTGCTTTTATAACATTCATTAATCCCTTTTATAAAAAATAGAGGTCTACAAAGACGCTATCAATATATTTACATAGTTCATACCGACGAGACTGCTCTACAGCTGTTTCGTCACTGGCAACACTGTTTAGTACTTTTCTTTCTTCATTCATTTAATATATCATTATTAAAGTATAAGGAAGTTTTTACTCCGTAATCTCTGCTTGTAATTTATTCTTTCGCCTATACAATTCCAACATACCTATTTCTATCCAAGGCTATTTCTATAGGTTTTCCCAGCTTTAAGTTTATGTAGTGTTTAAGAAACCATCATAAAGGGAAGCGACTCATTCAACACAGAAGGATGAGAGGTAACCGATTAATATTTATACATTTATATGTTAAAGCGATTAAGTTAAGCACGTAGGAGAGTTTACAAACTTAAATACAATTTTATTAATGAATGTACAGTTCACCCACACTTAGTTTTTCTGCCTCTAAAGTTTGCATTGAAGTGACAGATATCTCAAACTAAATTACAAACTTAAATACAATTTTATTAATGAATGTACAGTACATCATCACTTAAAGTGTTTCTGCCTCTAAAGTTTGCATTGAAGTGACAGATATCTCAAACTAAGTCGCATTAAAAAATAGGGTTCAGACAATTGATTGTCTTATGTCCTTCTTTTGAAGTAAATCTTTCTTTCTTTTTGTAAGAAAGTTTAAAGACTATGTTATTACGATTTAAAACGACTAGTGGTTGATATTACTGAGCACCGATATTATAAATGTCAGGGCAATAGTCGACTTCTAGTGGTTCACATAAATGACAGGAAAGTTCATTCCTACCTTATAATGACTGTAGCATCCAAAAGTTTGTTGACCTCGGTTTAGGCACCACAACGACCTCTGCGGAAGGTAGACGCCAACGAGGCATTTAATACTTTTTTGGACATATCTACTTAATTATACCGAGTATAGGCATCGCAGCCTTCAATTTTTTGTACTGCATTAATAGTGGGTACAGATGGACTGAGAATAATTAATAATATTAATGTTTAACCTGTTTGTTTCACGTCAAAATAACAGTTTTTGTTGAATAATTTACTATAATTATTACGCAGGTGTCATTTTGCCTAATCAATCAAATATCTTTTGATAGGTAACATCTTCCCTAAATTTTCCATACAAACACCATTCAATTGCCGTCTGTACCGATTTAAAACTAGTTACATACCTACTTTCCTGATAGCGTCAACATTTAGGGAATTTAGTTTTCAGTGTGTTTTCTTATAATGTTTTGTAATGTAAGTATTGCATTACGTTGTCTACTCGGTGACATATTCGCTGCACAATTGATGCAGTACAGTGTTTTGCTGCTAACACAGTAATTGCCTTCATAAGATAGTAGATGTCCGCTCTTGCTTCGCTTAGGTATCAAAAGTTTCATTCACAACAAATGCCTAAGGAAAATATCATTGCAATAGTGTCATGCATCATTTAAATTCTGAAAATGACTGCAAAAATAAATGTTAAACATGATAAAATATATTAATAATAAAAATAACTTACGCGCGGGCGAAGCCATGGGTAACAGCTAGTACATCCATAATATAGTAGAGAAATATTGGAAAACAACGATTTGTAATCATATTCTAAAAAGCATAACCCACGAGTGAAGCAGGGTTCGTATACTTTCAGCTGATGTTAAGATAAATATTAAATTTAATTAAGTAGGTACTTAGCATTTGTTATAATATCCAGACTGAACGAAACAGACCATGGGTGGGCAAGTAGGTTAACTGTATCTATATTTATTTGTGCATTGTAGTTATGTCAGCATCCACTACAATTATAATGAACAGTTTTATGTTCTCTTTCCTAGTTATAATATAGTTGAACATTAAGTAGGTTGGTTTCACATTTGTTTTTAAGAGAGGCTATTAAAACATAACTTATTTATGCACAAAAATATGTTTGTCAGCTGCCCTAGTTTTATTGATTCCCTACCCTTAGTCCACCTGGTTCGTGGACGTCGCGAAATATAATTTTCACATTTTCTTCTCTATCAGAGTTTATTCGAACACATACATCTCCTTTTTTTATTTTGTCCTTTACGAATAATTCATCTTTTTGAATAAGTCCGCATGTGAATAAATTTTATATAATAATAATAATATGTGGACACTATCTCACACCGTTATCTAGTCCCAAGCTAAGCAGAGTTTGTGTTATGGGTAATTTATAACTGAAATATTAGTACATATACATACATTTTTTTTGTAAATACTTACTTAGAATAAATAGGAAACACCCAGACTGAAGACAAATACAAATGTGCATCACACAAATATTTGCCTGCCGCGGGATTCGAACCCACGACACCCGGCGTCGTAGTCAGTTACACTAACCATTAGACCAAAGGTGCAGTCAATATACCAATGATTCTTTAGACTTAGCTTTAAAAAATCTTTCATTACTATAAAACATTTACTCAAATGCGGATTATCATCTGTAACATCACAATAATCCCACCGAACATATTTACGGTAGTAGATCCACGCTGATTTCAGCATGAATGGGCCGGATCGTCCGGGGAAGTACTACCCTCTCATAGAAGATCGACTTAAGAGTAGTAGTATCCGTACTACTGCGTTTCGTTCGGTGAGTGAGAGCGCCGGAGGCCCAATTTCCCCCTTTCCTCTTTTCTCACCTCCCTCATTTCCTTCCCCTAACCCCATTCCCAGCCGCCATAGTGGAGGCCACCATACCAGCAGTTTAAGACAATAGCTTTTGGTATAGTGGCCGCCACTTCTGGATTCCACTGACTGCTTACCATCAGGCGGGGTGGAGTCACTTTGATAGGCTATAATATAAAAAAAAAAAAACAATTTCCATTGAAATATTATTTTACTAGTATCACTTTCAGACTTCTCTTTGGCAGTACAGGGGGCCTACCACTACCTCTTATAGCATTATTCTTAAAACCTTGCTTTGTGTTTTGTCTTTCACTTTTGTACCATTAAAAACAAAGATAGAGACAAAGTAAGATTATAATAAGATTGCTATGAGGTTGTGGTAGTGCCCCAGAAAAGCTGTAAAACTAAAATACTTATTTGTTGGCCTCGAGGACAATAAGGATCGACAAGCTTGACAGGTCGCGACAGGTGCTCTGTTCACACAATATCAATGGTTCTCGTCAATTCTCATTGTCCTTCTGACCCAGATAAATAAACTATAATAGATTTGATAGGTTGTCGCTTTGTTTAACTGTTAATAAGGTAATTCTTAATATTCTAGTGGACCACTAACCTCATGATACCAGTTTTATCAAGAGGTTAGTGGTCAATACTTTAGTGGTATACAGTCTATTTTTCAGCTGGGTACAAGTATTTTATAGGAACAGCTACATTAACACAATTTGTAAAGTTGGGATTAATAGCGATGAGTATCTTAAATTCTCTGGAGTTCAACGAACTGCAAAAGTTACTTACCTGGATTCCGCAACGATTTAATCAGAAGTTACATGAAAGAGGTATAAATAAAAGGTATTAACTTCCCTTCGGTAGAAAGTGAATGACAAATTTTATCTGCTTTTGACTTAATTAATTAGACGTAAGCACTTGTAGTCGAAATGGTCCAGTGGATAAGGCACCCGCTTCGTAAACAAGAGGTAGTGGGTTCGAATCTGGGCAAGTACCAATGTGATTTCAAATCATAATGTACTTTCTAAGTTTATCTTGGACATTTCTGACTGACGGTGAAGGAAAACATCGTGAGGAAACCTGGACTATGTCTAAAATTGCCAATCCGCCTTGAGCAAGCGTGGTGATTAATGCTCATACCTTCTCTATATGAGAAGAGGCCTTTGCCCTGCAGTGGGACAGTAGTAGGCTGGTATTATTATTATTTATTATTATTAAGCATTTATAAGATGTCATCAAGGACAAGAATATTAAGAGACTTATGTTGCTCTCGTAATAACCGTAATGACGTAATAAGTTCGTATACTCGAGGATAATAAATTTGAAACCAGGAAAATACTGTACTCATGCCTTCTTTATATGAGAAGAGGCTTTTTCCTGTAGTTGCATATAATCGGGCTGGTATTATTATTTACTAGCTTGCCGCCGCACGGTTTCACCCGCGTCTTTCCTTACTGCTCTGCTCCCGTCACCAGTAGCGTGATGTTACATAGCCTATAACCTTTCTTGATAACTGTGTATCGTAGTCAAAAAGAATTTTCAAATCCCACTGGTAGTTCCAGAGAGTTCTTTAGCTTTATAAAATAGTATAAATTCTATTTCTATTATTATTTGTGTGCCGTAAACGACAAAATAGTTTGTTTCTCTCCCAGGATCTTTCAACACTTAATATATTGCCCCCTTCCGTGCTTATAAAAGCTCTCATTACCATGAAGAAGTTTAAAGTTTTAACGACTGACATTTAGTTGTATAATAATATTCTTCCTGTAAGTTAAAAGGCTCACCGCGATTATTACACCATTCATTACAAGCCACCATTAACCACAGAGTACGGAAGCGGATGTTGTGGGTTCGACTCCCGGTTCGGAAAGTAAATTATGTTAAGAAAGGTTTCTGAACTTTCGTGTTTGTAAAGATTTATATGGCTTCACGATATTTTTTGTTGTTTGACTTATTTTATGAGGCGGCGGGTTGTCTTCCATATATCGATATGTACGGCTATTGAACCCCTCATTCTAGTAATTTATAAATCATAATATATCATGTCAAGATATAAAAACCGAAACGAACAAAACGAAAAAAATTTCAGTAAAGCCTACTAATAATGTGTGTGTGTGTGTGTGTGTGTGTGTGTGTGTGCGTGTGTGTGTGTGTGTGTGTGTGTGTGTGTGTATGAGTGTGTGTGTGTGTGTTAAATTTTTTTCCTGGAAATCGGTCTGGTTCCCTAATTACACTAATGAAACACATAGCATTTTCCGAAGCCGCAGGGAGCAGCTAATGTATTTTAAACAAATGTATTGATAATTACTTCACATCTCTATACGATCTCAGTCGATGCGGTCCATTAAATAAATTATCCACAAAGCAAAACTAACTATCGTTGCATTTTGTTTCAAACTAATTGCAACAAACAGGTTAGTTAAATGTGCTATCATTGATTAATTGTTAATTAGAAAATCTGTTAGAATTATTATGATACCAACATTATTAGATAATAACGTACGTACGAGGTACTTACGACAATGACTCCAAAATTTCTTATCATTATCGTAGACTAAGCATCACCAACAGCAGCGTATAGATGTCCAATAAACGGCATGGGCCTTTAAAGGGATTAGCTTCTCGTTACCCGATTTCACCCGCGTTTTTGCTTATTGCTCTACTCCCATCGCCAGTAGCGTGATGTTTTGTAGCCCATAACTAACAAAACTCGGCATACGCAAAAAGAATTCTTTAAATCCGACTGGTAGTTCTAAAGATTAGCGCGTTCAAACAAACAAACAAATTCTTCCGCTTTATATGTTAAGTACTAGCTGCCAGCAGTGCGGTTTCACCCGTGTCTTTGGTTACTGCTCTACTCCCATTGCCAGTAGCGTGATGTTACAAAACCTATAACCTTCCTCATGAATCAAATCCGAACTTTTTAACTTAAAACCAATTAACTTAAGACAAAAAGATTGCAATTCTATCTGCTTTCACAATGTTTTAATATCGACATTACACAGTACTAATTGAACATTCATTCTTCTAATATAGGCCAATAACGTGAGTTACATTCAGAGTATTGATCGCCCCATATTGCTGACCTAAATGAAGAGCATCAGTTATTAGGGTTCCACACGCAGGTGTTCTGCCGTGCCGTTGCGGTCCGCTAGCGTGATAGTGACATAAGGGGTTTCGGTTGTATCAACATTCAACGATCTGGAATGATTGCGTAGGATTGAGTGTTTGTTGATTCATGTTTCATCAGCAAACTTAATTAATTTAGAATAATATGTATTAAGTACCTAACAGCCATTAAGTATTGTTAATTCTAGAAATTGTTCTTATATACGGTAAGTCTCGTAAAGATGTTATTCAAAATCGATTGTAAATAACCTGTGATGGTGGTTAAAAAGAGTGGCCTGAGTTTCTTGTCAGTTCTTCTCATGGCCCTACCCTACGTATTTTATAATCTTTAACGTTCATAAGTGATAATTCAATTAACCTAAAGAATAAATATATTTTACTTTTGAGTTTGTAACAAATCGCTCTAGTCGTGCTACTGGTGTTCTAGCGGTCGAAGAAACAATAGCTTCTTCGTATGTTTACTCCGTCGGCTCCTTTCTCGGTCTTTTACATCCTTCACTATCTTATTTCTTTGTTTAATTTTTCGAACACCGTTATTTCTATAGCCTTTTTTGGACAGAGATCCGTGAACTCAAGAATCGACATGATAAACAGTGCTGTGATATAGGTAGGAACGTTGATATATCGTACAATATCAATATTTACTTTTAAATTCTTCTCTTTTCTCTTCTATTATACCTAATTGATCAACATAAAACTGAGACTTTAGCATTTTGTTTTATATGAGAACGTAGGTTACACGTGCGTTTTTCTTACTGGGTGACAGCGTAAAACTGATGAGAATATTTAGTTCTCAGAGTAAATACTAGAGGCGCTGTTCATTTTATGCATGTTTATATATTACGAACTTTCACCAGCGT
Organism: Parascotia fuliginaria; assembly: GCA_963082885.1. NCBI lineage: Eukaryota > Metazoa > Arthropoda > Insecta > Lepidoptera > Erebidae > Parascotia > Parascotia fuliginaria. The sequence goes on from OY720173.1 coordinate 22,024,453, forward strand.
CTTTGCTTACTGCTCTGCTCTCGCCACCAGTAGCATGATGTTACATAGCTTGTAACCTTCCTCGAGAACTGGGCTATCATACGCAAAAAGAATTTTTCAAATCCGACTGGTAGTTCCAGAGATTAGCTCGTTTAAACAAACAAACAAACTTTTCCACTTTATATAATGGTATAGATCAGTTTTTGCGCAATATTTGAATAATTAGTGTAAAACACGATCCAAATAAAGCAAGGCTCGCGAAATGTTCGCAATTTCACACAACTATAATGGATTAATTTACAACAAAATTATTACGTTTATTGCGCAAACTTTAATTGATCCTAATCAGAGTTATTAAAAAACGTGATTTACATTGATTGATTATGTAGTCAATGTGAATTGATTTGACTGCTTCGTTGATTCTGTTTTTTCACCTATGTGACGCTATTTGGCTTGTGCAAATGTTTTTAGCTTTAAAAGAGCTTTAAAAGAATGTTTATTCATAATTCACAATTCAAATGTTTGTAAGTTATTATAATTTATTATATTTTTTTTTAGCCGTGTATGAAATGAAACTATAATTTACTGTTAGTATATTAAGAAGCAATTTTTTTATCACAACAACTACACAAAACGGCATCTAGACCTAAAGTAAGCATATGCTTGTATTATGGGTTCTAGAATGCAGATATACATACTTAAATAGATAAAACTTTTTGTAAATACATACATAGAAACATGCAAACCAATCTCAATATTCATGCACACAGATATTTGCACTGAGCGGGAATCGAGTCCATAACCTCTGCGTGGCACACAGTACCAGCGAACCACATAGGCAGTCAATTAGGGAATATCCATGGGCAGACTTAGCTTCCCTGCGTACTAAATATTAATTTGCAGTGCCAAATTCACATTTCAAGCGAGTGACTAAACAAATATCTTTCTGTTCAAATATACATGTCTAGCATTTAAAGTTTCTTGGCTGTTATAGTTGAGAGTAAGTTTAATAAATCAATACTATTATATAAAGCGAAAGAATTTGTGTCTTTGAACGCGCTAATCTCTAGAACTATCAGACGGATTTAAATATTTTTTTTGCATAATATATGATAGCCTAGTTCTTGAGAAAGGTTATAGGCTATGTAACATCACGCTACTGGCGCCGGGAGTAGAGCAGTAACCAAAGACGCGAATGAAATCACGCTGCGGGAAGCAGGCGTTTTTTATAGAAGTGATTTAGTGTACTTCGTCAATATTTATATGACGTATTATTATTATGTTTGTATTTTATACTAGCACCTGATTGCTCTGTGTGGACTACGTCAATTTAACAGGCAGATCATTATTCATAGAGATATCTGGTTTTCTTTATAACATGCATAAAGTTATTATCAAGAAAAAGTATTTAGAAGTGTTCATAATATTTGTAATTAATTGCCTGTTATTGTATATTTTGCTACAACAATAACTAAAAGATTTATCATCTTACATTATTGCAACAAATATTTTGAAGAATAAAGGAGAACGTTTGTAAGCTTTTGTTTAACAATTACTCTTGCTTTACCAACCCCACAAAGCTACACAAATATATGCAATAAATATTTATGGATCATAAGTTTGCACCGTGTGGAAATCGAATCCACAACTTTTTACACAGTAATCTAAAATACACCACATACATTATACTTAAAGCTATTAATTTATTAATTAGGTACATATATAATTAATATAATGTACAGATAGTTCCTTGTAACTATTTATATAATAAACTAATGTATTGGCAATTAATAAGTACATCTATACTCTATGAGGCAGCGATACTAGAATCTCAGTGGGTGCTTCACTGTTGTTCTCCATCTATACCGGTGCTACGGTATTTCGACATGAGCTTGTTTGATAAAATACTATTATTGTTTTTATTTAATTTAAAAAATATTTAGTCCAGTATTGTCGTTCAGTGTGACCAGGAGGTGCATTTACCATTAAATTTTAATTAAAATACGTAGTCAAATTACCATATTATATGAAACTAAATAAATGAAATCCGGTTTTCTTTCTTTAATCTTAGTAATTATATTAATTGGTTAATTTGTAATAATTACTTTGTATGGTTCTTTGGTTGCGTTGAATGTTTAAATTGTAACTCATACAAATAACTGTAATTATCTGGCGATTGAAAAGAGTGGCGTGAGTTTCTTGTCAGTTCTTCTCACAGCCCTACCTCGTCAGCTAACTGGCTGTAGGTCAATTGGCTGACTTCATTTAATGTTGACTTTTCATAAGCATCATACTTTATGATCAAAATGAAATAAATGCTTTGAGTTTGAGTCAAGTTAATAGTACAGTATCGACCAAATCCATTTTCGGACAATGTAAACAAACAGTTTTTTCAATATTTTTCTATCAAAAACACCATATACGATGACACATGGGTTTATACACATTCTGTTCACTATATACTTCATTTTGCAACTATTTCTACTAATGATAAATAATCAAATCTAGTTTATTTAATATAATTACGAATTACTTTTTGCGGTCGAATAAAGACGTCAAAATGATTGACAGTTTTATTTTTTCTGTACTCTATATTGTCTTTGAAAACCAATGTTGTAATTTATCAGAAGAAATAAGTTTAACCAATACATATCATAGGTACATAATATTTTGTCATTTGCCCTCGCAAGTCTGAGTTCATTTGTTTTATTGTAATATAGTATAATAAAATCGTAACATACATATAAATTCCATTTATTCAATATTTCACAATTTTTTATCAGGCGGGAAAATATTCAAAAGTATCCCAGTATTCCATTTCAGTCCGTGGTCAAATAGTTGTAATTAGAGGTCAATGCTTAATTTAAATTACATTTATTTATACATTAGGTAAATAATTGTTTGTCTTATTATCTTATAGTTTATAAGTCAACGGTTACAATAAAATACAATACCATATTTAACATAAATACAAGTATTTGGAGTAATAAAAATAACAAATCAAATAGAATTAATCGATTACGCAAATAGAGTATTAGTAAACGTAATATTATTTAAAACTAGCTGTGCCCGCGACTTCGTCCGCGTGGAATAGTGATTTTGGGCAGCATTTTTTGGATATATCTTTTGGTTTGTTTTGAATTATAAACATCTTCGTTTAGGTGAATAAGAAAAATCTTTACAGTAAATGCTTCTCTATCTACGATATTAGATGTATAGCCATCGCGGATCAAAGCCATACAGGCTGCTACGATTACTTACACGTGGCAAATCCACATAAAGCTGACCATGCGAAAAACAGTTAATATTTAGATCCACACTCATTAATTGTCATCGCGAAACATAGGCTCACTGGAAACTGAACTCGTTTAAAACTAAACGGGAAATTGTTTGGAATGAAAGGAATCCGAGGAATAAAAACGCTATAAGTTTTTTTTTTATATTAGCCTGCCAAAGTGCCTCTACTCTGGCTGATGGTAAGCAGTCAGTGGAATTCAGAAGCAGTGGGCACCATTTCAAAAGCCAAACTACTGGTATGGTGGCCTCCACTATGGCGGCTTAGTGAGATGCTTCTTCACGCCTCGCTTAAAAGTCCCAGGATGAAAGTTAGGTGGGAACACATGCGCTGGTAAAGAGTTCCAGGCTTTAATTGAGCGACAAAAGTATAAAGTGCTGAACCGTTTGGTTCGAGACCCTTTAGATTCCACTGTGAAAGGGTGGCACTTCAGTCCCGCACGTGTCGTTCTGGATAAAAAGGGAGAGGGTAGAATTAATTTAAAGAGCTGTTGAGAAGACTCTCCGTGGTAAAGGCGATAGAAGACGGCCGTTGAGGAGGCGATGTCTCTTCGCAGCTGTAAAGGCTCAAGGGTCTTAGGCCTCCGAGCTTCCATGATACGGACTGCTCGCAAAAGGCCGCCGTACCGTCTCGAAAATGGTCGCCGGGTCCCACTATCCGGTCACCAACCTGCACGACGAACCACTCCGAGATAATGCGCAACCTGGTGGGGCAGTCTCTTTTTTTTGGTTAGGTCTAATTGGGCCCTTGTACAATGCCGCGGGCGGCCAGCGGCACCACCGTTTATACTGGTCTCCCTGGCCGGCGGGTTGACCCACACCACCCACACAATGACTCCGCGGATACTCAGCTGGTCCCACACATGCTGCGAGGTCAACGCCTTCTAGATCCAAAGTAAGCATATTATATGCTTGTATTATGGGTTCTAGAATACGGATAAACATACTTAAATTCTTTTATTTTTGTAAATAGATACATATTATACATATAAACACCCAGACCAATGCAAATAGACATGTTCATGCTACAAATATTTGCACTGAGCGGGAATCGAACCCGCGACCTCACAGTCCATACACTGTACCACCAAAATACAGAGGCAGTCGATTTACCCCTGACTTTCCCCTCCCTTTCCCCTGACTTCTCCCTAACTACCCCCGCACTTTCCCTTCACTTCTCACTTCTCCCTTCCTTTCCTCTTCCTTCCCCTCCCTTCCCCCTCCCTCCAAATTTCAAGTCGCCAACTTCAAAAGCAAAGATCTTTCCATACAATATTTCATCCCTTATTTCACTCCTATAAATCCACCCCAGTAAAAAAAAAATTATGAGCGTATTTTTTATTTAAATAAAAGTATTCCAAAACAAAATTTCAAAGCTGTAACTTAAAAAATGAAGACGTTTCATACAATCGATTTCATCCCTTTTCATACACTTAAGGGTTGAATTTTTAATAACCCTTTCTTTGTACACTTCTAGACATTAAGACAAACACACCCTTCAAATTTCAAGTCTCTACGACCAGCGGTTTTGGCTTTACGTTGTCTGTCAGTCAGTCAGTCAGTCAGGACAAAGCCTTATATAATATGTATGGGTGTATGGATGTATGGATTAGACGTATAGCCATCAGGGATCAAAGCATACAGGCTGCTAGTAATGCTAACACGTGATAGAGCCACATAAAGCTGACCGAAAAACAGCTAATACTTAGATCCACACCCACAACTTTTAGTGTCTTACCTTTACTTTAATTACTTAATTAATTAATTACTTTAATTAGTCATCGCAAAACATAGGCTCACTGGAAACTGGACTCGTTTAAAACTAAATGAAAGACTGTTTAGAATGACAGGAATCCGAGGAATAAAAACACTATCAGCTATTCCGCAACCTGTTAAAATATCTGCTTCTATAAGATTTCGTAGTAAATTAACGAATGTTCGATGTGATTCTTTAAATTGGCATAACTTTTTTATTTATGAACCGATTGACATGAAACAAACACTAAATGTTAAGTGAAGCTTACCACAATATATTAGTGAAAACCATATTTAAATCGGATAAGCCGTTTCTGAGATTAGCGTGCACAAACGCACAGACAAACAGACAAACAGACAAACAGACAAACAGACAAAAATTTTAAAAATCATTGTTTTGGGTTCTATTTGCGTTGATATAGGTCCCAATAGTATTTTTTCTCATAAATCTTCCATGTACAGACAGCGAACGGTTACATTTTTATTATATGTATAGATGTTATAAAAAAAGAATGAGGAATTATTATTTAATTACGTATTATGACATTAATTTTATTATTATCATCCTTTTCCCCATCACTAGTAAATTCATGAAACCATAGACAATGGCAATATGGAGGATTGTTTACATTGTCCGAAATTAGAATTGGAATGGACTGTACATGTATTGCTTTGATGTGAGTTCTATGGTACTTGAAGTACTGTGCGTCCCTATCAATTTCAGAGTCTCTAGGCTAACCTACTATAACCATAAATAATATGTGTAAATTACCATTAATGCGTCATCACCAATTTTTCAGCTAAAATGTCCACTGCTGGCCATAAACTTTATGTATAGCATTAAAATATTTCTTAATACTTACGATCGAATTGACTATGTTTATCAGCCGGCCTAAGATGCTTGTTTACTCATTTTGTAATGTATTAGGTATATAATATAATCAGCATTTCTGTCTATCGACAATAGCATAATTGGACTTATGAATCCACTTGTTATCTTGGGAGAATAATAAACAATTTGCATCAGAACTACTGAAGAGAATAATATCTGCAAAATTAATAGCGAACAACAACATACAGAAGTTCAATAGGAAACTGAATCTAAAGATGAAGTCTTTTAAAAGGGATTCGAAGTATCTCATGTAGAGCTTGCTAGGCCGCCATGTTGTCAGGATGGTTCAATCCATCTCATACAGTTGACACAATAAAACGATTAAATAGTTTTAAAACATTTATTTCTCTCCGATAAAATATTCTCCGCTACAAATATATGTAGATGATGAATGTCCCAACGAGTAACATACGTGCGAGTGGAATGCGTAAGTACTTACAGACCTGAGGGCAATGAATTACACCAATAACGCTACGTGCAGCGAGCACAAGGAACTGACAATATATGAAAAATATTTGATTTTGTACAAGAACATATAGATGCAGAAAACATAAATAAAATTGATAATAATCTATGAATAAAACCAAATAAAATGTAAAAGGTTATCTTTGTTTATACTATTGTTGATAGAGAAAAGAGCGTAAGTGACATTTACACTACACTAAAGTAAGATTATTTGCAATATAACATTAAGGTCATTGTGCCGCTGCAAGTCGCGAAATCCAACAGAAACTAACTGGAGACATAGATAAGCGACAATTACGAGGGGCAAAGTTCGAACACGTTGTAAACAATACACTCACTAGTACTATGCGTACATCTATACTAGTACAGACATTATCGCTACCACAGAAAGAACAGATGCCAAAACTTTACAAAATACTTGAGATACTGTCACACGACAGACTTCGGCGTACAATTCAAAACTAGCTCAATCGTAGTTAAACCTCGCTTATACGTGTACGTGTATGTAAGCATTTTGTCGTTGACGTTGACGAGTTGACTTTTTTAAACCTTATCAAACACCACTGACAACGGGATATTGTTTGTACTGTACTGTGATTATTAATTTAAGCTTGTGCTGACCAAGAGTTAAACTAATTTAGACCAATATTAACTGTTTAAGGTCGTCTAATGCGTGACTGTATTTCGTGAAGTTTAAACAAAGTCGATCAGAATCTGTACCTATCTGTTTGTTTCTGCTCTGTAATATTCATTAACATCATTCCATTGCCTCTACATCTCCACATTATACTTATTATAAACAATAAATATAGACAAAAATGACAAACAAGTATTTTTCATCTATTTATGCTACAATATAACTTTTACAAATAAAAATCTCCAATAAATTTCATCTAATAGGTGAACTTAAATACAATATATACAAACATTTAAAAATAGTAATACATTAACTGGATAAAGTACTATTGTACCCTGTTATTTACACAAACAAATTGATGCGATCTGAGCAACACGAGTGTTGTGTCAACCGGTGGCGTGTACAGAGGTTTTTAGACAGGGTAGGCATTATAGATTTTTGACATTAAATTATGTTGCTAAAATTGTGATTTCAGGCAATTATTAAGGTAGGCAGTGCCTTTCTGCCTATATGGAGTGCACGCCACTGGTGTCAACTATCGTGCTGAACCATCCAAATATGGAACCTACGTTCACAAATAAGCTTTCAGCTAGTTCGCAACCCAAAAAGCACCTTTGTAACTACACATTAAATTTACACTCTAAAGGATTCACATTAAACTTAACCATGTGCATTGATTTTGCCAGACCATTTAATTTCTAAAACTATTTTAAAGAAGATGACAGATTCTTAATGGCCACCGCCCCTTCAGAGATCAAGGGAGCGTCACTTGTCCTTGGGACAAATTTTTCTTTGAAAACAAACACTCGTTTAGGGGGCAGCTGTAATGTCAAACTTTAAACCATAATAGTATTACCAATGATACTCTCTTTGCCGTCCAGCAGCTCAGAGTACCCGGACTCGTCGCTGCAAGCACTGTCGTTGTCGCCCGTGTTTTTGAAAACTTCAGTTTCTGTGCTCGAGTTCAGGCTGTCCACATCCGTTAAGTTATCAATCAGAGATTCGAATTTGCCTTCATAAGTTGTTAGGATATTAGAATCCGTTCTCAAAGGAGGATACGTAGACCTCCGCCTGAACGTATTCTTTTCACCGATTGGGACGTGGTTCACTTCCTCAGCGAGGTTAGAGTCAGAACTGTTTATGAGGTGAATGGAATTGTAGCTCCTGTTACTGCCTCTTATGTCAGTGTGCTCAAAGGTCTGATCCATGTAAGAGACAGTTGAGTCCGCATGTTCTTTGTTGTCTTCCTGAGGGAACGAGGGCAAAGATGATGGTTCGGTATCAGTTACCGTACTGGCGGTCTCGCAGCCTGAAGAAACAGATCCATCGTCGCTATCCGTGACGAGGTAGTTACTTTGCATCAACGCCTTGCAGTCGTTCTCAGCCACCACTGTGTCACTAAGTTCGTTCGATTCGGCGATTGCTTCTAGCAATCTCGTTTCCTTATCAGCATCACTGTCACTAGTATCATCGATGTGTGCATTCTTTTGACTTTCTTTTACAAGTAGTTCTAAGAAATCGTCAGTCACGGTTACTGTACCAGCACCGGAATCGGAAAGTGTCCGATTAATAACTCCTTCGGGACATGAAGACTTTCTAGGTGACTTTATATCTGGTCGTCGTCTGTCGAGGGTCTGAGACTCATAAAAGTCATCCACTAATGTACGCGACCATGATTCATCCTCCTTTTTAGCATTCATTTCCGCCTCTTCTTCATCTTCTTCTGAACAGAGTTCTTCGATAGCGCCTAGTTTCGGAGCTGATTTAGATCGTTCTAATGGTGGCCTGTAGTTCATAGCTCCAACACTAAGCATAATTTTTCGGCGAGGCATACTGGGATTTTCGTAAACGCTATTTGCGAGGCTCAGCCTTGCATTCTGTTTAGAGATTCTATCTTTTTTAAATTCAACTAGAGCTTGCTTCAGTTTGACCTGAAGTTCTTCTGTAATCTTCTTTGACATTATTTCTTTGGTGCAAAGGACTGCATGACAACGAAGCTCATGCTTGAGTTTCTTGCCTTCATGGCGATATACCCAGCAGAAGAGCTTTGGGTAATGGGGTGGGCTGGCGCAGTAAGTGATGCGGTGTGACCAGTACTCGGTGAGGCCGTGCTCTTTGGTGAACCCTTTGAGGCCGGAGTTTGTAACGGAAAGCTTCATCACAACGTCGGGTTTTGTTGACTGCTGGTAGTTGCGCCAGAGCGTCGCCAGTGGCTTCTCTATGCAGCTCTCACCTATAACAAGCAAAAAATAAATATTAATTAAAAGGGAATACTGATATATAAATAAAATAAGTGTTATTTTGATAAAATCATTAATATTGAACGCAGGTCGTAAGATAATAAAACAAGTTCTAATGACCGTCTCACATGTCAGACTAAAAATTATACAGCGTTTATGCAAACTGGAATGTCCAGTTTTTGTAGCATCTATAAGGAAACTATGATAGCTACATTAAATACAAGATGGATTTACTGATAATTATATTAAAATATATTGGTAGTAGCTTATATTAATAAAATGAAGGATCTTAACGTCCCTTTGGCAATTACATAGATACTTTATAACTTCCTAATAATTTGCATTCGGCGATAAGATCTAACAGTTGGACCGTTCGCCCACTTCTTGCTCTTTGTTGGGTGTAGTATACATATCTGTTATAATAATGATAATCTGAATAACGGCGATGTTTCGAGGTGAACCGGTGCAGAGAGTTGTTTCTGAGCTACATTTAGGCATGGCGCCCGTGACATAAAGCTACAAGATATACAAGTGTCCGCAGAGGACATGTCGACCGTTTTATAGATATTTCTAGCTCAAAATAGGCAAGTACAAGGTAAAAAGACATGTAAAGAATGATATCTGAGGAGCAGGTACATCTACAGTTATATATTTTTCTTATATAGACAACTAATATTAGGGCACAAGCGCCAAAACTATGTAGATATACCATTAATATATCACCTATGTAAACATTTACCACTGTGGAAATACAATCTACGTTTTCTGTCGATAATCAGCCATTCTAAACAAAACAAAGCCATACAGAGACAGATAATTTTCGCGTACAAACAGTATTTTTGATAGGATAATAATTATCAATTTATCTGTGGCGATTTAATCCAAAGACACAAAAGAACTATTTCATAACATGTGTAAATATTTATTTTAAAGGATCGGTTAATATCTTGGGATCTAATAAATTGTTATCGCGTTGTGCAAGCATAGAAAACGATTTGCCATTGTAAATTGTATGATAAATTGTGTCAGATAAAAAGTGGATTGAACGTATGGTATTTTCTCCATTGTTCGTACGGTGCTTGGGAAGTAAGTGGTGTGTTATTTAAGGACATTGAGAAATATAGGAAAGAGTTTTATGTTGCACGCGAACGGAACCGCAAACGCCTGAGAATATTCTTACGACACCTTTTCTGTAGATAGTATATTACTTGCCTCTTATCATACATAAGGAGAGGCATAATGAGGATGTTTAGAAAAATTTTGTACTACTACTAACTAGTTAATTTTGACACGAGTAAATACTGGCCAAATATTATTAATTTGTCAGTTATAATTGTCATTTTCTCTCTTATATGTGACTACAAAATCTTCGGTCAGTATTAATGGACGTTTTCACTAAAAGTGCGTATAATGGGAGTACAAAAGATCCTAGTGACGAAACTGCTCTAGATATGTGTGACCTAAAGGACATACCAAACATAAGATAATTTGATCACGTTCCACTTTTATCTTATACAATAAGTAAAGACATATTCCGTACTACTTTTTTCCGTATTTGTAAGTAACAAATGTGGTACAAGACCAAATTACCTAGAGTGTATGTGTTGCTATTTAATTTGGCCCAGTATTTTCCAAGCTGCCTGTTTCAATTTTAAGCAAAGCTGAGGGTACCACATGTGTCTGAAGGTCCTCGTAACTCATGATTGTTCTCGTAATCTCACAAATTGCTTATGTTTTCTGTTAAGGCATAATATTTATTATTACTTTGAGGACTAGACAATATACGTAATGCAATGGACGCAGAAACAAACACGTGTTTAATATCTCCTTGACTTTAAAAAAATAAAGTAACTTGACGAACTTTACTTTTGATCTACTTCTAGAAATTTCATATCATCGCAAATTAAAAAAATAAATACTAGTTATAGAAATATTTGTAGATGTTAACCGGTCTGTTTGTTTGGCAACCATGTTGGTTCTACGCACTTCTGGTCAAAATTGTTTCACACATCCATCACGACTTGTGATGACGTGCTAAGTAGATTAGCGAAAGATTTATTTAAATAAATGTTGTGTTGATACATAAACAGTTTTTTGCTAATGATTTCGTAAATTGAACTTAAAAAATTATCTAAGAATAACATGTTTTATGTTATTACTTAAATTGTTTGCTTTATTCGCGTATGGCTGTATTGGCGGGCTGATTTGATCCAGCTACCTTAATATGTTGATCGTCATCAAACCAGCATTAATATTTTAATATTACCGGAAAATTTCCATAAAGACTGTTGCTGTTTGGACTGCCTCCAACTTCATTGATAGGTCATCGTCAGTTCATATTGTGTGGTCTAATGGTCCAAAATCTGAAATTCCGTTTTATATTCTGTCTACTGAGGGTTTAGTAATTGATAGTTAACCCCTAATTAGGCCAATGTGAAAGTGGCGCCAACTGGAAGCGAAAATTTTCCTAAACACCCTTATTAGATTTTGACTACATTGTGTATTTATCGGATATCCTTACTTCGAGAGATGTGACCCGTTCATTAAACATTATCCTACTGCTATATCGGCTACCTTGATTTTTGAATGAATACTGTGATTGTATTCTTCGATAAATATAAGCGTAATAAATGCTTATGTGCCTTATCTTGAACTAAAACTTTGTTTGTTTGTTATTGTTTTTATTGACATTGTAACAATGTTGGACAATGATAAAGGCCTTTAAAAATCAATGAACGTAACTTTAAACATTATAATAATTAACAAACAGTGACAGAATTTGTTGCGGTTTAAGACAATAGGATAGGCCATCCTCGAAACCTCCGAAGGTTTATAGCTTGCTTAAGTATCGCCACAGTTACAAAATATAAGTAAATGTTTATAGTTAACAAGCAATATATATAATTAAAAAACAAGAAGGCCCGATTTTCCCCTTTCCTCTTTCCTCACCTCCCTCATTCTAAATCCCCTTCCCCTAACCCCATTCCCAGCCGCCATAGTGGAGGCCACCATACCAGCAGTTTGAGACGATGGCTTTTGGTATGGTGGCCACCACTTCTGGATTCCACTAACTGCTTACCATCAGGCGGGGTGGAGTCACTTTGGTAGGCTATAATATAAAAAAAAAAAGCCCGCCTACTTACAACAAAGTGAAAAGAGAGAAAATTTGAGAGAATTTGACTGGCCTGTTGGTCTAGTGGTTAGTGACCCTGACTGCTAAGCCGGAGGTCGTGGGTTCGATTCCCACCCAGGACAAACCTTTGTGTGATGAGCGTGATTGTTTGTTCTGTGTCTGGGTGTAATTTATCTATAATATGTATGTATTTACAAAAAAAAAAATGTATATAAGTAGTTTATCAGTTGTTTAGTACCCATAACACAAGCAAATATAATTGCTTAATTTGGGGCTAGATAGCGCTGTGTGAATATGGTAGAATATTATTATAGAAACCCTTTTTTTTCTAGTGCTGACGCTACATTAAAATATTATGTATCCTATGACACTCCCACAATTAATACGAATCTAATGACGCCTCATATGTTAAATGTATTAAGCCATTTAGGCTGTAGAGCGTGCCAAAGAAATAGACATATATACGCACATACATGCATACGCTTGAAAAACATTATCCTCCTTGTTTTTGGCAGTCGGGCAAAAATAACTAAAGTAAAGTACTTCACTTATTTATACTTTGAAATAAACTGGATAATTTAACCAATACACAAACATTTTAATATTAAAATTTCCTTGTTCGTCACTCTACAATAAACATCCATAAAGTTGGAAGACTATAAAAAAGCTGTAAAACTGTTGCGAACCCATCCACTACAGTTATGAGTACATTTGCATAAAGTTAGGATACGAGAACTCTTATTACGGTCCGGAAGAAGTTGTAATTCCTTCAGATTTCTGATTTACAAGTCAAATGAGAATTGGAAATTCTGCTAAGACGTATTGACTTTGTTTAGTCACTAACTAACTCCCTGATGATTTTAAACCATCTCAAATTAATATGCATATATTCGCAAAAATATATAAAATTTTAATAAAGAATGTAGAAGTAAACATGGAGTCTGTTTGCGGATTAAAAGTTCTTAATTCTGTTTAAGATATACCTACCCTATAGGAAAGTCCGTGCGTCATTCAGAGCATACAGTAAATATTAGAATTTCTGAAATATTTGCTATGTCCTACCTATATCAAAGTCAGAGCCAAGGCCAACATTAATGCATTTAGTTCATGAACGTCAAGAGGCTAAATGAGATGACATTTAATTTCTAGTCTCATAAAATGTCAGCTGATTGGACGACATTGCTAAGTAAGATAGTTTTATAATGACAAAACAAAAAAATGTGATTTGCCTCAATTTGCATTTGCAACAATGACGATAATGCCGACGTATAAATTGTTAGTTACACTTGTGTAATTAAACACAAGGTCATGTTAAAATTATTAGAAAAGTAGGTATCACGTTTATTTCGCGTATATGTCGCAGGCAAATTGAATAAATCCGCCGTTTACATACTGCCTCGGCATTTTGTAAACGCTCGCTGTCATCGGCATTATGTTATATGCTGAAGGCAGATTGGGTTATATTAGGTGAGAACTGTGACCTCCTACGCACGAGCCGAACGAGCAAAGCGAGCATGCCGCGGCAACAGCTGGTGAGTGCTATAAACGAATTATATTTATTGTCAAACTAATTTAAACATCCCAAATTACGTACTTATTACATTGCTGGCAGATTGTAAACGGCCGATTAATACAATTAGCCTGCGACATATAGATCATATCACATGATTATGCAAAACGTTGTTTAGTTTCAAATGATAATCTATAATTTGATCTTAAGGAAGTATAAGTGAATCGTGGGAGTGGATATCCAAAATAGGTAAGTATGTAGATGTAATTTTGAAGGATTAATATGGAGGTATTAATCTGTGTATATGTATCAGTGTTACAATTGTGTGTGTAGTGTGTGTTCCTGTCATAGATTCGCAACCATTAAAAAAAAATTGTTTTTATTGTTTATTGTCTATTAGTTGATGTAGCTAAAACTGTTACTTGAATGTACTATAAGTTTCTTAATCAATAATGCGTTTGCTTTTTTATTAATATTACCTGTACCGCGCACACTATCAGCACTCAATGCTCTCCTGTGTGCTAATCCTAACTGTGATCTGTTTGCGGATGGATGGCAGAAAATATTTTCAGAGTGCTTGCAGTTCTGCGAGCGTGATGCATGAATGTGTTTTATCATATCATTTTATTTTGTTTTCATTTTATTCCTTTTTATATGAGTTTATTGTTTTTAATCGTATATGGTGTAATAATTATTGTAATTGGTAGTAATTAACCGTTTTAATTATTATTAAATAAATAAATACATAGGTACTCCACGTCAGCCCTCGCTCCGCTCAGGTATCAAAAGTTTCATTTGCAATAGTGTCATATTGCATCATTCAGTTTTACCACAGAAATATATCAAGAGTTACAAAGGCGCTTAAAAGATTGAAATTTTGAAAATGACTGAAGAATCTGCTAAAAATAATAAAATATTGAACGCGTCCTATTGACAGCTTTCTAAAACTTAAAGTATGTTTTAAATCGGTTTCGTAGGATTTGAATTCAATCGGAACATACATACAAACAAACAAACATACAAAAATCTAATCTTTTCTCTATATAGTATTAGCTTAGATTAGTTGAGAATAGCCCCTCGGTTGACGGTAGTAGATCCACGCTGGTTTCAGCATGAATGGGCCGGATCGTCCGGGGAAGTACTACCCTCTCATAGAAGATCGACTTAAGAGTAGTAGTATCCTTACTACTGCGTTTCGTTCAGTGAGTGAGAGTGCCGGAGGCCCAATTTCCTCCCTTTCCTCTTTCCTCACCTCCCTCATTCCCTTCCTCTAACCCCATTCCCAGCCGCCATAGTGGAGGCCACCATACCAGCAGTTTAAGATGATAGCTTTTGGTAAGGTAGCCACCACTTCTAGATTCCACTGACTGCTTACCATCAGGCGGGGTGGAGTCACTTTGGTAGGCTAATATATAAAAAAAAAAAGCCCTGATTTAAAGAAGACTTTTAGAAAACCTTCAGAAGCAGAGTTGTTGAATTGTCCGTTGCCTTCTAATGCTTAGAACATTCGTTTTATTTTATAGTGTGAATTATTGATTACTGCTCTGTTCCCGTAGGTTGCGTGATGTTACATAGCCTATAACCTTCCTCAAGAACTGGACTATCCTACGCAAAAAGAATAACTTATACAAATCTGGTAGTTCCAGAGATTAGCGCGTTCAAACAAAGAAACAAACGCTAAATATAATATATCAGTAAAGATTAGTCAGTCGGATATGCCCTACAAAAGGATAGATTAACAGGAACAACCGTAAATCAAGACTTTGATTAACTAGTAAAATATAAGGAAACTCATCATTAAATTTTTTATCATTTAGACTAATATATAAAGCGAAAGAGTTTGTTTGTGTTGAACGCGCTAATCTCTGAAACTACGATTACGATTTGAATAATTCTTTTTGCGTTTGATAGCTCAGTTCTTGAAGAATGTTATAGGCTATGTAACATCACGCTACTGGCGACGGGAGCAGAGCAGTACTGACCGAAAAATGTGACTTAACGCGGGTGAAAACGCGCTACAAAAGGCTAGTTGTTCTTGTATCAAGTAAATATTTTTGTATTTGAAGTGTGAGTTTTAATTTGGGGTTTGTGTTATTATTTGTTTAGATTTCCTTAAGATATTTTCCTTCATCTTTTATCATAACATCCAATTAAAACTTGGAAATTACATATTGCAGATTGATTCAATAGAATATTACGTGAGTAGGACAATAATAATCCATACTTATATTATAAATGCGAAAGTAACTCTATCTGTCTGCCTGTACTCTACGCCTAAACCACTAAACCGATTTTCATGAAACTTGGTATAGAGATAGAATAGATCTTTTATCGCGAAAATATGGCTTGAGAGAGTTGAAATATAGGATGAAAGTTTGCATGAAAAATGCGTGAACCGACATTCACACGGGCGAGGTTACGGGCAAAATCTAGTACAATAATAAGTATGAACAATCGAAATCAGATTTTATATCAAGGTTTTACATTGTACTTTAATAAACAACCAAATATCCGTTGTGTGTAACTTTGCGTGTTGAACAACGCATCAAACTCGGCACATCCTAACTTTAGTACTTAATTAGTTTAATTTACATACTGATTACACAAAATATCTGATTTCTAGTGTTATAAGTTAGTTTGAAATCGAAGAGATTAAATTTTTTTAGTAGCCATTGATGATTGTTAAATGCCAGATTTTTATTATAATTGTAATCTATACTTTTTGTTTAAACGCGTTAATTTCTGGAACTACTTACTAGTCGTATTTGAATAATTCTTTTTGCGTATGATAGCCCAGTTCGGAACTTTTTGAGCGGAACGCCGCCTGTCCATAGGCATAGGGGCGGTGTACGTAAGGTTCCAGGATGGGCGGGGCAACTACGCCAACGTGCCTCAGGGTTGGGACCCTACTACCAACACCATACGCGATGAGCTTAAGACCCGGCCATCGCAAACACCACAAGAGACAGAAGTGACAAGCCAAAGTACACCAGACCCGGCCAACAGCGAGGGCACGACGACTGCAACTGTAGCCGACGAAGCCCCCATCGCCGCCGACTCGATGAGCCTCGCCTCGGACGACGAAGGGCCAGAAGAAATTCTGACCCTGGGGTCGGACCCCGACGGCGAGGACTTCGGGACAGGCGACCTTTTCGCCGGGCTAGAACTGGGAGCTGACGAGGAGGGATCGACCGACTATGGCGTCCCCTTCGCAGACTCTTAGCCTCATACAGGCTAACCTCCACCACAGCCAAACTGCGACGGCTCAACTACGTAAGTGGCTGGAGGTCCAACACACAGCCGTTGCCCTGATCCAAGAGCCGTGGATTAGGGCGGGCCATATACAAGGATTGAACAACTTAGGCGGTAAGCTTTCAGTCAATAACAATCACGACAATCCAAGATCGTGTATTTATACTACTAAAAACATTAGTGCACAGCTACTAACAGATTTCTGTTGTAGAGACGTCTCTGCTATTACAGTAGACCTACATGGCAGAGACGCCAGCATGGCGTTGGTCCTTGCCTCGGTCTACATGCCGGAGGGGGAGGACCCACCACCACACAACCTGACCAGACTCACACAACACTGCGAGAGAACCGGGATGGAAATCATCATCGGGACAGACTCAAACGCACACCACCCCCTATGGGGCATGAACACACAAAACAATCGAGGTAAGGCACTAGTTGATTTTCTTTTCACTACAAACCTATCTCTACTAAACACAGGCTCGGAGCCTACTTTTGTTACACGACGAAGTCGCACAATTATTGATCTGACGATAGCCTCGGAGGGTGCAGCGAAGATCACAACCGGATGGCACGTATCAAACGAAGCCTCCTGTTCTGATCACAGATGGCTTCGCTGCGACCTCCTAGCCACCATACCACCTGTCCTACCAAGGCGCAACCCGCGCAACACAGACAGGACAAAGTACAAACAAACAATCGAAGCGAAATTTAAACAAACAGGGGCATTGCGGACACCATCGGATCCCGCAGACATAGACAAACAAGTCAATGATTTCACCAAATCCGTAATTGACAGTTATCACACAGCCTGCAAAGAGACAACACCACTCCGCACACCTGGCAAACAACCATGGTGGGGGGCGGAACTGGAGCGTAAGCGCAAACAGGTAAGGACATGTCTCAACAGAGCCATGAACACAAGCAAAGACGATGACTGGGATGAATACTACTCAGCCAAATCAAAATACAAGAAATGTATTAGATTCAGACGGACCATGGGTTGGAGAAACTTCTGTGGAAACGTCGAATCTTGTCAACAAGCTAACAAGGTACGTAAAATACTGTGCCACCAAAACTCATCGAATGACACAAGCATCCGTCGGCCCGATGGCACCCTAACGACCTCCCCTGAAGAGGCCAAACGCATCCTAACAGAAACTCACTTCCCGGATTGCGTCTTTACTAGGTCTCCAAGCTGGAAGGATAATACCATTATACCATCCGAGGACGATTGGAACTACGCGAATAAGGTGGTAACCATGGAGAAACTCCGATGGGCCATACAATGTTTCCACCCCTTCAAAGCGGCTGGCCCTGACGGGATTTTCCCCGCACTACTACAGTGGGGGGAGACAGCCGTCATCCCCAGACTGACTCCGCTAATGAGAGCGTGCCTCGCCCTCAGATACATACCGAAAGGATGGAGGGAAGTGAAAGTAATATATATACCAAAACCAGGTAAGGGTGACTACACAAATCCTAAATCACATCGACCAATTAGCCTGACCTCCTTCCTGCTAAAGTCATTGGAAAGGCTATGCGAGAGGGAGCTGAGAGATGGAGCACTAAAAAGCATACCACTACATACAAATCAGCACGCCTACAGCTCAGGTAAGTCAACAGACTCTGCTCTTCATCTGGTAGTCAGCAGAATCGAGGAGGCACTAGAGCAAAAAGGCAGCTGTCTCGGCACCTTCATAGATATTGAAGGAGCTTTCGACAAAACACACTTTGCTAGTATACAAGCTGCGCTCCACCGGCACGGAGTAAAGGCGGTTCTAGCTGAATGGATCACAAACTCACTGAGCAAACGGATAGTAAGACTTGGAGATGATGAGAATTCAGCAATGTTAGCCAGAGGCTGCCCTCAGGGAGGCGTCCTGTCTCCCCTTTTGTGGAATCTGGTAATAAATGACCTCATCACCAAACTAAACAACCATCATGACTACACCATAGGTTATGCCGATGACCTTGCCATTCTCGTATCAGGTAAGGTAACAGGAACCATCTGCAACCTCACTCAACAAGCGCTATACATAGTTGGAAAATGGTGCAAGGAGTATGACCTCTCGGTAAACCCCAACAAGACGCAGCTTGTCTTGTTCACCAAGAAACGCAACCTGGGCCACTTTACATTACCCAGGATTTTCAACACCGAACTAAAACTGTCAAACGATGTCAAGTACCTTGGCGTCACCCTTGACAATAAACTAACATGGAGCAACCATATAGACAACACAATAAACAAGGCAACGATTATATTCTACCAATGTAAGAGGATGATTGGTAAGACGTGGGGACTACAACCCAAAATAATACTATGGCTCTACAACACCGTCATTAAACCCATACTCTCTTATGGGGCAGTCGTCTGGTGGCCGAGAACTAAACTAGACACTGCGGCAAACAAACTTCAACGGATACAAAGGTTAGCATGCATGGCTATTACAGGCTGCTTCAGAACTACACCGACGGCGGCACTAGAGGCTATGTTGGGCCTCCCACCGCTCCCCCTCTACATCCAACAGGAGGCAGCAATGACGGCCCTTCGCCTCAAAACACTAAACTTGTGGTACAAAGGTAAAACAAAACATATGTCTCTACTAGAGGGACTGACAAACGAATTCCCTATAATAGACGCGGCAAACGACCGCATACCGAAACAATTTGTCTTTGACAAGAAATACAAAATACAACTGCATGAGGACCAGAGTTGCGAGGGATTGCGACTAGGGGAACTCAGGATATTTACAGACGGATCAAAAACAGGCACGGGGACCGGAACCGGGATCTTCTCTGAAGATCTAAACATGCACATATCAGCACCGTTGGGGGCCGAAAACACTGTCTTCCAGGCTGAGTGTATGGGCATCTCCCTGGCAGCCTCGGCGATCCTAGCAAGAGATGTCAGGGATCATTCCATCCGTATACTCTCGGACAGCATGTCTGTCCTTCAAGCGCTAGGAAGCCATACAATAAACTCCAAACTGATATATGACTGCCACCAAAAATTATGTCAGGTAGGTACTTACAACAACATCACTATACAATGGATCAAAGGGCATAGCGGCTCCCGAGGTAACGACGCAGCCGACGTGCTTGCGAGGGAAGGCTCAGCTATGAATGCCGTGGGACCAGAACCCACTGTTGCCATTCCCTTTGGTCACCTACGCACCCTGGTAAGAAATCATACCATAGATCAACACAATAACAAATGGAAGAACCATACCGAGTGCAGGCAGGCTAAGGAAGCACTTCCAGAGCTGAATGCTCGCTTCACGAAACAGGTGCTCCGACTGTCAAAACAACAACTTCGCACAGTCACAGCCGCCATCACCGGTCATGGTTCTTTCAATAAACACCTATTTGTCATGGGAATTACAGACAGCCCGCTGTGCAGAGCTTGCATGCGGGCAGACGAAACAACAGCACACATATTGCTACACTGCCCTGAGGTCGCCACATACAGGGCAAGATACTTTGGCGACCCGGATTCACTCCACGAGATCGTTGGGGACATCACAAGTCTGCTGGCCTACCTCGAGGAGCTGGGATGGATCGAGTGATCGCCGCCCACCCACACGCAAAATACGCGCACAGTCGTGGAGTTGCGGAAAACAGCCCGTTTATACCTTATACCTTATACCTTATAGCCCAGTTCCTGAGGAAGGTTATAGGCTATGTAACATCACGCTACTGTCGACGGGGGCCGAGCAGTAAGCTAAAACGTGGGTGAAACTGCGGAAAACTAGTAGAAGATACCAACATCAAAAATATTTTTTCCTGTTAAATAACTGCATAAATTAATCTACTAATAACATCCAAACTTTTTCTTACTTTTGCGTACATTAAAAAACTGAATGTATATAATAAATAATTTTATTTTGATTAAGTTGATTTAAAAAATTCTTTCACTTTTAGAAAGCTACATATCTAAATGATGCATTATGTCACTATTGCTATGATATTTTCCGTAGGCGTTTATTGTGAGACCGAATGAAACTTTTGATACCAAAGCGAAGCGAGGGCGGTCGTCTAGTATTTTACATAAGTATAATCGGTCCATGAGGATCGCAATGTTTGTAATCAGAATTCTTATATTATTGTAGAGTATGTAAAGTACCAAAACTTTCTACTAAATACCTTTAGGTATTTCAAGGGGTCATAAAATTAAAAGGAAACTTCTAATCGATAGCATCAATAATAAACGGGTTTGAGAAAACAATGTGTATTTATTAACCTTCACACATTTATAGAATACATATTATATTATCTCAATTATTTTAAATGCGTGAGTTTTTAGTTTTTACATACTCGTTATTTAAATAACTTAACATATAATTTAAATTAATATATACAGTTGGATACAAAATACTTAATATTTAATGTCACGTGGCAAGAAACAACGTGTAATAGTATAAAGTAGAAAATTTACTTTGATATTATCTGGCTACACGTGCAAAAACAATAAAGATTTGCATATTAGTTAAAATTACAAAAAAGTCTTTCGTCTTAAATATGCAAAACCTTTAAAAAAATACAGTGTATATTACAAAAATGGCATCCCACCATAATGATGTTTCTATTACATAACTTTGCTTAATAAGTCACATATTTGGATTCGTAAAAGGTTGTAAGCGACAGGAACGATAGCGGTAGTTGCGACATTTCATCGCATTTCGTTGCTACTAACCGCTATAGTTTCCTAATGAGCTGGCCGCGTTGCGCACTCTGTGTCACAAGATATTCGATTGGTGCTTGATTGAAATTATTTCGTGACGAATCAACAAATTTATATTTTATAGTTTTCCCTGATATATTATTCTTTTGCGTAAGGTTATGTGGTAGTGTGATTTACAACTTAAAATGCAAACACAGGCAGTTATAGGTGGTGATTAAGGCTATTAAAGATTCGTGATAAGAATTATTTCTTCTCTTTCTACTTGAGTGTCTCTGTTTTCGCTTGTATTTTTAGTAGCTATAACTACCAAGTAAAGATTTACCAGTGTTGAGCCATAACAAGTAAAAGTATGGAAGGAACCTTGCAAAAACATTGCCTTTAGCAGAAACTTAGACTGTATAAATTATGACGTATTAAAATACAGTCAATTTGACCGCAACATTCATATTTTGCTCACGAAGCGAACTAAAATGTCTTAAATTGACCAAGTTGAACTAAGTTTGTTCGGGATGAGTATAATAATACCCATAGAATCCATAGATGATAGTATTATTACTATTACATCGCTACCCTACAACAGTTTTCCACGTGGCGCATTCACATTGCAGACTGAGGCGTACTCCATGCGGAGTGAACGTCATTGACATGTGGTTGAGCAACCATTGCATCATATGTTGTGTAACCAACGGTAGCTGTTTACCACCGGCGACTGGATTGTGTAGTAAAAGGATCCACTAGTGTTATTCATATTTTCTTCGGCAGCGTTATAAGACTTGGTTGTTTGTTTTGTCAAACAACTTTAAGCCGTAAAACTTGCGACATCAATCTTGTATTGGGTTATTAAAACGAAATTAGGCAAAATAAATGACTAGTTTAAAAATAAATCTTTTAAAATGTATGCTTAAAAGCCAGAGGTCACTTAGTACCTTGTTAGTTAGTTTTAGTTTATAGGTAATGGATGTAAAATTATGAATGTCGCAATGGACTCGAGTTAAAAGGAAAAACATTACTCGGATGAAGCCATCGAAGCATTTATAGCTGGGACCTATAATAATAATAATAATAATATGTGGACACTATCACACATCGTCATCTAGTCCCAAGCTAAGCAGAACTTGTGTTATGGGTACTAGATAACTGAAATATAATACATATATGTACTTTTTTTTTGTAAATACATACTTAGAATACATAGGAAACATCCAAACTGAAGACAATACAATGTTCATCACAAAAATATTTGCCTTCCGCGGGAATCGAACCCACGACACCTGACGTCGCAGTCAGTTACACTAACCACTAGACCAACGGTGCAGTCAAATAATGAATGCTATTTACCTATCAATGTTTTCTACATAATATACTTAACTATTTGTAACAAAATGTTGTACATCGTTACGTATTATGTTTTATACTTTCTCCGTCACGTTCTAAAAGCTTTCAACAATTTTAATATGAATAATAAAAAAAATTGATCACGAGTCATGCAAAAAATAGGAGTTCTGATGATGTCCAAAGGGGACAGTAAACTACTTGAGGGCCTAGACAAGTGGCATATATGGTAATTAGAATAGATTATAAATTGGGATTGACATAAGCTCTTTTTGTTTTTTTTGACTGGCCTGTTGGTCTAGTGGTTAGTGACCCTGACTGCTAAGCCGGAGGTCGTGGGTTCGATTCCCACCCAGGACAAACCTTTGTGTGATGAGCATGATTGTTTGTTCTGTGTCTGGGTGTAATTTATCTATAATATGTATGTATTTACAAAAAAAAAAAAGTGTATATAAGTAGTATATCAGTTGTTTAGTACCCATAACACAAGCAAATATAATTGCTTAATTTGGGGCTAGATGGCGTTGTGTGAATGTGGTAGAATATTATTATTATTATTATAAGCTAACGCTAACATTGTCGTTAGCTTATGTCAATCCCAAAAATTTTTAATTTATTCTATTGTATAAGCGTTTAGCCACTTGTCTCGGTCCTAAAGGTAGCTTGTGTGTACATTTTTTATTGTGTTTTTATACCTCTGATATCATAGCAGTGTTTTTATCAAATTAGAATCATTATACCGTTCTTTATCTGTTATTTACTGTAAAGAATATTGCTAGAAATATCATTAAATCACTCAGTTTCTTATGTCATAATTCTTTTAAATAGTTAAGGCTGACAGTCTAGCACTGTCATTATAAAGGCCTTACTACGAATCTTAGATACGTACATTTATATTGCTAATACATCCCATATACTTAGCTATTCGTTTTCTTATCGAGTGGTTAACGATCAACCTACGGTCAGGATTTGTTCAGATCGTCAGATTATTATGGAGACATGTTACTTGACCTAACGACTGTATATCTACTGACTATACTATTCCAAGATTGATGGTACCGGCAGGTAAGTGAACTTGTCATGCCTCCGCGGCGCAATACTTTCACTATCATCCCGCGCATGCGCAACACGGTTCATTGAACCGCTCGCAACACGGTTTTCGTTTCTACAATTTGATTAATGAAGATTACGTTCACGTCTTTAATAATAAATTATTTAGAATATTTATTATTTTTATAAATATTAATTATTTAAAACTGTTGGTCAATGCGACCATTGGACTAGCGTCACATATTATGTAATGTTGACGTATTACATACATACGTTGACTAGCTATTGCCCGCAGCTCCGTTCGCATGAATGTCAGTAATGGCGTTTTTTATACAAACTTTCATCCTCTATTGTAATTCTTTTAAGCCATTTTCTCGTGATATAAAAAAACCTATGTTGTTCCAAGGTCTATTTTATTTCTATACTAAATTTCATCAAAATCGGTTCAGTGGTTTAGGCGTTAAAGCGTAACATGAAGACAGAGTTACTTCGCATGTATAATATAAGTATGAATTACCGTCTATTCCTCGATTGCAATTTTTAGAGAATTTATTTTCTTCGATACATTGATTGGTGATTAGACCATACAATTCAATACGTTGCATCTTTATTGATATGAGTGCGACATCCAAGCAATGATATTCTATTTAACAGAATGTAATACACTCACAAAAAAACCGAAAAAAGTGTTTCGCGCAGCAGCCGTTGCACACATACAACTTAGGTTGTACACATTCTTCATTCATGTATGAATGAAAAATGTGTGTAACGCAGACTAAAGGAAAAACGTCCCAATTAGGACGTTTTCGGGTGTTCACGATTACGCGTTAATAACATATATGTTAAATAGAACATTATTGCATCCAAGCTATTATCATTTAGAGGAAGAGTAATAAAGTAACTTATTTTATGATAAGCGAACATGGTCTTGTCGTAAAAAGCTAGATCTATTTTAGCCGGAGATAAAAACCGGTTAATGTTAAATTATTCCTAAAATTATTATCAGAATGATATTATCAGTTAATGGCGATAATAAATTTAATTCAGTTTTTGATTAATTCCTTTAACCTTTGGGTTCTGCTATATGCATCTACTAGCTGCGCCCCCACGGCTTAGCCCGCGAGTGAGTTGCAGCAATTAAGAAGTTAATTTTTTAATAAACGTGAGGCAAGTGTTTTATATAACAAGTTTTGATGTTATATTATTAATATTTTGTATCGAAGATTGATAATTTGCAAGAAGCTTGTAAATCATATTAGGTATTACTTGTCTGGTTTAATCTATATTAAACTCTATATCTTGTTTGATACAGTGTATTTTAGATTGAGTAAACAATACTAAAATCATGAGAGTTTAAAATGATAGTTAATGTATAATTGCTATGTGCCTGAGATTATAACAGTAGTAAAACTCAACGATACGTTTGTTCAATAGTATACACAATATAATAATATTAACGCTATCTAGACCCAAAGTAAGCAGTATTATAGCTTGTGATGGGTTCTAGAATGCGGATAAACAAACTTAGAGATCACTACGCTGTTATCCTCAAAAGGGTAGCCAGGATATACATGTTTTACCAAAAGTCCCATGTAGAGAAATAAAAATATATTATCTAAGTTATTCTCAGTTCATATATATGATAAACAGTACACACAATCTAGGCAATTATGATTTGAAAAATAACAGGCATATAAATGAAACTAAATACATGCATGCCTAAACACACCCACACACGTATAGGTATTTAAAAGTAATAACAGTAACAACAGCTGGCATTGTTTACTTTAAGTGTAACAATAATTTTGTAATAGTTTATATGCTATAACTGAAACTGTAATAAAAGGTTGCTATTAAAATATATTACGCATTACTTGCTTTATTAAGATAATTTAATTAGCATAATAATCTTTTGCAACAATTTAATTAAAGTAGTTACCTATGTTTACTAAAGTGTTCAAGATCAATAATATTAATTACCAAAAACACTACATTGTTTCAACTATAAATCTTCAAAGCAATAATGAAATGAAATGAAATGAAATATGTTTATTCATATAGGTTAATTAAATTAACACTTATGAACGTCAAAGTTTACAAAATGTCAGCAAATTAACCTACAGCCAGTTCGCTGACGAAGTAGAGCCATGAGAAGAACTGGCAATAAACTCAGGCCACTCTTTTTAATCGCCAGGTTTTTACAATTTTTGTAAGTTACAGTTTCAAGTAGCATGCAAAGTGACACAGGCAATACACCATTTTTACCATTAAATACCGAGTTCATATAGCAGTCATACCTGATCAACATTCCAATAACCTATATAAATAGTAAGGAAACTAGATCTGTTTGCTACAACTTCCGCGACAATTTGGTATTCATTACTCGTAATGATCTTGCTGGTGTCGCGTCCTCTGTATTAGACGAGTAATGCACAGCACGTTTTGCGGAAAGGAAGTGTGTAGTTCAGTTAGTGGTACGATTCCTTTATTTGCTCATCACGTCTCGCTAAGGAGACTTAGAAATTTAAGGAAGTGCTGTTTTATCGAGGTTAGTGTTGTTAGAGTAGTTTGCCTCTGCCGCCTTATATCAACGAATATGATGTTACTATTGATCTTTGACTTTAGGGATTTTTTTTAACTTTTTTATGTCTGTTGTACATAGCAGAAGTTTTTTTTTTTTTTTTTATATTATAGCCTACCAAAGTGACTCTACCTCACCTGATGGTAAGCAGTCAGTGGAATCCAGAAGTGGCGGCCACTATACCAAAAGCCATCGTCTTAAACTGCTGGTATGGTGGCCTCCATTATGGCGGCTGGGAATGGGGTTAGGGGAAGGGAATGAGGGAGGTGAGAAAAAAGAAAAGGAGGGATATTGGACCTCCGGCGCTCTCATTCACCGAACGAAACGCAGTAGTACGGATACTACTACTCTTAAGTCGATCTTCTATGAGAGGGTAGTACTTCCCCGGACGATCCGGCCCATTCATGCTGAAATCAGCGTGGATCTAAATCAGAAGTCGCCGAAATACTCAAAAGTTAAGTAAACGTTAGATAAACTGTCTTTTTGTCTGTTAAATTTGAGTAGACAGAAATCTATACTTATAATATAAAGCCGAGGAGTTTGTTTGAAAGCGCTAATCTCTGGAACTACTAGTCGAATTTGAATAATTCTTTTGGCGTATGATAGCCCAGTTCTCGAGGAAGGTTATAGGCTATGTAACATCACGCTACTGGCGACGGGAGCAGAGCAGTAAGCAAAGAAGCACGTGAAACCGCGCCACGGAAAGCTAGTGTGTGTATATTTTAAAGTAGAGTCTTACAGCTCATAGTGAGGTCTCGATATTCTAATGCCTAGACAAGTGCTAGCAAGTTTATAAGTGGGCGAAGTATGCGCTTTCTCTCAGTAAACATACGAGTACTTGAACGAGGAATCTGACTATTACGGTGTTATTTTACGCCTTTCTTTATCTATATCCTTGTCTTTAATGGTACAAAAGAAAAAGACAAAACACAAAGTAATATTACAATAATCCTGGTCGTGGTAGGCCCCCAGAAGTTCTAAGATGTTACTGGTAATTAGTTTCACGTATCACATATTAAAATGTAAGTGTCATACAATTTAATAATAACTCAAGTAACTGTTGCTAATTCATATAATACTTATAAAAGTAAGAAAAAAGCTTCAAACTTTGAGTGGGACGCAAATCACACAGGAAATGACGGCCGCGTCTCAATGTGACATCTAGGGTTGTCACAGTTTTTGTTATTTACGATAATATTTATTTATTTATAAAATTTTATGCAAACGAGTAAATTTTTTTATTTGGCTCACAAAACAAATTACAATCATAGTAAGGTTATGAAAATAATAGTTACAATAGAAAGCTAGATTGTAACTCTAAATATGTGTGCATAGAATGTTCCAATTAAAGTGAGGATTAGTTATTAAATAGTATTATTTACTGCTTCATTCTCCACTAAATGAAAGAACAACAAAAAAACCTTGACATATAAAAAAATACGGCAATTCGCCATAAGCAAGTGGCGATCAATGCTAGCCAATTGTATTATTTTCTACTATGAATAATAATAGGCTGGTATTATTATTCTCCACTAGTCACCTTAAGTGATACAGAAAAAGTTTAAAAAGGTGTAATGCAATACACGAAAACATAAATAAATGCTGCTAAAACAATATTAAATACAAATAAATATAAACATACTATAAATTGTACATAAATTATGAAGGCGCTTTTTCTCTAAGGTTCTTAAGGTATGCACAGAAAATATTACATAATGTTTTAATTTGTATTATAAAACGATCTAATATAATATTCATTTTGATCATTTCCCGAGCTGTTCTGTAATGAATAAAAATGAGACTACGTTTTTCCATTCAATAATGTTCTCATTTCCATAATATTGTTATACTTGATACATAATTGATATCTGCTTCGGTCACAAAACGGAATAGGGAATAACTCATTTATCAATTTAATGTTTTAGGAAGGGGATAAGACTGTAAAATTATAATTTAGACAAAGAAGCTTTGCAATAAGCAAAATATATTATTAAAAACCCGTCTGCCTAAAACAAATTGAAAAGAAAGTAACTCATTTTTTACGTGCCGCAATCAATAAATTTAATGACACCTCTTAGGTTAAAATCCATCTAGCCATTTAGGCTGTAAAGTGTGTCAAAGAAATGGACATAATACTTACATACATACATATGTATATACATACATACGCTTGAAAAACATTACCTTTCTTGACTGGCAGTCGATCAAAAAGGTATGTTTAAGCACTAAATATAAATCTAAAGTAAAAAATACAGGCAAAGTCACAGTAAGAACTGATGAGACAGCGGTCAATGCCCTAGAGGTAGCGCACTCATAATTACGTAATGAATAAATTGTAATTCTAAGCGGCAATTATGGTAATTTTTAGAACTGTAAAGCTTAATAAAATGCATATTAGTATTCTTAATACTTTGATATTCCCTCCGGAAGCTTAGAGTTGAAAGACACTACGATAATTTATGCAAATTAATAATTTTAATTTTGTTGTTTGTAAACTCTTAGCAATTTTTTATTTATTTAAATAATAATTATTAATATTAAATTATTGCTTAAAGTAACTGAGCAATATTTGTTATTTTAAACCAATTAATACTAAAATTATAATGCTGAATTTCAATATAATTTCTGAAAATTATAGGTTTTCTACCTTGACTACTCCGCTTTTTAGCTATTTCTATATAGCAACTAATGGCCTGACCCCTGAGAAGTTACCTATCACCGATAATAATATAATTAAAATTATAATCAAGAAATTGATGGAAAAGACGCACATAACTATTAGAAATTATTCAGCGCTGGTTTAGCGTTGGGCTTGGAAGTGCACAAGCAATAGCATTATATTTTTATTTCTTCGTAGTAAGCGAGACTGTTGCCTTGTATTGAGCTATATTATAATATATCATGGGGTGAACTAAAATTAGTAAACGATGGCAAGCAGCCAATGGGTAGTTGTTGAAGATCGGACAAACTGGAACTGGACAATCTTGCAGGATTCCTAATTCCTAAAATTTTATGTAAACTTTTTTCGGTTGAAGTTTAAACTAAAACAAATCACGTCTGTTTATGTTGCAAAAGAAAATACGCATGAAACTCGGACAACCCTAGCTTTTCAAAAGTCGTCGAAACAATAGCGATGGGACACATAAGTACCGTATATCATATTTCGATGCGGACAAAAGAAGAAGCGACCAGTGACCACCAGTGGCAAAAATTCGTCGTTTCCACACAATAGAACATTAGTATTGACTTTAAGTAGTTGGTATTGACCTGTTGCGACCTTATTTTCAAGATACACTGTACTGGATACAATTTTATTTATTATCAATATTGTGGAGATAAAAGCACTGCTGAGTCTAAAAAAATTTGCTAAGTGATAAAATGAGGCAATATTTTAGAGGCTAATTTTCAAGCTAGGCCTGAGCCGCTTATCAAAGACGCGACGATGCGTCATCTCTTGTCTGTGGTTCGTTGACTTACCAGCTGTTTGATCATTTGAAACATGTGTAGTAAAACTTAAAGTTCTTGGATAAACGACCGTTTTATAGGTATGTTACAGATGAGCAAAGCAAGGCATAGTGGAGTTATAGACCATAGGAATTTATACAATAAATAAATAAAATATGTAGTTTATTTATTCTCAAAAATATTACAATTACAACTTTTTTTCTTAGTAGTTATTTGGCGTGGCAGATTCAGATTGAAGGAATAAAGCATTAGATACAAGTATGTAAATTAACTTATGTAAGTATGAATATGATCAGACGATGGTTTTTGGAATGGTGGACACCACTTCTGGATTCCACAGACTGCTTACCATACATAAAAGAAATAAAAAAATATGATCTTATAAAACGAGTTAACATCTAAGTATGACATGGTCTGATGGAGTATCAATATCTCATATCAATGTTGTCTTGCAGGTTGACAATCCTTATTATTATTATAAATGCGAAAGTAACTCTGTCTGAGTTTGTCTGTTACGCTTTCACGCCTAAACCACTAAACGGATTTTGATGAAATTTTGTACAAAGCTAGAATAGACCTTGGAGAACAATATATGCATATCTTTTATCGTCAAAAATGACTTAATAGAAGAGGTTGAAATAGGGGATGAAAGTTTTAACGGTAGTAGATCCACGCTGGTTTCAGCAAGAATGGGCCGGATCGTGCGGGGAAGTACTACCCTCTCATAGAAGATCGACTTAAGAGTAGTAGTATTCTTACTACTGCGTTTCGATCGGTGAGTGAGAGTGCTGGAGGCCCAATTGCCCCCCTTTCCTCTTTCCTCACCTCCCTCATTCCCTTCCACTAACCACATTCCCAGCCGCCATAGTGGAGGCCACCATACCAGCAGTTTAAGACGATAGCTTTTGGTATGGTGGCCACCACTTCTGGATTCCACTGACTGCTTACCATCAGGCGGGGTGGAGTCACTTTGGTAGACTAATAAATAAAAATAAAAAATGCGATTATAACCGACATTCACGCGGGTGGAGCTGCGGGCAACAGCTAGTTTTAGCTAGTCAGATAGTTTGTTATTGCGCAACCAACGTAACATTAAAGTTATGCAACTACAAAAGACAATAACTAACTACAAAAAGTTTTATAGCTCTCTAGAAAGTGGTGTGTGTTCGTAACAAATTGACTGTTACGCCTTATTATCTTCACGGCACGAGAGATATCGTGGTAACTGGCGGGAGAATTTTTAAAATGAATCTCCAGGGGCCTAAGTCTGCTATCACAATAGTGTCAGAATAGTCGATCATTATTTTTTTATTGGTTGAAACTTGTCAAAATCGTCTATGTAGACTACTGTCCACACAGACGGATGATACAGAATTACTTTTATTCTAATAATCTCGGCTATGGTCTTATCGCTAACGTGAAACATGATAATATGGTGTGACGCTATTCACGATTGCTTTATGTCAACGTAACTCTATATATAGCAATCTCTATACACGCCTGTGATACAAGATTTTCTTAGTACAGGCACACAACAATTTAGCATTGTATTTTGTTAAAAATTACCTATATTATTATTTACCACATGAAAATTAAAGAAATGATTTGAATAAATGATTTCAATAAACCAAAATATTTATTTAAAGTTTTTGTTTTAATTTTAAATTAGTAAATATGCTTCGTTAAACCATCGTGAATGGTTTTACTAGAGTGAAATAATGTCTACGCTTTTCATATAAGTAAGTTTACCTAAATAGTTCTTTCACTACAGGCTCGGCAATTTAAAAAATTTCGATAAGGCCATTTTAAATTTCTTGGATTCTAATTCGTAAAACTACTGTTAAATAAAAAACACACTAGGTAAGCATCGCACTTCGCGCCCAATAGACCAGAAGTTTTCTCGCAAACTAGCGAGAGCGAGCGTGTCGATGGTGTAGAACTAGTGTTGCACCGCCCTCGTCTAGAAACTGATTAGTTTTTTAACACTAAAGATATGAATATTTAAAATTTATGCTCCTTTCCTCTTGAAGCCTTTCCTTTGCAGCGTTATATGCATTTATTTTTATTAATATAATATTTTTGAATTTGTGTATAAGTTCGTAATTTCTAGAAGATTCTAATGTTCTACCTGTGTCATTTTGATCTTGATAACCTTTGCTTACAAAAGCTATAAGTGGATACATAAGATCCTCTAAAGTAATGACATTTACCTTGTTTGTATAGGGCTTATTAAAGTAATGAATGGGACTTTTATGTTTTCCTTTTCATGTACTTTAAATTTAATAATGCCAAACAATTTTGTCTATAACTAGCGTTCCCCTGTTTCACGGTTTCACCAGCGTCTTTGCTGACTGATCTGCTCCCGTAGCCAGTAGTATAGCGTATTGGCAAAAAACAGAAAAAACAGACCCTGCAACAATAAAGCTTAGGCAAAATGACTTCATGTAGTCTAATTTAATATCCTATTTATTATATTATAAATGAGAAAGTTTGTGTGTGTATGTGTGTGTGTGTTTGTTACCTCCGTTAGTTGAACCGATTTCGATAAAAATTGGTATGTATTGGTATTCTTTCTTATTCCCGAAAATTGGTCTGGTTTTCGAGGGATACAACAAAACATATTTTACGTGAGGGCGAAGCTATGGGGCGCAGCGCAGGTAAACAAAGATATAATATGACTAAACAATAAAATAAAGAAATCTAAAATTTCAACATAATTAATATTATTGCAAGCACTAATTATAAACTTTGAAACTTGATATCGATTGACGTAATCGTGACCAATTTCTTGTAATACGTTTGAATCATTATGATTTATTTTTCTGTCATCAAATGGCTACGAGCCCATACGATCCTTAAGATTCGACCCTGCATTAAAAGTTGTAGATTCGACCCTTTATTAAGAGCCCATGTAATTTTTACAGTTAGACCAAGTAATTTTAATTATTTTTTTATATTAGCCTACCAAAGTGACTCCATCCCTGTCTGTCTGTTGGTAAGCAGTCAGTGGAGTCCAGAAGTGGTGGCCACCATACCATCTTCTTAAACTGCTGGTATGGTGGCCTCCACTATCGCGGCTGGGAATGGGGTTAGGGGTAGAGAATGAGGGAGATGAGGAAAGAGAAAAGGGGGCAATTGGACCTCCGGCGCTCTCACTCACCGAACAGAACGCAGTAGTACGGATACTACTACTCTTACGTCGATCTTCTATGGGAGGATAGTACTTCCACGGACGATCTGGCCCATTGATGCTGAAACCAACGTGGATCTACTATCGTAACTAATCGTAATGGTAAACAACTATCGAAATAATACCTTAAAGTTTGATCTGTATGAAGACACAACTCCCTTGATGCTGTACAAGTGCGTGGCCAAGGTATATTATATTCGCTAATAAGTCCTTCGATTGTATAAAATTAAAAGTAATAATATATTTTAAGTACCTCATCAGTAGAATATCAATTTTACAGTTTTAAAAGTAGGTAGAGGTAGGTACTACAGAATCTATACTAATAATACAAATGCGAAAGTAACTCTGTCTGTCTGTCTGTTACGCTTTCACGCCTAAACCACTGAACCGATTTTGATGAAATTTGGTATAGAGATAGATTAGACCTACGAAAACAATATAGGCTATCACGAAACAATGGCTTTAAGTGGTTAAAATAGGGGATAAAAGTTTCTATGAAAAATCGTCCATGTAAACAGAGATATTACCGACATTCACGCGGACGGCGCTGCGGGCACCAGCTAGTTCATAATACTGATGTCGCGTCGCGTCGTTCCTGTAATTCGATCTTTTCCTTCGAAGCCAAAGTTTTGCAGATACAGTAATGCTGACAAGAAAGATGTTTTACTAGGAACTGATTTACTATCCTATTGGTATGCGACAGTTTTATATGCTTTATAAATTTATTGTGAACTAGTTGCGCCTCGTGACTTCGTTCGCGCTAATGAGTAGCTTCCATCCGAGTAGTGTCCGTCTCCAGCACCAAATCTATTTATACAGAGTGTATACGACGGTTTGATATTAAATGAAAAGATAGCTGTTACTAGCCCGTATAATGATTTCAAATTAATCACAGAAATGATTTGACGAAAAACAAAAATTTCAAATTTTCTTACAAAATAAATAATATTTTAGTAGTAACAAAGTTATACACCATTTATTATGACAAGTTCACACACCTGTAATGAGCGGCAACGTTTATCCTTCGATGGATTTAGACTTAAGTCAGTAAGCGTTTGACATACTTACAGAGTGTTTAGAATTAAAGAAATTAAAATGTAGTCTTGTGTCTAAACTATTGAAGATATTTAGTTTATTTTTTTTGTCTCGCTTTATAATGTCACATACTATACGTAATTGCATTTAATATCATACCGTCGTATACACTTTGTATACCAAATCGAATCGGTTTAGCCATTTAGACACTGAGTGGTAACAAATACATACACATACAAACTTTCGCATTTATAATAATAATAGAATTTATTTATTGTAGATGTCGATTTTGTTAGTTTTGGCAAGACTGAGGAACTATCAAAGCATCAACTCACATAGAATCCATAGCTCTATACGTTTTGTTATGTATAACGATAATTACTAAATTCCTAAACTAAGTAGGTATTTGTCTTTGTGGATTCCATTATGCAAAATATAAGCGTTCGAAACTGGCAAAGTAACTATGTAACTCAAGTCACCAAACCTACTTTCCAAAATTACTTTCGACGTCACAAAAATACAAGGTGAAGGAAAATATAGTGAGAAAATTTAAATCATACAAAATCTAAAAAAAAAGATTTATAGGTTGACGCTCTGGCCTCTGGCCGAAAAAGTTAAGAAAGAAAAAAGAAAAAGAAAAATAATTTAATTTGACACATATACACGACACATTCAAAAAAAGAACGGTAACATAAAAAAATACTTATGAATAAAAAGAACAGAGCACATTATAAACAATAAAGTATTTAATTTAATTTAAAAAGTAATATGTGATTGGGTGCAGTGCCTTTTGATAAAGCAATATCATTCTGTCATAGCGCCTTTACACAATTACAATACAATGCGTTTTATTTTAGAAAATAAATGTTTCATTTTTAATGGATTGTAATAGAAAATAGAAATGAGCGCGACCTTTTTTTTTATTCTAAGCGGGGCGTGAAAAAACATTTCACAAGGGTGTCATACTAATTTGCTACTAATTTGCACTCTAATTTGTCATAACGGCAATTAGTTTAAAATCGCTATGTTGGATCTTTTATTATATATCAACAAGTGTGTAAATTGCTCGCCTCCTAATTTTGTCCTCTACTTACGAGATTAGGCGAGTTTTCTAATCATAGAATAATGTATTGTTAAAGAATATTATAGTCTATAATATAATAATGGTTTTTTTTTTCAAATTAATAATATACTGTTAAGAGTATATTATTAATTTGCCTGCGTCACTTTGCATGCTACTTGAAACTGTAACTTACAAAAATTGTAATAACCTGGCCATTAAAAAGAGTGACCTGAGTTTCTTGCCAGTTCTTCTCATGGCTCTACTTCGTCAGCGAACTGGCTGTAGGTTAATTTGCTGACATTTTGTAAACTTTGACGTTCATAAGTGTTAATTTAATTAACCTATATGAATAAACATATTTCATTTCATTTCATTTCACCTGTTCGTTCAAGTTCATTGATAGCAACAAATTCAAGTTCAAGGCAAGTTATAGATAACGGTAATAAACTTAACATATCAATAGAACAAATTTAATGATGGCAGTACTGAGTTAGTCAATCGTCTAATGTGTTTACGGATGAGTAGTCTGTGTGCGTAGTAAACAATACTTGATACCAAATGTTTTTAACATACTACGTTTCGCTAACGATTTATGTGTGGAAAATTCACGTATTTTGTTTGAATTTTGTGTGAAAAAAGATCGAAAAAATATTGGTTCGTGAGTTTAATTAAAAAATATTATGGTGTTTTATTATGAAAGTATGCCATTAAGGCATACTTTCATAATCATGAGAAGATTAAATGACTTCTAATATGATATTTCATACTTATCAAATCAAATAAAAGAGAACCTGGAAATCTTAAGCATGTTTTTTTTGTTGGTAATCAAAGTTGGTTGACATAAGCTAAAGCCAATATTGTCGTTAGCTTATGTCAATCCCATACATTTTTTAATCTCCCACTCCCAGTTTCTGAAAGGCTGATCAATGAAAAATTTATTAATCACCTGTTAAATCTCATGTGAAGTACCAAAAAGCATGCTAGAAGCATGGAGAATTAGTTTAATTTGATCTATTTTATGTTAAATATTTTTTTTTTAATATTTCAACAACTACACACAACGCCATCTAGACCCAAAGTAAGCAATATGCTTGTGTCATGGGTTCTAGAATGCGGATATACATACATACTTAAATACTTTTTTTTTTGTAAATACATACATATTATACATAGAAACACCCAGACCAATGCAAATAGACATGTTCATGCACACAAATATTTGCACTGAGCGGGAATCGAACCCGCGACCTCTGCGTGGCAGTCCATACCTATAGTACAGTAACATACAGTACCATACATACAGTACCACCGAACCACAGAGGCAGTCTAGTTCTAGATCTAGTTAGTTACTAATAAAATAAAATAACCTGAATATTCATGCTTTTAGCAATCCAATTGGTACTCCACATGAGATTTAACAGGTGATTAGTTAATTTTTCTTTGATCAGCCTTTCAGAAACTGGGAGTCAGTCTAGGCCTTCTCAGGTACTGATACCATAATTTTTCTTAATTTGCCAAACAAAAAAGTTCCTTCGTTTATATGTTGAGTCATTTGTATACCTTCAATAGAAATACGGTGTTGTTTCAGATGGCTTCTATTTCCACTCGCACATTCACGCAGTACTAATGGTTATCATATAGTTTTGAGCTCGTGCCAAAACCAACGGGATAACATTATTGGTTTCAGTGATTTATAGTTTAACTAGCTGTTGTCCGCAGCTCCGTTTGCGTGAATGTCGGTTATATCGCATTTTCTATACATAATTTCATCTCCAATTTCATCCCCAATTTCAACCCCTTTAAGTCATTTATTAGCGATAGAAGATTGTTGTTCTCCAAGGTCTATTCTATCTCAATACCAAATTTCATCAAAATATGTTAGGCGTGACAGCGTAACCGACAGACAGATAGACAGAGTTACTTTTGCATTTATAATATTAGTATTGATAATGTTCTTGAAACATCTGAGCTTTGACCATCCCTTTCCATCTGTTGCTAGCTATCTTTATATGGTCGTAGATCGTAGGGTTTTTCACCACAGTTTTTTTATTCGCCTAATAATACTACCTACTTTTCTCTACCTCGTGATAGGCTATCAGTGGAGCCTAGACTGATGGACACCATTTATTGACGGCGTAACACTGTAGCGGTTTACTGAGATGCTTTTTCTCAAAATTCTTAGAAGACCTGGAATTAAAATTAGAAATACATGATCACAATATCACCACAACTACACACAGCACCCTCTAGACTCAAAGTAAGCAAATATTACAAATTGAGTTATGTGTTCGAGAATGCGGGCAATGAGCGGGAATTAAACCCGCGATCTCTATGTGTCAGTTCGTATATAGTACCACCGAACCACAGAGACAGTGAAATTGGATTTACGGATCGAGGTTTGAGGTTCTAATTTTTATAATTTCAATTCAGTAGGTAATTTAAAAAATGAACTCTACTAGTCTGTATTGAATAGACACAAATAAGAGTGTAAAAATTCGAGCACTTGTCCAATTACTACACACGAGTATCAAGTCAAATAAAAATCTAAAGCGAGAGTGAATTAAAATAATGAAGTAAGCCGGCTTTCACTTCGAGAGGGGTTGACCTATACAGACTTCATTTTATTCACAACTTTAAGCTGCTTAAGAGCTACAGAATAACAAGAGATGAAAGCTTTATTGTTTGCAAAATCGAAGGTCGAACTATATTCGATGAAGAGCAAAACTACATATCGTTTGTAGTGATAAAGTGTTATCTTTGAATATTTCGTCGAATAGATGAAGTTTGTAGAATTTGGCTAGAAAGCTTTGTCGAATTTAAATAATAAGCTCTAAACTTAATAGAACAAATAA
Organism: Parascotia fuliginaria; assembly: GCA_963082885.1. Lineage (NCBI taxonomy): Eukaryota > Metazoa > Arthropoda > Insecta > Lepidoptera > Erebidae > Parascotia > Parascotia fuliginaria. The sequence continues at coordinate 22,062,862 of OY720173.1, forward strand.
TAAATGTTTATGCTTTAAAATAAAAAAATATCTTCACAATTTTTAATAATGAAATAATTGGAAAAATTAAAGCAATTTATACATCAAAAAATAAAAAAAGAATTACTAAATTGTCACCAAAGACATTACAAGCGAGCGTGTGCTTTGACTTATCCGTACTCTAATTGTTCACAAAGAAGTTTCATTTAACTTACTTCCATTTTACTTTTAAAAGATGAAAATATCCCTTTTTGATCTAGTTAAACTATAACTCTTTCAGGCGATGTGTTTGTATGGCAGATACCGGGCACCTGGCAGATACTTCTTCGTAAGGTGTTATTTGTAGGTATATCAGCCGACGAAAATGTTTCCACTATAAACAAAAAGTTGTGTATCTCTTCGCGCGGCCGCTTCACTAATATTTATGAGTTTTATTTACGTTGTAGGTACATACCTTTGCAAACATTTCTTTGAATATAAATTGTTCTAAGTTTACTTTGAGTAATTTATCTAAATAAATAGTATGTTTACTCTTTTATTAACAGGTTTGTTGATGTTGATAAATTGGATAATATAAACAACGAAGACAAACTTGTTTTGTTTTTGTTTTTATAAAAAAATACAGATAAACATTGTATAGTTGTAATTTTATTAAATTGTGACTCAGAAGTTGTACTTGTAATTTATTCCATTGTAGGGTTAAAGGTCTCATCTTACACATAGAAGGCATGAGCATTGCAGCAGCAATTACTCAATATAGGTTAATAATTTAGTTTTTCTAGTAAGTCCAAATTGTCTGAAGATTTCCCTGGAAGTGAGTCCACGCTAATTAGATTTAAATTTTCTTAATTTTGGTTAACGTAATAGCGTTCCTGTACCTAAGACAATAAATAGGGCAGTGTGGCTAGACCTCGGTCACTGTAACTGTGTTACAGCCGACACAATAACCTACTTGTCATGTAAACTACCTAGTTTAATCGATAGCCTCACAGGCAGCCAGTGAAGTTGAGTTGTATGTTATCGGGGATATTTCCAAGTTATTGTTTAAGCATTTCTGCATGTATACAAGTCATCATATTGTTCCAAACTAAATTAAAATAAAATATGTATTAATGTTCATTTCAGAAAGTATGCATAGTCAATCACATCAATATTATAGAGATCAAACCGCCACTTATATAGCTTAGGGGTTGCGTCACACGGATTTAATTTAATCTCATGAGATGTTTTGCCCCCGGCGATGGTAGTCGCAACGTTAATCTTGTAAACCGACTGTTAAGTTCATAAATGTTATCACGTAATCTATATCATTTAGTTAATCTTTGATTATAGGCGTCATCTATGTACATATTAGGTTTGTCTTAGATGATGGAGTCATAGCAATGATACGCAGCTAGTGTTATATTCTATTGCTGATAAGTAATGGCTTTTGCATTGACATCAGTAGACAGTAGTATCCGTACTACTGCGTTTCGTTCGGTGAGTGAGAGCTCCGGAGGCCCAATTTCCCCCCTTTCCTCTTTCCTCACCTCCCTCATTCCCTTCCCCTAACCCCATTCCCAGCCGCCATAGTGGAGGCCACCATTCCAGCAGTTTAAGACGATGGCTTTTGATATAGTGGCCGCCACTTCTGAATTCCACTGACTGCTTACCATCAGGCAGGGTGGAGTCACTTTGGTAGGCTATAATATAAAAAAAGAGGCTCTAGACATCAGAGATTAGTTGTGACTGCCTCTCCTGTTTAGGTGTCCGAGGGACATTCTAATCATCATTATCTTTAGGCATAATGTTGACCCTTGAGGTACGTCAACATAAAACGAGTAAAACATTTTGCACTAACATTATTTAACCGATTTAGAATTATTTAAATATTGACATGTACAATTGGTTTGACACAAATGTCCTTCCTTCCTAGAATTATCATACAAACAACTAATATTACTTCAATTATAGGAAAAGAAGTCAATACGGTTTCATTTGTAAACAATGTATTTAATGAACAGGTAAATTATTTTCTACTATTTATAGACGACCTAATAGACTTTACGATGTTTTGCATAAGAAAGATAAAGTCAGAGACATTCAAAGTCATATATTTTTTTATGTTTACATTCATACATTAAGGAAACTTGGATTTACAATGAACATAAATCTGAAATTATCATTCGATCTTCAAAATTATCACAAAATTAAATGTTCATGTTTTTACACCAGAAGAGGCATTTGTCCTGCAGGGGCACAATATTTAAGTGTAATGTCATTCCTAAAATAACTAAGCTCCTCAATTATCTTTTTCTGTAAAAAGTATACACTAATGCATTTATAATATTAAGCAGATATTTTAATGTCCTATTGTTGTTTTAATGTTCTGTGTGAAAACTAATACTTATTTTGGGACTGACTCGTGTCCGTTAGTTAAATGTTTGTTACCTTCTCAAAGATATAGCGCTTTTTACTTAGTGCGGTAGTTTTTTTAAACTAGTGAGAAATGAATAAGTATTCACTATATTGGTGATTCAGTGGTAGTACGAACTGCCACTCAGAGGCATTTGTTCCCAAGAAGTCACACTCTCATCTGTCAAACTGTGACAGGTTGGGAAAATGTAATAAAAAAAAAGAAATATAGGTATATTCCAACCAGTCACCCTTACAGGATGACAATATAAAATAATGAAAAGAAGAATCAATTGTTAAATAAGAATTGTTATAAAATGTGATGACAGTTCACAGATAACTCTGATCTGATATAAGACTGATTGAATTTAGAAATTATTTCTAAAAATACAACGTTCTAATTAGAGTTACCAGCAATATGATGAATGATGATAAAAGCTTAACATTCATAATTAAGTAACTGGAATATTTACCTTTGTTGTTATTTGTTGATTTGAAATTATAATTAAAAACCGTTGATTTTTTTCATTCTGTAAGTGTGACTGGTTGGGATTTTTTTATTAAAATTTTCCCAACCAGTCACAGTATGACAGATGAGAGTGTGACTCGTTGGGAACAAATGCTCAGAGGTCTTAGCTGCGATCTCGGACTCGGGTGAAGTTGTATTGGGTTTTAATGTTGAGAAATTACTTGTTATTTGTTACATATTTATGTATGTAGTTGGCGAAATACACCTTTGTCTATGACTTCTAGGAAAAAAAGTGTTATGCTATTTATGTTATGACATAAAGCATTTTGTATAAATTAAAGGTACAACAAATACTAAGGTTACTTGTCTTTGTGTCTGATGGCTTAAAATTGCGTAATTGCCTCTTCTAAAGTGTCAAACATTTTCAAGCAAATGGTGATCCTTAATGACAGCCGTCAGTAATAAGGTTTAACGTGACATACCTTTGGGACGAGTCAAATTGAGGGAATTACCCCTTTTACCGTGACCTTTCATGATCAAACCTTCTAGAAATTGACGAAAAATTCCTTCACATATTTTGTTATTATTTTATTACTATGAATGATAGAGACTCTTTAAATGTAGAATATACTTATGGCGAAATATGTTAATATTTCAAAAACTTATGACACCGGACTACGGTTCACTCATCTTTTTTTTTTAAAAAAAACACAAAATAAGTACTTTTTATGTTTACACTCTTTTAAAGTTTTCTTTCACTTTGGACTGATCGAGGCACATAATTATTTTATACTTGTAGATCTAAATTTACCATGCGGGTCTGTCATAGTATTACTCGTAACAGAAAATTTAGTTCCCAAAGTAAACACTAGTCTCACTGTAGGAGAATATTTTCATTTTTGAAAATATTCTCCTACAGTGAGAAACCGAGCTTTTTTGCACATACAAATACATGTTGCTTTTTCTGCACATCACTTTGCTTTGACAAAGCTATTAGTCGAATTCATCAATACAACTTTTTAAGCTAATTAGCCGAAAAGGTATGTTTAAAGAGGTGGCAATTTCTTAGTTTTAACAAGTTCAGGCTTTCTCCCAGTAGTTAAGATAAACTTAGGTATCCTACTAATATTATAAATGCGAAAGTAGGTATGTGTGTGTGTTTGTTATCATTTAGCGCCTAATCGGCTGAACCGATTTCGATGAAAATTGGTACAATCATACATTTGGTGCCGGAGACAAACATAGTATACTTTTTATTCGGAAAATCATTTCGGTTCCCGTCTTACATTAATTAAACACACACCATTGCCCGAGCGGGCGAAGCCGCAGGGTGCATACAAGTTTCAAATATCAAATTGACACTTGCCCGCTTCAAACTTACAACCACAGATAGCATAAAAACAATGTAAGGATACATGTATTTATATTGCGATAAGATCTTTTATTTTATATTAGTCATACTATTGAATAAAATCTGATAACACTAATTGTTTTTATGTATTGTAGACTCTTTGTGACATACTCATTAGAGACAATGAAACGATCAAATTATTTGACGTACATTTTCATACTGCCTGTATCCGACAAAAGCATAAACAATTGCTGACACAAACATATAACTATGTCATAGCGTGATTTATTTTTTAATATTATACTCGATAATGCACAAGCTTGTAGTTAGTGTACTTCGAAAAAGGCTCGCCACAAGCTTGATCGCTTGCCGTATATGAGACCAATAGCTAACTTAGAAAGGTTACTCTACAAATAAAATACAACTTTACCACTACACAACAAGACATATTTTAGATAATTTTATATTAACATCATCTAGCTATATACAATAATAATCATGGTTTAACCGATTTAAAACTTTGTTGTTGTACGTTAAGGTATATTTCAGGTTGTGTGATATTCGTGTGATTGTGTAGTCGAAATTCCATTCATGCATACCAATCGTTTCGATTAGTTCGCCTTGATTTTATTATTCGTATGCACTTGTCATGTGTTTTGCCTTATTGTTTGGTTATAAGATTTAGCTTTCGAAACATAATACTGTAGTTTATAAAAGCTTGTGCTAATGCAGGATGTATTCGCTGTATAGCAGCTGTACAACGGATATAAAGTAGTGTTGCTTGTGTGAATGAGTCCCTTGTTAATTGGGAGTATTAAATTACTATCAATCCATATTCCTTTAACGAGAATGAAGCTGCTAGTGTTGATTAATTATTTTTTGCTATGATTTGGTTATAGTAAATCATTTATGGAATTCGAAGCTTGAATATTCACTGCCTCGTTAATGTAGTGATTAAGGAGGACATTTCGGATAACCTAAAAAAAATGTAGCTTAAGTCTTTTTGTCATTAAAATAATTGAATTTTATCGTAATATTACCTCGAATTGAATTAAAGCTCCTTCTTCGTTTTGTTACTCATTTAGTAGATAAAGTTAAAGTTCAATACAAAACAATGGGTCATGAAATAAGTTAACGATACGACACATTAACGTTCGTAATTTGAAGTTATTCTCCTATAACAGGGAAATAAAGACGATTTAGATTTATATAAGGTCGTTAACATCTATAATCGCCATCGTATCTGTCCTTCAGAATGTCAAAATACTTTACCTGAGCTCCCAATTATTATTAACCTCATGCTTACCTGTGAACAAAATGAAACAAAATTAAATAGGTACAATAAATTATAACTTCTCGTGGAGATAATTGTTTCTTGTAATTAGTAAAATTACTTTTAGGTTAGGATATCGAGACATTAATGGTCAGGTAATTGCTTAATTATATATCGATTTGCGGTAATTAGTTCTTATTATCTTAGTTCAATGAACTTTGATTGTTGCTTTTTTGTTTTTTTTTTTTTATTATAGCCTACCAAAGTGACTCTACCCCGCCTGATGGTAAGCAGTCAGTGGAATCCAGAAGTGGCGGCCACTATACTAAAAGCCATCGTCTTAAACTGCTGGTATGGTGGTCTCCACTATGGCGGCTGGGAATGGGGTTAGGGGAAGGGAATGAGGGAGGTGAGGAAAGAGGAAAAGGGGGAATTTGGGCCACCAGCGCTCTCACTCACCGAACGAAACGCAGTAGTACGGATACTACTACTCTTAAGGCGATCTTCTATGAGAGGGTAGTACTTCCCCAGACGATCCGGCCCTTTCATGCTGAAATCAGCGTGGATCTACTACCGTATTAACACTAGAAGTTGCTAGAACAGTAGTATCCTTACTAACATTTTGAATAGCGTTTATGGTTTATCTTTTGTAAATATTTTGTACTTAGGTAGCAGTATGTAGTTGCTGTAACTTATTAAAATACTAATGAAAATTGAAATTAAATATATTTAAGAAATAAGCTTATTATAATATTAAATTATATTTTTTATAAATAAATACCGTATAAATATAAGTATTTCGTCATACCATTACACAATGCCAATATTTACACTAGACAGACGCGGGAATTCCTATAAATAGTTGGTACCAAAGTTTGTTTTAGTAAACTATGGTAATTAACTAATTATAAATGCTGTGTTTGCCTTCAGCCGCCATTTTATTACATATTTGATTTATTATTATAATGGTTTATAACTATAAGTCTCGAAACATCTGTTTGAAGTATTGGTTTTAAATTCATGTCTCTAAACAATATAAAACTGAATGGTTTTCTTGATTCCTCGTTAAGTTTTTCTTATCTATGGACAGATTTTGATGCGGTTGTCACAACCATTTATTCTATTAGCATTTTGTTGGGGATTAAGTAATTTTTTATGCTAGTACTATTTTTGTCCACTGTTTGTAACTATTTTAAAAGAATTAATGGTTTAAATGGTAAATGGTAAAAGTATGATTTAAGCTTTCAACGACGTGGATTCACGGTTTGCTTATTGCTCTGATCTCGTCGCCACTAGCGTGATGTTTCATAGCCTATAACCTTCCTCAGGAACTGGGCTATCAGACGCAAAGTGCATATCAGCTGGTAGTTGCAGAGATTAGCGCGTTCAAACAAACAAACTCTTCCGCTTTATATAATGGTATAGATATTAAAGAAATCCGAGAATTTTAAGGATTTGTAAACATAAAACTATAAAAGTATTATAGGTACTGAATATCATGCATGAGTAAGCCTTAATGTTAGTTGCAGGTAATATACATACTAAAACTAACTAAAAACTGCACTCTGACCTCTGTGTATTCGTAGAGGAAAAACCAGTGATTTGGGTTTTACCCAAAATTAAAAACTTTTCTACGTTTAGTCAAAATATGGCAAACAGGTTACAAATTTAAATGTCTACAAGTCTTGCAAAAAAAAAGTATGATGCGATATTCAGCATAAATAAAGTACAAAGTTTCTGATTTTATATTCATGCTCTAAAAAACCTTTGAACCTTTAAATCTTTTTGGGGGCGTGTAGACGACTAAGGTTCCCAACGAACAGCAGTTTCAAATCCATACTAATATTATAATTGCGAAAGTAACTCTGTCTGTCTGTTACGCTTTAACGCCTACACCACTGAACCGATTTTCATAAAATTTTGTATAGGGATAGAATAGACCTTGGGAAACAACATAGATATATTTTATTGCAAGATTAATAGCGTAAAGGGGTTAAAATAGGGGATAAAAGTTTGCATGAAAAATCGTCAACGTATAAAGAAAGAAAGAAAGAAAGAAAGAAAGAAAGAAAAAACATTTATTTGTTCTCAACAAGTTAGTTTACATAACATGAACAATGCATTTTAATAAAAAAAGTAACAAACATATTGAGATACAAAATGGCCCTAACTCAGCTTTGTGCCACTTTGACACACAAAGACATGTTCATAATTAGAAAAATATATTATGCGATAACCGACATTCACGCGGGCAGAGCTGCGGGCAACAGCTAGTGAATTATAAATGTGACCATAATGTCATCGCAAGCTTGGTGTTGTTGTATTTCTTCCTTGCAAATGTAGTAGCGCTCCTGAGGCCCTATACAAGTGTCAAAGATTTCTATTCTATTCATAGAATAGATAAAAAAATGTATGAGATTGACATAAGCGTTGGCGTTAACTTATGCCAATCCAATACATTTTTTAATCTATTCCATGAATAGAATAAAAATCCTTGCCACTTGTTTAGACAAGTGGCAAGGATTTTTATTCTATTCATGGCCTCTGTTACTTTAAAGGTTCACGAGCAGCGGTTAACGTTAATCTACATTGTGATGATTAAAAAAAGTCACTCATTTAGTTCAAAAGGAACTTTGTAAGTTTAAGATCTTTAAAGTTGTGTGTTTTTGGCATGTGTCGGCCGTTTAGAATACATAATGTCCATTAACCCAAATACACTCGATTTTATACATAATATATAAGAAATAATGTTTACAAACTTGATGTTTTCTATTTATGGTAATTAGATGGTGTAGTTTATTATTTTAAATGAATTAATTGAATCAGCTAAAAGTTTAAAATAGTTTCTTCTCATTTGTGCTAAATGAATCGGCCGAATGTGCTCGAAACTGAAATAATGTTACTTACACAACACTTAATATTAAAGTATGGTTAATCACATTTCTTCGTACTTCAACTGGCTGTAGGTTAATTGGCTAACATTTTGTAATTTTTAACGTTCATAAGTGTTAATTTAATTAACATATATGAATAAATATATTTTCATTTTCAACTTTTGTAGAAATTAAGTTTTACTTGAAGTCAGTTAAAAATAGCTTAGCTTGTGACTTTTGGCTACAAATTATGTGACAGTTAATAATGTAATGGTTCTTAGTTTAGTAATATTTTTAACAGTGATGCCATGCTTATATTCAGTACACGACTTAACAAAAATAAAGGACAAAATATCTAAGATCAAAATTTTCACAAATTACGATCAGCTCAACCAAGATAAAGAGTATTAATTATTTTTTGATAAAAAACAAATAAGAATACCGTTATCATTAAGGATATGTTATTTACTCAAAATATACTACATAAATTACCAGCCACTAGTTAGACTCAGTTCTTAGTGAAATAATTAAGGTTCGTTAAACATCCCGTTTCAAAAGCGAGTCCCGCTTTATTGGCCGATGTAATTTCAAATGCAAACGTTACAAGGCGGTCTACACACGATAACGTTTCGTCCCGGATCAATGCGCACGCGCGTGTTAAGAGGCAAATACGGATTTTGTGAAAAATACTAATTAACTACTTGACGAGAATTTTCTATATAAAACTATGTCTAGTTTAATAAGTGTTTGAGAAAATATATTTTTTTTAAATTGATTGGTACTTATAATGCTTGTGATAGTGAGATAAATTTTATTGCAAGTTCTCAGACTAAATACCAGGGGCGCTGTTCATCTTCTCATTCAAAATTTTACGCTGTGACCGATAATTTATGTTACATGTTCACGCTAAAAACGATCGCAAGTCAAACACAATAATAATTGAAGTCCCTTCAATGTTTAATATTAGTTAATTTAGGTATGGTTCTAAGTCAATAACAAGCACTTAATATTTGATCAACGATTACTATTTTATTTATGTAAATTACGATATTTGTGTCAAATATATATGATTATTCCATCGCCATTAATTGCATGTTTAAAAATAAAATATATTAACATGAATACCTGCTGCGACAACATAGATTTGTAATTCTAATATGACAATTAATTAGTATTAAGCATTGAAGTATAATTAAACTAATCTGTAACATATTGTGTGGATCCTCTTTAGTGTATTTTAGTAGAGTGTATAATACCTAGTTACTACTAGTCAATCCCTGCAACGGCTAAAGATGAATAAAGCATGACGTCAACTTAACGAGCAAGCCGACGGAAAATTTTTGAATAGAATTTTGTTGAAGGTAAAAACTGTGAAGAGTGGTTTAAGGCCCGCTTCGATATTCCATATTTCTTTAATTTTTGACAGTGCACGCATGAAGTCGATGCCAGAGTGTAATATAATGCGAATTGATACAGCATAAAAACTCACATTTTACTTCTTATTTTTTGCTTTACAACATAGAAATCTGTAATTAATTACTTATAGAGTTAAGTGTATTGTCTGTGTCACTTTGTATGCTACTTGAAATTGTAACTTACCAAAATTGTAATAACCTGGCGATTAAAAAGAGTGGCCTGAGTTTCTTGCCAATTCTTTTCATGGCTCTACCTCGTCAGCGAACTGGCTGTAGGTTAATTGACTGACATTTTGTAACTTTAACGTTAATAAGTGTTAATTTAATTAACTGTGAATAAATGATTTTGACTTTGACTTCAATAATAAATAAATAAAAAGTGTAGATATTGTTATATCTACACTTTTTATGATGACCATTCATAACAATTTATTTATATTTAATCCAATAAGTCTATCATCAGATTGAATTTGTCTCATCGGCGCGCGGATCTTACACAAATATACATTATTTGTGTAAGATTTTTTTTGCTCAGGAACGCTATTAATATTTATTTATGTCAAGAGTAATAAAATAATACGCATGTTAATTCATTGTAGATATATAAATGCCTCATGTAGAGGTGGAACATTTAACATAAAATTGCTGATATCGATTTTATATTCTCGTTTTAGTCTCATTCCAGTTTTTTATTCATTAAAATTGAATTTAAATATTTTCTGTGAATAATTAGAGACTTGTTTTATTCTTTATCTTTACAAATCATTACTATAAGTACCAAATTTGCATTAAATAAATATCCTCTCGATATTAAAATTATGTATTTATTCAAAATAATTCCATCCTTGAGAACATTACCAAATCTAGACTTTTGGCAAAATGTCATATGAGGTGTTATTGTATGCTACATGGTAAAGTAAGCAGTTACAATTAACTGTGTTGACTCATATAGCTGCGCTTGCGGCTCGCTGACTCAATGCGCTGATAACTTCTGTTTGAACTGAGAAATACATTAATATTAGCTATGTGCGAGCGCAGTGTTCTTACGAAATGATAACTGTATTGGAATTTTGTACTAAATATATCATTAAAGGAAGAATGGATTTCGAAATGTCGTTGACCTTTAATTTCTCAAAACAAGATTGAATTTTTTTACTCTTTTTTACAATTAGAAAACAAAACAATATACCTAAGAACATTAATAACATTAATAAAACAAATGAATTTAAAATGAGCTAGACGACGAGTTGAATCAACTATGATAATCTTCGAAAATGTCAAACATTTATTCGATATCGTACATTCACTTCCTCGGCTCTGCACGGAAATAGATAGCGGAAAGAATATATGAATTTATTTTTAAAAGGAAACCACGTAAACTAGGCACTCAAAGAATCCGGCGTCAAAGAATGACTTCCAAACTTCTTCGTTTCGTTCAGCCTAGATCGGTCTCAAAGAGACACTTCGGTTATTATGGTGAAAATTATGTTTAAATTACTGAATATTTACATTTGTTTTGCATTTTATAAATGCCTCATTGAAATTTTTAATATTACATTTATCCATTTTTCAATTAATGTAAATTTTTCCTCACATTTGCGACTATCGTCCTGACATTATGAACAACAGAGACATGATTCATGACGACGTTGATTATATATAATTGGTGTGTCTTAACCGAATTCAAGGGTTAATTGAGAATGAACGGGCAAAGTGCAAGGTTACGAGGACTCAGGATGAAACAATGTCTTTATAACCCATAAATAATGCGTAGTTGGTAACAGGTAGGAATACTTAGTACATTCGTACTGGGTTATCATTAAGATGGATGTGTTAGATAAGTATGTGCCTCGTTATCGCTTACCAATAGTAAGCAATTACAAGAAACGCAGTAGTAATAATCGTTTCTTTAAATATCTTTGAGTAGAGATGATAAAAAAAGGATTGAGATGTGATTCTCTGATTACATAAAAGAATATAATACAGATATTAAAGCACAATTAGGTTTGAACTCTGTTAGAATAAACATTTTCATCGATGAATGAATGAATAACGAATATACAATTGATAGAAAACGACTGATTCACGTAAAAGAGATGACGACAGTGGCTTTTAGATTATAGATATAGCAATTAACGTGAGATAAAGAAAATTGGAAGGATCCGCACTAACAATAGATTCTAATTAAGATAATTAATATTTGCTCATAGATGAAGATTATTCTAATCGCAATCAACTAACACCCCTTTCTTATAAAACTAGCCTTCAGCGGTGCGATTTCACCCGCGTTAAGTTTCATTTTTGGTTACTGCTCCGCTCCCATCGCTAATGGCGTGATGAGATATAGCCTATAAGCTTCCTCAAGAACTGGGCTATCAAACGCAAAAAGAATTATTCAAATTCGACTGGTAGCTCCTGCGATTAGAAACAAACTCTTTCGCTTTATGAAATAAATAGAAGTATAGATTATTAGGGTCGTCATTCAGCCGAACTGGTTACAACTAAATGACGATTGTCTTTTGGCATTCTACATAGAGTAATCATGTCACCTCCTTAAATCAATTACAGGACAATATCGATAGTTTTAACAGAGACACGAATTGTAAAGGCACTCGGAAATATAAACTTTTTAATTAATTCTCTGAAGTCTAGTAAAACCTTTATCAAAATCTGTTGCGTGGTTTTGGAGTTAATGAAGTAACAAACGAAAGAAACAACTATGTGTACTCATTGGTGTTTTATAGGATAAAACCAATGACAAAACATAACACCAGAGGGCCTAGACAAATGGCGTAAATGCTAATAGAATAATAAAAATGAAACGATTTATTTTCTTTACACATAGTTACATAAGAACTAAATACATCAAGTGCAAGGATGGGTATATTCTAACTTTGTGCGAGGCTGGTGCATGTAGTATATTTAACATTGAATCTGTATCACACGACACCAGGCCCACCTCGCGGTTAGTATGACATTTCGTAGCTAACGCCAACATTATCGTTAGCATATGTCAATCCTATACATTGATTAATCTATTCTATTAGCGTTTATGCCACTTGTGTATGCCGTCTGATCTCCTAGGTACAAAGCACTATCGATGTAGTCCGATCACGTTTTACCAGTTCTTTTCAAAGAATCGATTGTCCCAAATAGTTGCGTATTCGTGATGCAACGTCAGAACATCATGTACTTAGGCCGGCATCTCATGTTGGCCCCAACGCCACTCGTCCAACGTGTGGTTCTAGAAAGAAGCATTGGCTCTTTCGTTGGAGAAGCGTTGGTAGTGCTATATTCTAGATCCACAGCATTGCGGCCAATGTTTGGACAGGGAATTAGACACGATCACATTACAATTTATTATGTCGTTCGTGACGAACTGCTTCATGTCCACGAACCAGTAACGCATCTGTCATGCTTGTTAATGCTTTTTAGATTAGTTTCTTTAAGACGTCATTAATAGTTCTAGATGTTTCTTCAAACATCCAGAAATATAATAATGACACTAGAGATTAGAGGCCCTAAACAAGTGGCATAGATTTCTATTCCATTAATAGAACAGATAAAAAATGTATGGGATTGACATATGCTTACGACAATGTTAGCGTTAGCTTATGTCAATCCCATACATTTTTTAATCTATTCTATGCATAGAATAGATATCCATGCCGCTTGTCTAGGGCCTTAGGTCAGATTGTGAATAACGCGTATGTTCGAGCAGAATGCTTTCATCTTGGGTGTGGTTTACAGTGGACAGTGGTATTTAGGTTTATAATCGGTGTTTATCCGTGCCTTGTGTAATATATTAACTATCAAAGTTATATCATAAGTTCGCCTAAACTTTAAGTTTTAAATAAAATATGTTTTTCTTTAATTATTTTTCTTCTTGGACGCATATCAACCAACCGTGAAGAATATCTTACGGATTTAAAGGGCCAGAGAATATAAAAAGAATCGATACTAATATTTTGCAATTTGTATTTCAAATTAACACCAAAAATAGCAATGTTTCGTTAATTAATGTTGTTTGAATGAGCCTAAGATGATTTTTATACCTACTCGTAGTATGTTTTACTTGAACAACATACGACAAACATTTTATTTAATTCTAATCAAACTTCCTCTAATATTATGAGATATAAACGCGTATTTCCTTATACTTCTATTATTATAAATCAACTCATAACGGACTTCCTTACTTAAGAGTGTAATATCGTGTGAAAATGTAGATGCAGGAAGAAAATGTTTAGTCTTCCTCGCATTTTATATAACTTGAAAAAAGTTATTACATTAGAGCACCTACGTACTCATATATCATAAATGCAACATAATTCTTGTTTTTCAATCTTCAAAAAAAATACTACGTATAAAAAAACCGACTTCAAATACTAAAAAGTATAAAATAACTTAATAAAGATTTAATTTAATACACTTCATAAGGATACCTAATAGCTTTATTACTAATAAAATACTATTATTTGTATGTGCTACCTATTGATAAGTTTAAAGTCGGTGCCAAGTCCTAAACAAAATAAAACTTAATATTATAAACAGCTTACTGTAATGAAATTTCTACATAAACGTTATTCGGGCTGATTGGGTCAATATAATGCGAACGCATACTATATTGTGAAGGCATCTGCTATATCTACCTAAGTACATATACATGTAATGCAATATATTAAATCACCGACACTAATATAATCTTGAACAATATAAACAGGTATTTAAAATATTTCCAACGCCAATATTTTTATTCTTAAAGGATAATTGCGCAGTTACAAGTGCAAACATTACGAGAGTATCATAAACAATCGCTCACGTTCTACACGGAATTATAAATACGTTTAAATTGTCGTTTATAATAAAATAGTTATGCATATATTATGCATTATAAGTAACTAAGAAACTGCTCGCGGCACACGTGACTACTATTATAAATGTTTTTTAAGACATAACAAATCCATACTTCCATACTAATTTATGTGCGAAAGTAACTCTGTCTATCTGTCTGTTACGCTTTCACGACAATACCACTGAACCCATTTTGATGAAATTTGGTACAAAGATAGATTAGACCTCGGGTAACAACATAGGCTATCTTTTATCGCAAAAAAATATTTTAAAGAGGTTGAAATAGGGGATAAAAGTTTGTATGGGAAATCGTCAATGTAAACAGATATAACCGACATTCACGCCGGCGGAGCTGCGGGCAACAGCTAGTATTTGATATTTTTGTCTTTTTCTATTGAAATATGTATTCTGTTAGGAATACACATAAAACTATCGACAGAAAATTTCTAAAACTTAGTGAAAATTGTATCAAATCCAAAAAAAGAGAGTGGAAAGACAGCAGAAAACAAACGAGTTTGCCATTAAATATTAAGAGATTTAACTTATAAATAATTAGCTTCAATTTTACCCAGTATATGCAGTTAGAATGACATACCTAGCTGAAGATATCGTTAAAAATGTTAATTGTTGGAAAACTTGAAAACAAAGATGTTACAAATATAGCACAACAAATGCCAAGGATTGTCGTGTTAAATTTAAAACAGCAAAAACTGTAACATAAAGTTAAAGGTATAATTATATTAATTAAATAAAAAAAATTAAGTAGGTACCTGTTATTTAATTCTGACAGATTATAAGGTTCTTTACTTGTTGTTTAAACTGGTTGTTTACATAAAAAAAGTTCTATTTTAGTATATATGTCAAACGATCATAATTCTACTGTGATTGACAGATAAAAAAGTAGTATTTTATTTTAATTGGCCGCCATTTTTTTATATCTAAATATGGAAACATTTCAAAAGAAAACGTGATAGACAGACAACAAATTTATTTTAAACTTTGTTTTAACTTTTTTTAAGACATTTACAAATAATAATTATTACATTCAAATTTATATTTCATACAGATATTTATAAAAAGTACATCTATTAATTAAATAACAAATTCGCTGTTTTTCTATCCGTTTTCTGCTAACTCGTTCTAAACCACGCGACTGGTTTTCATACGATTCTTACTGTTTAGAGGATTTCTTCCAGAAGGTCTATTAGTTGAAAACAAGTACATATATTGTATAGGAATTAAATCTCCGGCTTAACCATAATAATGACCACTCGAAGTAAAAAATATAATAATAATTGACCAACCTTTAAAAATATTTTGTTGAAGGGCTTTGAAGGAGCCTCAACAAACTCTAGAAACAAAAATATGACATCACAAATTATTTTAATTCATATAATATGGAATATTTTGACTACACTGTAACTATTTTAAATAACAAACTATTCTAATTTGATTATGACATTATTTTAAAATATGTCAGTGTCATTTTTGACATTGTACATGTGAACACTAAATAACGAAAATAAAGAGCACGTGGTTTATTTTTTTCTTAATATTATTCAGGTCTAGTTTATAATACAGCATATGTTAAAGAACATCTAAAACATACAACGCAATAGAGAACAGGTCTAAAGCTAAATAAAAAATACAAAAATGCTACGAACAAAATCTGATATATTATAAAAAAGAGAGAAGACTTTGTGCCAGATACGTTTATTGATACATTTAATAAACTTGACTGATGATAATATAAAGAACGCAGTAAGTACAAAATACAAGCAAAAGTCACTTATAACATGTCTTGCTTTAGATCCAGTACTCCAAATGCTGCGTTATACAGCTTCGATGCTTTTTAATAATAAAACAGTATTGACAATACGAGAAGAACGGATAAAGCCAAATAACAATAGACAAAAAGACAAATATAAAAACACAGAAGCTATTAAATGACAAAACGTAATAAATGATATCGCTGATAAAAATCATTAATTAGATCCCAACAACAATCACACTGAAGTATTGTATGTAGTAGCAATCCAAAGTAAACAGAGCAATGAAAAAGACCTAGGCGGTACATAAACCAAGCGTGTTGCGAACAATTACAGTATGTAAGTCAATGTAACATGAATGTAATTATTACAATTCATATGCACCTAATTGAACATAAAGTATGATTAATACATTCGAATATAGATTGAATTTTACGAAATATGCAGCGCAGTTTTAGTTTAGTCGTTGAATGCAGTTGCTTTCCTCAAAGAGAAAAGTCGGCTTGATATGGAAGGGATATGGTTGCTCAGATCAAGCAGAAGAGTTTGTTTGCTTGAACGCGCTAATCTCTAGAACTACGATTTCAATTCTTTTTGTGTTTGATAGTCCAGTTCTTGAAGAAGGTATATAACATCACGCTTTTCGCGACGAGAGCATAGTAGTAACTAAAAATTTAGCTTGTGAGTGAAACGTATAGTTCGAAATTTAAGAAAAAACTAAATTTCCTGCATTGTAGGTGCTTCAATTTCAAAGGCAAGAATTGGAGTCTCTCTCTCCTATAACTATATATTTTGGTATGGCTACTACTTTTTTGTTCTATTATACTAACTCTTCACAGCCATAAACCTGATAAAAACGTAGTCACAAACAAGTCTTAATCATTAAATTTAAAAACTTGAAATACAAAATTTTCCTTTGATTATTTTTATCTAAAGGCAGATCTGTTAAACAGGTTCACTAATAAAATACTAGCACAACATGCCTGCGCGTACGGTGACCACGTGATCTGAATTTTAAGATGTTCCCTAAGCAAATCATTTACGCAGCTTTTTATAACAAAACTCAGAACATGTTTTTTATTGTCTATAGTGGCAAACGAGCCAACAACTCACCTGAAAGTAAGTAGCAACTGTCGCTTATGGATATTAATGATCTCTTTAAACATGGTATCAAGCAACATGCACATTCGGTTCGTAGTGTTGGAGCGTGTTAATATCACGCGGCCTCGATCCGAGATCCACTTTCTACGACCAACGAGTTTTTACGTGATCCACCGCTGATATTGCAACATTCATGTTATTTTATTTATCTGACCTCTTTATTGGTTACTGGGACTAATTAAACTCCCTTTAGTTTTTCATTTGATGTGGTTTAGCGGGTAATAGTGAGCCCCAACAGAATTTAAAATGGCAATAAAAAAAAATATATAAAATATTTTAGTTTTTCTAACATTGTTGTATAAAAATTTTTCGCCAAATAATCGTCATCTTGTTGTCCGGTGTTTAATATAATGCCGTCTGTACCTAATCTCGTTCTCGACTAAGAACCCAGATGGGGCCAAAACTAGTTAAGCGTTCCCAAATATTTCTACATTATATTTAATTTACCATATTCTTATTTATTTAAATTCTTTAACCAATACTTATGTAAAGTCAATTAACAATACTAGTTTTCTTCAGAACAAACTTTCTTTACAAATAAATTAGGAAATTTCGTACCTTCTCTTATAGTGAGTCAAACGGCAAGTAAACGTAATGAGTTTCCGAATTCTTTGTGTTACATAAAAGTTACGTTGTCTGTTTAGCAATAGGTCAAGTAACTGAAGAGGGAAGCGAAGTTATTGTCGCCACTGTCATTCATATTGAAAGAGTCATTGACCTTTAATACTCATATTATGTGGTGTTCTGAAGTTAATCGAACATGCAAGACACGTGTAAAGTAAGTACATTTTATTGACATGAATCATTACTTGTTTACAGTAGTATTCAATAATGAGGACAATCAAATGATTAAATATAACCATTGCATCAACATCTCGGCAGCTCTCTATCATCTTCAAAGTTACTGGTTGTAAGTGACTTGCATTCAACGTTTAAGTTAACGTTTTAGGTCCCTTTACCGCCTTATATTTTCTGGTTGTTTAAATTTACTGGTCAACTATATCGAGGAAAGAGACTTAATGACAATTCAGAAGGAATAACAACACGTCTGCCCTCATTATGTTTTAGATACGTATGTAAGAATGTTAAATTGCTTTTAATATTTTGAATAATTAAATCCGTGTAAACATAATATGCTAAAAATACCCAAAGACAAACCTTGTCGTGTTCAAACTATTACATAATAAAATTAAACCGTATTATTTACGTATTAAGGCACAAGTTTAACCTACATACCTTATACCGTTAATAGTTTTACTTTAAAATAAATTACGTAACACGCCAAATTATATAAATTGTTTTCTAAGAAGCGTTCGATCGATTATTCTTAACTCTAAGCTCACAACAAAATGTTTGAATGCGCTAATCTCAAGAATCACCTAATGGATTTGTATGCTGTTTTTACTGTTATATAGTGGGTTTTTCGGGAAAGGTTTAGATATGTAATACATCAACCTATGACCTACAGGGGATGAGCAAACGGGAATAAAGATTGCTGTTTTTTAAAACAATACGTTAATATACGAGTACACAAATACAACAACCAAAAAGTTCATTAATGCTTAAAACAACTAACAAATTAAGATTTTTTTTAAATAGAATGAGTTATGGTACACCTCTACACGTGTAATCGCTTTATTAAATGCCCAAATGTACCTAAATGTAGCTTGAATTTGGAAACAAAATATTATTTCAGAAAAATATTATCTCGCGACAAGTCTGTGCTCGCGACTCTAGATCTGTCCATTATATGGATGTTATTATAACACATAACATGTTTTTATCTGCGGAAGTCGTTTTTTATAAAATATAATCATAAAAATTAATTATTAATCCGTAATCTTATAGTCAATATTCTTGTTTATTAATTAGACCGTCTAATTGGCAAGCATACCTTTTTGACATGTCCAATATGGTTAATTAAAAATATATCTATGATAGTGCAGCAATATTCACTTTACATGCAATTGTAACATATTAGAATATTACACAACCTCTACCTGACATTCAATTTAATTTAATTTAGAAAAGAATAAACGTCGTCGTAGTATTTGAGAAGAAGCAACGTTACGTATCAGGAAACCATCTTGTATTGACGTAACATCATATTTGCCATATGTAACCAGCTTCCCTCACTGTATTATAACACTTAAGCATATTGAAATATTGCCTAATGTGGCATACATTGAATTGTATTGACACACATTTTCGAATTGACTGTACAATAGGAAACTACCGGCCACGGTTTTAACCAAAGTTATTCAATATTAATTTTTGTTATCGATTTAAATTAACTTAATATGATCCAGTTATAAAATCTGCGGCTTTATTATCTGTGTAATTGTGTAAATTTAAACTTTACTATTATAATATTTGTTAAGAAATGCAGAGCATAACAAGTGGAGGAGGTTGCTTAATCGGATTGCACAAGACAAGTGAAGCAAAACCTTTGTAAGTACCCTTTTTACGAAAATTGCTCGGACGGAGGAGTATGAAATTTTACACACTTATAGTTTATATAGAGAAGGAGTGTAGAATACAAATATTTTTTTAAAATTACGCATAACTTTTAAAAAAATATTTGTTTAAATTTCGATAAAAAAATGTATTTATTATGTATCTATGTTTATTATACTGATGTAGTGTAGTTAAAATAGTGTACTGGATATATTTTTGGTATATTTAAGATATACACTGGCTTAATTATGCAATGTACGCCATTGGTATGAGTGTATGATAAGGATCATATGCAATACGATAATGTTTGAAATAATTGAAACGCAGAAGGGGAGGGATTAAGTTGTTTTTATTAGTAATTTATTCATTTTTCTATAAATAGGAATATAGTAACATAATTCATTGTCGATATTAATAGCGGTATGGGCATTGAGTTGCTATTATTATGTTTACTTAACATACCAATTTTATAATACAATGATTTATATGGTTTTCGTTTTTAACTTTATATTATTAATAAATTATTTGCATCACGCAGTATTCCCGATTAAGAAGGAAAACGTATTTCAGCCTACGCGTTTTATAAGTCTACTATGTAATAGCAGAAGAGCTGTATTTACCTTATTTAATATTCAAAACATTTTTATAATTTCTTCATAGTCGCTTTGTACGCTAGACAAATTTTTAACCAGGCAACAAGGCAAATATCTTACGAGAGAACAATTTGCAAGATGTGAATAATAAAATATATTTTCTACACCAATCTGATTATATTATAACGTAGGTTTATTTTATACGTCTAAGGTGACAAACAAGCATACGGCCCGCCTGATGGTAAGCAGTTACCGTAGCCTGTGAACGCTTGCAACACCAGGAGCATTACTAGCGCGTTGCCGACCCTGTTAAAAACGTTTTAACTCCTTTCTTGAAGAACTCCATGTTGTAGTCTCTCGGGAAAATCTCGAGAGACTACAACAATTTGTGGTCGGCACAAATAGTAATACAGTAAAAACACTATAAAATATATACCCCCAGTTTCTGAAAGGCTGATCAACGAAAAAATTCACTTATCACCTGGTAAATCTCATGTGAAGTACCAATTGGGTAGCTGAAAACATGAATAATTAGTTTAATTTAATTTAATTAGATCAAATTATAATAATTATCCATGCTTTTAGTATGCTTTTAGGTAATTCACATGATATTTAACAGTTGATTAGTTAATTATTCGTTAATCAGTCTTTTAGAAACTAGGGGATAGTTTGCCATTTATCATTCAACGTTATGAATGTTTTATATTATAAAACGTTTAAGCTACTACAAAGTAATCGTATTTTAATCAAAGTTTACACACTTCGCGGTAATGTTGCACTACGCTGATAAACAAAAGCAACGCAATGATGACGCGATAGCAAAATAATGTTGTAATATTTCTTAAAAATAATTACATTATCAAATACGTAATTTGAAATGAGTAATAGTAGTAATATAAAAAAAATGTCCCTGTTAGTCGGTTATCGTGCACGCGGCTAATCCGAAATAGTAAAATGTAGACTTGTAAGTGTTACTGTCGCTTTAAATAATAATAAAACTACAGAGACAGCATGTACTGAAGGGCAACGTAAAATTTAGAGTTAAGAATAATTATCAATTATTTAGAATTGGATGGCAACCGATGGACGAGGACGGCTCTTAACCGGATAAGATGGCGAAAATTTGGCCTATGTCCAGTGGTTGACTTTTAAGCTGATAATAATATAATGATGATTTAGAATTTAATATCACAACAACTGCACACAACGCCATCTAGACCCAAATTAAGCTTATATTATAGGTTGTGTTATAGGCTCTAGAATGCGGATACACATACTTACATAATTTTTTTTGTACATACATGACATATTATACATAGAAACAACCTGACCAATGCAAATAGACTTCTTCAACAACACAAATATTTGCACTGAGCGAGCATCAAACCCGTGCCCCTCTGCGTGGCAGTCCGTACACAGTACCACCACAGAGGTTGTCATCATTAAATTTATTCAATACAGATGAAAATGTTTATTGAAACAGAGCCTATATTTAATGTCAATGTTATCTGTATTAAAAAATCTTTTGTTTCGTACACAGCACTATCGATCCACAGGGGCAGTCCAGATTGTGTCCGTAATTTGACTGTGATATCTGGCAAACGTGGAAAAGATGTGTTAACCCAATTTCTGAAAGGCTAATCAACGAAAAATTAACTAATCACCTGTTAAATCTCACGCGAGGTACCAATTGGGTTGCTAGAAGCATAAAAAATTTGTTTAATTTGATCTAATTAGTAACTAATTTGATCAAATTAAACTAATTCTAATCTAATTAGTAACTAATTAGATCAAATTAAACTAATTATCCATGATTTTAGCATGCTTTTAGATACATGCGATTTAACAGATGATTATTTAATTTTTCTTTGATCAGCCTTTCAGAAACTGGGGGTTAGCATGTTGAATTGTTTCGTCTTCGCTTGTTGATCATATTGTCACTGTTGAAATTGTATGATAGCCCATCAGTATCGGACATGTGATATATTGAGCACATTGGTATTTTGACGGGTAATAAGTACTTGTGGAAAGGCCGCGGAAGTCACGCATTGACCGGCGCCTTCTTCCGGTAGGGGCCAGAACAATTTATGTGACATTGGATATCTGTGATTGATTAACAACGGGAATAAAGGAAAAAATTATATTAATGATGCCTGCAGAATAAAATTCTAATTTGAAAACTTTGGATTGAATAAAAGTTTTTGTGGACAGTATTAGATTAGCGACTTAAATAAAAAGTTAAATAAAAAATGGATTTGTCTAGTGACGTAATCTTTTTCAATTGATAGTCAATTGTTCAAAATCAATAGTCTTCAAACGAATCGATGACATGACGTGATGAACATTTAGTTGTGTCAGCGTGGGCCATTGTCGGAGGTATTTTTTACAGGTGTTAGAACAAAATACCAGATTTTTGTATAAGCATATTTTATATAGAATGGCTTGTGGCACCAAATCTACACTTCAGTAGTAACCATGCCATAAAATATTTGTATGGAAAATGAACAGCGCTACTAGTGTTTAATCTAAAAACTAAATATCATAAAAAAATACTGTCACCTAAGGCCCTAGACAAGTGGCTAGATTTCTATTCTATTCATAACATCGCTAACATTGTAGTTAGCTTATGTCAATCCCGTATATTAATAACCCATACATCCCATACTATTCCATGAATAGAATAGAAATCTATGCCACTTGTCCAGGGCCTCGTGAGACAATGCACGTAAACGTATGGTAGAACTGGTGTTTAGTAGTAAGTACCTAGTTATTATTGGTACGGAGTATAGATTTACAGATTACCCGGTAATTGAAATTATGCAGATGGATGTGAAACACGTGTTCACGTGCGTTTTCTCTGCAACATACGCCATTATAACCTATGAACCGCATAATAGCTTTATTGCAGTACTTATGCGGCCTTGCCACAAAAAGTCACGGCGATTCACCAATATTAATTACTTCAGTGAATACAAGTCACAATAAACAACGTAGGTATACAAAAACGTTGGACTTCATTCGACCCCGGATTATTGAAAACAAATAATACCTATAGGTTTTTCTTCAACATTCTATTTTTTTGTTAATACCTATAGTACATTTTAGGACAAAAAATATGGAAAACGAACAGTTTATACAATTAAGTGTTTTTGTATGGACAATTTTTTTAAAGGTTGAAGTTGTCCCTACCTCGTATTGACCTTGTAAGATCTTCGTTTAATTAATCCCTACTTAAGATTTTTTTTGTTCTTACGACAGAGGATTTAGGTTAACAGCCCGTCAAGTAGTTAATTGGCAGGCCTTAGGGCCTAGACAAGTGGCATAGATTTTTATTCTATTCATAGAATAGATTAAAAAATGTATGGGATTAACATAAGCATTGTCGTAAGCTTATGTCAATCCCATACATTTTTTATATATTATATGAATAGAATAGAAATCTATGCCACTTGTCTAAGACTTTTGCTGACCTAATTCCTTTCTAATCTACATATGTATGACTGCCAGTATGTCTTGATTGTTTAAATTACTGGTTCTGAATATAATCCTGGTCTTTTTCTTGTAGTAGTCACTAAATAAACAAGTTTCATTATTTTAATAATAATACCAGCCTGTTTACTGTCCCACTGCAGCGCAAAGGCCTCTTCTCAAGAGAAGGTATAAGCATTAATCACCACGCTTGCTGAAGGCGGATTAGCAATATCAGACTTTTAAGTCCAGGTTTTCTTACGATGTTTTCCTTCACCGTCAGTCAGAAATGTCCAAGATAAACTTAGAAAGTACCTATGATTTGAAAAGTCACATTGGTACTTGCTAGGATTTGATCCCACTACCTCGTGTTCACGAATCGGGTGTCTTATCCACAGGGACATTTCGACAGGTCAGTCATCATTAAAGTCATATTATGTATCTGTATTGTGCAAGTGTTACTGTGAAAAGGTATTTGTCGAAGCGTAACAAATACTGTACAAAATTATATACATATGTGTGTTTATAAGAAAATGCGACAGTGTACTCAATTTAGTCGTTTAAATAATTGGTATTTGGAGCCCCTTGTTAAATGTTAAAAGCTGTTGGTTATATAATTTACTAGTGACTTCATCCCGGTAAACCTCCTTAATTCAGACCTAGTGCAAAACCTGTTATAAGTCTCCTACATTTATGAACTACTAGCTGTGCCCTGCTGCTTCGCCCTCGTGGAACTCGAGAACTAGATCGATTTTCGGGATAAAAAGTATCCTATGTCCGTCTCGGGCACTGAATCTATGTACATAATAATTTTCAACGAAATTGGTTCAGCTGTTTAGGTGCTGGGTGGTAACAAACATACACACATATTAGTAGAATGTATTAGCCAAAATTAAGCTTCATAAAAAAATGTCAAGTAGTTTCAAAACTTACTATGGAGTTAAGCTCGCCTTTGTACATGATATTTCTAGCCAATTATTTGTTGTTCTATGTGAATAAATAATAAATAATAATAATAATCGTTTATTTCAGACCATTAAGTCCAACTTGTTAGTAACATTTTTTTCTTAATCTAGTGTTAGTATAGGCACAAATCAAAATACACACTAATACATATTTTACACACACAAAACAATGACGACATACATACCTAATCAAAAACTCATTGTTGCGCAATCCCATGCGAGATCGCGCAACAATGATTGAATAAAGAATATGAATATGAGTACTTATGTAGTTTTCGATATATCGAACATGTAAGAGACGTAACCGCAACTTTTCTCTTTTATAACAACATATCTCTTTCCTGCCGATTTTGAATCTTTTAAGTAAATTGAAAAACATTTTACAAAGATTACCACAATGGGGATTATATTACCGATTTACTAGTATGTACTTGCCACTAGCTACGTGAAAACAAATAAATAAAATAGCATAGTCACACGAGAGTCCATAAATAGTTAGGGTGTCCATTAATTGTATGTTTATAGATACGGTTTTAGACGGATACGAAATCTTTTAGATAGTTTCGGAATGTTAATTTTAGTAATATAAGATGGTCACTAATCTTGGGCCCCACTGGTCATCAAACAGAGTGAAGTAATTTTCGCTGACAAATATTTACAAAAAGACGTTTGAGATATCGTGTCGTAACAAAGCAAATAAAGTCAACTAATATTCAAATTAACTAAACATAATGTATATGTCGCAGGCAAATTGGATAAATCCGCCGTTTACATACTGCCTCGGCATTTTGTAAACGCTCGTTGTCGTCGGCGTTATATAATACGCCGAAGGCAAATTGGGTTAGGTTAGAACTGTGACCCCCTGCGAACGAGCCGAGCGAACGAAGCGAGCGTGCTGCGGCAGCCGCCGGCGAGTGCTTTAAACGAATTATATTTGTTGTCAAACTAATTTAAACATCCCAAATTAGGAATACACATTGCTGGTAACATATCCGGCGTTATGTAATAAGCTGAGGCAGATTAGAAACGTTCGATTAATACAATTTGCCTGCGACATATACATAGTTGATAAAGAAGAAACTAGAAACTCGTATAATAAGGAAATAAATCTAACTTTTGCAAAACTCGTTCATCCTCTTTTAAACTGTCGATTTATTCCGCTAATGATATATAAACGATTAAGTTTACGTCATATTATTTCATATCATCTGTTTTGTTAATTGCTAATTAGTTGAAACCTTTTTATTGATATACTAGCTGTGCTCCACGGTTTCGCCCGCATTTAAAATGTGTCTGTGTCCCTTACACAAACTTTCACATGTATAATATTAATAGAATTATTGGTACTCAAGTAATACAATGCCTATTTTTGTGGCACAGATATTTACTAGAAATTTACGTGAATGTATAAAGTTTTATCATCATCAGATAAACAAAACAGTAATGAATACGTACGTGAGATAAATTTGAATAATATCTTTATTATTATAAATTCGTTTCGCATTATGTATAAAGTTCGAGAAAATCCATAAATTTTATATAATTATAAATGTTTTAAAAAAAAACATTTATTTAAAACACATAAATGAATGATATTAATAATTCTAACCAGAATAAGGTTCTAACAAATTTATCAACAGCCAATTTGAAGATTAAAATCAAACTATAAGAAGGGCAACGCTAGCCACTATTTAAAGAACTAATAGTGTGCGTATTAACCAACAACATTAAATTATAATAAAGTTTAATCAGAAAAATATGTATTACACAATCTATACCTTGTTTTAAAAGTGATTACTAGATCAAAATATGTTCATTAACATCGGTATGCTAGCACTCGAACTGCAAAACTTGGGATATACTTTTTTAGTACTAGCTGCGCCCCACGGCTTAGCCCAAAATGTGTTATGTCTCCCTCGGGTTAAAGCCTATGCCCGTCTCCGGCACCGCATCTATCTATTTTCATCGAAATCGGTTCAGCCGTTTAGGCGCTAAAAGGTAACAAACGCACACACACTAACTTTCGCATTCATAATATTAGTACGATGTTTACTGTTAAATTCCACTTTATGTATAATTTGACACATAGCTATTAACATACGGGTTTAAAACTAGACGTGAACCAGTTAATTGACGTCATACAAGAACACGTTGTCAAATTATAGTACTTTGATATAAATAAAGTGATTAAGAATTGGTTTATGAGGTACTGAAGGATTACATAATTCTAAACACTGATATATAGTAGTTGATTATGATTGGTTACTTAATTAGATCACGATAAACCTCCAACAGACTTATGTATAATAAATAAAGTAAAATGCTTTAATATGTTAAAGAAAAGGCAGAAGAAAGGACGGATTTAAAAAAATGTATTGGTTTAAATATGATAAAATTTGGTGCAAATTCATCATCCCCAACAAACCAATAGAATTCAGTTATTTAGTGTTATGCATGTTATATAAATTAAAGGATTATAACTAGCGAATAACAGTTAGCAGTACATTAAATAAGCAAGTAAATGAATAGAAATATGCACTCTGAAATATAACTCATATGCGAAATTTGTTCATTTTTGATGTTTTACGGATGATATCCAAACATTATACTATAAGTAAGTTAAGCCACAGCGGCATTTTTTTTGGTAAATATCAAATTAGGCTTTTCGCGGCGCGGTTTCTTTCATTTGCGTCTTTGCTTACTGCTTCGTTCCCGTTGTCAGTAGCGTGATGTTACATAGCCTATAACCTTCCTCGAGAACTGGGCTATCATACTCAAAAATAATTTTGCAAATCTGACAGGTAGTTTCAGAGATTAGCGCGTTCAAACAAACAAACTCTTCCGCTTATATAATACTTTAATTCTTTAATTCTTTATTGTACACACAAAATATCATTTACATAATGTTTACAAATTGTTGATGTACAAAGGCGAGCTTAACTCAGTAATGAGTTTTCTACCAGCAAACCCAGAGTGTAGAGGAAAAATATTAGTGTGAGAACGAGTGAAGTGTACAACCGAAATAAAGATAAAAATGAAAAGAGATAGAGTTATTAACCTAAGACTTAACTATTTATTTTGTATACTATAGTGTATACTTTAACAAATAAACTGACATACTAATAATACACACATAATAATATAATAATGATATATAAAATTGATAAACTTACATACATTAATTATGACCGATAATAAATACGAGTATACTAATGAACCAATGACAGGAAATGTTCTCTTGTTCTTCTCCTAAGCACATCCACAGAAGTACTTTCACGGATGACATGAGGAAGAGAATTCCACAACCTAACCGCCTGAACAGTAAAAGAACCGTCGTAACGGCTAGAGTAGAAGAGAAGATGATGATCGACAGGGTTTACCACAGGGTACAAGATACTCAAAGCGTTCACGCAAGTAGGAAGGAGAAGTAGGATTATTAAGGACAGAAAAGAGAAGGGAGAGAATGTGTGTATCTCGACGCTGCTGAATAGGTAGCCACTTCAGTTTCTTACGAAATTCCGAAACGTGGTCGTATTTTCGCAAACCGAAAATGAAGCGGATGCCCAAATTCTGCAGTCGTTCGAGTTTATTTAGGTGTTCCTCCTTAGCATCAAGAAAAGAGACATCCGCATAGTCTAAGAGTGGTAGTAGAAGGGACTGTGCAAGAGTAACTTTAGTTTGAAAAGGTAAGAATTTCTGAAGTCGCTTGAGTGCCTGAAACGAGCAGAACACCCTCCTGCTTACCTCTGCTATGTGAGTATCCCATGATAAATACGAGTCCATAAAAACACCCAGATTTTTTACACTTTTTGCTAGCGAAATGGTAGTGCAGTTGTAGGTTATAGGCGGAAGGGACTGGTAATCTATAGAGTTGATCATATATCTACCGCCAATAATAATCGCTTGTGATTTTGCTGGATTCACAAGTAAACCATAAGACTGAGCCCAACTACTAATGTTAGCGAGATCCTTGTTAATTTCAGCAATGGTCTCAGTCAAGTTGCTCACTGCAGTGTGACGATATATCTGCAAGTCGTCTGCGTAGAGATGATAGTGCGAAGTAATAACTTTAGAGAGTGCATTTATAAAAATGGAGAAGAGAAGAGGAGAAAGAACGCCACCTTGAGGTACACCCGCAGTCAGATCACACCATGCAGAGGATCTCTCCTCTAAGTGCACAGACTGCGCGCGACCATGAAGATAAGATTTGAACCACTCAGTCGCAGAAAAAGAGACATTAAGTGAGGAAAGAATGCCTAAGAGAATGTCATAATTAACCGAGTTAAAAGCACTGCTAAAATCCAGTAAAACTAAAACTGTGACAAGTTTGTTTTCCATGGCCAGTCGGATATCATCAGTTATTTTAACCAGAGCAGAAACAGTGCTGTGGCCATGGCGAAAACCAGACTGTAAGGGACTTAGCAGGCTATTGACGTTTAAATAGTTTAAAAATTGTTTATGTACGACATTCTCTAGGACTTTGGATAAGACGGGAAGGATAGATATAGGGCGGTATTGGGACAAAGAAGAAGGATTTGAAGTTTTAGGCAAGGGTATTACTCGAGCTCTCTTCCAGGAAGTAGGAACAGAGCTCGTGCAAAGAGAAAAATTTATGAGATGGGTGACGATAGGCACAAGTTCTTCCAAAACAAGTTTATATAAGGTTATATATATATAATAGTATAAATTACGAAAATAATGTAGACCAAATATTCACCAGGGAAGATTAAATAACTATGGAAATTCTACCAAATAGTATTGGTTTCAATTCGAGCAATTATCCTATAATAAAAAATAAAGGATTGCTGAATGTGTTGCTAAGCGCAAATCTCGAGAGCAGCTGAACCGATTTCGCTAATTCCTTTTTATAATTATTCTTGAAGTACGAGGATGGTTCTTACGAGAGAAAAATTAAAAAAATTGCCTTAAAAACACTTTTATATTCCCATACAGAAGTATCTTTACTTATCCCAAAATGTTTAAAAAAATGCCGTGCCGTGCGAAGCCGGGGCGAACCGCTAGTTGATTATAAAAGCTTTTATAGTAAACACGCTATTAATAGTGTTTAATTAATATAATAAGCCTTTGTACACAACCTAAAGATTAAACCCATTTAAGGAAAATACAATTATTTTAACAATAAGTTATATCATTTATAGCTTAAATAGCTGTGCCCGCGACTTCGTCCGCGTGGAATAGTGATTTTGGGCAGCATTTTTTGGATATATCTTTTGGTTTGTTTTGAATTATAAACATCTTCGTTTAGGTGAATAAGAAAAATCTTTACAGTAAATGCTTCTCTATCTACGATATTAGACGTATAGCCATCGCGGATCAAAGCCATACAGGCTGCTAGGATTACTTACACGTGGCAAATCCACATAAAGCTGACCATGCGAAAAACAGTTAATATTTAGATCCACACTCATTAATTGTCATCGCGAAACATAGGCTCACTGGAAACTGAACTCGTTTAAAACTAAACGGGAAATTGTTTGGAATGAAAGGAATCCGAGGAATAAAAACGCTATAAGTTTTTTTTTTATATTAGCCTGCCAAAGTGCCTCTACTCTGGCTGATGGTAAGCAGTCAGTGGAATTCAGAAGTAGTGGACACCATTCCAAAAGCCAAACTACTGGTATGGTGGCCTCCACTATGGCGGCTTAGTGAGATGCTTCTTCACGCCTCGCTTAAAAGTCCCAGGATGAAAGTTAGGTGGGAACACATGCGCTGGTAAAGAGTTCCAGGCTTTAATTGAGCGACAAAAGTATAAAGTGCTGAACCGTTTGGTTCGAGACCCTTTAGATTGCACTGTGAAAGGGTAGCACTTCAGTCCCGCACGTGTCGTTCTGGATAAAGAGGGAGAGGGTAGAATTAATTTAAAGAGCTGTTGAGAAGACTCTCCGTGGTAAAGGCGATAGAAGACGGCCGTTGAGGAGGCGATGTCTCTTCGCAGCTATAAAGGCTCAAGGGTCTTAGGCCTCCGGGCTTCCATGATACGGACTGCTCGCAAAAGGCCACCGTACCGTCTCGAAAATGGTCGCCGGGTTCCACTATCCGGTCACCAACCTGCACGACGAACCACTCCGAGATTATGCGCAACCTGGTGGGGCAGTCTCTTTTTTTTTGGTTAGGTCTAATTGGGCCCTTGTACAATGCCGCGGGCGGCCAGCGGCACCACCGCTTATACGGTTCTCCGTGGCCGGCGGGTTGACCCACACCACCCACACAATGACTCCGCGGATACTCAGCTGGTCCCACACATGCTGCGAGGTCAACGCCATCTAGACCCAAAGTAAGCATATTATATGCTTGTATTATGGGTTCTAGAATACGGATAAACATACTTAAATACTTTTATTTTTGTAAATAGATACATATTATACATATAAACACCCAGACCAATACAAATAGACATGTTCATGCTACAAATATTTGCACTGAGCGGGAATCGAACCCGCGACCTCACAGTCCATACACAGTATCACCGAAATACAGAGGCAGTCGATTTCCCCCTGACTTTTCCCTCCCTTTCCCCTGACTTCTCCCTAACTACCCCCGCACTTTCCCTTCACTTCTCACTTCTCCCTTCCTTTCCTCTTCCTCCCCCTCCCTTCCCCCTCCCTCCAAATTTCAAGTCGCCAACTTCAAAAGCAAAGATCTTTCCATACAATATTTCATCCCTTATTTCACTCCTATAAATCCACTCCAGTAAAAAAAAAATTATGAGCGTATTTTTTATTTAAATAAAAGTATTCTAAAACAAAATTTCAAAGCTGTAACTTAAAAAATGAAGACGTTTCATACAATCGATTTCATCCTTTTTCATACACTTAAGGGTTGAATTTTTAATAACCCTTTCTTTGTACACTTCTAGACATTAAGACAAACACACCTTCCAAATTTCAAGTCGCTACGACCAGCGGTTTAGGCTTTATGTTGTCTGTCAGTCAGTCAGTCAGTCAGGACAAAGCCTTTTATAATATGTATGGATGTATGGATTAGACGTATAGCCATCAGGGATCAAAGCATACAGGCTGCTAGTAATGCTAACACGTGATAGAGCCACATAAAGCTGACCGAAAAACAACTAATACTTAGATCAACACCCACAACTTTTAGTGTCTTACCTTTACTTTAATTACTTAATTAATTAATTACTTTAATTAGTCATCGCAAAACATAGGCTCACTGGAAACTGGACTCGTTTAAAACTAAATGAAAGACTGTTTAGAATGACAGGAATCCGAGAAATAAAAACACTATTAGCTATTCCGCAACCTGTTAAAATATCTGCTTCTATAAGATTTCGTAGTAAATTAACGAATGTTCGATGTGATTCTTTAAATTGGCATAACTTTTTTATTTATGAACCGATTGACATGAAACAAACACTAAATGTTAAGTGAAGCTTACCACAATATATTAGTGAAAACCATATTTAAATCGGATAAGCCGTTTCTGAGATTAGCGTGCACAAACGCACAGACAAACAGACAAACAGACAAACAGACAAACAGACAAACAGACAAAAAATTTAAAAATCATTGTTTTGGGTTCTATTTGCATTGATATAGGTCCCAATAGTTTTTTTTCTCATATATCTTCCATGTACAGACAGCGATCGGTTACATTTTTATTATATGTATAGATAGATGGAGGCAATTAATTCTTAATCGTTACAATGGTGCGTTAAATGAAACAATTATATAACCTCTTTTAGGACCTTAAAAATAATGATTTTAATTTTTTGATCACTACCTTGGTAGATATACAGTAGTGAACCTAATCATATAGTTTTATATCTAACTTCTATTTTACTTTTATTTATAAATTAGATGTTCGGTAGCTATGGTAGAATTCGGACTTTTAATTTGTCAAAACTTCTCTTCTCTTATCTGACTACCTGATTTTTCATATATTACGTATGACAAATAACACTAACAGAACTTAATGTTAAAGGATACATCTAGATCTTTTGAATCGCACGACATATTACTTAACTCCAAGTCGAGCCTCTTCAATTTTAAGTACACTAGTTCAAAACTATTACGTGTTTTTAAACATTTTAACTTATTTATTTATTAAAGTAAATATGACTAAAAACTCTATTCTATTGTATTTAATGATGAGGTCATTATTAACTTTGTATATTGATGTTTGCTGTCATAATATTTGAGACACATCATCGTCTAAATTACTTTAAATAACTATTTTTTGAAGTTCAAAGCCACAGAGTATTTATATTTACTAGTTAAATGTAGAGTGGTCTACCACCACTCTAAATTTAACATATTACCATAATTTGTGGAGAATCTCGGACAATTGTGCTACATACCTGGAACAAAAAATATACTTATTACAATGTGTAATTTGCGCAAAAGTACAAGTATAAAATACGTAATATATTGTTCGAAATTGTCAATTTGCATTGCGCAAACATGTCTTCGCTCAGCGTGGTCGCTTAGGCGACTAGTAAATGAACTTATCTAATAAAGATAAGATGAACTTAATAAAAATAAATACTAATTAAATTGATTACCTAGCTAATAACCTGGCTAAAAACTAAATAATTTAAAAACTAATTAAATACCTAGCTAAAAACTAAATAATTGTAATCCTCTATTTTCGTTTCTTTTCTTTTTTCAAAAATGTTATTAAATAATTAGTTATTTTGTAATAATTACTTTGTATGGTTCTTTGGTTGCGTTGATGTGTTAAAATTGTTAACTCATACAAAAAATTGTAATTATCTGGCGATTGAAAAGAGTGGCGTGAGTTTCTTGCCAGTTCTTCTCACAGCTCTACCTCGTCAGCGAACTGGCTGTAGGTTAATTAGCTGACTTCATGTAATTTGACTTTTCATAAGTATCATTCTGTGATCAAAATGAAATAAATACTTTGACTTTGACTTTGACTTTGACTTAATGCATATTTATAAAATGTACGTATAATTGCAATTGGAAACATTTTAATAATTAACTTTTTTTATATAGAATTGAAATGAAATGAAATGAAATATATGTTTATTCATTTAAGTTAATTAAATTAACACTTATGAACGTCAAAGTTTACAAAATGTCAGCAAATTAACCTACAGCCAGTTCGCTGACGAAGTAGAGCCATGAGAAGAACTGGCAAGAAACTCAGGCCACTCTTTTTAATCGCCAGGTTATTACAATTTTTGTAAGTTACAGTTTCAAGTAGCATGCAAAGTGACGCAGGCAATACACTTAACTCTAAAGATACTTAATTACTTACAGCTTTCTATGTTGTAAAGAAAATTAAAAAGTAAAATGTGTGCTTTAGGTACAGGCTGCCTCAATTTGCATATTGCTACAAAAGGTAAAGGCAACATGTGAACTGTGATAAATGTTTCTATGTAGATATTATATAAACTGTTAATTTTTGGTATAAGTATAAAGTAAGATGAACTTAATTTACCACAGGAGTTCACAATGTACCTCTATTTCACAAATCACAATGTAAAAAAATTTAACAATACTAAGTATACAATTTTAACAAAACAATACAAAATGTGTACTTAACTGTTCAAATATGGCTCGGGCATTATGTCATTTAAAATTAATACAAAAAAAAAAAATCATTTTATAAATTAAGTCAAAATGTGTCAATAAATTAATGTCAAAAAATTATTTGTTAAAGCATGTCATTCATAATAATCATAAAAAATGTCATTCATACAATAATTAACAAAAATATGTTCTTTAAAGTATAATGTCATTAAAATTAAGAGTAAAATTAATTTACTCCTTCGTCAAGCGAGCATCCCATGACTTTTATCGTTCAGATACTCATTAACAGTGTAGTAACCCTTAAGTATTAAATGTTTTTTGACAATTTGTTTAAATTTGTCTAAGGGTTTATCCATTATGTCGATAGGTAATTTATTAAATAAACATACACCAAGTCCCGTAAACGAATTATGGACTTTATGTAAGCGATAGTGTGAGCCAACCAGTTTATTATACAACCAATTCTCTCTTTAATGTAAAAGATTCTACGTATTGCTTGTCGATTGCACGTACACTTTTGTATTATTAATGTATAATTTAGTTGGCATCTAATAAAGAATAATATTTCATAATTTTTTAACTAACTTATTACACGCTAAACGAACCTAATATTATATATATAAATTTATTTAATTTCTAGTACTCTACTAAAGAAAAGAGAGTGAATACCAGGACAGGGAAGATCTATATCAAGATATAAACATCTTTTGGATAAAATACTAAGCAGTGGTATCACTTCGAGATTACACTGTCTTGGAGTCAAAACATAAAGATAGTAATAATCATATAATGTCCTTAACATTGTAAGTTCATGGTGTATCTACTACAACAAGTGGATGGAATATACAGCCGCCAGATGCGCTTCTCTGGCCCAGATTCAACCGCTCGTACTCGACCCGAGCAAGGTTGCTATGGTAACGCGTAACATTGTTAAGGGAACTGTACTGTACTAATGTTAGTCACTAATGCTTAAGATTAGAGGCGTTCCTAGCTCGTTGCACTCACTGATCGGTAATCGATCTGCGGGTTAAGCAACTAAGAGTGCGGCTGGCCTATGGATGGGTGACCGCATAGTGGAATTTGATCAGAGCGTCTCCGTGCTTCGGAGGGCACGTTAAAAGTAGGTCCCGGTTGTTACCAAGTTGATAACAGTCGTCAAGTCGGATGCCTGTATAATAAATTACGGGCGACCTGAACAAATCATGACACTAGGTTGACCACTAACCACTCGATAATAAGAAGAATGCTTAAGCTCTTGTTTGTGGTATTAGACATTGTTTTAGTTCATTTTAGAACTGTTTTGGTAAACATTGGTAGTAAAATTATTCATGTTAACTACTGTGAAATGCAGATGAATTTCTGTCAGTCTATCTCTAGTACGAGGTAAGCCAGATGACCCGTTTTAATAAAGTAGGACAGCTTAAGAAATGCTTGATAGCTTGTAGGTATATACATGGGTATTAACATCTATACTATTATATAAAGCGAAAAAGTTTGTTTGTTTGCTTGAACACGCTAATCTCTGGTACTACCAGTAGGGTTTGAATAATTCTTTTTGCGTATGATAGCCCAGTATTTGAGAAAGGTTAAATAAAGGATATGTAACATCACGCTACTGGCGACGGGAGCAGAGCAGTAACCAAAGTAGCGTTTGAAACCGCGCTGCGTAAGCTGGTAAAAATATAAATATGTATGTCTGTTTGTCCTTTTACACATTAAAACTGAGCAACGGGTTAAGATGTGATACGCAGAGATAGTGCTACTTTTATATAGTATATCAACATTCCACGTGCGTCTATCGGACGGTAGGTATATAATTACCATAACGGAACGTTATCTTCATTAATATGGTCTGTTGTTTGTGTTTTAGTTTGTAGTCTAAATCTCTAGAGCTATTGATCTGATGCTCTTTTCATTAATATTTTTTTAGGTTTTACCTGCGTCTTTGCTTACTGCTCTGCTGCCGTCGCCAGTAGCGTGATGTTACATAGCCTATAACCTTTCTCGAGATCTGGGCTATCATACGCAAAAAGAACGCTGCGTTATATGGTTTGTGGGCATGTATGTATTTGTATACCTATGTTAAAGACGACTGTCTATTATCTGATATTCCCTTAGTCTTGTTCTATGATACCCACGGCAACAGATGTTGGTGTGTTTCCATATTTAACGGGGACTACCAATCAATCTATTTACACTATTCTTGCACGATGTAGGCCACGTTCCGTGTTATCATAAATTGCGACTTATACTTTAAATTGTAATTATCTCGCGATTAAAAAGAGTAATCTTATTTTTAATTCTTCTGATGGTTTTACTCTTGCCAGCAAATTAAGTATAAATTAATTGTATGTCGTCAATTTGTTATGACGTGATTTAAATGGTTAAATGAATTTAACTAATGACTATAAACATTGGTGTAATATTAATTAATTTAAGATTCTCGTATGTTATTAATTCGTCGTCAACAAATTATGACGAATGCCATTAGACAAAGTATAAGTGTAATAACAATTTAGGCGGTCATATAGGTATAAGTACTTTATTTATTTACTCTACACGACTATTGAAATTAACTTTAAAAAAATAATTAGTGCCTTCAATCAACAGATTCCTAGCAGTGAAACTTTTATACGAAAACGTGTCAGAAAAACCATCAAACGCTTCACACGTTTAAACCAGGCTTTAGTGCAGCAATAAATATTTTGATAATATTTTGGTTGACTGTCATTTAAGACCTATACCTACAAAGCGTAATAATGTTCGATTCGACGTAGTACGCATTTATTACATTTGAATATGCAATCGCCTCAGTGGCGACTGACGACTCGTGCTGTATAGTCTGGCTGGTTACGTTCTGCATACTAAATACTTAG
Organism: Parascotia fuliginaria; assembly: GCA_963082885.1. Lineage (NCBI taxonomy): Eukaryota > Metazoa > Arthropoda > Insecta > Lepidoptera > Erebidae > Parascotia > Parascotia fuliginaria. The sequence continues at coordinate 22,100,295 of OY720173.1, forward strand.
GATAAAATATTCACTTGAAACAACGTGATACTTGCCCGGATTCAAACTCACTCCCTCGTGAAGCGAGGGCCTTATCCACTGGACCATTTCGACTACAGTTAGCACTATTATTATATATTATAGATATTATTATTATGTCGGTAAAGTATTTAGGAAAGGACTGTGTGCGCAGTAGTGAATTGCTAATCCAAGCATTAAGGGATTATAAGTAGCTATAGCATGACTCGTTTACTGTAATTAGAGAACAAGTCTTAATGTCGTAGATTCGAATACAAAAATTGACAATTCCACAAAAGTATTTTGGCGATAAGATCAGATTGACGTACGTGCGTAGGTAATTAAAGGAACTGGTTTTTATCGCGGCTCACTCCTTTGTTAACACCAATTTGAAATTAATGTGCTTAATTCTAAGGAAATGACGATTGACATTCTTAAATGAATAGACGAATACTTAATATATGCTAATATTCCTATGTATGGTAAAAATATTAAATAATAAAAACGATAGTAAATGTTGCGGCTTAATGTGATATCTGAGGCACAGAAAAATTACAAGATTTTTCAGAAAATGGTGACTATATGTATCTAGTGACCGCGATAAGTACGCCTAAATTTGCAAAATGGACAACTGTTTGTTATCTTTAGTCACGAGTTCATGGACATATTACATTAGTATTACTAATAAGCATCTTTCAAGCTAAGGATTAAGCATAATACGATATATAAAATCAAAAAATAACATAAACATAATATCTATTTGGATCAAACCTACGTCATCAGTACAAAACAACTTGTTTCCAATGATTACAAAAGTCGTGCATTTTTAATAAAAGTGATGAAACGAACGCATTACACTGATTGTTTATTGTACAGAGTAAGCATATTTTCTGCAAACAAGCAAGTACCTGTACACAGTGCTGTGACCTACTTTAACATACAATACAAATAATTACGAACTCATTACAAAATATTATTTGGTACTAAATGATGCATCCAGATTAGAAAAAGAATATAAAAAAGCGACGCCCTGCGGCTTCGCTTGCGCAGAAGTGTGTATGCCAGTGGCGAAGCGTCCATATAACACGATTCCTGCCGGCTTTCCTTTTAAAATATGCCCTGACTTCCTTATACCTATCACTGCTTGAGTGTCTACTCAAAGTCTAACTGGCCTTCCGAAACTCAAAGTATTTTAGCCCTACCGGCTTCCCTCCTCGGAACTGGTGTATGCGTTTAATGTTATCTACTCGGGAACCAGACCGAGTTTTGGGATAAACCGTGCTGTCGCTGGCACCGAATCTATTGTACATAGGTACAAATTTTTATCGAAATTGGTTCAGCCGTTTAGGCGCTGGAAACAAACACATACACACATTTTCCATTTATAATATTAGTAGGATGATATTTTTTGTATGTTGCCTACATTTAGGGGTGTTTGATGATAATACGTCCGTTTATCTCACCGGTGACAGTTCAAAATATTTTGCGATATTTCGCACTCATGCTTTTTACGATATGACTACCCATCAATTTAATCGAAAGGTTTACTCTCACATCCACCATACAATTTTCTCAAGCGCACTTTCCTACGTAAATATCAATGCATGCAATAGACTATAAACACCTCAAATAGCTCATAGATAATAAAGTGAGCCCTATAACTATCGCATAGTACAGCGATCTAACGGTGCTATCAATAAATTGACCACGAAGTACAGGAGAGAACTGCGAGTATGTAGGCCGATAGCCTGTTAGCTCCCTGCTATGAGGATATAGCCACTTAATATTTGTTATGTAATACTCACTTTGATACTGGTCGTACTTGTATTAACATATTATAAACCCTTCATCTTATGTAGCGATTTAATATTACGCGTGTTTACTAAGGATTATGAATTTTGAGAAAGATACTTAAAGATAATACATAAGTTACACAAAACAAAACGCCATACTTATATTTATAGAATTAGATGGATATCTCCTTTTACAAAAAAGACTTTAAAACCTTCAAACTTAAACTGTTCATTAGGAAGCCTGGTATCTGAGAAACTTTACAAATAAACATTTATAGCAATAGTCGGTAGTAGATCCACGCTGGTTTCAGCATGAATGGGTCGGATCGTCTGGGGAGGTACTAACCTCTCATAGAAGATCGACGTAAGAGGAGTAGTATCCGTACTACTGCGTTTCGTTCGGTGAGTGAGAGCGCCGGAGGCCCGATTTCCCCCTTTCCTCACCTCTCTCATTCCCTTCCCCTTACCCCATTCCCAGCCGCCATAGTGAAGGCCACCATATCAACAGTTTAAGACGATGGCTTTTGGTATGGTGGTCACCACTTCTGGATTCCACTGACTGCTTACTACATGCGGAGTTGAGTCACTTTAGTAGACTAATATAAAAAAGTAGGTATAGTGTTATGTGAGTGATAGTTGGAGTTCAACAATGCCAATGTTACCACAAACAGAAAATTATGGTCAAACTCCAACAGTTATACCAATTTGTGGTATGAAATGTAAATATAAGTTGAAAGGATCATTATATTTCAAAATAATCGTAAATACTGTGACGTTTTACAGAAAGGTCCTATAGTTTTATCAGTGCCCGCTATAGCTCCTCAGTGCCAATCTTATTTAGTGTTTACTATAGAACATAATAATAGTCTGTATAAATTAGTGGGAACATTACAATCCGGTTCGACAATAGCGAGACCAGTTTACAAGTTGTAACTCAGCATACAAAAAATATCATCCTACTAATATTATAAATGGAAAATGTGTGTATGTGTTTGTTTCCAGCGCCTAAACGGCTGAACCAATTTCGATAAAAATTTGTACCTATGTACAATAGATTCGGTGCCAGGTAAAGGCTTTTTTTGGCCTCATGTCGGTACTGGCTAAGGTTTCAATTAGAACGGATACTAAAATTGTGAACATTTATCTTTTAACTATATTTCCGCGGTGCGATTTCACGCGCGTCTTTGCTTACTGCTCTGCTCCCGTCGCCAGTAGCGTGATGTTACATAGCCTATAACCTTCCTCGAGAACCGGGCTATCATACGCAAAAAGATTTTTCAAATCCGACTGGTATTTTCAGAGATTAGCGCGTTCTAACAAACAAACAAACAAACAAACTCTTTCGCTTTATTTATAATAGTATAGTTCTGGAAAAGTAGTCAGGCGGAAATAGTAGAATTTTTACTAATTTAAATTCATACTTTTTATTATTTATTTATTAAGAGCTTTGTAGCACTACCTATGGGGGAGACTTTTGCGCTGGGCATATGAAAGTAGGACGAAATGTACACAATGTATGGTAAATTTACTACTAAACAAAAAAAGCCATCCAAAGAATAAGTAGACGCAGTTTTTTTTTAATCACCACACTAGCCAAAAAGGATTGGCAGGCAATTGCAGTAGTATTGCCTGCCCACCACTCTCATGTGATAAGACCATTAATCGTTAATTGATTAAACTGGTTGCGCTAGTGAAAAATACAACCGTGAGGTTGCTTTGCTAGTAGGCGGTAGGTTCATTTCATTGTATAAATCGTCTGTTTACATACTGCCTGGGTTTTTTATTCGCTTGCAGTTTTCGGCGTTATGTATGGCGAAGGCAAATTGGGTTAGGTTAGGTTAGAACTGTGACTCCCTGTGCAGGAGCCGAGCGAGCGAAGCGAGCGTGCTGCGACAGCGGCCGGCGAGTGCTATAATCGAATTTTAATTATTGTTATACTGGTATAAACATCCCCAATTAGGTATACCTACACATTGCTGGTAACATATCCGGCGTTATGTAATATGCCGAGCCAGATTGTAAACGGCGCGGCGGCGGATTAATACAATATGTCTGTGACATGTGTAATTAAAAAAAAAGATAAGGAACTATTATTTTTGTTCGGCCCCTTATAAAATCGACAAACAGAAATAAAAAAGTACTTGTACGTATAATTCTAACAACATTTTACTTGTTCACCTTCACGATTCTTAGCTGCCAAGGTGAAAGAAGAGTTGTGAGTTTGTCAGTATATTGACATAGGAGTTCATACCAATATTATTAAAAGTTAACAATGCGGCTGTAAAAATAAAAACAAACAAACATTTCGAAAATTTAGGTACTGCTAGAATACGTAGGTAAATGGTGATGCCTAAATTAACGTAAAATAAGTTTGCCAGTTATTAAATACATGTCAAATTCTACAAGTTCAATTGCCGGAAGGTAATAATTAATGTGTGCACTAAGCATCGTAATAAGGCAAATACAAAAACTACCTCCACTGAAAAAGAATTGCAATTATAAATCTTCGTGCAATTAATTAAGGTATATATTCCAGTACCAGTATATGTGAGATATGTCATTTCAAGATAAAGCTTGATATCTAAATACTAAAACGTCAGTTAGTTTCTAGTTAGATTTAAAAGTGAAGACAAGTCATCGGTATTGTTAAAATTTATATTAAAGACTCAAGAGCTACTTAAAGTTGAGTGACATTTCTTTTTTTTTTTAAATAATAAACTTTTTTTATCATTCATGAAGGCTGATTTGCATTGATCCAGTAGCTGGCGCCAGCATCTGGATTGAAAACGTTTACATTGATATATACTTAGGGCTGAAATCTACTATTGATGGCTCCAGCTACTGTATCAATTATAAATTATTAGTCTTAACTGTATGAAAAGCCACAAGATTTTCTAGTTTACTTTCAAATAAAGTATACTTATTTGTCATAACTAGGCCATTAAAATCTATTTATAATTGGCTCCATATCGACTGTATTATAAAATATGTATGGCTCAGAAAAAAACTTGACATTAGATATAATGTCCGACCTTGTACACGCAAAAGAATGGTAGAGCAGTTGGAATGTATATTATTTTAAATTCGTTTCTACATCTGCATAATTTTATTACTGCATTCCATGTGTATACTAAATTTTTGATGTTTCCTTCGCCTTAGCTTGATTCAATTGAAAAAATAAACGTCGTTTTTAACGAGTCAGTGCCAATTCTAATACCTATATCAACATTTACAAAATGTTTTAGAAAATTAAAAGTAGCTTCAATCAAAAGACTCAGATAAAAAAAACATAACGTAAACACTTGTTCAAAATATTGCATAACATTAAAACACTTGTAGAATAATTAGCTGGACACTAAAATCTGTTTTTGCGATTTCCATAAAAATACGTTTAAACATCGTAAACACTTGAAAACTTTTTGCTAATGCTCATCAAAATCGTATTATTGACTGAAATATACCTACAGTGTAATTTACTTGTTAAATATGTACATAATATGCATATGTGTTTGTGTATGTATGTATGTGTATGTGAGTGTGTGACGTCATTTCCTCGTTACCATAAATCTACAGGTTCGTTGATTGACTAATGAGGGTCAGAACTGTTAAAACGTTAGATTTTTTTTTTTTTTTTTTTTTTTTTTTATATATTATAGCCTACCAAAGTGACTCCACCCCGCCTGATGGTAAGCAGTCAGTGGAATCCAGAAGTGGCGGCCACTATACCAAAAGCCATCGTATTAAACTGCTGGTATGGTGGCCTCCACTATGGCGGCTGGGAATGGGGTTAGGGGAAGGGAATGAGGGAGGTGAGGGAAGAGGAAGGGGGGAAATTGGGCCTCCGGCGCTCTCACTCACCGAACGAAACGCAGTAGTACGGATACTACTACTCTTAAGTCGATCTTCTATGAGAGGGTAGTACTTCCCCGGACGATCCGGCCCATTCATGCTGAAATCAGCGTGGATCTACTACCGTAATAATAATTGGATAATAATTGGTTGTAAAGTTCTGTTTACAATAACCGTGCTATGGATAGATTGTGCAGGTACCGACTACAGTTAAAAAGAGCTTTACAAATCTCATTAGCTGGGACTGTGGTAGGTAAGTTTGTTTGCCACATAAGATGTATAAAACAAACTTCTTACAGACATGTGATTGTGACACTAATAACTTAGCTAGGTAAATAACAGGCTCTCGAAAGTGGAACAGATATTCAACCTAATCAGATAAAATCAATGGAATTCGAGATGCAATTTCCGAAAAACTGTAGTGACAAAACTAATATAAAAATGTCTATTTAATAAATTCTAAACTGTAAACATAAACCAGTTGTGAAACTTGTCAAATACTTCTTGAGTTGTTATGACGAACTTGTAATCAATATTCATTAATTAAGACCACAGAAATGAAAACAAATAATAAATGAGTGGACGTCAATAGAGGAGACCGATGTAGATAATTTTGATGAAGCTTTTGTTTAGTATTAAATTTTCAATAGTTGGATTGTGTGTTGTTTCTTTTCAATATTTTTTGTAAAAAATATAGATGGTTTTAAGCAGTGAGTGAATCCGATTTTTTTCCAAGATAATGTATATGTCGCAGGCAAATTAAACCCGCCGTTTACATACTGCCTCGGCATTCTGTAAGTGCTCGCGGTTATCGGTGTTATGTAATGTGACCCCCTGCGCGCGAGCCGAGCGAGCGAAGCAAGCGTAACGCGGCAGCGGCCGGCGAGTGCTAAAAACTAAATTTTATTTAATGTCAAACTAGTTCAAACATCCCTAATTAAATTAGGCACCTAAACAAATTGCTGGTAACTAAACTGGCGCGGCGTTATTTCATATGCCGTGTCAGTCAAACGGCGGATTCATACAATTTGCCTGCGACATAATAGAAAAATATTTGTTTCAAAAATCATTGACACAGACATTTGTGTGTGACACAAGTTTAATGAGGTACAGTAACTTATAGTCGACAGTCATTTTAAAAACAACAGAAGAGAGAGCATCATTGGTAGTTTAGATTTTATTTTGACTTACAGATATGACTTACTTAGTTATAATAAAAATAGGTTATGTTGATTGTAAGTAAGTCAATCTGTTCCATTAGCATCACACAAAGATGATCTGACAAATCATCGCTACAAACAGATTGATATAATTATATTGTTAGTCTTTTGACGTAAACGCACACAATCTTGGCAAAACAGCGATGTTCGTGCATCGCATCGCTAATACAAGCAGACGTTCTGGCATCCATCGCGTGAAAACTTATGAAAGCTGTTGGCAGTGAAGGATGTTTGTTTAACTCATTTCACTAAAGTCCTTAATAGGTTTGAACTCACTGACAGTTTAATAATACATGAGAACTCACTTTTTACTTTACTCATCGCATCGATTTAGAAATCGCAGTGTATATGTTCCAAGTTTGATTGAAAAAGCTTCTTAAAAGGTGATAGTGAATACCACCGAACACATTTCCTATAATGTTCTTTCGCTTTAGTTGCTTAGTTCATAAAACTTCAAACAATATGTCTCTACGATATCGATCCTGATAAATCAATGAAGTAGGTACTAATTTGTTTCCGAGAATGGACGACGTGTAAACGTTCCTTGAACTGTTTATCTACTTCGGTCTGTTAATTACTATTAACGTGTCTGTTAATTAGTTCACCATTCCTTGTCAAACTGACTACCAAACGCTAATGATCCCATTTCCCACTTCAAATAGTTCTCATGTATGTTACACCTGATACGAAAAACATTGTAACATACCTATCACATTTTTTTAATCTCACTACACACTATCTGTTAGTTACAATGTTGTTCTACTCAACGTTGGATATGTAAGAATTATTTCACTGATAAAAAAAACATTAACACGTTTAGTAGTTAAATCAGTGAGGCGAGTGGAGGGCATTAAGTGCAAGCGCACAAAGGGCGTTGCTTCCCGCCCGTTAAGCGTAACGGTGCGGACCGCAACTCATATTATACTAAGTACGTATACTTGGACATAGCTTTAGACGTAAGTGATTCATTCCCGTCTCATGTCTACTATTCTTACTTTTATGACGCTAGTATTTTGCCTATAAACCCTTCGTACTATCAATAGAATTAGTTAAACAGACAAGCTCGCATCAGTACAGTATGTCGTGGTTAGCAACAACGTTATTATACTGTTATGTAATATACATAGATAGCTTTCTGCGACGCGGTTTCACCCGCGTTTTTGCTTACTGCTTTGCTCCCGTCGTCAGTATCGTAATGTTACATAGCCTCCTTCTTAAAGAATTTTTCAAGTTCGACTGATAGTTCCAGAGATTAGCGCGTTGAAACAAACAAACAAACTCTTCCGCTTTAAATAATAGTATAGACAGATTGCTCTAAACAGCTATAATTATATTTAGTAATATTATCTACCGTGTTCAATTTAAAGCAAATATTTCTATCTGATTGGTTTTATCATTTCTGATATTGATGATTACTTAGTCAGCATGTTTAGTGTACCTAAGTATCCTCGCTAATACTTGTGCAAGTATGTTCGTTTGTCCCTTTTTCACGTCGGTACCTACGGTATTATGGATTGTGTTGGTACACGGTGTAGTTTCCTATATGGGTACAGGCGAAGAATTCAAAGAGTCATAAAAGGAACAGCCTTTTTACGAAATGGCTATCTTATACTTATTATTATAAAGTTTAAAATTGAAATTACGCATGCTGCATATATCTCATATCACTTTTCTACTGCAGTTGTAGTGTAGTGAATTTATTTAAGTACTTAAAGTTCTGTTTATTTTGATACTCAACTCACAGGTACTAACGAAACCACGATAAAAAATAAAAATATATTTCTATATTTCGCAACAATTTTGTTACCAATATAATATTTTGTCTCCATGAACTTCAAACATAACATTCTTATCACAAAGATACGTAATTTTATCTTGATTAATGGCTATTTAACCGCGTAACAGCATTTACCTATAATATTAAAAATATTTGCATATTATTACGTAATAATTCTTAAATATATAAACGTCATATCAGTATATAAATTGAGTCTTGAGAGAGAATTAGTAAGTTAATTAAATTATTATAACTTGGGAATATTGTAGATAATAACAATAACATTGTTACGAATTACGTTTACTCATGTTAATATATTTACAACGAGTATGAAATTTTGAATTGATAAAACCGCAATGGCAAATAATAATAGCAAACAAGAACACAGCCTACCTGGTAAAAGGTTTTTTGTATTGTGCCTGACTCCTTTAATCATTATATTATTATATTTGATAAGAAAGCGTTTAATAGGCCAAGCGAAAAATCTCTTCCAAAAAATTACTAGTCATCCAACGTTGAATATTAAATTATATCTGATTGACAGGTAAATATATTCAATATTTATTAGGTTTATCAACAGTTTTACAATTTCCTGCTTCATAACAATTGCTGAGACTTAGGCGTCGTCTTAAATAGCAACGATCGTACGATGACACTATACAATTTCGTCGTGCGATGAAAATATGCCTGTACGAGCTGTAATTACAAGCTGTAATTAGCACTTTTTTAAAGAAATTTGTATGTTTGAACTCATCGCACGACGAGAACGAGAACGCATCGTGGCATCGTACGGTCGTTGCCAATCAGGACGACGCCTTAGCTTATTGTACAACTTATCTAAACTCATATTATAAAGAGAAGATTTGTTTTTTTTTGTTTTTTTTTTATGGTTAAACTCAAAATGTACGTAACCAATTCAAAAAATTCTTTCACATATAGAACGCTACTATATCAGCGAGTAACATAGGCTATCTATATTTTTTGTGGTATGCCTACCCTACGCGAGCGAAGCCGCTGTCAACAAATATAGATACCAACACATCACTGCGTATAGACATTATTGTGTTGTCTAAACATTGTAGAAATTAAAAAGCACATCAAGCCGTTGCTAGACATAAGAGAGGAAAAATAAAAGGAAGAGATCCTGTCCTTTGAAACCAAAAGCAATTTGATTAGTCTGTAACCATACAGACTAATCAAATAAAAAAAAAATTGGGTAAAAAGCTCCTTAGCTCTCACTTTTGTAAAAGACGATGTGATGCGAGTATGTTTCAATAGGTATTAAAATTCGTTAACAAAAGCTGGTTATCAAATTAAATCTCCAGAATAATTTATTCTAATTCTAGACATTAATCAAGTTCTAATAAAAAATATTGAAGTTCTAGCTATAAATTTTAATATATTATTAACTTCAATCACGTGTTCGATGTAGCTTAGCCACGAGATAGTCATAATATATATGTTAATCTCATCAAAGGCCAGCGTTAAATGTTATCATCAGAAACGAAAAGTGGTACTAGTGTCTACACTGAGAACTAATTACTTTAAGTGTCAATCGGTGAAACGAGCTATTTTTTTTAAACGTATAAGACCGTACTGGAATATCTCACACAACTTTCATCTGCTATGTAATAAGTACTAAATGCATTATTATTTAGCTGTCTTATCTAAGGTATGTCTTTAGTAGTTGTACTGTTGTGTCTTGACGTCGAATAGTGATAGAATAAACCAGCTTGGAGTTTACACGTTTACTTATTCTCGCGATTGTAGTAGGTGATGTCGATTACATTTAAAAAGAAATAAGTTACTCAAACACGTGATATACTTAAATCCCTTTCACTAAAGTCTTCTTAAACGTCGGAATGTAGCCTGTCCGCGTGTGTCCTGCCAAGAACACCCACTTTCACTACCTGCTTTCCATGAACAAAAGGAATTATCCGACATTTTGACGAAAGGTCAACATCAACTTCATCGTAACATCCATAGGGCTTCCTTATTAGTTATCAGTGCAAGTTTTTGTGTGCATGCACATGTCTTTTTGCATTGGTATGGGTGTTTTTATGTTTAATATGTATGTATTTACAAAAAAAAATATTTACCTATGTATGTATATCCGCTTTCTAGAACCTATAATACAAACTATAAATATATGCTTACTTTGAGTCTAGATGGCGTTGTGTGGAGTTGTTGTGATATTATTATTATCTACGACCTTTTCTTTTGAAATACTTATTTGTCGGTGTGTATCATACGTTAGCAACTGAGCGGGTTTTTTTATCTTCGTCGATAACATTAAATTTTCATTGATCATATTCATTACGAATCACTATTTTGTACAAGGTCGTTGATGTAAATTCTAATATCAAATTTAAACATTTTAATACCTCTTATCTTGTATGTACTCACCAACATTTTATCACAAGCAAAACAAAATAACAAAACGAGAGGACAGAATGTATTACGATTTGGCGTACATAATGTGTCTCAACCATTTAAAATTAAATTAATTACAATTTTGATTTGGGGCACGGTTGCGGGTGCATTCGGATTGTGTTCGGTGGTCGCAAATTAATATTATAAATATAATTTTAAGTTAAGTTTAAGTTTATTAAAATTTATAAGTTTTGTGAGAGAGATGTTTAATAGGTTCTTAGATTTATCAGTATCTTTTTATTTGTATCACATTAATATTCTGTAGTTAAAATGTTCTTGTGTGTGCTAGGCTTACTATTTATGTATACTTATTAGTTTGGTTAGTGTTAATAACCTACTGTCGTTCTGCTTAACCTAAAAATAAATAAATAAATTTCTAAGTAATAGCACAAAGAGCAGTTGTAGTTCATATCTGATATTTTGGTTAATTATTTTCTTTTATACACCAATACCACACCAGTACCCAATATTGTAGCTATTATTTGGAATTGAAAAATGAATTAGTAATATATTTTAAAATATACTGTTGATTTAAAATAATTTTGTTTCGATAGAGGTAATATAACTTAAACGGCAGGTTAAGGTAGCTATAAACTTATATCATGCAAAGAGCACTATACCAAGGTATAGTATAACATTTTTGTACTACTACACGTCACTTATCTAAATATTAGGTAAAATTTATATAAATTACTAGCTTTCCTTTACCTTTGGTTACTGCTCTGCTTCTGTCGCCTGTAGCGTGATGTTTCATAGCCTCTAATCTTCCTCAAGAATTAGGCTATCAGACGCAAAAAGAATTATTTAAATCCAACAGGTAGTTCTAGAGATAAGCACGTTCAAACAAACAAACACTTTCGCTTTTTATAAAAGTACCTATAGATGTGATTAGTTGACATAATGAATAAAAAAACTAATTAACATCTAAGACGCCCTTAAAATAAAGTACAGTAACATCGCTCGACCGGCTTTTAAAGTCAGAGATGTAAAACGTTTTGCAAATCATATAAATAATTAAGTTGAGAGTAATTTAAACGTATTGACTCTAAACGCAACATCGCAATTCGAACAAGGAAAATTCTGTAGTCCCAAGTTTGTACTTTTCTCATTTCGTTTGCGGTCACATACATCGTTAAGATTCCATCCGATTGACATCTGAATAGTTCGAGTCAGGAATTCAGTCTCATTTACTAAAATCGACTTCAGTTCTTACCTATTAAAATCCGAATTAAAACCTGAGTGCCTAGTGCGAGTTTGTTTTACATTAACGCAATCGAGACGTTTAGCGCATTTGGCTTCTCTGATTGCTTAAGAGCCTGAAGCTGACCATTTGGAGCAACGTAAAACAAACTTGCACTTGGCACTTCGACAGCCAAACGCGGTAAAAGTTTCGATCACGTTAACTTGCACTAGTCACCCTGAATATTTATATAGCTGTGACGTCACTTCTATATAAACACATGTTCGCTGGTAACTGGTGCCTAGCTAATCTCTAATCTTGACCGATAAGTGATGACACCATATTATTATCTGCGCATTGTGATGGTGGATTATATTGTATAACATTTTTGATCATAATGTAAATAGAATTAAAGTCTTGGATTAGCTCCCTAAAGCCATGACTTTGGCCTGACGTTGTTTAAAATTAGGTGATACAAAATAATAGGTAAAGAATCCATATTAATATTATAAATGCCAAAATAACTCTGTCTGTCTGTTACGCTTTCACGCCTAAACCACTGAACCGACCAGAAAGAGATAGATTAGACCTCGAGAAACAACATGTATTTTATAGAGGAAAAAGGGGTTGAAAGGGTTGAATAGAGGATGAAAGTTTGTATGCGATATAACCGATATTCCCGCTGGCAGAGCTGCGGGCAACAGCTAGTAAGAAATAATGTGTATAGAGCCTATGGTAAGTGGCGTAGAACTCTAAATATTGCAGAATTAATACTAGTAAAAGAGAATGCAACGAAGGAGAGGCGATCTTCTTGAAAAAAAAAGGAGGCAATTGCACTCGTTCCAACGTAACGATATATAAGTGTATAAATTTTTAGAGCATATTTGTTTCTAATTACAATCAGAGAAAGTCTAATCATAGTCTATCTAGGTATGTAATACCGTCATAGTCATCAATCTATGATTACAAACCAGTTTTCATATCTTAAAAAATGCGAATAATTAATCCATACTAATATTATGAATGCGAAAGTAACTGTCTATCTGTCTGTCTGTTACGCTTACACGCCTAAGCCCCTTAACCGATTTTGATGAAATTTGGTATAGAAATAGATTAGACCTCTGAGAACCACATAGGTTCTTTTATCGCAAAAAAGTGGCTTATTTATTAATGTAAACAGAGATGTAACCGACACGCGGGCGGAGATGCGGGCAACAGCTAGTAAATCATATTTGTTACATAATTTGCAGAGGCCTTATCAAATTAATTACTAATGATATAAAATTATGTAACTACTGTAATAACAATCTCACAATTAGTCATAGAACAATAGTGATTTTCAACTAATCGGTTTTTAAAAGATATTTAAACTTTTTTAGCCATTTTTTGTATCAAATCTATGGGGTGACGAGCGAAAACATGTAATTGTAATAGGCAGCAACGTGCACATAGAAATATTTAGTGCTTAGTTTTTGAGAGATATAAGAAATCCCCTCCGTTTCTTTCGTGATCCATCGAAACAGACACTTTTTTATAGCTTTTGAGTTATTCTTAACATCAGAACAGTTTGATCGTTAGAATCTTTTGTATATTCTTTGCTGTACGTATGTCAGTAATGACTATGATGTCATGTTCTAGCTTTCTTTTCTTTATTGCCGACAGTAGCATACGAGTAAACAGACCACGTGATGGTATGTGGTACAATTCAGAGTTTCTGATAGATCCTGCAGTGCCATGGACTCTGCGAAGCCGCTGCCTACCGCGAAGGGAGTGGGGTAGCTGAGGGGATTGAGGAAAGGGGAGAAATTTGACCTCCGGCGCTCTCACTCACCGAACGAAACGCAATAGTACGGATACTATTACTCTTACGTCGATCTTCTATAAGAGGGTAATACTTCCCCGGACGATACGGGCCCATTCATGCTGAAACCACCTATGATATGCCACGTTTTGACACCTAAATATTGTGTATAAGAGGTGGATAACATAATTATTAGGCCATCACTGATACTCTTGGTGTTGCAAGCGTCCACAGGCTACGGTTACTGCTTCATCAGACGGGCCATATGCTTGTTTGTCCCCTTAGTCGTATAAAAAAACTTGTAACAATAGACAATATAGCTTATACTCAGGAAATTAGTCATGGTTATTATCATTATAAAATTTGTCTCTTTTTGACAACCACTCAATTATTTTAGCATTATGAGACTTCATTAACTATCCTCGAAACTTTGATCCGCAAATCATTAATATTATCAATTATATTATTTTGATTTTTTTAAACAAAAACTATACTTATATTTCTTTTGTTCACAAAAAATATATAATAGAAGTCTTACTACTACCGTTTTACAGTTTTTGTATTCACATCTATGTAAAAACTTATACCTATTACTACTGAACTATGAAGATAATGAACAATCAACAATCGACCTGTAGGACAATGAAATCTCTACTTGCAACTTCCCTAAATAAACTTGTGCAGTCCTGCCCAACCTATGGTGACTAGGGCTCAGAAGTCTAAAGTCAAGGTCTGCCAAAGGGCAATAGAGTGTAATAAATTAAACATTAAGTTGTGATAAAGGTCAGCGGTACTACTGTTCACTAGACATTTGTAGTATCACTCATGTTAGAAAAACAATATAATAAAAATAACTGTAATTATCTGGCGATTAAAAAGAGTGGCGTGAATTTCTTGCCAGTTCTTCTCACGGCTCTACCTCGTTAGGGAACTGGCTGTAGGTTAATTGACTGTCTTCTTATTATTATGTAATTTTGACGCTCGTAAACATCATTTTTGATCAAAATGAAAAGGTGTTTTAGAAAGCCAGTTTTTTGGTTAAACATTATCTTATTTTTCCTAAAATTATAGATAGCGGGCTAGTAATTAGGGGTAAGTATAATAACCCTGTATCTGATTGAAAAATATTCCAAATTGTCATGTGAATATACAAATTATGTTGTATATAGATATGAAAGATAGAGTAAATAGGTGAGTTGATAATCACAACAGATAACAAAACAGCGCGTAGTATATAATAATCTGTCACATTTTGGTAGCATAATCTTGATGGCCTCAGCTCATAATTTGTTTTTTACAAATAAAAGATTAAGATAGGTAATTACAACTGTCACTGTAATATTCATTCTTTGAAATTTGAAACTAACATTTTAAGAGAGAATTAATGCAAAAACCATCATTAGAATGAAATTAATTGCCAGTGAACAATTTGAAACAATAGTAGACGACGAAAAGACAACAATAAAATAATTTAAAACCTTTTTGTTCTGTCTGTTAACAGGTATTACGTTGTGTTGTTATTTAAACTTGTTGATTCGAGTTTATCTATTGTTGGGTGTAATAGGAGTTTTATAAAAGCTGTGGTTGCGATTTTTTACATAATCTTGGAAAATTCTAAAACTAAAAAATCGTTTTTAAAGTAAATACAAGAGGCGCTGTTCCGTTTTCATACAAATATTTTGAGGTTTTCATTCGTGATACAAACTCACTAGAACTACCGATTTATTTAAATTATTCAAAGTTAGAAATTGTACTGTGACCTCCCTTCCGTTATGTTGAGGACAGTATCTGTACCATATATGTACATATTATATGTGTGCGTGCTCACAGGCAATAAAACATTATTACGTTCGCGAATTACAAGAATCAAACCGCAGCTGCTCAAATAATTTTCTACAGTAATGCTATTGGCTTAAAATCCAATTTCCTTTAAAGACTGTACAAGCAGAACCTTAATATTGGGCTGTTTGTTTTGCCATCAGCCGATTTCGCAGAGTGAGTCAATCTAAACGATCCCAAGCCAATACACTTGGAAAGGGGTCTAGGGTCGAGCCTACGAATTAATTCTGTTTATCACTCTCACAGGGATGATAATAGGCACAATCACTATCTGACGTGAAGTCTTGAATCGCTTTAATTAAATAAAAACAATCTTAGTGATCACTCCAAAAAAATTAAATCAAATTGTTAAAATAAAGTTACAAATTGTGCGTCAATGGTAAAGGGTATGATTTACGATTAACGTTTTAGCAAAAAGTGCTTTTAAATTTAAACGTTTACGCTGCAAAAATATATCTCGTTGAAAAACT
Organism: Parascotia fuliginaria; assembly: GCA_963082885.1. Classification (NCBI taxonomy): domain Eukaryota; kingdom Metazoa; phylum Arthropoda; class Insecta; order Lepidoptera; family Erebidae; genus Parascotia; species Parascotia fuliginaria. The sequence goes on from OY720173.1 coordinate 22,116,654, forward strand.
TTATTATCGCTCTTTACGTATCGAATACTATTGCAATTGTTACATACTACTTTCCTCAGAGTCTCCCAACAGTCTATCATAACAGTAGCCATGCGCAAACTAAATCATCTAACAGATTTGTGATTTATACATCCTTTACCTCTGAAGATTTAAATAACTCTTTTAAATCTTTAACTCTTTTACATCTTTGAATTACAATTGGTCTCATGATGTATTTGAACGAAAATCTAATAATTATTTTACTGATACGGTTAGTATGATATCGTATCGTCTAAGTAGGTTAGGTAGATACAGCATATTTAGTTTGTTTCATTTTTTTTATTAGTTTGGATTGCTTTGCTATGGAGATAATTTTCTTTTTTTGTACTGCCTGTATTTAAAAATAAGTCTGAAAATTGAAATAACTAGATAACTAATATTAATGTCCACTTATTCCACTATTCGGTAAAATATACACTTTTTAAAAATTGCACACCAAAATAACCAACGTAATGCAAGCAATATTAGTAGCTTAAAATTATATTCCACTCATTTAAAAAGTAACAATTTAATAAATAATAACGAATTTTATTTCATTTGATTATGCACTTAGTAATAAAGGCATAAGAAATAGTTTTCTATGCGCGGCTAAAGGAATCAGTACATGCGTGTGCAACTATTCTAATCATTCTCTCTATTTTTGTTCAATATAACTCTGATACAGTCGTCTCAATCTACATCCTTCACACTTGAAATAGTAAAAGTAAAACTAAATCAAAAGATTTAAAGATGTATTTTAAACAAGGGTGATTTAGTGAATTAATAAATCTTTTTGAAAGATGTACATCTTTTTTTCAATTCACTCATGAGTTACACATCGCTACATAACAGTCAGAATATTTGCTACGATGATCCGCAGTCACGTCTAAATCTTCCATTATTTTAATACATATCAACACGCACTTTTATACAGATTCTATCTTCGACAGGCGATAGACACGATACGCTTCACTGCACTAACACCGACTCATCTGAATCTCACCGACTCATCGGTTCGTTCAATGTAGACAAATATAATGAGCTTTCTTGTTGTGAGTGAACATTTAAAGAAAGAGAACAATAATATGAGACTAAAATCATAATGTCTTTATTTAAGACTAATAACGGGTGGCGCAAAAGTACTGGCACTAAAGAAAATACTTTTTTTTTTTATATATGACATTTTCTGTCATTCTGTTGTTGAAAATTGTGTAGAGAACAAATGTAAAATACACTGAAAATAAACATGGACCGTTTTACTCCCCAAGAACGTGGAATAATTGTGTCAATGTTCTTACGGAATAATTCATCAGTGATAAGAACACAACGTGAATTTCGTCGACGATTTCCCCACCGTCCGGCACCGATTGGTCGCACAATTCGACGCTTTGCCACACGCCTTGAAGCAACTGGCTCAACATTGGATAGACCTAAGTCTGGGAGACCAAGAACAGGCCGTTCAGCTGAAAATATCGATGCTGTGCGCGAAGATGTGGAAGAGTGTCCAGAAACATCAACGAGGCGACGTGCCACGCAATTGGGCATTTCCAGACGGACCCTGCAGCGTATTTTGGTGAAAGACTTAAAGATGTTCCCGTATAAAACTCAAATGACTCATCAGCTGCTGCCTGCTGACCACCGAGCTCGTCTAGATTACTGCCAGCGCGTCATAAGCCTCAACCTTGAAGAGGATGATTTTCCTTCAAAATTGGTTATGAGTGACGAAGCGCATTTCCATCTCTCAGGGCATGTCAATAAGCAGAATACTCGGTTCTGGGGCACTGATAATCCGCGCATTATTCAAGAAACACCTCTACACCCACTAAAAGTTACTGTATGGTGTGGCATCTGTGTTGACAGAGTGATCGGACCCTATTTTTTCGAAGACGCTGGAGGCAATGCGATTACTGTCACTGGAGAACGCTACAGAACCATGTTACGTGAGTTTTTGATACCCAGTTTGAACGAATTGGGGCTGGAGCACATCTGGTTTCAACAAGACGGCGCTACGGCACACACAGCGCGCGACACTATGGACTTAGTGAGGGACGCTTTTCCAGGCCGAGTTATCTCTCGTTTTGGCGATTTGCCTTGGCCTGCAAGATCACCCGATCTGACCAGTCCAGACTTCTTTCTTTGGGGTTTTTTGAAATCTCGGGTGTATGTGAACAAGCCACAGACTCTCGCAGCTCTAAAAGAAAACATTCGTCAAGAAATAACGAACATATCGCAGGAAGTGTTACGGCAAGTTATGCAAAATGTCATAAATAGGGCTCAAATGTGTATCAACTCTGGAGGTCACCATTTAAAAGACATCATCTTTAAATCCTAATGGTACGAAATTTAATGGCACAAATATACATTTAAAAAAATCTAAATCTAGTTTTCTAATTTAGAAAAAATGTTATAGCTGAACCAAATAGGGTCTTTACTTTTGCGCCACCCGTTATAATAAAGCGAAAGAGTTTGATTGGTTAAACTCGCTAATCTCTGGAACTACAAGTTGGAATTTAATAGTTCTTTTGCGTATGATAGCCCAGTTCTCGAGAAAGGTTATAGGTAATGTAATATCTCGCTACTAGCGCCGGGAGCAGAGCAGTAAATAAAGACGCGGGTGAAACCAAGGAAAGCTAGTATATTTTAATAAAATAAATGAATGATATCGATCGAGAATATAAACCTGAAAAGTTACGGTTCCTTGGCATTTATTACAAAACAATAATGCCAATGGATAACATTGTGACAAATAAATAATAAACATATATCACGTTTACCCGGAAAGGGATGGCGAAGGTGTGTTACACCCACGATTTAACAACTATATGTAAAACGGAGAGATTATTGCCTTATTGCAATAACAATTTCAAAGGAATACGAGACTAAGCAAACTCAAACTTAAAGCATTTATTTCATTTTGATCATAAAGTATGATGCTTATGAAAAGTCAAAATTATATGAAGTCAGCTAATTAACCTACAGTCAGTTCGCTGACGAGGTAGAGCTGTGAGAAGAACTGGCAAAAAGCTCACGCCACTCTTTTCAATCGCCAAATAATTACAGTTTTTTGTATGAGTTACAATTTTAACACTCAACTCAACGAAAGAACTATCACTACAAAGTAATTATTACAAATTAACCAATTAATACCAAGATTAAAAAAAAAGAGATAATTTTAATTATTTAGTTTCAAGCCGACACGATTCTTACACGAGATCGCAATTTTTTGAAGTTATACATACTTCTTTTGGCGCGATTGGCAAAAATGATGAGAGTGAATTTTTACAATGCGCGCGCACACCGACAGAAAAAAGCAACACCCTGAAGTTAGTTGCGAACCTTTTACACCCTGAAGTTAGTTGCGAACCTTTGTGTGTCGTATCAGTACAAATAATCAGTGTAAATAAATAAAAAATATATTGGCGTTTATATCAATTCAATTATATTTATGACGGTGATAGATATTTTTTATTGATCATTTATCAGTAAAAATATTTATTTTAAATAATAGTGGTAAAAGTGGTTTTAATATACTGTTTTAAGTGCATTTATAGATTTGAGTGATTGATTTAACTGTTATGTATGTATGCATTGTGTTATTATTTGGTATTATTGGATTGTTACGCTAAAGAAGTATAACTTTTTACGTGCGTACATGAGTACACACACTCTTTTTTTCTAAATTTAAGTATTTCAGTTTCAAATGGTATACCTATCATATTATTTTTTCGTTGACGTACAAAAAACATTATTGCGTTTCAACCTTCATTAGTATTTTTGTGGTAACTAAAAAAATATCAATCAAGGCAAAGACAAAGTTATCTATGAGCTAACAAATGTATTGTGTTAGTATTAATACTTCATAGTTCAGATGCTGCACTACAACTACTAGTTTTTTCACCTTTCTACAGACGTAAGACTTTTGTAATCGATCGCGTGAACCTAACACTTACGTGCAATTATATACTGCAATAGAACGATTGCGTCATTGCACGACTATACATTACAGTATGAGCTGTTGTCATGGTACGGAAGTACGTGCCAATTTGTAGGCAGTTCATTTAAGAGCGGAATGCAAATTGGGTTTCAATGCGAAGCTTGTTCGACGATATTGAGTGCTGTTAACAATATACAGTGGTTAGCAGGGGGTAATTAATGTATTTAAATATTAATAGCCAGGTTTGTTTCAAACAAGTTTCCAAACAAGGGTCGCTTTAGTATCTGACAGCTCAAATGTTTAGGTTATTTTGCGTTACGGTTACGCGTTTTTTTATAGACAAATTGTTTTATAGTTCAAGCATTTTTTAAATTATGACTACAGAATACTATTAGACTAGTATTTGACTGTCGCATGGGTATGGTGGTGCAGCTGTGCGACTGCTGTGCACGAGTCTGTTTTTAAAAATAACTTTGAACACCATAAATATTTTGTTCAAAATCTGAGTGTACTTTTTGTCCATTAATTGTACGTATGTTTATTAAGTCTCTCGAGACACAAAACGTATTCTTTAAATGCGAGAATCGTAAAGAATTAATTAATAGTTGTAAACAAATAATAAATAAACTTCCAAGTGTTTTCGCCATGTGTGCGCGATCGGAACGTTTCAAAGAAATTTGCGTATTAATTTTGCCTTTACAGTTATGTGTACATTGACAAAAGACGAAGGCTTTTCTGATACAAAAAATTAATTACACATCTGTTATCTTTAGTAAATACTAAGTACGGCCATGAGTAAGAGCCTCTGTTTATTTACAAACTGAAAAATTAGGCTAAAATGTCTCGGCATTGGTCTTATCACTGAGTCATGATTGCAAGGCGAGGTTGAAATACAAATGTATTGTGCTTACAAGACTACATTCTTTTTGGACAATTTCGCAGCTAGTTGTCGTAATCAGCTGTGTTAAGTGTTACAATGCACCAAAATTAGAATTAGAGATTGAAAACGAAATACAACAGAACTCAAATCGAGAACATAGCTTTCCCATTTTGAACGGCTACATATTGCAATCGCTTTACCGGATCAAAGTTGTTTGTGCGGGAAATTGCGCAGCGCACCAAAATTGATTTTGTATCAGGCCAAATTAATATGTTCGAATTTTAAAAGCATAATTTATAAATTCGATACGTGGTTTAAAACAGTAGACTGTTGAATGTCATAGTTCGGTAGTATTCGAAATAGTTAATCCTCACTGTTTAACCCAAAATAGGTGCGAAGACTTCACTTAAAATTCACGTTGCAAAATATTTTTAACTCGCAACTCTTTTGTTAAGTTACCTAGCTGTTTGTTCTCAAACTGTGATAACACAAATTTATCTATTCATCTCCTCGCTTTAACTTTCTTTTAAGGCATTGATACAATCTTGATGCTTAGTGAACTTTAATTTATTATTGTGCAAGTTAGTATGTAGAGCATGCAGACCTTCGATTTCTAAAGCATAATTTTAATAGCAATTAGTGCGATAAAGAAAAAACAAATGAATAAGGAAACAATAAATATGAACTGTACAACGAAAGATCATTGTACTTAGAACTAAAATATATTGTGTTCATTCGGTTCATTAAACTAAATTAAATAGTCTCTCACAAACTTTTGTGAGATTTCTTAACCTATCCCGTTTTCAGTAAGCTAGCCATAAGTTAACTTGCATTTTTCTTATGACAACGTGAAATATTTAAATGTCAAAATTTTGTTTTAAAAGTAAAATACCAGAGGCCCTAGACAAGTGTCAGAGATTTCTATTCTATTCATAGAATAGATTAAAAAATGTATTGGATTGACATAAGCTAACGCCAACACTTATGTCAATCTAATACATTTTTTATCTATTCTATGAATAGAATAGAAATCTTTGACACTTGTCTAGGGCCTCAGAGGTGCTGTCAAATTTTACATACAAATATTTTACGCCGTCCTATTGTGGAGCTGCATGAATTGTTAGATAACAACTAAACAGATTGGGTGTTATTTTAGACATTTTCGTCATGGTATAAGTACGATGTTAGAAACATAAAGATGTAGGTTCGATGAAGATGACGTTTCACGTTTGCTTACTGCTCTGCTCCCGTCGCCACTAGCGTGATGTTAAAGCCTATAACCTTCTTCGAGAACTGGGCTATCATAAGCAAAAAACATTTTCACAAATCTGACTGGTAGTTCCTGAGATAAGTGCGTTCAAACAAACAAACTCTTCCGCTTTATATAATAGTATAGAATGGAGATAGAGAAAAATCTAAGTTAATACTTCGTTGAAGTTTAAAATCTCGAGCTTAGTCCACTAAACTAATGATGAAAATCTTTATAAGAACAGCTGCAAACACACGGCACTTTCGCTGTGTAGTGGTCAACCACAAATGACCGTGACTGTTCATACCAATCAAACAAGATGTCTATACCTACTTAAACAGAATGGAATCCTAAAAGCAGTTAATAAAGTCGATATTTCTTTGACCTGATAAGAATGGTGTTGTATTTACATAAGAAAAGAACTCACAATATTGACTCTGATGATAGTGATTTTATCAGCTATCTCTCTCATGCACAACCTCGGTACAATGTTGGTAAACAAACAAAACCATTTCAGTACCTTTAACGGAACATACTTTTACCGGCACTGTACTATTTTTATCAGAGTTTTCCAATCACGTAACTGTAGGACTTCTGCGTTTGATAAAATTTCTTCGAATTTAGTTTTATTGAATTAAAAAAGTGTTGTTTTTCTTTAAAATATGAGTTGCATCAGCGAGACTTATTAATTAGATTAGTGACTCGTAATTATTAATCGATTTTTTTATTATTTGTAGCTTTACCAATTTCCGAGACTCCTCAACGTCATAATTTTGTCTTTGCATAGCTCTTCACTATTAACCCTGACATACGAGAGTCGCGGTGTATTTAGTACACAATATTTCAAAGTTACACGCTACGTATTATATTAAACTAGCTGTTGCTCGCATTTTAAATTTCATCCCCTATTTCATCCTCTTTAAGCCATTTTGTCGCAATAAAATATAGCCTACGTTGTTCTCCAAGGTCTATTCTATCCCTATACCAAATTTCATCAAAATCGTTTTAGTGGTTTAGATGTAAAAGCGTAACAGACAGACAGACAGATAAACAGAGTTACTTTCGCATTTTTAATATTAGTATGGGTTAACTTATAGAGAGGTAAGACACAGCGGGATGCCGACCCAAATTAAAAATCCCCACTGGGCAAGTATCTTAAACTTAGATGAAACAGCACACAACCCTGGTAATAAATGTTTCCAAAGCATTTAAAAAGGTAAGGTAAACAGAGTAATAAAATAGAAGGTATAAATGGAATATTGTGTCAATTTTTCTTTAAAGCTTATTTATTCGAAATATAATCTTGACGCCTGTGGTTCGGTGGTACTGTTTATGGACTGCCACACAGATCACGGTTCGATTTCCGCTCAACGCAAATATTTGTGTGCATGAACATGTCAATTTGCATTGGTCTGGATGTTTCTATCTATAATATGTATGTATTTACAAAAAAAAAGTATATAAATATGTATATCCGTATTCTAGAACCCTTAACACAAGATATAATAAATATGCTTACTTTGAGTCTAGATGGCGTTCTGTGTTGTTGTTGTGATATTATTATTATTAAAAGCATAAGCAAGCAGCCTTTAGTAACCCATTTTCTATGACAGCAATTGTTGGTGTTCTGAACTTCACAGACAGTTACCATTAGGTAGAGCTTCTTATTAATAAACAAGTCTATTACTATTATACATATAAATCGAAAGAGTTGTATATCTTCATTTTAAAATTACATTATATTTTAATATTTTTTTTTACACTTTATTTACATTCATTTTATTATTGTATAACGAATACAATTTAATTATTCTTTTGTCATATATTTTTTTCTTTTTCTCAAGGGGGAAGTAATGTGCCGTAAGCACATACTAACTCTACAAATTCTATTTTGTACCTACCTACTTAATATCTACTTGTGTCAACTCTGTTTAAGTAACTACTCTACTTATTCTACCTAATAATGTATGTCTATTAAAATATAGAGTTATGAATAATTTATAATAAATATTTAGTGTATCATTGTACTCCGCAATAAACAGTCGCTATCTAATCCGACTTATTATTTCACACTCCAAAACGAGAACATCACAAGTTTGTTTGTTTGTTTGAACGCGCTAATCTAGTGGAACTATCAGTCGGATTTTAAAAATTCTTTTTGATATAGGTAGTTAAAGTTATAGGCTAACAGCATGTTACTGGCGACAGGAACAGAGCAGCAAGCAAAGACGCGGGTGAAACCGCGCCGCGGCAAGCTAGTATAATATCTATTTAAAAAACACAATATAATAAATAATAATTTTAATCAAATAACCCGCTCCCGGCCGCTCCCGGTGCAAAGGTGCCCATAACACTTGCCGCGTTCCCGCGCTGAATGGCAATGGCCAACCTTTGCACCAGGAACGACCCAGAGCGGGAGTCACCACACACATTATTGAGTCTGCGCCCTAATTCTCGAACGAAGTTCTTTGCATCTGTGCCCCAACTGCCCATGGTCTTTACTGCTATGGGTACAAAATAGTATAAAGGCTCTAATGCCGAATCCTTAAGTTTCTTTTTTAAAGAGGCATGGAATAAAGATTATTTCTCATATTAAATTATATACCAAAAAAACTTAAAACGTCCTGTCATACTTAAATCATATCTCAAAACCTGACTAAAAACATAACACGTATTAAGACTCGTTTGAACAGGTCATTTGAGAACAAGTTTTAACTGCCTGATCTAGACAAAATTCTTCTGAATTTTAATATAGGTACTTTATCAACAACGGCTAAGAGGCTGTTTTGGTTAATTTATTTTTTTGTTAAGTAAGTTGAAGGTAAAATATGCGTGCACAACAAAGTCCTTTTTAGTTTGTTTTCTTGTTTGGTACGTAAAAACTGGTATGTCAGGCAATTAATGTAAACAACTTGGTACTGGTACTGATGGTTCAAAAACGGTTCAACCTGTTTGACTTCTTAACAATTGCCTAATAAAGTGTTATTTTTTTTCAATATTAGCCGACCTCTCTAACCGATGGTAAGCAGTCAGTGGAATCCAGAAGTTGTAGACACCATTCCAAAAGCTACGTATGGTATGGTGGCCTCCACTATGGCGGCTTAGTAAGATGCTTTTTCACGCTCCGCTTAAAAGACCTAGGATCATAATTAGATGGAAACACATGCGCTGGTAAAGAGCTTTTGGTTTAAGAAAAAGAATTAATTTTAATTTAAAAATCTTCTATTATATTTTTATCGTACAAATTCTAGAACGCATGTTTATTTCTTCAAGGCTTCAATTAAAACCTATATCAAATTGAAACTGAACAACATAATTACATCCTTAAGTTGCATGGAAATCGTGATTTTTGCTCCTTCCTCTTAGTTGGTAATAATTGAAAAAAGTAGGAGTGATCTAAAATAATTCTGTTTTCTACAATACTATGCAAGGTCAAAAAACAGCTTGTAATTATTTTAGACAACGATCATGTCACTTTAATGACTAACATTTAATATTATATCTTTTAATAAATCACGTGGATTTGTATTTATAGAAATTAACTAAGTTTTACCTTAATTACAACACGTGTTTTTTTTAAATTAAAAGTGTACAATTTTTCACTGCAATGAGATATTAAAATAGTCATAAAATTATCATCATTTAAACTGTAGGTAAACTCTTATCATAAAATTGTTTACTGGGCGATCTCATGTTTGTGCAAGTAAACCTTACGACATGTAGAGGAACCGCATAAAAAGAATACAATTTATTAACGATTCCATTAATACAATTAACGATACAAGAATAATTTCTAAGCTGAATACTAATTATATGGCAATATAAAGTATTAAACAAAACATACGTGATCGAATACGTGACCGATACATGTTTTTGTATCCGGTATTAACATCATTAACCGACTTATTTTTAGGCTTCATTCTTTTTTTTTATACGTCTAAGATGACAAACAAGCATACGGCCCGCCTGATGGTAAGCATTTACCGCAGCCTATGTACGCTTGCAACACCAGGAGCATCACTAGCGCGTTGCCGACCCTGTTAAAAACCTTTTAACTTCTTTTTTGAAGAACTCCATGTTGCAGGTTCTCTCATATTTACAGTGGCGGTTTTTTTTTTAGCCTACCAAAGAGACTCCACTCTGCCTGATGGTAAGCAGTACATACAATTATGTCAATTACTCCAGAAAATTGAAAAGCTAAATACGTGTCGAATGTCAGTTAAGACGTATATTTTTATTTGATTCTTGCCTGCACGTGCATTACTTTTTAACTTTATATTAACACAAAAAAAAACTTGTAATGTGGCGCGTCTCCAATCGTCTCTTATTTTTCCTATATTTATATTCAATAAAATGAACTTAGAAAATACATAAAATAATTAAAGTAATAAGTTCAAACATTCCAATAGCTTATCATAAATGAAACTCTACCAAGTTAGTCGTTTAATCGATTTAGTGTGAACAAAATCTACCTTCGCGAAGAATAGTACAATGTGAATTTATCGCTTTGCAGATTACTTATTGCCAGCTGATTACGTAACGGAAACTGTATAAACTGTGTCAAATGTAGATCTCGAATGACAAATACATAAGCTATTAGTGCCTTTTGCCTTAAAATAATCTCCGTAGTTGTGTACCGGGTTACGCAAATAGAATAGAATGGAAATATCGGGATGTTATAAACAACATGTTATGATGAAAGGTCTGTAGGGTAAAAATAGAAGAAGTATATGTCACAATTCAATAAAGACGCACGCAATTTTCATAGTTCTGGAAGGTTAAACAAGTGGGGTTTCGATCGGCAGTAGTTTTATCATACGACGCTGCTGCCTATCCTATGTTGCATGATTTGCCTGCATGATAAGGAAACTTCAACAAAAAAAGTAATACTAAAAAAGTAGCCTATTTAACTCTGGTACCGAATCTATCTACATTCCAATTTTAATCAAAATCAATTCAGTATTTTAGGTGCTGAGTAACAAACACAGACACACAAACTTTCGCATTTATAATATTAATAGGATTCACCCATTCAATAGGTATAAACTTTTGCTCATTTCTATAAAACACTACGTAATATGTGATGAGATTACTATCAGCTATTAGCTGTAATGGTTGCTGTTATTAACTGCAACTACTTTAAGCTTTATAGTTCATAAAGTTCCCGCTACGTTTTACAACTCATTCCAATACCGTTTACCGATCTGACAAATACGAAAGCATTTTTAAACATTCTTTGGGTAACTCATGTAAGAAAGAACTGTCAAATGTTTTAGATTTTTTATGCCTGCGTAAGTTTCTTTTGAACTTGAAACGATTGAGAATAGGCAGCAAAGAGGCGTTATGTAGGTCCTCATTATCGCTACAATATTAGCAGTAAGCTTGACAAACTGTTGCCCACTTTTATCAGTATAGCCATGTTAAGGCGTTTGCGCAGTAAGCAATGTAAAGCAAAATCATTAAGTACTACTGCAAATTTTCTAAGATATTTTGAAGCTTACAGCGTAACTAATAAAAACTATTTTAACTTGAGATATTTTTGGATTTTGCTCAAGTGGAGCACAGCTGTCTTAATGTGTGATATTACAGGGTATTCAGTTAGATACGGTTTGCTAGTATTTAGCCATGTTTGTAGTATATGTAGTAACTATGTAATTAACATAGTTGCGGGTGAATTCTTTATTCTCTTTAATTTATTAGCAATCTAAATCTTAACTACTTAGAATATTTACATAAAAGGTATAACAATGTTTATTTGAGCACGTAGTCAATTGGGTATTCCATAACTTTCGGATATTTCTGAACTGATCGAGTCTGGTGGGTACCAAACGTGACTGGCGAATCTAGTTAGTTACATTTTGCATAACATCTTCGGGCACATTTTGGCCAGGATATATGAAGAGTCGCTGCATAGTATGACGTCTTTGAAGGTTGCCATTAATTGCTCTGTATACTGCCTTTTTGATTATCATAGTGGGATCCTTGTTATGTAATTCCCAAGCAAGTGTCCATAAAGCGCCGCCAGGATACCCGGTGTGATGGAAATAAGCTCTTTTACGCCAATCATCACCTCTTAACGCAATATCGCGGCTGTTAATACAAACTACAACATCGGCACAGTCGTTCAAAGGATGATAGATAGGTTTATGTAGACCCATTAAATACTTCTTAATAACGTTAGCAGAGTCATAAGGATCTTGCCATTTACAGTCAAATACGTGCCAAGTGCGAGCAAAAGTGGCCCATTGCTGTACTCTTTTAGCAGCAGACATAGCTTGTTCAATTTATGTATTTATGTTTAATGAATAATATTGATTCGAATTCAGTTTTATTTCCAAAAGCAAGTCCAAGACCAAACAAAATCTATGAGGTTATGTAATTGAATTTGTTGCCTGCTTTACAATGTTAGACGACCGATTATATCCACGACAGTAGATTCTTGCTGGTTTCAGCAAAAATTCGCAATATCGTTCGGAATAAACAGAACTACTTATATTAGGCAGTCCTCTTCTCATTAATATCTCTCTATACGATATGCAATGCGATAGTTAGTACACAATCGTGAGCACAGATTACATTAACCACTTTTAAATCTGTAGGTAAAGTAATTACTGTGAATTAGCGAACAGGTAAATTAACACACAGTCTACTTCAATGACCTTTAACACTTCAGGGATAAAACGAATTTATGGGTAATCCCATGGGTATTAACAAGCATCAAAATTTGAGTTGTTTTATAATTTATATCGAATCATAATAATATTTAATAACAGCGATGGCATTAAATATTTGTAAAGTTTTCCTCTTCAGTTGTTATAAAAAGTTAATTGCATAGTAAATTTTCTCATCTCGCTACGCACAGCGATTATATTCAATTCGATAAGCGATCTACACTCAGACATTTTAAATTTTTTATAGAGAATACATTTCACTTGTAGAGATTTTTGGCTAGTATAGCAACCCGGCTAAAAAGGATCCTATTCTTTTACCTTATATTTTTTACTAGCTTTCTGCGGCGCAGTTTTACCCGCGTCTTCGCTTACTACTCAGCTCCCGTCGCCAGTAGCGTGATGTTACATAGCCACACCTTTCTTCGGTAAAAATATTTTTCAAATCTGACTGGTAGTTTCAGAGATTAGCGCGTTTAAACAAACAAACTCTTCCGCTTTATAATAGTATAGATTTACCAAAGAAATACCGGCCCTTGGGAACAAACCTTGTCCCTTTACAAATGTGCAATAAACGGGTATGAAATAGAAAAACACCAAACAATAATTATAAACTATTTTTTTTTTATATTTTTTGTCATTTTTTTGGCATCTGAGAAACTATCTGGAAGGCCAGTCGCAAGCACTCTCACTGCCACAGAGGCAGTCAAAAGCAGACCATTCAAAGACACATTACAATTAACTTATTATGGTAATTACTTATACATATTATACTCAATATGATTCGAAAGGGCCCTGATTCGTAAACACGAGGTAGTGGCTTCGAATCCAGGCAAGTACCAATGTGATTTTTCAAACCATATGTACTTTCTAAGTTTATCTTGGACATTTCTGACTGACGTTGAAGGAAAACATCGTGAGGAAACCTGGACTTAAAAGGCTGAAATTGCCAATCTGCCTTGAGCAAGCGTGGTGATTAAAGCTCATGCCTTCTCTATATGAGAAGAGGCCTTTACCCTGCAGTGGGACAGGAAAACAGGCTGGTATTATACTCAATTAAAAACGATAATTTCTGTTAAATATCACATGCGTTAAACAATAAACAGACAAATTAAACAAATTATATGAGCACAATGAGTACTTACAAAATAGTTACCAAACGTTTCATTATGTGTTCGTGTTATCGGTCGATAATTACATCAATAAAGTAATTAATTCACTCAAGATTTCTTGCTTAACTGTTGCAAATAACTGTAGTTAACTCATTTGTTTAATCGTTGACGTAGTTAGTATTAGGTATTAGTGACTTAGACATGACAGCTTTGAAGTTCAGGGGGCCTACCATCACCTCATAGCAGTATTGTTTTAATTTTACTTTGTATTTTGTCCTTTTCTTTTGTACCACAAAGATAGAGACAAAGTAAGATTATAATAAGATTGCTATATGAGGTTTAGTAGGTTCCCAGTCTACGGGACGCCACGCAATCAGCTGCATTATACGTTCACAAAATAAAGGAACAGCCTTTGATTAAAGAATTAGAGAATGCTTGTAATATGCTATAACATTTTTAGCTATTTCATTTTTGGAAAATATGTAGTGTTGGAGAAATTTTTGTCATATTTTGGAATCTTGAAGCAGAAGCATTCTCTACTTTCTATATCAAAGTTCCTTTTAGTTATATTTTTCCTTTTACTTTAGTAGTGTGTGTGTGTGTGTGTGTGTGTGTGTGTGTGTGTGTGTGTGTGTGTGTGAGTGTGAGTGTGTGTGTGTGTGTGTGTGTGTGTGTGTGTGTGTGTGTGTGTGTGTGTGTGTGTGTGTGTGTGTGTGTGTGTGTGTGTGTGTTGGACGCAGCTAGTAATGAATAATTTAATAAAACAATGAGAAATTTAAAAAAGTCATAATTATGTAGAGCCTTTAAAAAACCATTTTAGTCGCTAGATAACTATAATTTGGCATAAGAATAAGGCTTCTGGTAGTTGAGTCTGAGCCATTTAAACTCGAGTTCAAACTTACAAAGAATGCTACAAACGGCTATTTATTGAGTTGTCAAGTATCGTAAATTTTTACACTATTGTGGCTGATTGCACAATAGTTTAGCAAGTACAACATATCAACTGTCAATTACACAATGCACTACTATGAACAACAATACGTTATGAAAACAATATCCGTATAATTCATAACTGTTTTAATTCACAACCCACAGTTTCCCAAAACAATATAGGTACATTCGAAAAGGTACCGCCAATCTATATCTATACATATAATAAAAATGTATCCGACCGCTGTCTGTACATGGATGATATATGAGAAAAAAAATTATTGGGGCCTTTATCAACGCAAATAGATCCCAAAACAATGATTGTTACAATTTTTGTCTGTTTGTCTGTTTGTCTGTTAGTCTGTTTGTCTGTTTGTCTGTTTGTCTGTGCGTTTGTTCACGCTAATCTCAGAAACGGCTTATCCGATTTAAATATGGTTTTTACTAATACATTGTGGTAAGCTTCACTTAACATTTAGTGTTTATTTTATGTCAATCGGTTCATAAATAAAAAAGTTATGCCAATTTAAAGAATCACGTCGAACATTTTCTGATATAAACAGAGACTTTAACAGGTTACGGAATAGCTGATAGCGTTTTTATTTTTCGGATTCCTCTCATTCAAAACAATCTTCCGTTTAGTTTTAAATAAGTCCAGTTTCCAGTGAGCCTATGTTTCGCGATGACAATTAATAAAGCCCAAGGTCAGACACAACTAAAAGTTGTGGGCGTGGATTTAAGTATTAGCTGTTTTTCGCACGGTCAGCTTTATGTGACTCTATCACGTGTTAGCATTCCTAGCAGCCTGTATGCTTTGATTCCCGATGGCTATACGTCTAATCCATACATCCATACACCCATACATATTATATAAGGCTTTGTCCTGACTGACTAACTGACTAACAGACAACGCACAGCCCTACTGCAACTGCAACTGCTGGTCGTAGTGACTTGAAATTTGGAAGGTGTGTTTGTTTAAATGTCTAGAGGTTATACTAAAAAGGGATTTTTAAAATTTAATTCCTAAGTGTGTGTAAAGGGATGAAATCAATTGTATGAATCTTCTTTATTTTTTAACTTACAGTTTTGAAATTTTGTTTTGGAATACTTCTATTTAAATAAAAAATATCCTTATAATTTTATTTTAACAGGGGTGGATTTAGAGGGGGGAAATTAGGGATGAAATATTCTATATATCTTTAGCTTTTGAAACTAGCGACTTGAAATTCTATATATCTTTAGCTTTTGAAACTAGCGACTTGAAATTTACAGGGAGGGGGAGGAAGGAAAAGGAGGAATTGAGGAGAAGGAGGAAGGGAGGGGCAATTGAGAGGGAAGTGATGGGGAGTGAGAGGAAAGTGATGGGGAAGTGAGGGGGAAGAGAAGAGGAAGTGTGGGGGAAATGCGGGAGAAGTGAGAGGAAAGTCAGGAAGAAGTCAGAGGGAAGTCAGGGGAAAGCCAGGGAGAAGTGAGGGAGAAGTGAGGGAAAAGTGGGGGGAATGTTATAGGAAAGTAAGAGGAAAGTGAGGAGAAAGTGAGGGGAAAGTGACGGAGAAGTAACGGGAAAGTGAGGAGGAGGTGAGGGGTAAGTCAGGGGGAAGTGAGGGGAAATTGAGGGGGAAGTGAGGTGGGTGAGGGGGCAGTGAGGGGGACGTGAGAGGGAAGTGAGGGAGGAGTGAGGGGAAGTGAGGGGGAGTGAGGGTTAAGTGAGGGGTGAATGAGGGGAAAATGAGAGGAAAGTGAGGGGGAAGTGAGGGAGACAGTAGAGGAAGGGAGGGAGAAGGAACGCGGAAAAAAAGGAGTTCTCGAATGGTGGAAAAAGGGAGGGGAAGGGATAGGAAGCGATAGGAAGGGAGAGGAAAGGAGGAAAAGAAAGGAGAAGGAAGGGGGAAGAGAGGGAAAAACGAGGAGGCAAGCTGGAGGAAGTGGAGGAAAGAGCAAGAGATGCTGGAGGTGGGGCAAGGGATGCTGAAGGAGGTGAAGAGGAGAAGGGGGAGGGGAGGAGAGAAAGGAGGAAACTGTGGAGAGTGGAGAAAAAGTGCAATAGGGAAGAAGGGGAAAGTTATTGTAGTGAAAATTTGCCTTTGTGTATTGTATATTGTTTTTACGCGGGATATTTTTAGGTAGGTGAAAGAGGATTTGTATGAATGGGAGATTAAAAATAGTATGAAAAACAGTATTTAAACAATAAAAAAATGTCTATTGAAAAAAACGACATTCAAGCGAGCGAAGCCGCGGGCAAAAGCTATCTATATACATAAAAGCAAAAGGTCACTCACTCACTTATCACGAAATCTCAGAAACAACAAGTGCTAGGAATCTCAAACTTTGCATTGTCGTTCCTATTAGGTGTAGGTGTATATAGGTGCTCACTTACACGGAATTTTGCGAAATCCATCCCCTAAGGGGGTATAAAGGGGTGGCAAAGTTTGTATGAAATTTCTATAGTTTTTATAGTAGTATTACCAAATTACTAGAAAATACTCTTTTTTAATATTCAGAAACAACCCTTATTAAATGGGCAAATAAGAGTCGCAAGTTTGTGTGAAAGTGGTTTGTCAGTTTTAGCGGTAGCGGGCTTAAACTGGATTCGCCATAGAGACGGATAATACAATGTACGATTGCCATAAAATCAGGCCTGCAATATTCTCATAGAGGCACCCATCTGAATTTTCACGCGAACGAAGTCGCGGGCAACAGCTAGTGTTTACAATATATTTTTATGATTGTTTTTAATACAATTGTGTGTCAGAGGTTTTCAATACAACAAAATTAAACAGTTAATTATGATTTTAAAAGTGTTTTTGTTGAGAAAGATACAAAAGAACAATATTATTAATATAAACGCGTTGTTATTTTTAACCGACTTCAAAAAGGAGGAGGTTATCAATTCGGGTCGTATGTTTTTTTTTTTTTTTTTTTTGTATGTTTGTTACCTCATATCTCGGTCATTTATGAACCGATTTGAAAAATTTTTTTTTTATTTGAGAGGGTATACTCTGAAATTGGTCCCATTTTTTTATTATAAGAAATGGTTCAGTGGTTGTATGTTTGTTACAACTTAACTCCGTCATTTATAAACCAATTTGGAAAATTCTTCTTTTATTTGAAAGGGTATACTCCGAAATGGGGTCCCATGTTTTTTTTATAAAGAATAATTTAATATTTTGTAACAAATCGTTTGCAAGAAGTGAAGACGTGTAAAGCAACACGTCGATGTCTTTTGCGACGAATTATCTGACATTGACATGTCCATGCTACAAGTGCGAAGTGATTTTCAAAATTCATTTTTTGTTAGAAACGAAGTAGCCCTGGATGAGTGACCATATGCATTTTTTGTATATCTGAGCGATTGCTCGGTCAGTTAAATTATGATTTTTGATGATTCTTTGTTGTTGGTAGATCATCACTTTTTTGTTTTGATTTGTGGTTTCTGGGATTCAGGGTTTAGCGATCGAGAAAGTGTTGACAAGGACCTTATATTTCTATTTACAATCTTACCTCTCGTCTCTACTTTCTTTCAAACGGCGCGGCGCTGTCTCATTTGCGCAGCACGTTTAGTAGGTCTACCCATATTGAATATATTTATACACAATTAATTCCCACTAAAAGTTTAAAAATAAAATTATTTTTAGAAAAAAAATGAAAACCGACTTCAAACAACACCTACATGTTCAATCCTTAACTAAAAAGTAGAAAATAATATTTTAATTACTTCATAGCAAAGAACATTAAAGGGGAATCAACGCAATCCTTGATACCTATAATACTTTACTATTTATAGTTTTTAATCAGTTATTTTGGAGTCGGTGCCAGCCAAGAAGGTTCATAATGACCTTCATGAAAATAACCTACCTACTAGCAAAAAAAACCTTCTTGAATAATCTATTAATACATGAATGAAAAATATAGATTTAATACAAGAAATCGAACGGAATCTGATAAGTGCGCGTCAAATTTTTTATGTATATCTGAACACAACTATCAATGACGTCTGCGTTCACGAGTATGACCGCGTTCGGGTAGTGCACTCAGGCATATCCCCCACGCGTGCAATTACCGCCCCGTGCATTACAAAAGTTGGTTGCAAAGACAGAATTAAAGATCCTTCTTGGCTGGCACCGACTCCAAAATAACTGATTAAAAACTATAAATAGTAAAGTATTATACGTATCAAGGATTGCGTTGATTCCCCTTTAATGTTCTTTGCTATGAAGTAATTAAAATATTATTTTCTACTTTTTAGTTAAGGATTGAACATGTAGGTGTTGTTTGAAGTCGGTTTTCATTTTTTTTCTAAAAATAATTTTATCCTGTATGCCGTGGTTTTTTCTAAATACTTTTTATTATTGGTTGACTCTATGTTGCATAAAGAACGCATTATTAATTGCTAGTTCGAATAATTTCAGCTCATCTTATACAAGCTAAAGCTGGAAAACTAGAAGTTGAAGATCGAAGAAGTTGACTTGCATATTGCATCTGCTTGCATCTACTGGCATTAAAGCCGCGGATAATGCCAAAAAGAATTCACTATCTCTGATCTTTCAAGTTACAATAAATGAGTAGGAAATCAAATCATCATCGTCATCATATCAACCCAAATACTATAAATATGGCGGAGCGTCAAGGACTTTAATTAAGATCTTATTCTTTTTAATTTGATTATTTCGAAGTACGAACTAGCTGGCAATAACAAGCGGTTAGCTTAAGCAAGGCAGTCAGTGTTGGTATGAGGTAGAAGCAATACAGATGAGAGAACAGGTGATGGTGGTTTCTTTCAGACGACTTGCGTTGCCAACTGGATCGTGTTCTATCTGGCTGAATCTGAATCTGTATTGTGTTTCATCATATCGGGCCCATTATTTTCCCACTGCACGGAAAGGCCTCTTCTTATACAGAGAAGGTATGAGCATTGATCGCCACGCTTGCTCAAGCGGATTGGCGATTTCAGACTTCTGAGGAAGTGTAGGTTTCCTCACGATGTTTTCCTTCACCGTCAGTCAGAAATGTGTACATATGATTTGAAAAATCACATTGGTATGAAAATTCGAACTGGATTCGAACCGCCGAACCACTAGGCTCAGCACTAGGCCATTACGACATTCTATTAGTATTGTGTTTGCATATTGAAAATACATTGCTAACGTGATTGACTGAAAATCCTTATCTCTGAAAAACGAGATGACGCAAAGACGCACAGCCCCTCGTTAAATATAATTCCCCTTAATTTCCGCCATCTTGGTCAGCAGTATACAATGTGACGCATTGAATAAAACACCACTCAGTTGCGTTTGCATACGGGTGTATTTATATTTTCGGCCATTCGCTATAGACAAAGCCGTTATAGTGAAGCCCATCATGGCATTTATGACGGCTTTTGGAATGGTGTCCACCACTTCTGAATCCCATTGACTACTTACCATCAGGCAAATAGAAGTCATTTGTATAGGCCAATATTCAAAAAAGTATCGTTAACAAATGTTTTATAATGATGGGTATTAAAATCAGACTACCATGTTATATTATGTTTATGGTTTTTAACCGTGGAAATGGATTCGTTCTGAATTAAATTTGATATAAGTTTAATATTTATGGGTAGGCATATCAATATTTTTAAAGAAAACTTTGATCAATTTATGAATGTATGTATGTTTTTGTGCAGTTAACTACTGTTAATCATTTAGTTATTAAGTTAAAGATCAAAAGTATAGCACTATTTACCTCCGTAAACTATGCCAAGACGGAATACATGAATAACTATATTGTCCAGTGTAGAACTGCTAATCAAAAGCGAAAAGTTACTTAAGACTTGTTTATTGTCGGCAATATTATAAAACTAATTGAGGAGCTGGCGAACAAAACGGGATAATTACATGACACCAAATTTTACAGGAGGAGTAAAAAACTGAATCACATACTCACAGTGGGATTTTGGGTTTTTGATTTATTTAGGTAGTTTGTGACCTGATTTGATATTATGTTAAAACCTGATCCTATCTATAATATAATGGAAAATATTTAAATTAGAAAAAATCTATTATGCCGTTTTGTTTGCAACAGGTGCAATTATTCCGTTTTATTCGAAACCGCTAACTTTGGATACAATTTAAATAGGGTTTTAGCTATTTTCATTGAAAATGAGTTTAGATTCGTATTCAGCAGGCCCAAAACTACCGGATAAAAAAAAAGTATTTTGACCAAAAGTGTAATTATCCCGTTTTGTTCGCCAGCTCTTTATATTATATCTAGTTCGTAAAACCAGAGTAGCCACTAATACGAAAACAAGCCGATTTTAAAGATTATGTAGTCATGCGAGTTTAACTTAAACCAGTTTCTCCTCACGCTTCCATCACACGCATTCCCGTCTATCAATTATTAAGTTAATAGTGCATTGTTGAAATACTAGAAACGGTTCACGGTTGGTAGCCAGCTAATACTATACTGTCGAGCTTATACGAAATACTGTCGTAACTGCGCAACTCAATAATAAAACATAAGGCTGATGACAGACTTGCATGCAAATTATATCCTATCCTACTAATTATAAATTCGAAAGTTGTTCGTATGTGTGTGATTGTTACCACTTAGCGACTAAACAGCTGAACAGATTTAAAAAATTAGTATGTAGGTAGATTCAGTGCCGGAGACGGACATAAGCTATTTTTTATCTCGGTCTGGTTCCCAAGGGAGACAAAACACATTTTAGGCGCGGGCGAAGTTATGGGTCTCAGCTGGTGTCTAATATACTACTATACTTATAGTCGTACTGCCCGGCAAAGGCTTCCTCTCGTTTATAAAAGGCTTGATCTACACGTTTGACAATGCAAAACTGCCTTACATTGCCAGATTAGGACATAGGTATAACTATGATCGAAAAAGTCAATTTGTTACTGGCCCGGTTCTGATCCCCCAACCTATGACGTACGACTTTACATTGCATAATAGTTTCTTTATACATCACATTAAAATTTATGCACATTTCCATTTTCCATTTTTATATCAAGCTTTATTTAGTACGAAAAAATTCTAATCAAAGAACACGCTTCCAACATGCTTTTTCGTCTCTGGTCACTACATGCCGCCTGCAACAATGTCAACCGCATGTCTATCGCACCTTCAATCAGATATTTCTCATTTAAACTAGAATATAAATATTTAATAAAGAATGTTTAGTATAGAAATAGAATGTTTAGTTTAGACAGTTATCTCGCCCGCATGCATTTGTATACTTTCTGCATGCATATTTTAATAAATCAATACGGCTTGATTTCAATACTAATAAAACTTTATCATCTGATTATATTAAGTTGCCGTTACATTAACGTTAACATTTTAAAACTGTTTAATACAAAATTTGTTTAATAAATAAATTAAAATACTATACATGTATTATTGTGTATAAATAAACGTGTAAGAATTTATAAAAACAAAATATAAAAAAATTAAGTCAAGGGCAGGTAGAGCTGTGTCAATTAATGACCCTTCCAGAACATTTTAATATGGCTGCGTTAATTTATTACAATATTATTATTCAAATTAGATGTTTTACTATTTCTTTACTAAATTAAAATTTTATATTTTTATGTATCCATCATCCATGTATTGTAATCGTTCTACGACGATCTACAAAATGTTTTAAGTTTCAACAAAATTGATGACGTCAGCGAATCAATTAATATTCAAATCGATCAACATTACTAATTATTCATGTCCATACTACTATATAAATATGTACAGAACTATAATGTGTAGCACTCACTGCGAGTTCACACAATGTGGTTTTATGATGGATAAATTATTCGAGAGAGCTGTTTCTAGTGACCTTGCATCCAAAAACCGGCTTTCGTGTAATCTTTCAACGGTCATTTTGTCAGTTAAGGAGTTCGTCGTTTCTTAATATTCTTTTTTCCTGACACTGATCTTCAGTTTCTAAAAGCATGGATATTTATTTAAATTTGATCAAATTAAATTAATTACTCATGCTTTTAGGTATATCACATGAGATAACAGGTGTTAGTTAAGTTTTCGTTGATCAGCCTTTCAGAAACTAGAGTTTAGCCTACATTAATATAATTTATGATAAATAACTAACTCTTGTCCACATTCTTTATTGATAATGATGACAGGTAACCAGCAGCGTCTCTACGACAGGTAAATGCTGCTATTTAAGGTCTTCGGAAGCCTTGTTTCTTTACGTATGCCAAGATTGTGCCAAACATAGAAAATCTACAGCTATTGTTATTGCATTAGTTATTGTAGTATTAGGTTACACATATCATGCCTACTATAATACATTTATAATACGTGCCCTATCAATACACAACTGACACATAGTAGTCTTCCTTGTATAAATAATAAACGAGTTTATTAGACTTGAAAAAGCCACGCGTATTGGTTTTTAGCACTAAAAACGTTTTAGGTAACGGATACAGACATAGTCATAAAATTGATTCATAAAATAAATCCAGAACCATAACATTTATTTGAGAATTATAAAGACATAACTCTACTTCTTCAGAGTTACATTAGTTATATATATTTTTTTGGAAAAGAACTCAAACGTATTTACTCTCGCACAAATATTTAGGGCTGTCCTAAGACCTATACTTAAGACAAATGCACGTTAACTCATAGTACTTTAGTACAACTGAAGTAAATTTGACAAGATGGACCGAATTAAATCACAGTAACCGCAAACGAACCCGTGAGTCGAGCAAAACTAGTGTCCTGTCCTTGTACAGGGTCATCACATCGAAGAAGACCGCGAGAGCCGCACATGTGAGATTTTTTACGTTCGTTCCAGTACACGCGATTCATGCACGAACTGCTATACAAATAAATACGACGCCATTTTTGTTTGTTTTATTTTTGCCCGGGAAATAATGATTTTCGACTGTATGTGTGATTGTGATTGTATATTGTAAAGATAAAGTCAGCTGCAAGTAAAAGAGTTCCTAATACTTCAGATTCCTTTAGATTGACGACCTTTGTGGTTCGGTGGTACTGTGTACGGACTGCCACACAGAGGTCGCGTGTTTAATTCCCGCTCAGTACAAATGTTTATGTGCATGAACATGTCTATTTGCATTGGTCTGGGTGTTTCTGTGTATAATGTCCAAAAAAAAGTATTTACGTATGTATATCCGCATTCTAGAACCTATAACACAAGCTATTTAAAATATGCGTTTAGATTGCGTTGTGTGTAATGTGTTATTTAATGATAGGTGGATACCATTTATAGGTATATACAGGTAGACAGATTCGCTGGCACATATCCATGCCGCTATTAATAAATTAATAATACAAAACATTACTACAAGTACACGATGTTTAAAGGAACTGTTGTTTAACTTATGGACTCATACCTAAATTAAAGTACACAAAAAAACACTAGCCACAACATTTCATTACTTGTAAAAACCAAAAAAATATTGTTATACGGGATAAAGTTTGAACCGGTGATTTTTCTGCTATCAAGGTCTAAGTAATATCATTGTACACTCTTCTCAAAGCCACGGTATTTATTGCATTAATTCTACTTTCATGATTCATGTACTGCACCAGCTGTACTCTATGTAGTATCTAGTTCAGTAAATAAATTTCTTTATAGATCATAAAATAAAAGAAAACACATAAAAATTAAACTACTTCGATCTAGTTCTAAAACTACATATCAAAAATACTAGGTATTTATTTTATGAGCATATTAACATAGTATTCTGAATAGGCGTTTATAAACAAATGTGGTAGAATGAGCAGACTTTGTTCTTATAAATAAAAAAATATTATTTTCGCTGTATCAGAATGAACGTGAGTTTGTAAACATAATAGTACTAATAGCTATGTCGGCTATCGGTCGGAACTCCATAGTTAACCCAGTTATATCCTCATTAGTATACAACTGTTGTTGAACATTATATTATCTGTGGTAGCCACCAGGTGAGGCTTTTTTGTTTTGACTATAGTTTTTTATTCTGTTACCGTAACTGGCCATAATAGAATTTCACTTTCAGAGTTCTTTTTTTATTTCAAGAATTACTTTCATGTGGCTTTTTAAAAAAAGAATGTGCACACCAACTTATTCGTTTAAACGTACTTAACTAAGAGTTGCTTTTATGGCAAAATGGAAATAGGCAAAACATTTAGCTCCTAGAATTGTTGGTTACTGGGGCACAAGAGTTCTGGAATAAAGACTACGAATCAAAAGTGTAGGCAAACCCCTCACAACTTGCTAAATGTGGCAAGCAACTGATTAATAATCACGATCTGCCAAAATGGCGACAATATTTGGTGGAAGTCACTGTCAAAAAAATTCTTTCACCTTTAGAAAGCTTCAAATAGGACGGGTAATTTAAGCCATATTTTATTATGTTTAACATATTTAATCATTTTTAAAATTTTAATATTTTAAGCGCCTTTGTAAATCTGCATGATGCTATACGTCTGCGTAGGTATGCGCACGTACATTTTTCAGCCTATAAATAACACAAGACAGTATTAAAATAGCATTACACTTTATTATTTAATTGTACTATTTATATTGTTATGAAATAATATACAGAAGTTATTGCTACGAGTATAACCGGCACGGTAACTATTTGATGTTTATTTATTTTGCTATTCTTAAACCTAACTAGTTAATTTACATGTTATGACTATGCTTTTATGTGTGTGAGTGTTTATAAGTGTTTGTGTATGTGTATGTATTTTCCAGACAAATGCGTGCAATCGCAAAAAAAACATTTACTGTTTAAGCGTGTTTGTTTTGTGGTTTATATTACCATCGAATAATTTAATGTACCGCGTCAAATTATTGAGTATTTTTCTGTAAAATATAAACATAAACGGTTCAGCATATCATGGTATGCGCTCTGTGTGACAAACAAGCTGACCTATACCTACATACGTGGTGCGATAACTGTGACTACCTAATTTGGAAACACGATAGGATAATATAAGCGTGATATTGTTTTAAAAGAATATTACTAATTATCTTATTAACATTTTCCGGGACAGTAAATGTATATGGCCGTGATAACAATAAAAAATATTGTATACTTTAGTGTCCATGAAAGGCTTAAGGTACCTAGGATGATATTATTCACACTTATTATAACCAATGTTACCAACATTTGTTTATTTTAAAGCCGTTACTGCCCTACTAATAAAGAATAACGTAATCCGATTAAAACAAATTTTGGGACAGTAACTCTAAAAGTAGAGACTTTCTTGCTTGTTTTATTAAATTATGGCTTCCTTTCTATAATACCTGTAAATAGATAGAGTTTTGTATAAAACTATAACCTCTTTTGTAAATAATATAAAAAGAGACTCTAAGAATAAAATTATCCGAAAGATTACTAAGTTTATATAGTGAATAATTAAAACGAACTTGAAATTACATAACAATAATATAACTACGTAAAGGCGCCTCCCACGTAAGGAGTAGATGTTTAATAAAATATAACACACTAAAACATATCAGTTATAGATACAATGTGTTTCCACTTATGGCGGGAGGGGGGCGGGGTCACGCGCGGTTGCTCCTAGAAAGTACAGCGTGAAGGTCGCGAGCTCACTAAGCCAATATTGCACATTTAGTACAACATTACACTAAGCGCGTGCGCGAAATATAAAACAGGAACAAATTTATAGTACAAGATACATTCTTAATTTTATTTTTCGTCGCTCTCTAAACATCACATTTTTTTTATATTTGCCTACCAAAGTGACTCCACCCCGCCTGATGGTAAGCAGTCAGTGGAATCCAGAAGTGGCGGCAACCATACCAAAAGCCATCGTCTTAAACTGCTGGTATGGTGGCCTTCACTATAGCGGCTGGAAATGGGGTTAGGAAAAGGAAACGAGGGAGGTGAGGAAAGAGGAAAGGGGGAAAATTGGGCCTCTGGCGCTCACACTCACCGATCGAAACGCAATAGTACGGATACTACTACTCTTATATCGATCTTTTACTTATGAGAGGGTAGTACTTCCCCGGTTGATCCGGCCCATTCATGCTGAAACCAGCGTGGATCAACTACCGTATACACTGATAGATACTTAGCTTTTTACCCTGCTTCGTCGTCTTTGAAGATCTCTCAGTAAATTTAAGAAAACATGAATGCTAGTAATTGGAATCCATTCATCCTATCATTGACCTTAGTATGGGAAAATGGCCGTGACTCTGGCACGTCCCCTTGTTGCTGAGAGTACAATACCTTAGGAAATTAATACTTACTATCAGGAATGAGAATATAACTTCACCATGCAGGTGAAGTCACCTTGGGTGAAAGGTGGAATATATGTCCCTAAAAGGAGCTGATCTAATTTAAAGAAAATGTAAATGCGAATATAACTCTATCTGTTACACTTTCACGCCTATACTGGCCTACACTGAACCGATTTTGATGAAATTAGGCATAGAGATACAAAACAAAAATTGGCTTAAAGGGTTGAAATGGGGGATGAAAGTTTGTATGGAAAATTATATAACCGACATTCACGCATGCGAAGCTGCGGGCAACAGCTAGTTTTCTATATAGATTTGACCACATTAAAAATTATCATCCTTTTAAACATTTATGAGATGACGTCTAATCGCAGCATATTCAAAGAACTGAAGATGACTGCAACAAGCGCATTTGACGTCGGAATTTTTTCTTAGTATTACTGATGCCGATACTTAGTGTTACGAGTAAAAGGCATTTACACCTGTACCTGTACTGTACTTACGTAGAAAGTAATGACTGTCGCTTTGAGACCTTCTCACGCGGAACCGTTACGGATCTAGTTTAAATTCATCGAAGAAGGGTGAGGGTCTTGTAACCAGACTTGTATGTGTCGAATTATAATATTACTAGCCACGTTTAGGTTATTTTTGTTATAGTAGTAGGTAGGTTTACTAGAAGTAATTTACTTTATTTTTCTCACATATAGTTTTTGAGTTAACAGGTACTAGTATTTACATATTACTGGAATCAGTATAGCTCACATAGGTCCCTTAATATTACTTGTCCGTGGTGCTATCTTTTAATAGGTCATAATCCTATACAGATTAAATTTGTCTCCCGCTTTGCAATGGAAGAAAGTGGACATTTTATTTCCAACTCCTTCTTTTACTTCTGATTAAATTCGTTGCGGGGTCCAAGACAGTAGGTTTAGCAGTCCCCGGGACTCCCGAGTGTCAAAGCTCGGTGTTTCTTATTGGATATTACTGTTAATCTCGGCTTACAGGAGACACAGTGATGGGATTGTGGGTTGGTTTTTCCAGGTATTAGTATTGTTTAAAATAACATACTTTATACAAAACAAATTTCTATAATATTTTATTAACATGACTACAATTACACTATCGTTGTATTTCTAGGTATACCGGGTTTAGAATCTATCGGTTCACTCAGTAACGTTGACGTAGCAGCAAAATGGCATCAAATAGAGTAGGTATGAAGGCAAACGAGACTTAAGACGACTACTCAGCCAACCTACATAGTATTTATAAGGCCTTATTCTAGTTATTGCATTTGTATATGATACTAGATGTCCGCCCTCGGTATCAAAAGTTTCATTCGGTCTCACAACAAACGCCTACGGCAAAATATCACAGCAATAGTGATGTATTGCATCATTCAGATTTACAAAAGCGCTTAAATATTGAAATTTAGAAAATGAAAAATATGCATAATAAAATGTAGCCTATTTGTAGCTTTCTAAAGGTGAACGAATTTTTAAAATCGGTTGCGTAGAGCTTGAGTTAAATCCGAGCAAACAAACATACAAAATATTTTCTCTTTGTAATATTAGTTAAACTCTAGTTGAAAATGGTCGAAAATGTTTAAATGTCAGACATTTAAAACGATAACGGGGCTACTGTACTTCTTATTAGATGACCGTCTAGCAATTATTTATAAAACTAAATAAAGTTCATTTATTTAGTTTAAAAATATCAAAGTAACCTTTGACTACATGTGGAGCTAATCAGTTGAAAACTTGACTCATCGACAAAGAAACGTTAATAAAGATTAACTTGTAATTTTATCTATAAAGTTAATTAGTGTTTTGTCTACGTAATATCGCATTCTACTTAAATTTAGAACTAACTCGAGGTCCGCCCTAACTTCGGTATCAAAAGTTTTATTCGATCTCACTACAAACTTACAAAAAATATTAAGTGTCGTAGTGCATCACTCAGATTTACAAAGGCGCTTAAAATATTGATATTTAGAAAATGACTGAACAAATTTGTTAAACATAATAAAATTAAATATTAGTCTATGTTACTCGCTCAATTTATTGATTTCTAAAAGTGAGAGAATTTTCGAATCGGTAACGTAGATTTTTAGTTAAATCGTTGCAAACAAAGAAACATACAAAATCAAATCTTTTCTCTTTATAATATTATTAATATAAGTAGATAAAAATGTTCACAATCAGGTTATAATTAGTTTTTTTTCTAGTTCTTCTAATGGCTCTACCAATCAACTGGCTGACATTTGCTTTATTTTGCTGTTTTGACGTTTATAAGTGTCACTTTAAACGTGATCTAAATGAATAAACGAGTCTGGGTTTAAGAGTGCATTTGATTTAAAAATCTTTTAATTGCAGACTTAGGACAATTTTTCAATAAAATTTTTTGAACTTTAGCCATCAGCCCAATATAAACTAACCTTTTTGTTATCTTAAACTATGAAACTCGAGACAAACGGAGCAAAAGATTAAACAAGTAAATAACGAATTATCAATGAAGAGGTTAGAGGTGCGGTGTAATCTCTTTTGATTTCATTTTATTCTAACATCAATATTATGGAAATTTCTAGAATCCTTAGTATTTTCTTTTAAATATTACTTACATCAAATTCTAAAACTATGTCAATGTTTCTATTAAATACATATTTATTACATATGTTTGAGTGAGTGTACATAATTTAGGTCAGAATAAATATTTTGCATAATTACATGAATAATTTCAAGGTTTTAATTACAAACTAAGTTAAAAGTATCAAGCGCAGGCATTTTGGCCAAGGCGACAGAACTCCATAGAGCCGAAACTTGTACAAAAAATATTTAATTGACGTCGTATGATTGTTATTTGATTTAGTCACGGTTTGATTACTAAAATAGTTAATTTACGTCGTTTTGTATTTTTTTTTTTTAAATAATACAATAATTTCTCTTTGACTGGCCTGTTGGTCTAGTGGTTAGTGACCCTGACTGCTAAGCCGGAGGTCGTGGGTTCGATTCCCACCCAGGACAAACCTTTGTGTGATGAGCATAAATGTTTGTTCTGTGTCTGGGTGTAATTTATCTATATTATGTATGTATTTACAAAAAAAATATATATTTAAGTAGTATATCAGTTGTTTAGTACCCATAACACAAGCAAATATAATTGCTTAATTTGGGGCTAAATGGCGCTGTGTAAATGTGGTAGAATATTATTATTTATTATTATTATATATTGTAACTGCTATTAGGTATTCAAGTACTGAAGAAAGTTCTACTATTAAACTTTTTATGTTTTGTATACAGCAAAATATATTGAGACACATATTTTTTTCTGTTAAATTAATAAAAATAAAGTACAGGTCCTATTGTTTTTACCTTGATTAATTTTATGCTAATTCGCAATAATATAAATTTGCCAACATAAAGTCTATCACTACATTTAATCTATTAATTATAAATAATCACATAATATAGAAAAATCACAGTTATATGAGATGTCTTACTTATACACAAGACACCTGAACCCGAAGCTATTTCCCATCGAAATCTTCTCATCAATCATTTGATACGTTCAGAAAATCACTTTATCCAGTACAAATGTTTCTGAACTTAGGTGTAAGATGTCAATGAACCTTAGTACTACATAAACAAGTAAGTAATATTGACATTGAACATACAAAATAATATCTATTTGCACTATATAATGTGCTTACCCTATTTTATGTAACGCATATCCTTAAGACAATTCTTATTAAATTAAAATATATACGCGTTAATCATATAACCGTATTTTTTATTTGGAAACTAGCGTGAGCCTCAAACACTAAAGAGCAAGTACTTGAAGTTGAGGGCGCTGCGAGAAGGTTCTACTCCAACAGAAGGGCATCAAAGAGGCTGTTTTTTATATTCAGCGCAAACAAGGACAATTATTATTAGCTACGTTTTTTTCAGTCTT
Source organism: Parascotia fuliginaria (assembly GCA_963082885.1). Lineage (NCBI taxonomy): Eukaryota > Metazoa > Arthropoda > Insecta > Lepidoptera > Erebidae > Parascotia > Parascotia fuliginaria. The sequence goes on from OY720173.1 coordinate 22,147,622, forward strand.
TGAGTACTTGTCTGCGCTATGACCGTTCTTCAAAACATTCTTTAAGGTCAAATAATCGAAATTAAAGTTATCTTCGAACTAATCAAATAAACGCATAGTTTTAACATAAAAGGAAAAAATAATTTTATAACGTAATTTCCTTATTTACTAATGTGATTTTGTTATGTAATATGTAATGTGCAAAAATATATCTCTCAAAAACATGCGGGATAAGGTAAATGAGAAAAACTGTCAAATATATTTTTAAAGAATAAGTATTAATTCAAAAGAGACCTGTCTTAAATGATCAAAACGTCAATAAAAATGTCTATAGAGATAACCCTATCATTGATTCGTGCATAGCAACAGATTAATGTTTAAATGTTAACATTTCTCATAACGCGCAAGATAAACGATGACATGTATTTCAAAACACATAAACATCGAAGCAAAGGCACTGTGAACATTTAATTCCAACTCACTATTAGACTAGTACATTCATAAAGAATAGCGTTTACAAATGCTACAAAACCAGTAAACTAGGGACACACATAATAATATTAATGCAATCAAAAATAATCTTTATCTACAACAAATAAAGTCAATGTTGATAGCAAATGTAATGTTGTTGGCATAGTAGACGCCGCCGAGCGTGTCTGTGGGAGCGACCGACCAAACAATGATGCTTGGAATGTGATACGAAAAAACGTGCGAGAGAGAGCTATGAGGGAACGAGACAACCAATCAATGCTTCCGCTGTTAACATGGGGTCTAGTGATAGTCTCAGGTGGTAGGAACCCATAGTAAGTCAGGTGTGTTATGTATATTTTATCAGATAAGGGGTCCACAAGGTTTCTGTTATGTGACGTATTTAATTCGATAAGGGAACATGTCAAGGGTCATGACTCACCTAAAATTAATGAAGAGCCATTAAGAAACCTTTTGCTCCTGTAAATGCTTACTAATTGATTCAATTATTCAATTTATGAACGTAGACGCACAAGTGATAATTTTGTTAATATAGGGAAATGGATGAAATGCAATCTATGTAATTCGGAGAGTTTAAAATATATTTTTATTAAACAATAGTCGTATGTTCTTAATAAGTTTAAATTGAAAATTAGCATACAGTAAAGAAAAATGGCATGAGGAGATCTGGACTGTAACAAAAATAGCGCTAAACATCGCAAGACTCAAAATGCATTCAAAACAACCAAAATTATTAGTAAAGAGATTATATTATAAATTTAAAATTAAAAACATTTAAAAAACTATTCGTTATTGCGAATAGAGAAAGAAAGTTGGTAGCTACACGCAGAGGAGCGCAGAGGAGAACTCATCCTATTAATATTATAAATGTCCATGTGTGTGTGTGTGAGTGTGTTAGCACCGCAGAGCGCCTAAACGGCTGAACCATGATTGAAAATTGGTATGTAGATAGATTCGGTACCGGAGACGAACATGGGCTACTTTATATCCTAAAACTCGATCTGGTTCCCGAGAGATACAAAACAAATTTTACGCACAGACAAAGTCGTGGGGCACAGCTAGTAGTATATAATTATTACATTTTGAAATAACCGGTTTCGGCAATTATTAATGCTTCATCTAAATAAAATATTTCACATTTGAGAAAATAATGATACGGAAGCAGCTATGTGTATTACAGGAAAAATATATAACAAACAAAATTATACAAATGACAAAGACTAGAGCTATCTAGAAAATTCATTAAAATAGCCGAAATATTAAAGATACAAGCACAGCAGGCAATAACCTTGCTAGTTATAAATTAATTAATGATTAAATACATTAAACGTAATGTATCATAGTAGACTATAAATCATAATAAAGTATTTTAAATATTATGAAACGGTCCACATTTTTGATTACCTTTACGAATAAATATGAAAAATGAAGAACGAATATGATAATTTATGATATTCGTAACAGTTCTTTAATCGCCTTCTTAAAAGCGCTACAAACTACGGTTGCAGAAACCAGATAAGCTTGCATAAACACCAGGCCTTCATTCTTTTCCTCTCTTAATCGGATAGTATAACAATTCAACATGACCTGAAACAGATACCCTTAAGTGTTCTACGACATACGAAACTTGGTGAAGCCTTTTTAAAATGCGTACTTTTCTTCGTCTAAACAAAACAATCCTTAGATACGAGTTAATTAACTGTTACCTGAGTTGTTGTTCCCACATCTCAAATATGTAACCTTGAGTGACATTGAAAAAAGTTCATTGCTTTATAAAAAGAGGTGACGTCTGGCCTGAGAGTAATAATTTTAGAAGTAAATACGCGTACGTATCGCGATGTTGATGCAGCCATCTCCAACAATAACCTGTTCGTTTAATTATAGTAATAGGAGTGAAAGGCTAGCACATAGCTTCGAACAATTTCCTCAACAACTATAACCTACGGTAGAATTAGAAAACAGAAATTGTAGCTAATACATTAATTTATTATCGAATCAACAACCGAATTGTTCTCAATTTGAAAACTGATTGCATTTTGCGCGGCATTTTGTTACTCAACCATTTGTGGCAAATTACTCATGAATACGTTTTCATGATTCTTAACAAATGTACAATGCCTTTGCGCCGAACTTGTCGGTTCACTGAATATTACCGAAATCATTAATTAATTAACACTTTAGTCATTGCGTTGTCTGTTTATCTCAGGACAGGGACAGGCAGATTGATGTCAAAAGAAAAATTAGCACCATACCTAGAACGTCACAATTAACACAATAAATTATAAAAAATCTGTCATCTATGCGATTAATTATCATGATTATGAACTATGAACCTGACATTTTGCGTAGTTACTCTTATGTTAACCTTGAGAACACAATTCAATATAATTGTAAAGGTGCGTAATTGTAAACGTGCGTTTAATAACAATTAAAATTTCAATGCTTGATTCAAATTTTGTGATTGATGTCAATTATCTGCCAGTACAAAATGTTCTATAGGCGTAGACAATAGCACATTACAATGATGGCGCACACAGACACATACAAGTATGAAGTACTTTAGGATTCACTTTACAGATGCTGTGACTTTCTCCGACGACGGAAGTCCGAGTCCAGCCTGGCATCAATTCTGATCAGAATCTTATATGAACATTTCATTGACAGCTTTCTTTAAAAAGTGCCTATGTTTTGTAAGATTACTTTTACATTCTACAAAGTTCTAGTTCAGAATGTCCTAAGAAATGTTAAATTTGTTGGATTAAAATAAGTTAAACAAATTTGAAGAAACGTCAAATCTTTTAAAAGCTACAATTAGCGTAATTATGACGATGGTAAATTACGTAATTGTAAATACAAAGTGCAAAAGTTACAACAACAGATGACCATACAATTGAAAATGGACAAACCACATTGTGCGAAACGAAACAACTAATCGTTGATAAGCCGAAATAAAAACACTAAAAAATCTATAGTGGTAAGTGTTATTTTTTTTTCATAATAAAAAACAAACTTAAGAACCACAAATTTTATAAACAAGGTAAGTAAGACCGAGAATGAGTTTGTGTTTAAAGCAAAACCTAAAACGGTACAAGAAATTTTATAGCTAAATCTTGTTGAGCAAAATTGTCGTGTAAAAAACATTTAATTATTTGTTTTATACTTAATTGTATAAAACAAAAAATCTAAATCGTACAGTTTAACTTTGAATGTAAAAACGTTAAAAATATTTACTCAAGCCGTGATCTTCACCCAGTTTTTCAAGTACAAGTAATTAAACAAATCATTTAGGCTTAAAAGAATCGTATGGTTCATGGAATGATAAGTATTGTTTAGTTTCACTGCAATAGTTTCGGATGTGCAACGATTAGTGTACACACGTATGACAGATGCATCTATATCGAAAGTTCGTTGATTAACATTGACATTCCTTTCTCTAAATGTATGCATTTCGTTTTATCGCACAAAGATGCATTGCAAGATGAAAAATTTGCATGGCTAATGGCGAAACATGACAGGACCTGTAAAACTATGTAATACCTTTATTGTATTTACTCATGTTTGCAAATATAGCATTTGATTGATTTGAAAGATGTCTGTGTATCAGTAGACGTTGTTAATATTAAATCGATAAGACCTGAACGATTACTTTGTTCAGAGTTCAGACATGTGCTGGGCTATATTATTATAAATAATTACCCTAATAAAATCGATTAAATTGGCTGTATTATCGTTATAAAATTATAATGTTACAAATTATTACCAGTACTAAAATACAGCAGTGTAAATAATTTTTAAATAATGAATATAATAATTTAAGCCGCCAATTGAAAATTCATTTGTAAATTTAAACATTTAATTCATAATATTTGCTGGTTTTCAAGTATTGTATGTGATCGAACGAAATCGATACTATATTTAAAAGATTCGTGATTATAATCGACAGTTTAATAATTCTTAGTTTAATTAGTCTTAAAGCTGAACATTAACGAATGTTTAATGTTCGTTTCTTTCGAAGTTATTTCAATAATTTGATGATCTGTTCTTACCTTGGACCACTTACGCAATTGCGCTTGCTGACAACTATTGACACACTATGAAAATATTAAACATCATTACGTGCTTCTACTTAAATAGGTTTATTGTATTTACACTTATTACTAGGTGAATCTGATTATGGTTTATTATGACTGTGTTTGCTATAATTAAGAACAACACCGATACGTATTTTCTGCATGTTTGTATGCAACACTGACTGGCAATGACTGGCCTGTTGGTCTAGTGGTTAGTGACCCTGACTGCTAAGCCGGAGGTCGTGGGTTCGATTCCCATCCAGGACAAACCTTTGTGTGATGAGCATGATTGTTTGTTCTGTGTCTGGGTGTAATTTATCTATAATATGTATGTATTTACAAAAAAAAATGTATATAAGTAGTTTGTCAGTTGTTTAGTACCCATAACACAAGCAAATATAATTGCTTAATTTGGGGCTAGATGGCGCTGCGTGAATGTGGTAGAATATTATTATTATTATTATTATTAACATCATAACAAAATTTCAATTTAACTGGTCAAGTACTTTTAGAGAAATAAGATTTTGAATTTAATATTTTGTTACGATTTACCTATGTATTAATTTTACTACATGATTTAATTCGAACGATAGCCAATAGTTGTACTGTCGATGTTTAGATTGATAACTTCCTATTCAACTAATCTCTTTACAACAACCGTCATTACGTTGCTAAACACTGCTGGTGCGTTATTGTAATTTGTACGTGTATTTGTGTTGAAATCACTCGATACATAATCAATCTACTCATTGGAATGTAGCAATGGTCCGGCGTTTCGCAGGGTTTAACTTAGAGCCAACACTTTTTCTATGTTTTACGAAACGAACTATCGCTGACCTAAATTCCGCATCTGATAATGCGAATTGTTGAGCAATAAAAACTTTAGAAGATATCGTAAGTGATAAAATTATTTAATAGGGCAACGCACTGTCTTGGGAATCGAAGCAAGACGAAATTTGTCTGTTGCCCGAAGCTACGGTAATCGTCTCACTTCCAAAATTTATGATCGGTAACATCTAAGCCTATTTTATGTTAACCTACTAAATAAACTTCCTACTCACGTCATCGTTACATCGTGTACAGTTTGCATAATATTAATAATAAATTTATATAATATACACTTACCTCTAGCCCAACCGGTGAGGACGTTTCCAAGATATGCCACTTTATAGACCGGATCAGGATCACTAATCCGCACGCTATTGGTGCGACGAAGCAACTTTCCAAGACCTCTGGACAGACGTCCTATAGCGCGGGCCGTAAAGTCTTTCCCAGATGCACCATCCGCTAAGCACACCTCCGCTGGCAAGATCGACTTTGTTTGTCCATTTTCCTGTATTTTGTGTGCGATCAGCCGCGGCATTGTGAGCGGTAGTGATTTCTTCTTCTCCGGAGTTAATGTCTTCGCCTGGTTTACACTGTACACATTGCAGTTCTTCCTAAAGTTCTGGCCGTTCGGTTCTTTGGTTTGATCGGTATCATCAGTCTTATCACATTTATCGAACTCGGTTGTTTTAATTCTGCCGTTAAAGTTCTCGTTCAGATTATTATTGTTGTTTAAGTTGTCGGTGAATCCGTCACTGAACCGACGTTCGGAACTAGAGCGTCTCTTCATCAGAGATGGATTCCTAAGCATTATGCTCGTTTCGCTCGAGCTTCTGTTCTTAAGAATGTGTATTTTTTTGACCCGCGTGACTGCACAATCGACCTCGTCGGTACTAACCAGCCTTTCCGTTTTTCCTTCCTCGTCTAGGAAGCGCACTCTCAGTCCATTGGGCTTGCAATCATTAAGCGTTTTTTCAGATTCTTGAAGTCGATCTGATTGATTTTTTGCGCCTGCTTCTAAGCAGTGGCGCTCGTTTTCACTGAGCGTTCCGCGAGCCATTTTTCTTATAATTCTGCTTAGTTTTTGTCAACACTTTTACATTATGAACGAAGTTCTCAACACCAAAGTTTACAATTTTGCAGTTATCGGTTCTTACAGTATTTTACTGTCTGAAGAACGGGAAAAGCTGCTTACACAGAAATTAAACCAGTCACCTCCCTCGATAAATACTAAAACACACACAGAGTAGTACACACCTCGTCCATTAAAGAACGACACCGGTTTGGAATGTAGCCTTCTCCACTTACTCAATGCACTTGTCCGTTTATAAGAGAAACCGTACAAAAACCATGAAGTAGGAAAAGTACGAGTAGTATCACTGAATTTATCGATAGTTACAACCAATAAGCGACTATGTTTATTACACTAATGAATAAGTTTGGGGTTTTATATCGAAAGTACGATCGCAATGGTCGCGGCGCGTGCGCGTGCGGTGGCTCGCAGCGATGGAGTGGCGTGGCGGCGCGCGCGGGCGAGGCGCGGGCGCAGCGGTCACTTGATCCCAGCTTTGATTTTAATGATCCGACTACTTGTCGTCGCGTTAACGTATCGCACCTGGAACAAAACAAAACAGAATTGAGTTCTGTGAAGGACAGAACGACAGGATGTGCAAACTATGACATTAACATCATAAAGCTCTATCTACCTACTTGTTGTTGTTAAAGTAGAGGTGTGTGATATTAATTAGTCGCACAGGTGCGACGGGCGTGCTCTGTTGACACTTAATCAAACCATTACGAGGTACCATTGTAATGCTGATCATATTTATCAGACGAGTATCGCTGTCAATGCACTCCATATATATAGCTAAATCTTATTTGTTTGGGTCATAGTTGTCCATTTATTTTTCTGGTTTAATCTTAGTATTATAATATTACTAGCGAACCGCCCCGGCTTCGCACAGGTATTATGCCGATACTAAAATAAATATACTACAGAATGTCTTTTTAAACAACGTTCATGGTCATTGTTTTCTTTAGAGGCCGGCGGCTCCCGGCCGGTACTGCCGCAACCACTATGTCCTTGCATTACATTAAAAACCTCTAAAATTACCAGTTTTTCTCTACTATATTTTGTACGTATAATACATATAAGCCTTCCTCTTAAATCACACTATCTATAAAAAAAAATCGCATCAAAATCGGTTGCGTGGTTTTAAAGATCTAAGCATACATAGGGACAGACAGCGAGAAGCGATTTTGTTTTGTACTAGGTATGTAGTGATATTTTGCAAATAGAAAATAAAGTTTTCACGAATGTCGGTACTCTTCAAACAGGTTTATTATTTGCTAATGTAACCTATGTTCAAGCCAACAAAGTGCCACGTTCAAATTTTTCCGTTCGTGAGTTGAAGGTTTGAGTTTATTATAAATTTATAAAGCAAAGAGTTGCATTGTTGATTTATTATAAAATAAAAAAACGGTAACTGTTTTTTAATTAATTCTAAATTTTATACAAAAATTATAAAAAGTTAGTACGGTAGTAGAACCCCGCTGATTTTAGCATGAATGAGCCGGATCGTCCGGGGAAGTACTACCCTCTCATAGAAGATCGACTTAAGAGTAGTAGTATCCGTACTACTGCGTTTCGTTCGGTGAGTGAGAGCGCCGGAGGCCCGATTTCCCCCCTTTCCTCTTTCCTCACCTCCCTCATTCCCTTCCCCTAACCCCATTTCCAGCCGCCATAGTGGAGGCCACCATACCAGCAGTTTAAGACGATGGCTTTTGGTATAGTGGCCGCCACTTCTGGATTCCACTGACTGCTTACCATCAGGCGGGGTGGAGTCACTTTGGTAGGCTATAATATAAAAAAAAGGCTTTAACACCATGCAGGATTTCTACATAAGTTCTCATATGTACCACAATCGGATACCTACCTAAAGATCGAATGAAACTTTTGATACCGAAAGCAAAGCGAGGACGGACCTCTAGTTTAGAAAATATGAATATGAACAATAAGGACGTTTTTTAGCTACTGTGATCATTGTATCTCTTGATTACCTTACATTACCTTAGATGCAAACATACAGACGATAAGCTTTTTGTACGTACATCTACAGTCAATGAACACATTCGTTAAAAAAACAGAAACGCTTGAAATAAATACACATCATGCCATAATTTCAAGTATTCCACTCTTTTTGTTGATGACAATGACATCAAATTTTGCACAAGGCAAAAAATAAGATTCACAGAATACTAACTTAAGCACTGGTTTGTAATGTATGGGTATGTTTTGTAACTATTTTAGACTGCCTCTGTGGTACCACCGGGTACTGTGTATGGACTACCGCGCAGAGGTCGTGGGTTCAATTCCCGCTCAATGCAAATATTTGTGTGCATTAACATGTCTATTGCATTATCTGGGTGTTTTTATGTATAACACGTATTTATTTACAAAAAAACTATTTAAGTTTGTATATTCGACTGACTGCTTACCATTAGGCAAAATGAAGTCGATTTGGTAGTGTCTACGAGTGTCTACGACTGCATGTTATTCCCAATCAGTTCGCTCATTTATTAACTGTGCATCGTGTGCGCGCCAACATTCAACATTCATTCACTCTCAACCTTCAACTGACATCTTTTTTCAAGACACACGTTCCTATCAATTATGCAAATTCACCGTTAAATTCAACAATAAAGAAAACAAGTGAAAACTACAAGTCTTTTACTACTTTGGAAGCATCAAGCTTTAAAAGGTAGACTAATATTAAAACACACTTTTTTAAATTGATTAAGCGTCATGCACTACTGATGTTGCTAAAGTTTATCTTCAAGGTTATGTTTTTATATCGATTTTTATAATCGATTTTAGGTGATTACTTACAGCTTTATTTCGTATAACCTTAATAAGATATTTACTGATTCTGATGATTTTAATACTGATTCATTAATAAGGATTACTTCGATTTTAAATTTGTTAGATAATGGTTGGGTTATGTAGATAGAGTAAATAATTATAATTATTATCGTTTATTTATTGTAGCATAAAGGTTGAAGTTCAATTGAACAAAAATGTTAAACGTAAACAAACAAATTGAGAATTGTATTCATTTCTTGCCAGTTCTTCTCACAGCTCTACCTCGTCAGCAAACTGGCTGTAGGTTAATTGGCTGACTTCATGTAATTTTGACTTTTCATAAGCATCATACTTTATGATCAAAATGAAATAAATGCTTCGAGTTTGAGTTCGAATTTGAATTTTAAATACAAATACCCTTTCAGACCATATTGAAGTTTACATAATATTTGTATAAGAAATAATGAAGTTAATGACGGCGTTTTTTGTTGAGACTGTTTTGTTACACTTAAGTAATAGCAAATTTACGTCCAAATATAAAATAACATCTTTGAACCCAAAATCTGCATAAATTTCATCGTTGTTTAAACTAAACGTGATATATCAACATAACTGTTCTTTTACGGCTATATCCTATAAATGGGGTAAGCAGTCTCTATAGACCACCATTTGCTGCAATCTAAACATCCTTTTTTGCCTCTTCAATAATCATAATTTCAAATCTTGCAATTATTACGTATTCCAGGTCTTTAAAAGTATATGGATTTTCTTTAATATACTTAGTTGAGCATTAACTGGTAATAAGAACAGTTTTTGTGGTGCAATAATGGGGCACGAGTCTTCCGCGTGATGCCTAATGATAGTTTGTTATATAACTTGGACAAGGCGATGTCATTTCGAACTAAATACATACTTCCTGAATGACATTTCTGGTTGACATAGCTTTTTGAAACTGTTTACTCTTGGGATTGCCTGTAATGGCGATAGCTTGTTTGTAAGGGAGTGCCTCGCGACACAGGACAAATTACATGACATCTATGCTTCAATGAATCATAATCTTGCTTCAAATGTCGTGGTGTTTTAATGTTTGCTACTCTTATTTAACGACTGGTACATGGTTCTGGTTTTAAATAAAATTAATTATGTACTTTCTAAGATTACGTTGGATATTAGTGAGGAACTATGACGTAAAACAATGTGTGGAACCCTAGACTTGTACTGTAAAAAACAAACTTCCCGCTGCTCTGCTCCCGTCACCATTAGCGTGAAGTTACATAGCCTATATATAACCTTTCTTAAGAACAAAAAAAATCAAATCCGAGATTCGTTCCAACAAACATACAAACTCTTCCTCTTTATTTAATAGTATAGACAGGAATTGGCTATTTACATTGAGTAAGCATGGCGATCAAAGCTTAACTGTAACAGCACTGCATGTGAGACTGAGTGAAAGAGACCTTCGTACTGCAACGTACTGTGTTCTTTCCAGTTCAAAATATCAGACAAGTTGCAGTAGCCTTTGTGCTAAGCAGTCGCTGAGTTGTGTCTGGAACATGAACGCATCTTTACGTATAGTGATGTGTTATCAATAAGTTACACAATGCGTACTGCAATACTATCTTACAAGCTACTAAAACCACAGCCTCGCATTACGCTCCGATGACGCTTATTTTAATTATATGACCACTAGCTGTTGCCCGCAGCTCTGCCCGCATGAATGTCGGTTATATCTCTGTTTACATTGACGATTTTTCATACAAACTTTCATCCCCTATTTAAGCCTATTTTAAGGTATTCTTTAAGTCATTTTTTGCAATACAAGATAGCCTATGTTGTTCCCCGATGTCTTATCTATCTCTATATCAAATTTTATCAAAATCGCTTCAGTGGTTTAAGCGTAAAAGCGTAACAGACAGAGTTACTTTCGCATTTATAATATCAGTATAGATTTTTCTAAATATGAAACTCTCGTGTCGAGTTAGTACATAACCTAACTTCCTCATCGTTGAATTATTGACAATCAACGTAAATAAAAAATTACAAGGTTCATTATGATTTGTCTTTTTGTACGTAATTAGTGTTTTACTAAAATTTATCAGATAAAAAAAAAATCTCATTAACGCCTTATAATCTCTATGTAATTATTTTTAAGTAGAGGCTATGCAATGTAAGATTCAAGATTTAAAATAAGTCGCTGTGGTATGTCGCTTATTTCATTAGTTTTTTCTCGGTAGTAGATCCACGCTGGTTTTAGCATGAATGGGCCGGATCGACCGGGAAAGTACTACCCTCTCATAGATGATCGACGTAAGAGTAATAGTATCTGTACTATTGTGTTTCGTTCGGTGAGTGAGAGTGCCGAAGGCCCAATTTTCCTCCTTTCCTTTTTCCCCACCTCCCTCAATCTTTCCACCTACCCCGCTGCGGCTTCGCAGAGTCCCTGGCATTGCAGGAGCAATGCTAGGGACTCTGATTTGTCCATAAGCGACAGTTGCCACTTACCATCACGTGGGCTGGATCGTCTGCCACTGTTGGCAATAAATAAAAAGTTTAGAAGTCGTTGTTAATTTGAAAAAATAAACCTCTTTAGTATTTTTTTATACAACTTAGGTGGCAAAGAAGGCTACAGCTCCACTATTACGTGGCCATCGCACCATCAGATCTGGTTACCATAATTAATGGCTGTAGTTACGTTTTCTACGTACAGCTAAATAGTAAATATTTCTAAAAGAAAGAAAACAAAGCTCTTGCCAAGAAGAGCGAAGAAAGAAGGCGGATATCATAACCTGCTACGAGAATGAACTTACTTAGTACGTAGCACCACGGTCACCGACCCCGCGCTTTGTAACCCATTATCGGTATTTAGTCCTAATTAAAACCGATAAAATGTTAGCCTGTATTATCGCCGTAATACTTAATTAATTACCAGTCACTAATACGATATTACGGGCGTTTTACAACCTATTAATCGTTTACGAGGGCTAAATGAAATAAGCAATGTACAGAAGGGTTACAATACTTGCAAATTATAGACGTACTTACATTTCTATGTAAGTAAGTACGTACGTACTTATTGTGTTCTGTCTATCAATTGTATGTTTATAAAACCCTGCGCGTTAGAGAGTTCATTTATTAGTAGGAGAGGGTTTTTTACAAAATAATAGAAAAAAAAACAGACGGATAAGCCTTATTTTATTTTATTTCCACGTCCTAAACACTCATGTTTATTGCTTGCAATGTCATATCAAAGTTATTCTCTATTAAATGACAAAGAATCTTGTGGCTGGTTTGTGTGATATGCTCGTGAACTGGCCCTACTAAAAAGCGCTATGCTAATTTCGTCATAACTTACTATCGCCTATCGAATCTTGGACCTCAAACGGGGCTGGTAACATAACTTAGTTTAATACTTAGAAAATAACCCTCAGTTTCTGCAAGGCTGATCAACGAAAAATTAACTAATCAACATTTAAATCTCATGTGAAGTACCAATTGGGTTGCTAAAAGCATGAATAATTAGTTTAATTTGATCTAATTAGTTACTATTTAGATTAAATTAAACTAATTATCTTAAACTTATTAAAGCATAGATAAATTAGTTTAATTTGATCTAATTAGTAACTAATTAGATCAAATTATCTGTGCTTTTAGCATGCTTTTAGGTACATCACATGTGATTTAACAGGTGGTTAGTTAATTTTTCGTTGATCAGCTTTTTAGAAACTGGGGGTTACACGCAATGTTGGATATACATTTATAGCTAAATTAGTACAGCAAGCAAATGTGTATTAATTTCATTTAATTGAATCGTGTTACAAGTTGTAGTTACAGTGTACTGTCGTAACACTTTGATATTGTTCACATTATGTCGTAGAACGCACTGGTAACAGTGGATTGTTCGTGTAATGTGTAACTCACGTTTCCTTTTCAGTTTGAGTTTGGCACTGACACGAAACGTAGTAAACGTGTGGCAATTCTATTTAACTAATGTTTGTTCTAGACGTTGGTTGGTTCTATTTAAATAACGTAGCTAGCATAGCTAACCTTCACTTGCACTCTCTTCACTATCTCATTATTACAAACGTGAATGTTTGTATGGAAGTTTGTTTCTCTTTCAGGTAAAAACTACTGAATGAATTTGAAACTTTGCTATGATATAGTTCATACATCAGAATAAGATATGGGATATAATTTATAAAGATATTATTGTGTTAATTTTTATGCCAAGCAAGCGTAACTGCCGGCGACAGCTAGTAGCCTATATTCATGTTAAATATAATGTATTTTGCCTTCGTGCACTGGTTCGTGCATATGTCCTGTATCACCGGATATACTTTTATAAACACATAATTAGAGACGCTGGTAATAAATACATATAAATCAAATAAAGTTTTGTAAGAATCAAGCACAACCTCAAATTTAACTGTGCTAGTGAGGCATTCTTTAAAGTAAAATGTATGGAATTGACATAAGCTAACGCCAACATTATCGATATCTTATGTCAATCCCATACATTTTTTAATCTATTCTATGAATAGAATAGAAATCTATGCCACTTGTCTGTGCCCTCTGGTTTATTCTGCTGTACAATAATCTCATATAATTTTTTTTAATAAGTGTTAGGCGACGTTATTTCATAATAAAAAAAAAATCTTTATTGTCACAAATAATACATCTTTTGACCTCCAAACTTAGTATAAATTTGTATTATGAAGGTTTTAAATTTAAAATACACATAATATTGTAAAAATAGTATATTGTTGATGAGCAAAAAAGACAATGAACCTATCCATATATCTACGTGCTTACCTACTGTTCATTATGTTTTCAGTACGTACCTAAGAATTATCTCCACCTGGTTTATTTTAATTAAGTATTATATAATATGTATTATAAATTATAACTAATGACTGTAAAATTATATATTATGTAATCCGTATAAAATTATGTAGCTATGATATAATTAATGTGTATTCTATATTATTCTAGGTATTATATCTATTTTTAGATTTTTAAGCGCTGCAGTGCAATCTTCTACTATTATTTCTACAAAAATGTATTAAAAAACTTTGTAAAAATATGTTTGGAAATCTGCTAAAATAAAATTGCTTTTCTGCTTTAAGACTGCCTATTGTACATATTTTAGTAATATCTTCAAATTAAAAAAATAAATATTTGCTTTGACCCATTTTTTTTTAATTTTGTAAAAATATGTTTCAAAATCTGCTGAAAGAAATTGATTTTCTGCTATAAGACTGCCTATTAGTACATATCTTAGTCATATCTTCAAAATTAAAAAATAAAATTTGCTTTGTCCCAATTTTTTTATACGTGTATATAATATACAGAGTTTACACGACGGTTTGATATGAAATGAAAATGGAGCTGTTACTAGTCCGTATAATAATTTCAAATTAATCACAAAAATGATTTGAAGAGAAATAAAAAATTAAAATTTTCTAACAAAATAAATAATATTTTAGTAGTAACAAACTAATACAACATTAATATGACAAGTTCACTGACCTGTAATGAGCGGCAACGTTTATACTTCGACGTGGATTATGACTTAAGTCAGTGACCGTTTTACGTACTTACAGAGTGTTAAGAATTAAAGAAATTAAAGAAGTAGTCCTGTGTCTAAACTATTGAAGATATTTAGTTGATTTTTTCGTCTCGCTTTATAATGTCACATACTATAAGTAATTGCATTTAATATCATACCATCGTATACACTCGGTGTACCACCGTATTTTAAAAGGTAGGTTATAACATTTTGTATATAATATTGTGTTATGTACACTCTATTTGTTTAGACCACGTAATCGTCACAGATTTATTCAATACAGAGCTCCAAG
Organism: Parascotia fuliginaria; assembly: GCA_963082885.1. Taxonomy (NCBI): domain Eukaryota; kingdom Metazoa; phylum Arthropoda; class Insecta; order Lepidoptera; family Erebidae; genus Parascotia; species Parascotia fuliginaria. Next base: position 22,162,705 of record OY720173.1, read on the forward strand.
TCTACGGTATGTACCTACTATTTAGTTACATCACAGAACGATAATGTCGTATGAACCTTGACCCCGTCTGCCAACAACTCGTGCAATATAAACCATTGCAGAACATAAATAGGTACCTATATGTGTCTTACGTGTGGCCGTGAATAAGGGACGGATTGACTTTATTAATAGTTACATATCTACATAATAATAGTAATAATTGTCTTCTTCTAAGCGTATCGACAGCGACACGGGCGAGTTAAATCTGTGAGGGCCAATATGCTGCCACTAACAGTGCGTTGCCTGTAGCGTTGCACAGGTCCATGGGTGTACAGGTGACAGGGCACGCAGGGCAGGACAATAAATGTGCCATGGTCTAGGGAGAGGCCCCAGACCATGGCACATTTATTGTCCTGCCCTGCGTGCCCTGCGCCACACAAGCAAGCTATTTCCGAGCTATAGCCCCACCGGTTCATGTTCTCTTTATTTCGGCCGAGTTGAGTTCAAAGACCTTTCCAGACAATTTCTATAAGCGCAGTCGCAGCGCCACTATCTGTGGCTACGACAGTGGCGCTGCGACTGCGCTTCTAGAAAGTGTATGACAACTAATAGCAGTGGCACGGCTAGCGCACCACAGTGGCGCCACTGCAGCGCTTCCTCACGTCTCTAATTTGAAGGCGCTCTAAGTGTAATTGTATGTAAGGGCCTTTTCTCCGCGTCTAGTGACTTTTAGTTACGTCCTTATTTCTCAACCTCCCGCGTGGGTAGGTGTACCATAAAAGATATAGCGACTTATTCCTTTTCATGTAACGGTAAGTAGGTACCAGCCTCTCATTATCTACTGCAGGGCAAAATGCCTCTTTTCACACAGAGAAAACACATGAACATTCGTCACTTGTTTTCTTTCTCGTAGAGATCATACACGAGACTTTTTGCATATTTCATCACACCCATAGCTCTTATATATATTATATCTATATTATTTTATGAATCTGCATTAAATACTTTAGCGCTTACGTCTGTCATGAGAATCAAAAGAATACCCCAGCTAACTTAGTCAATATGATGTCCCATTCGCTGACAAGGAAACATCCGTGAGAAGAACTATTCAGAAAATTATAATATTGAATGAGATGCAATAATAATATTATACAAAATAATAAATAATCGGAATTTTGAGTTGTTTCAGCTTCCCACAGTACTTACATTAATGCGGAAATGTATTTTTATAAAGTCGGAGTGTCGTATACTTGTATTGTATTTATTAATAAAAAAAAATCAACTAATTTGTGTTAAAAATGAAGCATAATTTATATACTCGGTAGTCAAATTATTGTTAAATTTGTAGTTAATTTTTGTTGAATTTGTAGTTATTTTTTTTATTTGTAGTCAATTTATATTTTAAATTAAATTGTTAAATTTAATTCTAGAGTTGTGTTTTCTAAGTATTGTTTTTGCGTTGTTTAGATACGAGTAACACAGTCAGGTTACGGTTACCATCCCACCAGGGTGGGCTATAAGTTTGGGCTCACAGAAGTTGTATAAAAATGAAGTAAAAAGTTACTTCTCTTGTACTATACTGGGGGCCTATAAGCACCCCATATTATTAGTATTATTAGAATCTTACTTTGTTTTGTCTTTTTCTTTTGTATCATTAAAAACAAGGATGGAGAGAAAGTAAGGTTGTAATTAAATTGCTTTATACGGTTATGGTAGGGAAGCTGCGGAATATGTTATCTAGCTAGTAAAATTTCATAAATATAATTACCTACATTTTTAAAACAAAAAATAATCTCAATAGCTACACAAAAAAGTACTAACTCCGTCAATTTACCACGGAGATGAACAATGGGACATTACTTACATCGTATAATGTATTTAATAACTAACACAAAAATTCATAAATATTATTAATAATGTAAAATAATGATGTAACCTACATAGAGGTTACATCATTATTATGTAATAAATAAAATTGTTGAATAAAATGACTGCCCTGTTGGTCTAGTGGTTAGTGACCCTGTCTGCTAAGCCGGAGGTCGTGAGTTCGATTCCCACCCAGGACAAATCTTTGTGTGATGAGCATGATTGTTTGTTCTGTGTCTGGGTGTAATTTATCTATAATATGTATGTATTTACAAAAAAAAATGTATTTAAGTAGTATATCAGTTGCTTAGTACCCATAACACAAGCAAATATAATTGCTTAATTTGGGGCTAGATGGCGCTGTGTGAATGTGGTAGAATATTATTATTATTATTATTAAAATCTTAAATGAAGGACACATTTATCGGTCGGACACATTAGTCGGGCAATAAGTAGGTACTTATTGCCCGACTGTCGAAGTCAAGAAAGATAATGTTTAAGCGTATGTATCTATATATGTGTATATGTGGGTATGTATGTCTATTTATTTGGCACGATCTACAGCCTAAATGAATTGATGGATTTTAACAAATAAGGTGTGTTATTAGATTCGATTGATTGTTGCAGTGACTTAGGGTATATAAAATTTTAATGTAGCGGCACGAAAAAAATGGGTTGCTTACTTTTCAGTTTATTTTAGGCAGACGGGCTTTTTGTTCTCAAATTAATATTATTTTGATTGTTTTTTAAAATAGTTTTAGCTTTATTCTTAGCAGTCAGTTTTTTAGTGCTTAATATTTTATCTCAAGTCAAACAGACTAATAGAATAAGAATAAAAATAATTTATTTATCAAGTTTACAAATTACAAATTATCTTATTCTTAAACAGATGCCAAGCAAGGCATCCCTGACTTAGATTTACTTAAAACATAAAAACTTATAACTTGTGTAACAATTACATACCCAACTGTCTTGATTTCAATAAAATAAAATCCCACATAAAATATTGCTAAGTAAAATGGTGCCAAGACAAATCGTAGGTACTGTCAAAAAGTATTTAAATCTTAAATAAGTTTCTAACTCTACACACCTTTTTTCTTTTCGTGGGAAATGCATTACGAAGGCGGACTCTCCGACCGCACTCAAAGCGCGGCTAGCATACCGACTACAACCCACAGTGTTCCTCCAGACGGCCAGAGTGTCGGGGTCACGGAAGACGCTCGCGCATTCATCCGCGACCCCAACGGGCCATGGCCCGCTCACCAGACGCAAGCGGGCTCCGTCCGATTTGGGGGGCCTAGCCCTCCTCCCTCGACAGGCGCGTGCGAAACACGCGCACTGCCGTCTCGGGCCCGTTTTGTTCGAGCGGCGACTGCCCAATCGACGCCCGCAGGACACCTCCTAACTCGGCCGTAGAGGATAGGGAGAACGGCGCGTCGCAATACCGACACTCCATTTCCCCTGCGGCCCCACCGCGTCCGCAATCTGGTGGTTGCGGCCCCACCGAGGCCGCGGAAGGTAGGGAGAGCGGCGCACCGTTATACCGGCACTCCTCTCCCGCCACGGCCCCGCCACTCCTCAGCCACAGTGTTGCCGTATCAACACCGCAGCCCGACCCAGTTGCGGTGCCGCCCATACAGCACCGCAACCCATCTGAGCTGCTCCATCGTGGGCTTACCACCAAAGCCCATAGGAGCGGCGCCTTCTTGGGGTTCCTCTAAGTTTACCGTGGTCCTGGATAACCACGGTTACTAATCCCGCCACCACCCGCCACGTACGTTACCCGCCACGACAAGGCGAAAACACCGTTTGGGGTAGGAGGTAACTCTACACGCCCTAACTCTACAAACTCTACATCTTAGTCAAAATACTTGGAAGTGTCGCTCTGTCACATGTTCGTAAGATGTAAAATTTATTTACTGTTCATTACTTTTATACAATAGTTATTGTACTTGTAGTAAAGATTAATCACTACGCTTTCTCAAGGCGAATTGGCAATTACAGACTTTCAAGTCCAGGTTTCCTAACGATATTTTCCTTCACCGTCAGTCATAAAAGTCCAAGATAAGCTTAGAAACTATTTAAGGTTTGAAAAATCACATTAGTACTTGCCCGGATTCGATCCCACTACCTCGTATTTACGAAGCCTTATTGAGTTTTAAATTGTTTATTAATCTCTAATAAATAAATTGATACCCACAATTTCACATTTAGTTGGTAGTTCACAGTTATATCAAATTGAGGGCTATTTATAATGTTCACGCGCACTTGAACGTAAACACTATTCAAAGTGAGCCTCGTCACGATGTTTGACAATGCGGTACCGGCGGGCGAGGGCATCACCGTACAATACGTGACGTACTAGACCTAAATAAGAGCTCAGAAGGCATATTAAGCTAACAACAACGTAGGCGTTGGCTTCTGTCAATCTCATACATTTTTAATCTACTCTATGAATAGAATAGAAATCTATGCCACTTGTCTAGGGCGTCAGATGCGCCACGGTATTGTAGTGTTATATTTAACTACTTATATCGTAGTTATATACCTGTGCAACGCTTTTGTGTATTTTTATATTCGCCTAGTCACTTTGACTCCACTCAGATGGTAAGCAGAGATCTAGAAGAGGTTGCCACCATTCCAAAAGTTATTGTATCAAAATGCTGGCATAGTGGCCTCTTGTGCCTCTACTATGGCCGCTTTAGTAGATAACCCGGGATCAAAATTAGATGGGAACACGTGCATTGGTAAATAACTTAATACTTTCCGGGACAATAAAACATCTATTGTCTACAGTAGTGTCCATGAAAGGGTTAAGCTTGAATTGAGCGACAAAAGTATGAAGTACCGTTGAGTTCAAAATTTGCTGTGTTGTGCATTTTTTATAATAAACAAATCAATTTTGCGTCAAAATTTCCAATAATTCTTGCCTTAGCGCACCATTCTTGTCTTTCCAAGACACTTGCTCGATCGCAATCATTTAAGAATAGTGTTGTTTAAAACGATGGCATACATCACGACTGCCTCGCAGGTTACACTACGCGTTGAGACAACAAGCGTGATATGAATGTAAATGTAACATTACTGCGCATACGCATTTGACACATACACATATTAAAATAAGACAATATCAGGATTATATAATATATCAGCCTTTTTTCTGCAGCTTTCTTTTAGCAGACGAGCTGACAGCCTTGTGATGGTAAGTGGTAACTGTCGCTCATGGACGGCTCAGAGTCTCCGGTATTGCTCCAGCAATGCCAGAGACTGCAATGCGAAGCCGTTGCCTACCGTGAAGGTAGCGGGTTAGGTGAAGGAATTAAGGGAGGTGGGGTAAATAGAGAGGGGTGGAAAGATGGTCGTTGATGAACGAGTGCCTCTTCTATAATTAAACTCGAAAACAGACTCGTCAGCGCAGTAAGATGATATTAGTATGTCAGTATTGCTTGTTGCCTGTTAAATTCCCTAACATGCCTCTTACGACACACGCGAATAAATGGAGAAATTTTATATTCTGAGCTAGAGACCTTGTCCAATTATTACTATTATCACAATATTAGTGTTAAATGTTTCTGTGTACCTTATAATTTTCTTTACTAACTACCACTAACTAACGCTTAACTATCGCTAACTATTCGTTTGGTGAGTGAGAGCGCCCCGTAGGCTTAATTAGCCATTTCCTCCTCCTTGTCGGCAATAACTTGTGTTAGCTTATTTTCTGCAATTCTTAAGATGGCCATTTCCATAGCCTACGGTAAACATTTAACATCAGGTTGACTGTACACTTGTGTCCTTAAATAGTATAAAACCTTCTTCTTGTTAGTTCTCTCATGGTTCCACTTGTCAGTGAATGGACTCTAGGCAAATTAAATGATACCTTATTCTGGTTACTAAGACGTTTAAAAGTATTATTTAAATCTTCTTAATAAATAAATTTAAAATATTTTTATTTGTTGTAATACTGAATTATTCCAAGTTCGACCTACTAAGTTTTGTCCTAAATAAAAAAACCTGGTTCGTCCCAAATAATATGCTTTCTTTGTCCCAAAATATACCTAATATTAATTATTTTATGGCTGCTTCGCCCTATTTTCAATTCGGTAAGCTTGTAATGCTTATTAATAAATAAATAAAAAATAATAATTACAAAAAAGAAATGAGTTTGAGCTTGAGGATGCAAGTACACTGCAATTACAATAAACTATTGTTATGAAGTTTCACCAAGTGCAAGTACAAAACGGATTTCCGACGCAGTTACAAAATTTTAAGCAGAACTTATCGACACCTACGTTGGTAAGTACAATCGAACCAACTGAATCATGATCCACTCTGTTAATAGTTCGCTTAAAACTGTCAAACTTATAAGATCCTTCGTGTATAATTTTTTAATATTTTTTTTTTAATATTCTACCACATTCACACAGCGCCATCTAGTCCCAAAGTACGCAATTATATTTGCTTGTGTTATGGGTACTAAACAACTGATATACTACTTATATAATTTTTTTTTTGTAAATACATTCATATTATAGATAAAATTATACCCAGATACAGAACAAACAATCATGCTGATCAGGCGAAGGTTTGTCCTGAGTGGGAAACCACGACCTCCGGCTTAGCAGTCAGAGTCACTAACCACTAGGACAACAGGCCAGCCCATTCACTTAGAACGTTTTTAATACTAGCATAACAATAGTGTACTTAGTAAAATATCAGTGTTGAAAAAATAAACTGTGTTCAGGCAAAATTCGTCCTACGCGTACTTGAATTTAGAAGGATTGGCAAAATAAGCTTATGGAGGGTCATGATTCAATTGGTTCGATAGTACAGAGTCTGTCCCCAGTATAAGCCACGTCGCTTCAAGGAATCGTCTGCAGAACCACCGGACATGCGACATTGTGTATCGCATAAAACAGTAAAAAACAAAATTGTTGCGTCAATTGTCTCATCAGTATTCTTTAATGTATGTCATACAAATCGGTTGTTTTTCCTTTACTGGATGAAGAGCGTGTACTTTAAAATTGTCTAAAAATACATTAGACTAATCTCTAATTAAATGCGCCCGCACTCATCAAGCGACCGTTACTAATGATGAATGACTTGTATGTTTTATTATTTAGATAATATTAACTATTATGATATAATACAATGCAATGATACAAATGAATTTTGTTCCCACACTAGTTCAACATAGCAGATTAGTATAAAACAAATTGCAAAACCTGATGTTATATCTATATACTACCAACTGATAAAGGTGAGACTGCCATGCAGGGTCAGCTAAAGTAAAAATATTTTTGGGAACTGAGAACAGTGTTATTCAATGTCTATGTGTGTGTGTGTGTAAATGTGAATGTAACTGTGGAAAATTGGTAATTGGTACGTAGATAGATTCGGTGCCGAAAACGGACGTATGCAATTTTTTATCCTGAAAATAGGTCTGGTTCCCGAGAGAGTCATAACGTATTTTATGCGCGGGCGACGACGTGAGGCAGATCTATTGATATCAAAAAGTGTGAAAGCCGACTAACTTATTCCTATTGAGAAAGAAATTGTCTGTTTTATTTTAGCGATCACATATAGAACCTATTATTTCATCCGTTTAGAATATAAAACTTCATGCCTTCCTGAGTGCTGAAGCTGCTTGAAAATTACGTAGACATGTCGGTAGACATTATGTCCCGCAGTGGACGTTTGGGCTGATATTATGCTGATAAAGTAGACATTCCTCATAAACTTACTGTTTGCTCCGGTTCTATACAAAATAAATTCATACGATACCTTTAAACATTTAAATTTCCCGAATTTCCATTAGCGAGATATTTTTGATACGGGTTCACGGTCACCGCGAACAACCCGATGCTCGACCCCTCTATTTATATCGTTTTTATATAGAACTAAGAATTGAATATATTAGATACTAGACGGCCGCCCTCGCTTCGCTTCGGTATCGAAAGTTCCATTCACGACAAATGCCTACGGAAAATATCATAGCAATAGTGACGTATTGCATCGTTCAGATTTACGAAGGCGCTTCAAATATTGAAATTTAAACATAACAAAATATGGCCTATAATACCCGTCATATTTGTAGCTTTCTAAAGAAGTAAGATTTTTTTAAATCGGTTACGTAGATCTTGAATTAAATCAAAACAAAATAACAAACAATCATACAAAAAAAAACATACAATTAATAACCTCCTCCTTTTTGAAGTCGGTTAAAAAATCAAAACTTTTCTCTATGTAATGGTAATCTGTATTACAGGCTCGCGCCTATTTCAGACATCAGTCCTCTCATAAGAGAGGACTCTTTAAATGAGGCGCTCATAGCTCTGCGTGACCGCACGGTGGTAATGATCTTAGCGTCGCCGTGCTTCGGAGAGCACGTTAAAAGTCGGTCCCGGTTGTTACCAAGTTGATAACAGTCGTTAGGTCAAGTCGGATGCGTCTATGGGCGACCTGAACAAATCCTGACACTACGTTGACCACTAACCACTCGATATTTGATTTTGAGTTAAGATTTTTTTTATTTAAATATGTACCTTCGTTAAAAAATAACTACAGTATATACGTCACTATCTCCATGTAGGTATAACTACAGATCACCTTGTCACCTCGCCTCACAATTACCGTGAACACAGTGCACAGTCCATTGAGATCACCGCTTATGTAACGTGTCGGTTATATCACACCTACAATTAGTTCTACACGAAAAAATAATTTGAAAGACTAAGTAGATAATTTCATTTTATTATTTCAGTTCCGTTTAACAGAAAGAATAGGTGACTATAATAAGGTTATATTTAGAGCGCAACTAACGCTGATTATAAGGCTCAGGCGCAAAATACCAAAATATCAAAATACCAGATTTGCAAATTAACAGATTGGCAAAACACCAGAAACGCAAGATAAACAGATTATGTACAGTTGAAAACAAATTTTAATTACAAAATTTAAATTAACTCTTTCATGGTCACTACTGTAGACACAATAGATGTTTTATTGTCATCACGGCCATTTAAGTTTACTGTCCCGGCAAGTGTTAAGTAGACACTAAAGGATAAAAGTCAGAATTAGTTATTTTTACTTGGTGTTTCTTTAGTCTTTATAGTTTCTTTAGTTTCACGTGGGTGTCTACGGCAAGAGATGAAGTGATTCCATATTCTTTAGTAGTGTATCACTAATCTGCCTGTTATGCATGATGAATTTTTTTTTTTTTTTTTTTATAGTATAGCCTACCAAAGTGACTCCATCCCGCCTGATGGTAAGCAGTCAGTGGAATCCAGAAGTGGCGGCCACTATACCAAAAGCTATCGTTTTAAACTGCTGGTATGGTGGCCTCCACTATGGCGGCTGGGAATGGGGTTAGGGGAAGGAAATGAGGGACGTAAGGAAAGAGGAAAGTATCAAACTCCTTTTTTTAAAAAAGATTTGTGTCTAGCAGTGACTTTTTTTGTAACTCTTGCTTTAAATAATTTATAAATTATACATTTTTGTAGTCAAGATACGATTTGATATTTGTGTTTACGTCGCGTGACGTCTACGCTCTAGACACGAAAAGAGAATCTCACAGTAATACACTCGAGTAAGAGAGTACCACCTTTTCGTATAACCCGCGAGTGTATTAGCCGACTGAGCTTAGAAGAAATCCATACTAATATTATATTTGCGATAGTAAGTCCTGTCTGTCGGTCTGTCTGTTACGCTTTCCTACCTAGTGCGGATATAAATCGACAAAGACATTTTTTTTTTGATCACACGGTTATTTCTCTTGCACAGCAATCAAATTCCCACTAACGCGACCATGTCAGTTATTTAATAGCTGGCATGGTCGCGCACTGAGAAATAATTCACTTTTAAATACGTGATCTTAACGCGACGTACTTGTCTGCGAATGAGAAAATTACCAACGATATTAATATTAATAATAACACAACGCCATCTAGACCCAAAGTAAGTATTTTATATGTTTGTGTTATTGGTTCTAGAATGCGGATATACATGCTTAAATACTTTTTTTTTGTAAATACATATTCAAATATTTGCACTGAGCGAGCATCGAACCCGCGACCTCTGTCTGCGTGGCAGTCCATACACAGTACCACCGAACCACAAAGGCAGTAAAAAATACATTCAATTATATTTGTTTTTCAAGAGTCTGCAATACGTACCAATTAATTAAAAGACAAACAAATACAAACAGTACGAGTATAACAATTTAATTAGTCCTCAATACTGAGCTTGTTAAATATGTTATAATGAGTCGGTGTAAATTGTTTCAACAAACGCCAGTAGTAAGTTACTCAGAAGCACAATTTTCATGAAACAGAGTAATTGCTTTCCCTATTGCAATACACGAAAACTTTCCTTATGTAAATATGTCTTTTAGGTGAATAAATGCAGACGATGTTCCTGTTGACATTACGAATGATTCCTAAATATAAGGACAATGTAAATCACTTTTTACTAACAGACACACAACACAGTAGTAGATTTTTGCGAGTGAGATCGACCGGAGATTATCGAAAGTATAGGGTGTTTAAAACGAGCCCATTAACTCTCCTTTCTTTTTCTTTTGCCCCTTTAGGGAATAATCTCCTTAATAGTTAGCAGTGACATCGCTTTAGTTTTTATGTAATGCGTGAAGAACGTAGCTAGTGATTAGCGGTCTATTTTTGTCCTACTGCCGAAGTCAAAAAGGGTAATGTTTTGTATGTATTTATGTATATATGTCTATTTTTTTGGCACGCTCTACAGCCTATATAGCTTGATGTATTTTAACATGAGGTGTCATTAGATTCGTATTGATTGTGGAAGTGACATAAGATTATATAAAATTTAAATGCAGCGTTGGCAAAAAATAAAAATGGCTTTCTTTTTTTCAGTTCGTTTTAGGCAGACGGGCTTTTTGTCTTTTATTTAATATTTTGCTGTTAACACGAGCTAAAACGCACATAACAACTGTCAAACGCAAACTTTCACTCGAAAATATATTCATTTTTGTGACATGTATATCTCTCAATTCGGCTTTGTTACTCACTCGTAGAAGGTAATCGAAGTAGACAGTTCAGATAATTGGGTGTCGGGTGTTTTCTTTCATGGAACGAAACGCAGTATGGATCTAGGAGTGCGTAGATAAAATCATGTGTCACATTAACCTTGTCTTGGCATTGACCCCGACATTGTTAAGAAACCTTGTGAAGTCCAGGGAAACTTGTAAGTTCGTAATAAAAAGTTCTGCGTATCATTTTACTGGTATCCTAATAAGGTAGGAAAAAAGGCGTGTAATATTACTTTTACAAAGCTTAACAGAACTTCTCTTTTATTCTAGCTTTTCTTTTATGTACAGCATTTACGCTATCAAAAAAAAACATAAAGAGGATCTAGAAGACCTTAGATCTTCTTTTTTTATAGTAGGTAATGGTTCGGTTGTGATTATTTATTATTGTCTTAATACTAGGGCATATTACGATCAGGTTATATACCGTTGTTTTCCATCGATATTGTTAAAAAATATGAGCCACAACTCTTATAAATGTATGAATAAGTAATACATTCCTCGTCAATCATTCGTTTGTTTGCACGCGCTAATCTCTAAAACTACCAGTTAGATTTGAAAAATTCTTTTTGTGTAGAATTTTCCTCGAGAAAGGTTATAGGCGTTGTAACATCACTCTACTAGTGATGGGAGCAGAGCAGTAAAGATGTGGGTGTAACCGCGCCGCGGAAAGTTATCATAAAATAAAACAGATCCTCCAGGGTATCAAATACAGGGTATCCGGACGGAATAACTCATATTTTATCGATCAGACTTATAAAACCATATAATCTGCGTATATCTTGCAGCTTTTTGATTTACAAAAACAAAACCAAATACGAAGAGAATGCTACACTTCAGTGTTAATAGACTGATTGGTTTCCCGTTCATCTAAACTTTTGCAAGATAAATAAGATAAGTTAATAGTCATACATCACAGACTTCTTCACAAGTTTCTCAAGTTGAAGTAGTAAGTTAAACTAGAACGAGTGAACTGGGCGAAACTCGGCCGACAGTAGTTAGCGCCGGGTAAAAGTTTTTTTTCCAATGTCCACCTAGTTAATATGTAGATCATTACGAAACTAACAAAAGCTTCTTTTGAATAATTAGTAACAGAAGATTGGCGCTTCAGTGTATTCTCTCGAGATAATAAGATCTAAAAATTGTTACAAACACTCACTCATCCACACATAAATGCAAGCTAAACTTTATGTTATAGAACAATCATATTGCAATTCTCCTATCTATATATAAATAAATATTACCTGGCCGTCATCAACTCACTGCCTGCAGAGAAAAGGCCTGTACGTGGGTAAGAGTCTTTTTTCAAACAAGAAAAGCGATAAGGACAGATTACTAGCTTTCAAAGTAGATTGGCAATTTCAGATTTTTATACTTCAGTTCACATCACGATATTGTCCTTCAGCGCGCTTCGTAAAATCGTAAGAAATGTGTCAGTACTTACTTGCATATGACGGCAAATACAAAACGCAAATCATTATGAATCCAGTTTGTCAGATAAAAGGCTCTCTGCCTTCAAATATCGAGTAAGTAAATATTGATTGTCTTATTACTAACAGATACTATGCTGACGCAAGATTTTATGTGTATAATACCAACAAACAAAATTATAATAGTGACAGATAAATACGTTTTCCTTATAGGACAAGGCTATGTATTTATAATAAGCTGATAGTAATACACAAAATGACATATTATTTGTTTATTATTTTACCTATACTGACCGCAATACACAAATAATTCCATTACTTATTATATTATTAAAATATACCGACAAGAGCTAAGCTTTTTTATGATAAAAAATAAAGTATTATACGCCATGACATTACTTAATCATATTTAAAGGAATCATTAATTTCGTGAGTCTCTACTCTTCAAAAATGAACGGTTGCAGTTTTTATCATCATCATTGACCCTGAGAAAGGCAATTAAAATAATCGACTTCACCCCTTCAAAATAGCCCGAGTTTATTCACGTTATGTTCGGTTATAATCGCGTAAAATATTTTCCCCGCTCTGATATTAACTCCGAACCGAATACGTACATCCAAACGCCCATCTATATCGATGTATGAGTGTACTACAACGTGCATTGGTTATGTAACTTCTACAGAACATTTCAACATATAAGTAATATAAATTTGACTGGCCTGTTGGTCTAGTGGTTAGTGACCCTGACTGCTAAGCCGGAGGTCGTGGGTTCGATTCCCACCCAGGACAAACCTTTGTGTGATGAGCATGATTGTTTGTTCTGTGTCTAGGTGTAATTTATCTATAATATGTATGTATTTACAAAAAAAAAATAGTGTATATAAGTAGTATATCAGTTGTTTAGTACCCATAACACAAGCAAATATAATTGCTTAATTTGGGGCTAGATGGCGCTGTGTGAATGTGGTAGAATATTATTATTATTATTATTATAATTATGTAAAGTTCGAGCGTAATCAGTGGTAGTTTTAAAAATATAGTGTACTTAAATATATCAATAAGTATTTTAGATAATACTATTGCTTTAATTATAGTGCAGTAATTAAGGAGATCGCTTTTGTAAATCCAGAAACACATGATGGTTTTGAATCTCTGAAAGACAATAATAATTAAGAAGCTACCTATCTTGAGGTTTTATCTGAACTTTTATGTTATGATCTTTCATAGTGCTCTAATTTAATCTCATTTGAAAAGGAGAAATAAAAATCAACCAAACACTTTTACGAGAAATGTTTTCTCTAGCCCAGAGCGAGCTTCAAAACCTTACCAATAATAGAACGATAATCTAAACATTAAACGTCTCGATTACTTGTGTTACATAAACACAAACATACAGGGCTATATAATGATATTGTTGCGAATAGGCTTTCCTCATGTTTACAGCCACTTCACTAAGGTACACTTCATTTAATAGACAACAGCTTTACGACTTAGACAACAATACTAGTGCGATACATTTGTATTCGAGTGGGAACAACAATGAGGGAAGGAAAACATAGACCGACGGGAGGACGACAGTGAGGAAAATAAATTGTTCAATACGTAGATTACTGGGAAATTTTACGCTAGGAATGTGCATTTTTTTTAAAGTCGAAAGCACTGAAGTTTTAGTGTTCAACGAGATTTCCGACTTAGGTATCTTTTGAATTTAGCTGGTAGTAATGGCTAAAGCCAGCATTTTGAGATCGTTTGCGCTTTAGTTGTTACTACCTTTCCGCGGCGCGGTTTTATTCGCGCCTTTACTTACTGCTCTGCACCCGTCGCCAGTAGCGTGATGTTACATAGCCTATAACCTTCCTCGAGAACTGGGCTATCATACGCAAAAAGAATTTAACAAATCCGACTGGTAGTGCCAGAGATTAGCGCGTTCAAACAAAAACAAACAAAATTGTCCGCTTTATATAATAGTATAAAGTATAGATTGGTTTGGCTTAAAACAGAAAGAGAGTATCTTTATTAGCCTACTAAAATATCTCTACCTGACAGAAAGCAGACAGTGGGATTCACGAGTGGTTCACACCATTTCATCTGCCATCATGGTAAATATACATACGAAGAAGTGTGAGATTCGGATAATTAAAGTTTATATGATATAACTTACTTTTTACTAAAGATATTGCATTCTTATCGATTTTACTACTGATTGCATTTTTTTTATATTAGCCTACCAAAGTGACTTCACTCTGCTTTATGGTAAGCAGTCAGTGGAATCTTGAAGTGGTGGACACCATTCCAAAAGCCAGACTACTGGTAAGGTGGCCTGAGATGCTTTTTCACGCCCCGCTTAAAGAACCCAGGATCATAATTAGATGGGAACACATGCGCTGGCAAAGAGATCCAGACCTTAACTGAGTGACAAAAGTATGAGATGCTAAAAAGTTTGGTTCGAGACCCTTTAGATTCCACTGTGAAAGTTCTAGATTTTAAGGTAGAGGGTGGGATTAATTCAAAGAGCTCTTCAGAACATTCTCCGTGGTAAATGCGATAGAAGACGGTCATTGAGGCGACGTCTATACGCAGCTGTATCGCACGCGAACGCTCGACGCAGGTCTTAGTGTTAATAAACAAATAATAGATAGATGGCATCATGACGAAGTCAGACAAGTCTGTTATTGAATCCAGAGCAAATTATAGCTTATTATTATTTAAAGAAAAAGCAAATGAAGATGTTTACATGAACGGAAAAAAACAAGTCATTACCTTTGTTATTTAATAAGTAAACATACTATTGACTATTGATGATAAAATATACTGTTATTTGTTTATGAGGTTAGACAGGTGATACAACAGATGTTTTCATATCGGGATTGTCCTTGTTTTATTTGTTTAGGTAATACCTCAAAATCTATTCTACTATATGTACTCAATCATAGTTTGAGTTTTGTTACTATGCCGATTGTTTATTATACCTATGTATGGTGTTTAATGTTTATGCCTTCTTTGTATGGAGAGGCTTTTAGAGGGAATATATCGGAATCTACATCCTACTATTCCTACTAATATTATAACTGCAAAAATTTGTGTGTGTGTGTATGTACATGTGTGTTGGTTTGTTACTACTCAGCGCCTAAAAGGCTGAATCGATTTTGATGAAAATTGTTATATAGATTGGTTCGGTGCCGGAGTGACGTAAGCTACTTTTTATCCCGAAAATCGGTTTGGAAACCACATTTTAGGAGCCGGCGATGCCATGGAGCTCAGCTAGTTATTATAGATATAAATACTTTTTACACTATCCAGTTTGTTGGCACAGTCTTTATCAAGCTACTATACATACTAAATTCTAAACTTCCCTATCCTTCCTATTCCTATCCTCCTATATCCTATATATAGAGTTAAGTGTATTGCCTGTGTCACTTTGAATGCTACTTACAAAAATTGTATTAACCTGGCGATTAAGAAGAGTAGCCTGAGGTTCTTGCCAGTTCTTCGCATGCCTCTACTTCGTCAGCGAACTGGCTGTAGGTTAACTGGCTAACATTTTGTAAATTTTAACGTTCATTTAATTAACCTATATGAATAAATATATTTTCATTTTCATTACGTCTTATAGCTTACAGAGAGATTAAAACTGAATGGGCTAATGTCAAGTGTCTACAAACAGCACCTACCACCTTTAACGTTCACAGGTCAGATGCTCTTTTATTTACAAGAGAAGTGACTTAGCTAAAACTTTATTATTATATTATTATCTTGTAATATCATTGTACAAAATAAAACAGATTTTTCGAAACAATCCCACCCACATGCCCATCACTGTGACTCATGTAAGCGAAGATTAATAATAATAATAATAATATTCTAAGACATGCACACAGCGCCATCTAGCCCCAAATTAAGCAATTATATTTGCTTGTGTTATGGGTACTAAACAACTGATATACTACTTATATACATTTTTTTTTTGTAAATACATACATATTATAGATAAACTGCACCCAGACACAGAACAAACAATCATGCTCATCACACAAAGATTTGTCCTATGTAGGAATCGAACCCACGACCTCCGGCTAAGTAGTCAGGGTCACTAACCACTAGACCAACTGGCCAGTCAAACTAAATGTGATAACCAATACGAAACACCGAGCTTTGACACTCGGGAGTCCCGGGCACTGCTAACCTACTGTCTTGGACCCCGCAACGAATTTAATTAGAAGTAAAAAGGAGAAATTGGAAATAAAAATGTCCACTTTCCTTCATTGCAAAGCGGAAGACAAATTTAATCTGTATATGATTATGACCTATTAAAAGAGAGCACCACGGACAATAATACTAAGAGACTTAAGTGAACTATATGTGATTCCAGGAATATGTATGGCAGAAACACTTAAACGCACGGAAATTCCCTACCCTAAACTCTAGTTGACACAAGATCGTCATAATAAACTGGTCTTGATGTATGTAACTTGTAAACAGATGTGTATATTTGTCAATTCGACTTGTATGTTTACTAATTCCAAATGTTTCGTAGCGAGAACCAATTTAGTTTCAGAAATAAGTTCAATTTAACATGAATCTATGTTATTATAATAAAAAACCCCTTTCAGGCTCTGATTGATTGGCCAAAATTGATTTTAAATTTTTATTTCATAAAAAAAATCTGCATCGTGATTATTGCTGTGATCCGTGTTTTTTTTAAAATCAAATATTTAATTTTTGTTCATTTATTCAAGGATAGTAGACAATATGTTGTGTTTATAAACTATTGGTTACTACAAATGCTCATATGAACTAATTGTTACGGTAGTAGATCCACGCTGATTTCAGCATGAATGGGCTGGATCGTCCGGGGAAGTACTACCCTCTCATAGAAGATCGACTTAAGAGTAGTAGTATCCGTACTACTGCGTTTCGTTCGGTGAGTGAGAGCGCCGGAGGCCCAATTTCACCCCTATCCTCTTTCCTCACCTCCCTCATTCCCTTCCCCTAACCCCATTCCCAGCCGCCATAGTGGAGGCCACTATACCAGCAGTTTAAGACGATGGCTTTTGGTATAGTGGCCGCCACTTCTGGATTCCACTGACTGCTTACCATCAGGCGGGGTGAAGCCACTTTGGTAGGCTATAATATAAAAAAAAAAAAAAAATTATGAGTAAACACCTTATGTTCAAAAATAAAGTACGATAGCTACAATTACAAATTATATTAACGTAAGAATTTATTTATCCTTTAAATATTTTTTACATATAAGTCCATTAGTTCTCCAATATACTTCATAAAACTCTTTTGACCTTATTCAGTTTGAGTATTACGACGGCCATACATGAAAAATGCTGAATATTCATAAAAAGAAGTATTATCGCCACCCACCATATTATCGATGTCATAATCGTTACCGACCCGTACTCGATCCGATTCTCATAACTTACATATATCAAACCGGTGAACCCTCGTATTATCAGCAGTATCATTTCTCCCGGGAATTAACCGACCGCGACAACCGATTGTTAATAATAATAATAATAATTGTTGACATGTGGGATGTGGATTCTGCTGTCATTGTGCCGATAGTCATTACCGTGAATGGTTTAATAGCAAAGAGCCTCGACCACACCTAAAGAGGCTCGCATTAGGTGGATGGGTCAAGGGCCAGATCCAGAAGGCTGTGCTGCTTGACACGGCACGTATTGTTAGGAGGTTCCTCTCTCTGGAACCCTAACCGCCGGTAGCTTGGACTTTGTCTCGTTGGCGGTGGTAATCTATTTTTTATATTTTTAAATGTGTATTTTTGGTTTTTGTGTATATTTGAAAATGTAATAAATATGAAAAATTATGAATAAAGGAAATAATAATAATAATATTCTACCACATTCACACAGCGCCATCTAGTCCCAAATTAGGCAATTATATTTGCTTGTGTTATGGGTACTAAACAACTGATATACTATTTATATAATTTTTTTTTTGTAAATACATACATATATTATTATAGATAAATTACACCCAGACACAGAACAAACAATCATGCTCATCACACAAAGGTTTGTCCTGGGTGGGAATCGAACCCACGACCACGGCTTAGCAGTCAGGGTCACTAACCACTAGACCAACAGGCCAGTCGATTGTTAAGCGTAACAGTTGGATATTGGTTTATGAGCAGTGAAGGGTTAACTACTGTTATAACCCTCCACGGATCGTTTCCGATTTTCCATCGTTAGTTTCCTAGCTTTCCACTAGAGGGCGTCGCTGTGGGCAGTCGCTCGGAGACGCAATCAAGCGGTAACTGTAAGTTGTTTGTTATTAGCATGTAATCGATGTCAGATATAAGTATAGTGCTTTCGGTGACGAGGAAATCTTGTTACGTATTATTGAACGTATTTTGTCGTTGAAATCATAATCTATGTTTGCAATTTTGATACTTAATATTGTGGGAATAATAATAATATCACAACAACTACACACAACGCCATCTAGACCCAAATTAAGCATATATAGCTTGTGTTATGGGTTCTAGAATGCGGATATACATACTTAAATACTTTTTTTTGTAAATATATACATATTATATTATACATAGAATGGAACTATACCGTCTCTATTACCAAGTAAAGGTAAAAATTTAGCTAGGTATATTTATAGGTTTTAATTTTAATTCTAGTTAAGTACTAACGTACATTTTTAAAGAATTTTACAGAACTAATTACATTATGATTTAAAATTTACATTATAATTTTAAATTCGAACGCATAGGTATTTACAATTTAAAAAATTATGAGTTACATTTTGCCAATACTGCTTGCAAGACTAACGTCTTACTTCCACAGAGTTTCATATAGATATAATTAATTTCATTCCTAGAGATTTAACACATATCATAACTTAAATGAAGATAAGAAATGTCGTATTTCTTAAATAAACAAACGATTTGTGTTTACAAGCTCCCATATGATTCAAAGTTCCATACCCTACTCATTTGGGTACAAAAATTTAACTTACTCAGTACCGAGACAATATCATTAATTATATATTTTTTTTAAGATAAATCTATACTTATAAAAATGTACAGAACTTATTCGTTTGTATTCCCTAATCTCTGAAACTAGCAGTCAAGCGGTGAAAGGTTATTTTAAAATAACCTTTCTTATACATACAAACCAATAAAATACACACTCTTAACAAATTAAATAAGTAGTAATATTATATTATTTTTTGCGCCGACTTCTTTCATCTGCATTGTTACCAGTCAACTAAATATTTCACTTATTTCATAAATATTTTCAAGACAATATTCTTATAAGAAAATTTATAACTGCGTTGTTAGGTAATTGTGTTATTGAGTCTCAATACGTCTTGTTCTTATCGTAAGTATCGTTCAAATTACGGAATACTCCTACAATTTCCTTAATTTCTTTTATATTCACAACGTGTTCATGGCAATTCTAAAGAGCCGTTTACAAGCTCATTTTCTATCATTATGAAGGAGGTTTTTTTTTTGTAAAGCGTTCTTATAAACTCGGAGATTACTCAGGCGGCGTAACACGGAGAAAATTGCTTTTGTTATAAAATACACCTGCTCAAAGAATTTTTGTTTCATAAACACGTGATAGAATTTTAAGTTATTCCAGAATTTTTGTAAGCGGTTTGTTGTTAATAGCGTGTCGCCACAGCTTTCATGAGTGTACAATATACCTATGTACCTACTGTATGTTTTATTATACGGTAGTAGATCTACACTGGTTTCAGCATGAATGTGCCGGATCGTCCGGGGAAGTACTACCCTCTCATAGAAGATCGACGTAGGAGTAGTAGTATCCGCACTAACTGCGTTTCATTCGGTGAGTGAGAGCGTTGGAGACCTATTTTGCCCCCTTTCCTCACCTTCCTCATTCCTTTCCCCTAACCCCATACCCAGCCGCCATAGTGGAGGCCACCATACCAGCAGTTTAACACGATGGCTTTTGGTATGGTGGCACCACTTCTGGATTCCACTGACTGCTTACCATCAGGCGGGGTGGAGTCACTTTGACAGGCTAATATAAATAAAATAAAAAAGAGAGTGTGTACTCATGTATGCACGTAAAAAGTTATACTTCTTTGGCGTAACAATCCAAAAATACCAAATAATAACACAACGCATACATACATAAATATACATAAATAGCATGCAACAATAATGAAAAATCATAAAATATAATTAAAATGAAAGAAAACAAAAAAAAATATTGATTAGATAATAATGTAATAATTTATAATTTGCAATGTAAATAAATTATACATACCGGTAATGCACTTAAAACAGTATATTAAAACCACTTTTACTACTAATAATCAAAATAAATATTTTTACTGATAAATGATCAATAAAAAATATCTATCACCGTTATAAATATAATTGAATTGATATAAACGCCAATATATTTTTTATTTATTCACACTGATTATTTGTACTGATACGACACACAAAGGTTCGCAACTAACTTCAAGGTGTAAAAGGTTCGCAACTAACTTCAAGGTGTAAAAGGTTCGCAACTAACTTCAGGGTGTTGCTTTTTTAAGTCGGTGTGCGCGCGCATCGTAAAAATTCACTCTCATCATTTTTCCAATCGCGCCAAAAGAAGTATAACTTTAAAAATATATATATATATATAGATACTTTATACATAGGTTTTATATTAACCTACCAAAGTGAGTCCACCCCGACTGATGGTAAGCAGTCAGTGGAATCTAGAAGTGGCGGCCACTATACCAAAAGCCATCGTCTTAAACTGCTGGTATGGTGGCCTTTGGCGGCTGGGAATAGGGTTAGGGGAAGGGAATGGGGGAGGTGAGGAAAGAGTAAAGGGGGAAATAGGGCCGCCGGCGCTCTCACTCACCGATAAAACGCAGTAGTACGGATACTACTACTGAGAGGGTAGTACTTCCCCGGAAGATCCGACCCATTCATGTTGAAACCAGCGTGGATCTATACTGCCGTGTAATAATTCAGTAACATTATACAGATAACTGTAAGTATAGGAATCACGAAGAGTGTCGTTATCTATCTCCAGATTGACATTAAATAATTGTTTTAAAGAACATTGTAAAGGATCTGGTACACTATGTTGTAGTAAATTTTTATTTCTTTGTATCTATAAACTTGTCACGATGTACTTTGTGTCCTATTATTGGAGGTCAAATTACACTGTAACCGAGTGTATAAAAGGCAGCGCATCCTATGGCGCTGGCTCTACTCTTCTTCTGATCTTCTGTTTGGCCATCGAGACAACATCGATTGACATCTGTGTTTTCGTTTGTCATTTTTCTAATCACATTTAATTTGTTAATTAATTCAGTATTTATCAAAATATAACACATGTTCTGTTATCGCGTTATCTTTTTAGTTTAATAAGAATCAAGTACACAAGAATATATCTGTGAAGTCGCCTGACGTAGGGCTTGTTCCTAATGAGTAAGCTAATTTTTAAAAAGTATTCTGCAACATTTTTATAACACTTAAATCTATACTATTATTTAAAGCGAAAGAGTTTGTTTGTTTGTTTGTTTGTTTGTTTGTTTGAACGCGCTTATCTCTGGAACTAGCAGTCATATTTCGAATTTTTGTGTATTATAGCCCAGTTCTCGAGGAAGGTTATAGGCTATATAACATCACGCTACTGGCGACGGGAACAAAGCAGCAAGCACTTGTCAGTTAGCTACTATGCTGTCAGTATGACATAACCTTTATAGCACTAATATAAGCTAATCTAAAGTACTTAATATACTTCAAATTTTCTTAAATCTCAAGACAAATATTGCGATACAATCTTATACTTTTTATTTCGTTAAAATACAATTTACTAAGTGTCTCCGCCCACTCAACTTCTTATGAAAAAAGTTTTAAATACCTAATTTGTGTTAGACGTTTTATTAGTACTACTCTTATTTCAAATTATAAGTGGTGAATAATTTGTCGGCATCGTTTTGTTCCAGAGATTTTACTCAGCTGTGAAAAAACATACATACATGTATAATGTAATCTAGAATTAGAATAGAATAAAACAGAAACCTTTTATTGTACACCAATTATGACATGTGTTAGTATAGGAACTTCTTGATAGATTATAAAGATTGTCTGTGACGTCTGTCAGTAAAATATACGAGTTATAATACGTACCGGTTGCATTATTATTTATCCACTCCTATTTCATATTTATAACAGTTGGCGACGAGGATAAAAATATATTAAGATGGCAAATATTATGGTCGGCACCTTGTCGACATTTAACCACGAGGTTCAAGATTGATATATCTATAAAGAAAAGCTAGAACAATGGTTGATAACGAATGACATCGGTGTGGATACAGATAAAACCGGTTCAAAACGTAGAGCTATTTTACTAAGCAATGTTGCCGAGTCCACATACAAATTGGTTCGCGATCTGGCTGTACCTTGAGCTATGAAGAAGTGACCGAACTTTTAGATAGGCACTTCAAACTAAAAAAGTGCACATTTGCAGAAAGATTCAAATTTCACAACGCGACACAAAATGGCGGTGAGAGTTTGTCGGAGTGTCCGAGGATTAGCGGTGCACTGCGGGTTTGCGGTGGCACAACTGGATGAGGCGCTTCGTGACCGGTTTGTACTAGGAATGGAGGCTGGACCAGAGATTGACAAGCTGTTTACCAAAGACATGTCAGAGTTGACCTTGGCCAGATCTATAGAAATAGCTGAAGGTGTTCGCAGCGCCCGCTTGGGAGCTAAGGAGTCTTTACAAAGCCAGGACCTACGTACTCCCTTACAGTTGATGAAGATGACTACGAGCGGGACGGACACAAAGGAGTCGAGGTCAAAAAGCAGCGGTGATATTCGGACGCTGATTCGCGGGCTGCTACAACGGAATCTAGTTTCAGTAACAACGGGTGTTCGGCTTGTGGTTATACAGGCCATCAAGCATCAGCATGTCGGTTCGCGCGTTATAAGTGCAACAACTGTGGTGTTCAGGGCCACTTAAAACGAATGTGTAAACAAACTGTAAAAGGTCATAATTATATCGAGCACTGTGAGGACGGTGTTGATGACGGTAAGGATTTATGTTGTAATATTCGTACCATCCGTTCGAGCTGATGCAGGAATCTATCGTAGTAAATAATGTGAAATTATCTTTTGAGATAGATACCGGTTCCCTAGTAACTGGTATATCTGAGCAAATCTTAGTTAAAATCGATTAAACTAATTACCTAAATTCTTGACAGAACTAATGGTATTATATGAATTGAATAAGTACATAGGTACTTAATTTAATTTGATAAGCATATTATTAAAAAACAAAAATCCCACCTGCCTAAAACAGAGTGAAAAGTAAGAAACCCATTTTTTTCTTGTACTGACGCTACATTGATATTTTATATACCCTATGTCACTCCCACAATCAATACCAATCTAATGACACCTCATACGTAAATCCATCAAGCCATTTAGGCTGTAGAGCGTGCCAAAGAAATAGACATACCTACTCACATACATACATATATACATACATACATACGCCCTTCTTAACTGCGTCAGTCGGGCAATAACAAAACGCGGATCACTTCATATGGATAAAATTTGAATTAGCAGTAAGTAAGTAGATACATTATATTATGTAAGTTGGCAGTGTGATCGCGCGCTTTAGAATATTCTATAATATCTTTCACACTAATATAACGGTCAGCAGCATTAAATAGGTACTTGTATTCTAAAGGAGACCTTACTACAGTCAACAATCCGCCTGTAAAGTGTATTGACTATGGTCTTTGGGAGAGACTTATGTCCTACAGTGAACATTAGCCTCTGCCAGACTTCTATCGATAAATTTACGTTGAACAATCATATTATTTTACATTCATGACATTCGAATACACACGTAAACAAAAAATATTTATCAAATACATAAAGTACAATTATTTAAGCAAAAATACGAGATATGTATCCTGTTGCCGACAACAATCAGGATGAATTTAAGACAATATTTTATTGAATAAAATATTATTATTGAAGTAACTTATCTACCCACATTTCTTGAGAACAAAGACAAAAGACAACGACCTTAGAATCATATATTATATCCTTACTAATGCTGTATCAGATTCATTTGCTATCTGCTCCCATTTTCAAAGCTATACATCGTAATGATCAAAAAGGTTTATAGGTTTTTGAGCGCCTTGTTGATGTACTGCAATTGCGTTTTTCTTGAAATAGACGAGCATTACTGAAAGCAGTCACTTATAGGATATTATGCGCAGATGAATCATAAACGGTAATAAGCTACTTGGCTTGTTGTAGAATAAGACTGTGGAATCAATTCTTACACAGGACAAAACTTTTAAGTGACTTTAGGTGTACTTTGTGTCCCTTATTTCTACATTTAAGTATTGGCTTCAATATTTCGTATAGAGAATAATCAAAGCATTCAATATTTAAACTAGTTTGCTCCAAATTTGGATAAGCTTAAAATACGCACGGAATATTCTCAAAACTTTTTGGGTTTCATCTAAAAAGTTCGCCCTTTTCTCATCAAATAGACAGTTTTGGAAACATCCATATAACTAAGTCCCTATACATACATTATGTATTTTCTTATTCTACTTATTTTATTTCAGTTCTATAGACTAAAATATTACTTCATTTTATCCTAAATTTCACACGTTCCTACGCACGCAGACAGTCTCTACTCTTTATTCTTATTTTTTTTATTTTGCTCTTTTAATTTATAAATAAAATTTTTGATAAAATGTTTGTTTACGACAGTTCAAATTAATGTGTAGTCATAGAACGACACAGTCTACCATTGTATTTGTTGTGTAGATACTATTAAGGCTGAACACTGTCTCTCAAGATACAGGTTACCCTAGTTTGAGAGGCAGGGTTAAATTTATTGTACAGTTTTTGAATCATACAACAATATGAAATTGTAAAACTTAGGTTATATTCACATCTGTACTTACTTTTTTTTTGAAAAATAAATTATTATGATTATTATTATAATTTACTGTGCACCTACTTTTGTAATGCTTATAACATGAAGTCCACTTGTATAGTACATTACGTTCAATAAATAAATATTTATATGTTATCTATTATGCTATGAAGCCCTCGCACATCTGCTCGTGACAGTATAAGTTCCCATCACACGGGCATTGATGCCGATAAAGACCGACATCAAAGGCGTTTCGCAACTATATCGACAGTAAAACTGTGCTTATACAAGACTCAAACACACATCACTGTTTTTGATACTTTGAAAGTTTTAATATATAGAATATTCAATGTCTGATACAAGCAGGCAGTGGCATTCAAAAATGGAGGCCACTTATCCAAAAGCTTCGTCTGAAACTACTGGCATGGTGGCTTAAAAAACCCATGATCTAATTTAGATGGGCACACTTGCGCTGGTAAACAGTTCCAGGCTTTAATTGAGCGACAGAGTAGGTATGAACGGCTAACCGTTTGGTTCGAGACCCTTTAGATTGTACTGAACCACATAAGGTGGCATTTTAGTCCCGCATAAGTCATTCTGAATAGACATGGAGAGAGTGGGGTTATTTTAAAGAGTTCTTCAGAATACTCTCCGTGATTTTTCTTTAATTTTCTTTTCTCAGTGGCTTAAATGCATTTTCGCAGACAATCTAGCTGGTACATTCTGGTTATTTACCAACTCGACACGAAGAATGGACACACGTGTGATTGTAATAATTTAATAATTATTATGTCAAAAATGTGAATGGCAATATTTGTTTAAAGTTATAGGAACAGTTATTTAACTAAGTGCCAAGCTTATTAAAATAACCTTGGGACACTTAGGTCATATAACAGCCGTTATAAAACCAAAAAGACAACTACACAGATTATATTGTTGCTATATAACAGATAAGTCTTACACTGTTTCAAGTTATATTACAAATACATACATAAGAATAATGTTACGTAAAGGATGATATGAGGAAAACAGATAACAATATCTAAACACATAGCTAAACTACATACATGGTCTCAGTTGGCAACAGAGAAAGAAAGAACACACACACACATACACACACACACACACACACACACACACACACACACACGCACGCACGCACACACACACACACACACACACACACACACACACACACACACACACACACACACACACACACACACACACACACACACACACACACACACACACACACACACTCCAGTTGAAAACCAGCGCTAGGTCCTGATTACATAGGCCTAGCACATGCTGAACTGGACACCCGTTTGGTGCAAAAACGAGGTATCAGTTGTTTTGTATAATGTGTGATGAATATACCTAAATAAAACTTCCTGTTTATATACATAATTATCTATAAACTTAGTTTTTCAAATGTATTACTTTGCATCAAATAAATGTTTCTTTCTTTCTTTAATACAAAAGCTTTTAATCGGTTTTCAATTGTGGCACAAAATGTACTACGGCCTTCAAAATAGATTATGTATAGGGATTAAATCGATTGCCACGTGTATGGACCATCACTCACGAATATCTCGACCGATTTGACTGATTTCATTTTATGAGCTAATTGGCAAGACAAGTTTCATAAAAGAGAAAATTTAGAAAAATTCCAAAATTCTAATTATCGTTTACGTTTACTTGGTTAAGTATTTTACCCTATGCGACAGTGTGCCATATAATCAAATCTAAGCTTCTAATAAACCAAATTTTCTAACACATTGAAATCAAATAAGATTTAAACAGTGTTTTCAGGAAGCTCATTTAGTCACACTAACCAAGAGCCAATTATTACGTTTTATAAACAACACATATAATTATATGTGTTTGTTTATAAAACGTTACAAACTGAACTGTAGATGCCTTTATCTAAAATACAAACTTGATTATCTATTCTAAGTATCAGCACGTGTTTAAATTTCACTCCGGGGAAAGGGCTCCTTCAAGATACTGCGCTACTGTGAAGTGTATAGCAAATATAATTCGTTCTACATAATATTTGGTTAGATGCACGACGCTTAGAAGATCTGTAACATCGTGAACATCTCTTCAAATATGTTTTTATTTTACAGTAATTGTTAAATCATAATGTTTGTAAGAAGGAATCCTTTGTAGGCTCTATTTATTGTACTTGTATTATTCTTAAAGGTATAAAATACATAAAAAAATAATACTACTGCTTAAACCAAATAACGTACTAACACTTATTGGAACGTTTTAAACTTTACAATGTGTAGTAAAGCGCTTTTATCCAAATACATGATTTATATCGCTTTAAGAATAATTTACATAATGTAGGGTTGTTACTTTTCCGAGGAGAAATCAAAGAAGTTTTTCATATTTTGTATCCTTACCATTTTAAAGTACCTATTAGTATGCATTAAACGAGGCGAACTAAGCAGGGACACGAACACTGTCCTCTGTTACCTAATTGGTTGTGCTAAATTTTAGGACTCCTTATTTATAATATGTACTATCTATTTATATAAAAATGAATCCCTATTTCCCTTGGTCATGGTATCACGCGTGAACGGCTAGATCAATTTCGTTAATCCTTTTTTTGTTGTGCTTGTTATTGTCAGGAGAAGGTTCTTATGAAAGAAAAGCTAAGAAAATTTGTGTGTGAGTAGATTAATGGTCCCTTCATCTTGACTCACACCAAAATCTACGTAACCGATTAAAAAAAACATCTTTAGAAAGCTACAAATAGGATGGGTAACATGGGCTATATTTTGTTATGGCTTTTGTAAATCATAATGATACTACTGTCACTATTGCTATATTTTTTTTAGGAGTTTGTTGTGACACCAAATGAAACTTTTGATACCTAAGTGGACGTCTACTATTTTATATCCGTATAATGATAAGGTTTTCTCCTATTGTTTAGTAGTTAAGTCCATCAGGGACGACGGGGCTACGACTTAACATCGCTGGCTTGTTAGCAAAAAAAAATAAAAAAGATAAGTCTCAGTGTCATTTCCTTCGAACAATCTCGCTACAATTGGACAAATATTTTTATTCCTCCATAATTTTGTTACAAAGTACCTAAATCATAATGATTTGTAGCGATAGGTACTTAATTAATGTAGAAAATCAATCTTCTTACTGCAGAAGTTTAATCAAATTAATTAAGTTAGTATAAATTGTTTTGTGAGCTCGTTAAAATTACTCAAAGCTTTATCGGCCCTTAGTCATAATTATGTTGGTAGCTGGTAGCACGCAGTACAGTAATGAGGGGCTCGACTTGCTCAAACAAAGCTTCGTAATACTCGGAACAAGAGGTTTACAAAAAATTATTTTATTTTTTATGAATATACTAGCTTTCTGCGCTGCGGTTTCACCCGCGTCTTTGCTTACTACTCTGCTCCCATCGCCAGTAGCGTGATGTTACATAGCCTATAACATTTCTCGAGAACTAGGCTATCATACGATTTTAAACTCCGACTGGTGGTTTCAGATATAAGCGCGTTCAAACATACAAACAAATTCTGCCGCTTTATACAGAGTGTATACGACGGTTTGACATTAAATGAAAAGGCAGGTGTTACTAGCCCATATAATGATTTCTAATTAATCACAAAAGTAATTTGACGAAAAACAAAAATTTGAAATTATCCAACAAAATAAATAATATTTTAATAGTAACGCAGTAATACACCATTTTATTATGACAAGTTCACTGAACTGTAATGAACGGCAACGTTTATCCTTCGACGTGGATTATGACTTATGTCAGTGACCGTTTGACGTACTTACATAGTGTTAATTTTTTTTTTTTTTATTTGTCCTGTGTCTAAACTATTGAAGATATTTAGTAGATTTTTTTTTGTCTCGCTTTATAATGTCACATACTATACGTAATTGCGTTTAATATCATACCGTCGTATACACTCTGTATAATAGTATAGATATAATATTAAGGAATCTTCTGGCAAAAACTCCGCCGCTTTTAGTGCCCAGTAGCCATGTTTTATAGTGGAGTAAGTTTGAAACAAGTTCGTTATTAGTCGCACCGCGTCGCGTCGGACGAGAACCACTCAAGTACTGAACAAGTCACAAATTGAACAAGACGAGCTAGGTATCTACTTCTTACAAAGTAGATTAATATGTATTATGACGAACTAACGCGACAGTATATGTACCTACAGTAAAGTTATGTAATAAACATCTTGTAACAAGCAAAATATAAAAAACTAAAAAACCCGCCTGTCTAAAACAAACTCAAAAGGAAGACTACTGACTCTACATTGGAATTTTGAGTTATTCAGGTCTGATCCCCTAGATCTGATCTCCTGAGATTATTATTATTCTTTAATTCCGTTCTGATCCCCTGAGTCTTTTTGACAGGTAAGTACAGTCAAGAGAAAGCAGTTAATGTATTATTTAATTACGAAAATAAGAATAACACAATGAATACAAACCTTATGACACCTTATATGTTAAAATCCGTCTAACCATGGCTGTAAAGCGTGCTAAAGAACGTACCCACATACATACATATATTATATATCTACATACATACATAGGCTAAGAATTTTCCTTGAAAATTTTTTAAGGAAAAATTAAATGGAAAGTTAACGTTAAATTAACAAAATTATAAGAATATGGAATATTATGTATAGTAATAAATCCACTATCCTTTTTTTATGTCTCATCATCAGCATCTTGAACTATGGTAAATATCTTCCTTCGGGAATGGCCTAAGTCTCCAAGACCTTCAGGCTGTTATGAATACACAATATTACTACTACCTCAACTATAATTCACGCCTCAATATATCATATAAGATAACGACGAACCTACAAAGTGACACATGAAACCTCGCAATAGGTATTCAAACTACATATTATTATATACAACGCAAGTTAAACTCTATTGACTTAAAAATAAAGTTGCAAGTTGTGTCAACTCATAACGGCTGGGAGACAGCAATATGAAGAGCGCAGTGGTGCCCATGGCGTTAAATTAAATTCGCCGACATTCATTTCATTTCATTCGACTGGCCTGTTGGTCTAGTGGTTAGTGACCCTGACTGCTAAGCCGGAGGTCGTGGGTTCGATT
Source organism: Parascotia fuliginaria (assembly GCA_963082885.1). Classification (NCBI taxonomy): domain Eukaryota; kingdom Metazoa; phylum Arthropoda; class Insecta; order Lepidoptera; family Erebidae; genus Parascotia; species Parascotia fuliginaria. The sequence continues at coordinate 22,193,100 of OY720173.1, forward strand.
CCCACCCAGGACAAATCTTTGTGTGATGAGCATGATTGTTTGTTCTGTGTCTGGGTGTAATTTATCTATAATATGTATGTATTTACAAAAAAAAGTGTATATAAGTAGTATATCAGTTGTTTAGTACCCATAACACAAGCAAATATAATTGCTTAATTTGGGGCTAGATGGCGTTGTGTGAATGTGGTAGAATATTATTATTATTATTATTATTCAGGGTGCCAAACATTGAATATTTTAACACTGGATGCGGCAAATTAAGAACAAACTGGATTTGTTTTTAGAATATAGCACAGAGATATTTTTATAAGAATTCTTCCAGTTGAAATAAAATAAGCAGTATCTATACTATTATATAAAGCAGAAGAGTTTGTTTGTTTGTTTGAACGCGCTAATCTCTGGAACTAATAATAATAATAATAATAATATTCTACCACATTCACACAGCGCCATCTAGCCCCAAATTAAGCAATTATATTTGCTTGTGTTATGGGTACTAAACAACTGATATACTACTTATATACATTTTTTTTTTTTGTAAATACATACATATTATAGATAAATTACACCCAGACACAAAACAAACAATCATGCTCATCACACAAAGGTTTGTCCTGGGTGGGAATCGAACCCACAACCTCCGGCTTAGCAGTCAGGGTCACTAACCACTAGACCAACAGGCCAGTCAGTTTTGAATAATTCTTTTTGCGTTAGATAGTCCAGTTCTTGAGGAAGGTTTAGGCTATGTTACATCACACTACTAGCGACGAGAGCACAGCACTAAGCAAAGACGCGGATGGAACCGCGCCGCAGAAAGATTTCGCTGACGAGGTAGAGCTGTGAGAAGAACTGGCAAGTAACTCAGGCCACTCTTTTTAATCGCCAGGTTATTACAATATAATAGCAAAGTGACACAGGCAATACACTTAACTCTATAGGTAATTAGCTACAGCTTTTTATGTTGTAAAGCAAGAAATAAAAAACAAAATGTGTGCTTTACAGGCTGTCTTAATTCGCATATTGCTACAAAAAGGTAAAGGCTGTTTCTATGTATTATATTATAATTTATCGTATAATATATCTATATATATAAAAATGAATCCCTATTTCCCTTGATCATGGCATCACTCGTGAACGGCTATATCAATTTCGTTAATTCTTTTTTTGTTGTGTTTGTTATTGTCAGGAGAAGGTTCTTATAAAAGAAAAACTAAGAAAATTGCGCGGTGATTTAGAAAGTTTAACCATCATATTAAATTAAAACCGCTAAACCGATTTCGATGAAAATTGGTATGTAGATAGATTTGGTTTCGGGACATACGCTACTTTATATACCGAAAACCGCTGTTTCCCGAGTTACATTAATTAAACACATAGCAATTTTCGTGCGGGCGAAGCTGCAGGGCGCAGCTAGTCTGTTAATATTTGCTATAACGTAAGATTAAACTTAATTAACCACAGAAGTTCACAATGAGGTACATTGTGAACTCCTAAGCTGTGGTTAATTACGTTATTTAACAAATCATAATTGACTGGCCTGTTGGTCTAGTGGTTAGTAACCCTGACTGCTAAGCCGGAGGTCGTGGGTTCGATTCCCACCCAGGACAAACCTTTGTGTGATGAGCATGATTGTTTGTTCTGTGTCTGGGTGTAATTTATCTATAATATGTATGTATTTACAAAAAAAAAAAAATGTATATAAGTAGTATATCCGTTGTTTAGTACCCATAACACAAGCAAATATAATTGCTTAATTTGGGGCTAGATGGCGCTGTGTGAATGTGGTAGAATATTATTATTATTATTATAATGTATAATTTTAACAATTTTTACTCACAGTTTTTAACTTTTGAAGAATCGGTTACCTGAATAAATTAAATTATATAGAATATTTTAATTTACAACGACCAATACAATCGCACTATTGCCATCCATCCTTCTTGCCAGCCTACCGTTGGCTCTTTGTGAAAAGGCCACAATGAAATTTCATTTTATATTAACCCTTAGTATTATGTTAAGTGTATTGAAGGGAAGGGGAATTAGAAGAAGCTTTCTATCTTATGGTGTATGTCCAAAAGTACCTAACAATATCAACTATTATTATCATACCGGTAGTTTCAAACGATGGCTTTTAGAAAAGTGGTCTACCTTTGGATTCCTTACTTCCCAACAGGCAGAGTGGAGTAATTTTAGGAGGGTTATATAAAAAAACTGATAATCCAACGCCCCACTGTTAATAGCGCAAATAACATGACGCACTAACAGACCACGTCGTTTGATATAAAAGATGACGTCCACTCGCGTCACAATCACAAACACTCACGTTGCTTTGCATACGACAGGCAGCAGGCTTAACTCATCGTTTTGTATCCAGTCTTTTTTTCTACGAATTGAAACATTTCTACAACTATTTTATTTTAATTATCTGTAAGAATGCATTGTTAGGGTAACATTGACGTATGATGTTTCAATTTACTGGCTGCCTCTAGTTTGTTAGTTCGTTCGCCCGTGCGTTTTATAATATCGGTTTACCCCATTTGTAGAAAACATGCGTGAAGTTATTAATATTGTATGCATGACTTTATTTGGAGTACCAGTTATGATGATGACGTACTATCATACGCGTCGGCTTACTGCTCTGCTCCCGTTGCCAGTAGTGTGATGTTACATAGCATACATGTTACAAGAACTGATCTATCATACGCAAAAAGAAATTTTCAAATCCGACTGGTAGTTTCTGAGATTAGTGCGTTCAAACAAACAAACACACTTTTCCACTTTGTTTAATTGAATAGAGTATAGATATGTTCTATATATATATGTATAATCAAAATTATAATAAATTTTTCGGTATCCTTCAAATATTTTAGAGCTACATGGAACATCAAACCATTGAGACGATTGACATTACAATATTAACGACTGTTCACATAAACTATTTACTACCTAGATCGTTCACGTGAAAACATCTGAGTATGATACCTACAAGTATTACAGCTTACACCTCTGTTTTACAGTTTATGAAGCATTTCCACATAAAAAAGGCCAATAAACAAGTTATATAGCAATAACCGGAGGTTCGTGTCAGCTCGTAAACGCTGCGGTGTCATGACTAAGTGGCCAGGCTATAACAATACTATGTACATTGAACATATGTCATTGTTTCAAGGCTAACCCGCGCAAGGTGCAGTATTGTTTACATATTATAAGTCTATTTTATATATCTTTAAAGTAATAACATAATGCCGCTTTCAACAGAATCGTATCATCCACTGAAGTATCTCTTTGAATATCGATGAGACGCTTTTCTTACCATCGTTGCGTTTCATTCGGTAGGTCCATTTGTTCCTTCGGTTCTATATTCTCCTCACTCATTACTTTTCTACTAAGTAAGCTTTCCTAAGGCCACTATTAGACTATCATAGAAATATGATCATAGATGTGTGAGTGTTAAATAAAGAATATATGACGGTATAATAACTACATGTGATTCATATTGTCTATGATCATAGTTAGGGGATCCTTTTTGACAGCTAGAGTACAAGTAGGATCATATTCAACACACTAGCACAGTCTGTATGTTAATAGACTGTGCTAGTGTGTTGACATGATCCTACTTGTACATTAGCTGTCCAAAAGGATCCCGTATCTCTCTTCTAGACTGTGACACGGGCGTAAACGTAGCACCCATAGCAACAGAAAACACGGCTATAGCCCAAGCCGTTCCCACTTCGAGAAATTTATTTATATGCGAAATATGTGTATGTATGTGTATTTTCTTTATTTCATAAGTATAATATTGATTTATTATTATTTTTTATTTTATTTAAACTTCATATACAAAACATGTATAAAGGCGGACTTAATGCCTGAGGCATTCTCTACCAGTCAACCTATTGGGTGATGCAGAGATGAAGCGAGGTAGATGTATAAGTTAAGACTAGAAAATGATAAAATGTGTAATAAATTAAATACTTATACAAATATGCAGTACGTATATAAATTCACAATATAAATATAAATTACTTACATAAATAGTATATATTATTATAATTATATATAAAGATATATAAATATATACATTTATAATGATCTTACTATTCTGATGATTCTGCTAATTTGCTTAGAAGTAGTGACTTAACTTTTGCCTTAAACACGATTCGACTGGTGCACATCCTGATTTCTGGAGGCAGAGCATTCCAAAGAAGGATGGACTGTATTGGAAAAGAACAATTAATGAAATCGGTGGTGTGAAAGGGACAAAGAAGAAGGAGATTATTTGTAGAGCGGAGATTACGGTCATGAGTAGAACATAGATACTGAAACTGAGGAGTTAAATAGGAGGGAGTATTGGGAGATGTAAGGATGGAATACAGGGTAGAGAGTGCGCGAAGACTACGACGCTGACGAATTGGAAGCCATTTCAGTTGTAAACGATAGGTAGACACATGGTCATACTTGCGAAGATTAAATATGAATCGAATGCAGTTATTAAGAAGACGATCGAGTTTGTTGAGTAGATCTGCATTCAGGTCATAATAACACACATCACCATAATCGATTATCGGGAAAATTAAAGTCTGCACAAGCATTGTTTTAGTCTTAATCGGAAGAAAGTGTTTTAGTCGATACCGAGCTCGCAGGGTACCGGTGACCTTCTGAGTTACCTGTGTGACTTGAGCTGCCCAATTTAACGTGGTATCAATGTACAGTCCCAGATCTCTTACTGCTGTACTCAAATTAACATTGACACCGTTGAATGTGATTGAGGGCAGAGAGTGAAGGTCAAGTCTGCAGAGTAGGCGCTGGCTGCCAACGATGATTTCTAGATGGCTCGTAAAAAAGCCCGCGAATCTTACATCGAATCGGAGCGTACGCGCGCACGGGACGATTGGCCGACTTAGAAGAATTTATCTCGGGCCCTAACCACGCCGACATACAGAATATTGGCGACCGCTGCTTCGACGACCATATGTACAACGCTGCCAAGTTATTGTATAATAATGTTAGCAACTTCGCCCGGCTGGCCATCACGCTTGTGCATCTTCATATAAACGTTCGATCGTTCCGATCATATAAACGTCATATATGACGTTTATATGATCAATAAGTGTAATATGCAAAAATGAAGAACGTCATCATATAACTATGATCATAGAATTTGATTTGAACAGATATGAAATCATATTTATGTGATTTAAATCAGATCTTATCCAGAATTCGGCCATGTCCTATATGTTTAATAGATGTAATCGCTTGCCATTAGATGAATCATATATGCTTGTTTGACACTATGTTGTTTAAAAGAAAAGGAAAGATAAAATATTCAAGGCGACTGAAAACTATAAAAGGGTGATAGTAGTTCTCATTAAATCAATGACTTTACCTTATATAGTAAAACATTCTAATATAAAAGTATATTAGTGAGTAGAACCAATAAAGTTGTTTGTCCCACATGGATTTATGTGAAGGCTTTTATTTTAATGTTTTTATAATAAAAAGTGAGCTACAAACATTTTACAACGGGAAGTAAAACTTGAGTTAAACTATGAAGACTACACGTTACATCATTTATTCATATATTAGCTGCGCCCTGCGGCTTTGCCCGCGCGAAAAATTGTATATATATAATTAATATAACTCGGGAATCAAATCGATTCGGAATAAAAAGTATCATATGTCCGTGTCCGTCACCCAATCTATGTACATACCAACTTACCGCCTACCATATCTTCCCTTACATAATGACTATTTCTGAAATCGTCTATTGCATGTCTGTGCGATATAGGTTTCCATGTGCGAGATTTGTTTTTGCCCCACTGACGCAGTCAAGAAGGGTAATGTTTTTCGAGCGTATGTATGTATGTATGTATGTATGTGAGTATGTATGTCTATTTCTTTGGCACGCTCTACAGCCTAACTGGCTTGATGGATTTTAACGTATGAGGTGTCATTAGATTCGTATCGATTGTGGGCGTGACATAGGGTATATAAAAATTCAATGTAGTGTAAGCACGAGAAAAAAAATGAAGAAAGAAAGAAAGAAAGAAGAAAGAAAAACATTTATTTTTGTACACAAAACAGAACACACTTAAATTAATACAAAGGTAAGACTAAAATAATTAAAAACTAAAAACAAAAAATATTGTAAAAATAATGCTCACTGGCAACACCACATCTCCCAGCCTGACGCGCCCATGTAGTAGGTATTTTAAATTGGTTTCTTTCTTTTTACTTTGTTAAACAAAGTAAAAAGAAAGAAAGGCAGGCGGGCTTTTTTGTTTTTTTAATAATATATATTGCTTGTTATAAAATAAACCTTTCAGTGACAGGGATGACGTGATCATGAGGAATTATGTTTACCGTTTATAGTTTAGCTACCAATGTAGTTCATGCGCATGCTAGATCAATATAGTAGCATGTAGCGATACGGTAAGTACTAGCGCGGGACAATAGCTCAAGGGACCTTGTTGCGGACATGGCCACTCATAGTTAACTCATTTTATTTATAGCGACCACTTTACTGCGTCCTTTCCTAGGTCAATTGGTCATGTATGGTTTTTAAATAGCAATCAGAGATAGACTGCGTAGATTTCCTTTGTTACGATGTTTTTTTTTATATTAGAAAGAGGTTCTTGTCCTCTCTTATCTATATATATAAAAATGAATCCCTATTTCCCTTGGTCATGGCATCACGCGTGAACGGCTAGATCAATTTCGTTAATTCTTTTTTTTGTTGTGTTTGTTATTGTCAGAAGAATGTTCTTATGAAAGAAAAACTAAGAAAATTGCGCGGTGATTTAGAAAGTTTAAGAATACATAACCACCATATTAAATCTAAACCGCTAAACCTATTTCGATGAAAATTGGTATTTAGATAGATGTGGTTTCGGGACATACGCTACTTTTATCCCGAAAATCGCTTTGTTTCCCGAGTTACATTAATTAAACACATAGCAATTTTTGCGTGGGCGAAGCCGCAGGGCGCATCTAGTAATAAGATAAAATTTAGTAACAAAAATGCTCTCCCTCGTTGGATGTTATACACATATCTAGGGACTAAGAAAACATTTGGAAAAAAAGCCGTAGTATAAACAACTGACATACAAGAAGTCACAGAGGTGGGAGTGTGGGTAAGATCGTCACGTTTTGGCGTCACTATATAAATCCTTACTAATCTATACTATTATATAAAGCGAAAGAGTTTGTTTGTTTGTTTGGACGTACTAATCTTTGGAACTATCAGTCGGATTTGAACAATTCTTTTTGCGATGGATAGTTCAGTTCCTGAGGAAGGTTATAGGCTATGCAACATCATGCTACTGGTGACGGGAGCAAAGCAGTGAGCAAAGACGCGGGTGAAACCGCGCCGCGGCAAGTTTAGTTAGTTTAATAACAATAAAAATGCGAAAGTAAATCCGTCTGCCTGTCTGTCTGTCTGTTACACTTTCACGCCTACACCACTAAACCGTTTTCAATAAAATTTGATATAGAGATAGAATAGACTCGAGGAACAACATAGGCTATCTTATATCGTGACAAAATGGTTCGAAGGGGTTGAAATAAGGGATGAAAGTTTCCCCCCCAACGGGGTTCTCGCCTTGTCGCGGCGGGGGGGCTTAGTAGCCGTGGTTACCAAGAACCACGGTGAACCAAGAGGAACCCCAAGGAGGCGCCGCCCCTCTGGGCTTTGCCGGTAAGCCTACGATGGGTTGCGGTGCTGTTTGGGCGGCACCGCAACTGGGTCGGGCTGCAGTGTTGCTTCGGCGACACTGCGGCTGAGGAGTGGCGGGGCCGCGGCGGGAGAGGAGCGCCGGTATAACGGTGCGCCGCTCTCCCTACCTTCCGCGGCCTCGGCGGGGCCGCAACCGCCAGATTGCGGACGCGGTGGGGCCGCAGGGGAAGAGGAGTGTCGGTATTGCGATGCGCCGTTCTCCCTATCCTCTGCGGCCGAGTTGGCCTGCGGGCGGCGATCGGGCAGTCGCCGCCCGAACAGCACGGGCCCGAGACGGCAGTGCGCGTGTTCCGCACGCGCCTCTCGAAGGAGGGGAGGCTAGGCCCCTAAATCGGACGGCGCCCGCTCGCGGTGAGCGGTCCATGGCCCGTCGGGATCGCGGATGAATGCGCAAGTGACTCCCGTGACCCCGACACTCTGGCCGTCTGGAGGAACACCGTGGGTTTTAGTCGGTATGCTGGCCGCGCTTTGAGTGCGGTCGGAGAGTCCGACATAACCCCCGCCTTGCCCGTGCGGTGCGTATGCGTAATGAAAAAAAAAAAAAAAAAAAAAAAGGGATGAAATTTTGTCGTCAAAATCGTCATTGTATGAACAGAGACATGTTCATGATCAGTAAAAATATATTATGCGATAACTAACTGACATTTACGCGAGCAGAGCTGCGGGCAACAGCTAGTTATTAGTACTATTCATAAATAAAAGATTTTAGTAGTTCTCGAAATCGATGTGGACATAATGTAGTAGGTACTTAGTGTAGTAATGGTTCTAAAAGTTTATATCGCGGCTACGTGACTCAAACTTTGGGAAGCGTTAACTGATTCTAATCTCAAAACACGTTCGGTGAGTGAGGGCGCCGGAGGCCCAATTTCCCCCCTTTCCTCTTTCCTCACCTCCCTCATTCCCTTCCCGTAAGCCCATTCCCAGCCGCCATAGTGGAGGCCACTATACCAGCAGTTTAAGACAATGGCTTTTGGTATAGTGGCCGCCACTTCTGGATTCCACTGACTGCTTACTATCAGGCGGGGTGGAGTCACTTTGGTAGGCTATAATATAAAAAAAAAAACGTAATAAACAAAAATCATAAATAATATATTGTATTCCATTAATATAAATTAATATTGTATGATCCATTAAATATTAAGTGAAAATGGACATTAAAAGCGGTAAGTATCAAATATTATCACAATAACTATAAATGGGATTCACACACACGCTAATGGCGTTCACATTTGGTAGCTGTGAAGTTTTATTACTTGATGTGACATCCGAAACTTTTTCTTTTTTTTTTTCATATTATTATAGCCTACACCATAGACTCTAGACAAGTGATTTCTTTGTTATGTTGGCGTTAGCTTATGTCAAACTCATACAGTTTTTAATATATTCATTGAATAGAAGTCAATGCCATTTTTTTAGGCCCTAAGGTTACCAGTGGTATGAGTTTTCGTGCGTTTTTCTCACCCGGTGACAACGCAAAATATTGTATGAAAAATTACAGCGCCTTTGATATTTCCTCATAAACATTTATTTTTATTTTGTCAGGGTGATAACAATATCTATACTATTATATAAAGCGGAATAGTTTGTTTGTTTGTATAAACGCGCTAAACTCTGGAACCACCAGTTGGATTTGAAAACTTCTTTTAGCGTAGATAGCTCAGTTCTTGAGAAAGGTTATAGGCTATGTAACATCACGCTACTGGCGACAGGAGCAAAGCAGTAAGCAAAGGCTCAGGTGAAAAGTTTCGAAAAGTTAGTTTTATAAATGTACTTCAAAATAGTTTTAAAAATACGTTATAGGATTTTTTCGTTGTCCTTTTTTGTCATAGAAAGCTGAAGCAACAACGTAAACAAAAAATACAGATTGTTGAATTTGCAAATAAACAAAACTTAAAGAATGGGTAATTAACGTAGACCTTGAACTACCGGTAAACAAAATGATTAATTAGCAATTTTAACGAACAAAATAAAAATTACCATTATGGCAATACTTTAAAAACATTTTTATAAAAAAATTAACAATATATTAAAACATTTTGTAATATTTACTTGTCAATTAGGTACAATACAACTAATATATTTATTTAATAACTTGTAGTTATTTGTAAAGTTTTAGTACAAATTAATAAAGAACTTCAATAACTTGGAAATTAAAAACTCAATCTGAACTGCACACTAAAATCTTCTGGAGATCTGATACGAAATCGCACTTTTAATGCAAAAGAGGTATAAAACAACATAGAAGTATAAGGTAATGTTTATCTTGCGTTCATAACTTTAGAGACTAAAATTGTCATAACGCACTTTATACTTATTACTTTTCGAATCATTTTAATATAAGTACACGTGTACTATCTTACGATCATGAATAAATTCTATAATCATTATTTCTTTTGTATACCAAGTTTTGTATATGTCCACATTTCTTCACAAACATACATACATAGCTTTACGCCTTTTATCCCCCAAGGGGTAGGCAGTGGTGTTTAACCACCCACGTTTCGCCATTTTATTTTTGGGTGTAACAGGGGGCGAGCCTATGCCATTTATCGAGCACAATTCCAGACTCCGGGCTAATACTGAGAAATTTTTAACGGAAAAACCCAATATCACTTTACTAGACCCGGGAATCGAGCTCAAGAGCTCTGCGTGGTAATCCACAGTACCACCGAACCACAGAGGCAGTCTTCACAAACACAAAATAAAAATGGTCAATTGTCTTCGTCATCTATTAAGCCTAAATACGTATACTAATATACATAGGTCTGTACCAAACATCTCCATTTAGACCTGTCGTGAATAAAAGTAGGCACTCTAAACTAATTTTCAATATATTCATACTATTCATAGCGGCAACTACATGACTATAACATTACGAATAGTCACAACTCTCTCTTTAGTAAACATAAAATTATACTCTATATGTTACACGTAAGGGTTAATATTCAACTTCACATAAATATACAAAATGTAAAACTTACCTAAAGCCAAAGGGAATAAATAACTTGGCTACGAAACTCGCGCGGCTACGACGTAGCTCGTAGTGTAGCGCGTAGCACGAGCGGGCATGGCGGGGTCCTACGACAGACTAAACAACTTGCGAGCTTTCAGCAGCTTTTAGTTGTGGGTATAAGTGTTGAGATGATAGCGGATAGCAATAACGGTTATAAGACATTAACATTTGAATATTGTGTTTGTTGTTTTGGTAACAATTAGAAGTTCATTAATTTTAAAACCGTAATAAATAAATGTTAAAAACAGAATACCCTTCTAGTAAACTCTTGTTAAAAAGATCCAATTTTTGTTTGTCACTTATGACAACCAAAACCATTGTGCAAGAGTTGCAATTACTTCAACTGCGACAGTGCGGCAATTTAACTTCGTTTTTTTATCATTTACGAAAAACGATATGTAATAATTATGACCCTAAAGCTATGAGTAGGAGTACAATTCGATCACGAGACGCTCTTACCTTTAAACAAACAAAGAGACGCTGAAAGCGTTACTTTGTTTGTACTACTATTTGTTTTTGCTTAAATTTCAATTTATCATGTGTTAATTGGGTTGTGATCTCATAACAGAATGTCTGAGTTTATTGACAACTAGCTGCGGCCTGCGGCTTAGACGGTATGTGTTTAAATATAATTCGGAAACCAGACAAATTTTTAGAATGCAAAGTATATCATAGCCTATGTCCGTCGACGGCACTAAATCTGTACATAGCAATTTTCATCGAAATCGATTCTGCCGTTTAGGTACTGAGTGGTAACAAACACACACATTTCGCATTTATAATATTAGTAGGATTCTTTTTCTGCATCCTTGTCAGCGAATCGGGTGTAAGCAAATTGGCTGGCAGTATTTTTTAGATTATGTCGACGTATAATAACGTATAATAGCTGTCATTCAGGTAATCTAAATGTGTGTGAATTGGGCTTTAAATGAGTATAAAAAGCTGTATTTCGCATCGTTCTTAATAAAATTATAGTACGAATTTAATGTTCTTATAAAATAAGTGAACTATACTTTTTTGGACCATACTCTTTTTCTAATTGCCATACTAAATGACAAATGAAAGCTCATATAATTTGCACTTTTATAATTAATTACTACAACGTATATTAATTTATTGTATGTTTAAATAATTGTATTTTTATTTCAGATTTTTACTGTGTATCAATTCCATTTGTAATAGTCAATAAATAATTTGTACAAATCTAGTGTCAGAAAAACTTAACGCAAAACAAATACATGAGTAGAAGCGATAGCGCTTCAGAGTAGGGTGTCTATTTTAAGTAATAGAGTCTCGTTACAGGATAATTTATCAAATTTCAACTGAAGTGCAGCCAATTAGGGTCCAGTTTTAGACGCAGATAAACTTACTTCATGTAAGTGTCTCTTATTTCATTAGGTCTTTACTGCTCCACGGAAATAATGCTGTAACTGCAAAAAACAAGTTATAGGAAAGTAACTTTTGATGTGTATAGCTTATGGTCCACTTTGACAAAACTTGTATTATTCATATACAGTATTCTGGATTAACAAGACAGTAAAAGCAACTGCATATACTGCAAATAAAAGGAATACTCAATATTTAAATATCAGTTAAAAACTATTTTTGTTGCCAAAATTCATATTAAACTTACATAGATACCACGTGATTTAGAGCTAATTAAATTAGTGAAATTTCAATACTTAATTTTGAGCGTTAGAATGAAAATATACGTCAAATAATTTTGCATCTGTTTAATATTCATCTCTTTTTACAATTTTTGCAAATTAGATCTTAAGTGTGTGAATCACAAGGCATTCTTAGAACCGAAATAAAAATTACATTTTTTAAGTGTCGCTCTCGTGCGAAAGCTAAATATGTCACCCTGAGTAGTGTACTTTATTTATTCATAATGTACGTATTGACCCATACTAATAATATTATAAATACAAAAGTAACTCTGTCTGTCTGTTACGCTTCCACGCCTAAACCACTGAAGCGATTTTGGTGAAATATTATTGCGAAAAAATAGCTTGAAGGGGTTGAAATAGAGGATGAAAGTTTTATCAAAGATGCTTTATAACCGACATTTATGCGAGCGGAGCTGCGGGCAACAGCTAGTTTTGAATATGTCTTTCACAAAGCACTAAAAGCAAGCTTAATAACATTCTTTGACGACACGAAAATCTGTGATTACTCTATTCTATTTACACAGAAGTAAGCTAATTATAGTAATGAAGTTGTCCCTGCCTTCTTGCAATCCTTTGATGTGCGCCATTATTTTGTAGCAGTCATAAGTATTTCTATTTCTTTGTTGTTAGAAGAATATTTCAAATTGAAAGCATATTTCGTATTGTTACATATCAAAGCTAATTGGGTTTTGTATGTGTATGTTTTACTATAGAATGCGCATTTTTTTTTTTTTTTTTTTTTATATTAGCCTACCAAAGTGACTCCACCCTGCCTGATGGTAAGCAGTCTGTGGAATCCAGAAGTGGTGGCCACCATACCAAAAGCCATAGTCTTAAACTGCTGGTATGGTGGCCTCCACTATGGCGGCTAGGAAACGGGGTTAGGGGAAGGGAATGAGGGAGGTAAGGAAAGGGGAAAGGGAGGAAGTTGGGCCTCCGGCGCTCTCACTCACCGAGCGAAACGCAGTAGTACGGATACTACTCCTCTTACGTCGATCTTCTATGAGAGGGTAATACTTCCCCGGACGATCCGGCCCATTCATGCTGAAACCAGCGTGGATCTACTACCGTATAAATTTGTTTTTGTGTATTTGTTTATTTCTTTCCATAATTAATTATATCAGCTTTACTGCAGGCCAAAGACCTTTTCTCATTCACAAAAGGCAAGAGCATGTCTTCAATTAACTTGGTTATAACTTCAGATCTTTAATTGCTTTATTAGTTATAACACTTCTCTGTTTTCTTTAGGACCATAAAAACCGCAACCCAAAACATAAATTTTAATGACATTTACCAAAAAACATTTATCAAACAACAAAGCAGTGAGAGTGCTGGAGGTCCAATTTCCTCCCTCCTTTCTTTCGTTTTCCCACCTCCCTCAATCCTTTAACCACAGTAGACAGCGGCTTCGCAGTCTCTGAAATTGCAGGAGCAACGCTAGGGACTCTGAGTCGTCCATGAGCGACAGTTACCACTTACCATCGTGGGCTATTTGATCGTATACTATTAATGATTATTTAAATGATAAAGCAGCATGGGTATAGTTGCTCGTTTAATGCAAGATTAATGTTATATTGATTATTATTGTTGTAGCTTTATTGACTATTATTATCTTTAAGTATATTGATATTTTTATTATTGTACTTACATTGAATATTATTATCATTCAGTATATTGATTATTATTATAGTAATTATATTGACTATTATTGTAATTATGTTGACTATTGTAGTAAAAGTTTAATGTGAAGTGGATGCATATCATGATCATTACGAGTTCGTAAGGCATAATACATTTTATTAGGGTTCTTTTACCACCCATGCCCTGCATTGTCATGCTCACTAAAATGTCATTGCTTGTGGTGTCGTATTGGCCGGGTCATCACCTTCCCTCTAATATGGCGAGGGTGATGATGGCTGGCCCGTGCGTCATGCTCGTGAACGGGTGCTACTTGGGATGACTGGTCAATCTTGGCATGGCTTACATTTAATATTCAATCCAGTATTACCTTGTCGTTCAATGTGACCAGGGGGTGCATTTACCAGTTTAATTAAAATACGTAGTCAAATTACCATACTAGTTGAAACTAAATAATTGAATTCCTTGTTTTCTTTCTTTAATCTTAGTATTATATTAATTAGTTAATTTGTAATAATTACTTTGTATGGTTCTTTGGTTGCGTTGAGTGTTTAAATTGTAACTCATTCAAATAACTGTAATTATCTGGCGATTGAAAAGAGTGGCGTGAGTTTCTTGCCAGTTCTTCTCACAGCTCTACCTCGTCAGCGAACTGGCTGTAGGTCAATTGGCTGATAAAATGTAATGTTGACTTTTCATAAGCATCATACTTTATGATCTAAATGAAATAAATGCTTTGACTTTGACTTTGACTTTGACTATGCCGATGTCAGCAATAAAAAAAAACAAACAAGGAACAATTGACAAACTTCTACAACGTCAAGTTAAACATTTAACTTTATTTTGTAGCTTCGTATATATAAAAGATCGGTCAGAATTCTGCTTTTAGGAAAGTACCATAATAAACAAAGAAAATCTCTTACGTAGAGTACGAGTATTTCCCATAGGGCTCGTTGAATGAAACCGAGAGTAAAGAAAGATGACCAAAGATAGTCTCCTATGTGTTTATTTCTCGTGTTAGTTCTAACTAAATACTGCTAGATAATAAAAAGGAATATTTTACGTATATTTAATATATCAGAATAGTTTATTTCGTTAGACTATGAGCATGACACTCGTCTATCTTTATATGTATATAAAAATGAATCCTTGTCTAAATCTATTTTCCTTGGTCAATTTCGATAATTATTTTTTGTTGTATATTATTGTCACAAGAAGGTTCCTATGAAAGAAAAATTAAGAAAATTTAAGAATACTTAACCACCATATTCAATTAAAACGGCTCAACCGATTTCGATGAAAACTGGTATGTAGATAGATTCGGTGCCGGTGACGGACATAGGTTACTTTTTATCCCAAAAATAGCTTTGGTTCCCGAGTTACTTTAATCAAACACAGCAATTTCCGCGCGGGTGAAGCCGCAGGGCGCAGCTAGTACTATTATATAAAGTGGAAGTGTTTGTTTGTTTGTTTGTTTGAACGAGCTAATCTCTGGAACTACCAGTCGGATTAGAAAAATCTTTTTGCATATGATAGCCCAGTTCTAGAAAAAGTTTATAGGTTATGTAACATCACGCTACTGGTGACGGGAGCAGAGCAGTAAGCAATGACGCGGGTGAAACCGCGCTGCGGAAAGCTAGTAAATGTAATAAACCAAAACAATATCAGTGATTACGGCAGATTGCAAATTTAGGAATAAGAGTAGAAAAGTAAGAAGAATCGGTCAGGACTCAGGGAACTTTTCACTAAATAATTACAATTTAGTATTTAAGGCATATAAACATGAGCCTGCCTTAATATATTATATATTTAACAATACAAAAAACTACCCTCTGCTGTCTCTGCTGTCTGTCCCAATGCTGGGCAAAGTCCTCTTCTCATATAGAGAAGGCATGAGCATTAATCACCACGCTTGCTCAAGACGGATTGACAATTTCAGACTTTTAATTTCAGGTTTCCTCGCGATGTTTTCCTTCACCGTTTCTTAATATACTCAAACGTAATTAAGGTGCAAAGTTTAATGTCCATTTAACGCCATGCCATTTCAATCTTTACCATCGTAAAACACCAAAAGATTCCTAAAATAACAACAATACTCTTTCAAAAATTACATTTGGACACAAAAAAAACTTACACACTTTGTGTTAATTGGTAAAAAAACAACATTATTCTTCCAAAAAATATATTAAGTAACAAAAAAAGACTTAATGTTTAATGACTTTTTGTGTTTAATATATAATTTTTTACAACATTAAATAATTAAGGAACAAAAAACTCAGTAAAGTACCGCAAAAAAAGACCATCATGAAATGTGATCAGATGGTTTTGATACATCCTACATTGAACTTAAATCATGCTTATGTACGGCATCCTAATATCTATGGTATGTAATTAAACACAACGGCGGATCTAATCTTAACTTATTGCGTTTCGTATATGGGTCATGTTTTGTGCTACATTTTTCATGGTCTTGTTTGAAGGCCGAGGCAGTAATTAATGTTAATTAGTACCTTCACAATGTGGTTCAAGGGCTATCGTTAAGACTTATTTTGACTTTGAACTATTTTAATATAATCTTTATACTTAGTTCTTTATTTCTTAATTATGTATAATCAAAGAGATAAGATACATTTTACTTCTTTTTAATAGCTGAATAGTTCGGTAAAGCTGAACTAGGGTAGGGTCGTTGTCCATCTCTCTGTCTATAGAACCTCTGTCCCTTCTTTACAAATGTAAACCTTATTTTCTTTGTAGCAAGCTATAAATTGAGTCAATGTAAACAATACATGACTTTCAATGCTACTTCAATTGGCAGAAAAAATTCAAAGTCAATGTAGCAAAAATCTAACTAACCCTTCGCCTCCAGTTTCGACATACCTGAACAGTGGTAATTCTTTTGTTTTGTTGGAGCCGGATGAAAGTGAAGTAGAACGAGTTATCCTAACTTTAAAAAGTAATAGCGCCACAGGATGGGATAATATCAGCACTAATATATTAAAACAATTTAAACACATAATAGCTCCCCCACTAACTCATATTTTTCGAACTTGTGTTTCACAAGGAATCTTTCCTAATTGTCTTAAAAAAGCGGTAGTAATCCCAATCCACAAATTTGGTAAAAAAGGTCTTGTATCCAATTACAGGCCTATTTCCCTGTTACCATCTATCTCCAAAGTGTTTGAGAAAATAATAAACAATAGCCTAGTGTCATATCTAGAAAAGAACTCACTATTCTCCCATACGCAATATGGTTTCAGATCTAAGTTATCTACAGCAGACGCAGTAAACCACTTAACCAATTATATCTCTGAGGAGCTTGGACAGAGCAAAAAAGTTGTAGGAATTTTCCTTGACCTAGCAAAAGCTTTTGACACCGTATCTATTCCCTTGCTTCTAAACAAATTGGAAGCACTTGGAATAAGAGGTACACAGTTAAAACTTTTCAAGGACTACCTAAAGGATAGATATCAATGTGTCAAAATAGGCAACGTCATCAGCGCTGATATGAATTTGTCCCAATTCGGTATACCACAAGGTAGCGTCCTCGGAGGTACCCTCTTTCTGGTTTATATTAATGACCTCTGCAACCTAAATTTATCTCACGGCAAAATTGTTTCATACGCTGATGATACTGCTCTCCTTTTCTCGGCTAACACCACTATGGAAGTCCATGAATATTCACAGCGTGGATTTAATGTAGTAAACAATTGGCTGCAACAAAACCTGCTCACTTTAAATGCTGAGAAGACAAAATTTATAAAATTCTGTATGCGCAAACCCCAAACACATCGCACCCTTAACCAATTATAGGCACATAACTGTAATATCGCAAATAACGCTTGCACTTGCCCTGCTATTGTTAACACAGATAACATAAAAGATTTACGAATCATACTAGATGACACCTTGTCCTTTAAACAACATGTAACAGCTCTAACAGCTAGACTACGTAAACTATTATTTGTTTTCAAAAAGCTGCGTTTTATCGCAGATCAGAAATTAATCTTACAAATCTACAAGGCATTGTGTCAGTCTATAATTCAGTACTGTATTACGTCTTGGGGCGGCACTGGAAAAACAGTCATGCTTACCATAGAGCGAGCGCAAAGAGCCCTTTTAAAAGTAGCAACTCAACGACCTTTCCGTTTTCCTACAACCCTCTTGTATGAATTTTGTAACGTGCTAACAGTTCGTCAACTTTTTGTAATGTACACTGTACTAAAACAGCATGCAACGCTTTCTTATAATAGCAACCTCACTAACACTAAGAGACGGAAAGATATTGTCTGTGCTTCAACATCTGAATCAAGGTTTGTTTTTACCAATAGATTTTTTGCATTTTTAGGTCCTTTTTTATATAATAAAATAAACAAACAAACTTCAATATGTGACCTAAATTACGCTAGATCAAAATTACGAGTCTATCAATTTTTGCAAACCTTGAATTATGAACAGACCGAAGAATTGCTGACAGTTATTAAATAATTTACGTGAGTCTTAATAATACGACATGCTTTATTTATCTACAAACATGTATTATTTGTAAAAGTATTGTTAAATGATTTTATCATAGTTTCTAATAATATTAATTATGTTAGTGCCTTTAACGCCTGTGGCACAGGTTTACCCTAGTACAGGCACCCTATTTTGTTACCTACATTTAATTTAAGAATTTTATATATTTGTACAATTTATACAAAATAAATGATTTGATTTGATTTGAAATTATAACTTACAAAAAAGTTTAACAACCCGGCAATTAAAAGGAGTAAATATTTTCATTGTAAATATATCACTTAAGTGATCAAATTTAACGAAATGCGTTTGACTTTGAAACAGAACTGTAAAAACTCAAATATAAAACTCTCCATCTTCTCAATCGTAGAAAGCTTTGCACTAAATATGCGAGGCATTGTTCATTCAGACAGTAAGTTAGCACTTAGAAATACCAAGTTTAATTTGCAGTAGTACTTCTAAGAGCCAAAAGGCCGAGAGTCGTATAAAATACTCCCTTATTATAATAGAAACAACATGAAAATAGCGGTCGATAATTGCTTTATAGCTATTAACAGTTGGTACCAGACACAAAGGCTCTTACATTTCAATGTATTCTAGTATATATCCTACGTGTTCAGTAATAATATTAATTCGATACATTATCGCCGTTTTTGTCGCCGTGACACAAAATTAGGCCATTTTGTCGTCGTTAGTTCGTGTAAGTACTACCATTAAACCTACATTTCGTAAGTAATTTTGTGATTAATAAATACTGTCTGGTAAAATGTGCCTAAGTGATTAATTTTGTTACTTTTTTTGTACAAAAATAAAAATTTAAAACACACAATTGGTATCATATATATATACATAATATAAATTAACGGAAACAAATTTCATCTATATAAAGCGGAAGAGTTTGTTTGTTTGTACGCACTAATCTTTAAAACTACTAGTCGGATTTATATAATTATTTTTGCATATGATAGCCCAGTGCTCGAGGAAGGTTATAGACTATGTACCTAACACCACGCTACTGGCGACGGTAGCAGAGCAGTAAGCACCGCGCTTTGGAAAGCTAGTTATGTATAGGTACAACAAATATTTTAATGCCCATTGAACTCAGTGCACTGCGCGTAAGGAGATTATTTCCATCTGTCCCTCTGGTTTGTTCTCCTAGGGTGACAGATGGAAAAAGTTTCATCTGTCCCTCCGTTGTTAACAGGGCGACAGACGAAACTCCAATCACTCCTTAAAATTTTTATCTGCCCCCCTGTTAGTAACGGGGGGCAGGTGAAACTTTTTTTCCATCAGTCACCCTGGGGGGACAAACCAGAGGGACAGATGGGAATAATCCGCGTAAGGACAGTTGCAACTGCTATACTATTTCGGTTCAAATAATTTTGAGACCATCAATGATTTTGTTTTATTTAACTTATTCCGTTGCTAATGTGTAGGTATTATTTCTCGTGTCACTCGGCGTCTCTACTTAATCCTTTTGTGAACAATAATTATGTGCCCACAATACGTTTATTTTCTATTACAAATCATGATGTCGGCTATTTTAATCAACGTACCCGACGTTGGTTAAATGTGTTAATTAAATAATGTATTAATTAAAATTTTTTCATTAACATTCATCAGTCAAAAATTACTAGACCTTTAGATAGAATAATGTTGATAAAACCATTTTTCTTAAACACAAAAGATATTTAATCGATGTGATAAGACAAAAAGCACGCATCAACAATCCATAATAATTCAATTTACAAGATGTTCTAATCTTAAATAGCTTCCATATAAAACAACAATACAAGTAAGCATTAAATTAACTAAAGCAATTAAGCTATTGATTAAACTAAACTTCATTCGTCGTTTCCACAAGACATAACAAAGCTGTGGAGTAATTCGAAACTCGAAGAGACTGCGGATAACTTTGATGGTAGTACGCTGAGATGACGAACGACACGAGTTCTAATAACTATATTGTATATATTTGTATAAGTCCACATCTTCTCTAATAGACAATTCGTTCGTTTTATTACCATTGACGCGGTGGCAGACGAGCCAACAGCCCACCTGGGGCTCTGCTATCACAATAGTGTCAGAATGGTCGATCATTGATCTCTTATTGGTTGATTTTGACAAGTTTCAACCAATAATAGTGTCAGAATGGTCGATCATTGATCTCTTATTGGTTGATTTTGACAAGTTTCAACTAATAATAGTGTCAGAATGGTCGATCATTGATCTCTTATTGGTTGATTTTGACAAGTTTCAACCAATAATAGTGTCAGAATGGTCGATCATTGATCTCTTATTGGTTGATTTTGACAAGTTTCAACTAATAATAGTGTCAGAATGGTCGATCATTGATCTCTTATTGGTTGATTTTGACAAGTTTCAACCAGATAAATGATCGACCATTCTGACACTATTGTGATAGCAGACTTAGGCCCCCGATGGTAAGTGGTAACTGGTGCTCATGGACTTCTTAGATGTCAGGGACTCTACGAAGCCACTGCCTACTGGAAAGTGAGTGGGGTAATTTATTTTATTTCGTTAAAAAACAACTCTCGCACTATAGACCTATGTCGCTGGGTAAAGTACCCCACAATTAACAGGTACAGACTCGGAACAATATTTTTGTAATCAAGTTTTAAAAACTCTACAACAAAGTTTTGTTTTATAATAGAAATAATAATAATAATTTTGTGAATGATTTTAAATAAAGGTTGCATAGACCCATAGATAAATACCTTAAAGACCAGCATACATAATTATAATATTATCTTATAAACTACACTTCACTTTATGTGGAAATCGAACCCACCTACGCAAGCAAATCAGTCGTACGTACACCCACTGCGCCATGATGGCATTTAATAATAGCGTAATATTATTTATAATAATCATACATATTATTGTTTGTACTGACTACTTCTGTCGTAGGTAAAGTGAATCTGTCATAAAGTGTATCTGTCTTAAAGCGAATAAACTATTTAATTGGTGTGTAATCGTGATAAGTGAACATGCAATTCTCGCAGCAGCTCTAACAGTATAATTATGAATTTTTCGCTTGTCAGGCTCATACTACATCACCGTGAGATATGCAAAAGTCACGAGGCTAGCCACGACACTATACAATACGTCTTCCTTTGTAAAAGTACGATTATAACATCAGATCTATGTATATTGTAGTGAAGCGAATCTACCAAAGTAGCGATGACGTAATGGGATGGTCCCTGTCAATGTAGCATTTGTTTTTTATATTAGCCTACCAAAGGGACTCCACCCCACCTGATGGTAAGCAGTCAGTGAAATCCAGAAGTGGTGGCCACCATACCAAAAGCCATCGTCTTAAACTGCTGGTATGGTGGCCTCCACTATGGCGGTTGGGAATGGGGTTACAGGAAGGGATGAGGGAGGTGAGGAAAGAGGAAAGGGGGGAAATTGGGCCTCCGGCACTCTCACTCATCGAACGAAACGCAGTGGTACGTATACTACTACCCTTACGTCGATCTTTTGTGAGAGGGTAGTACTTCCCCGGACGATCCGACCCATTCATGTTGAAACCAGCGTGGATCAACTACCGTAAAAATTATACCAAAGTTGTTTTTTAAATGTCTGAAATCGTACAATATATACTGATGGTAACCGTTATATAATAATACTGCAGCTCGCGCAGATATTGCCATGAAAAACTATGAATAATGATTACTTTACAATTTATTTTAGTATTTTATAATTATTTCTTGGTCTTTAGTACTTAAATAAAACAATACAAGAGGTATACTTGGTCTGATAGTTTTAGCTAGACAGCATTCTGACACAATACTGAATACTAATATTAAATTGTTTCTACACAGGCAAAACCTTAACGAAAAATAATGATGTCTTTGCCCCTCTGTTTTTGTGTTATCGATGTCAGCAGTTTAGAGCAACGACTTGTTGTTCAATAGATTTTCCTATGTTAAATATTCATTAAATTTATGTCACTATCAATTAAGATTCATTTATGTAAAGTCAAAGTTGAGACACGCACTATGTTACTACCATGACATGTGTTTAAAATAAATAAGTATTGTTTATTTAAGCTCGAGTATAATACGAGCATAATCTTTTCACTTGTTCTGGAAGATATTAGATTGAGTTTCTGTATTTATTTCATTGCTAAGATAAAGAATTATTTGTTACTTTGTGGCAAACTCAAACTCAACGCATTTACTTTATTTGGATAATAAAGTATGATGCTTATGAACGTCAAAATAACACGAAGTCAACCTACAGCCAGTTCGTAGTAGAGCCGTGAAAAGAACTGGCAAGAAACTTAGGTCACTCTTTTCAATCGCCAAAATATTACAGTTTTTTGTATGATTCTAACACTCAACACGCAACTAAAGAACCTTACAAAATAATTATTACCAATAAACCAACTAATATAATTACCAAGTTTTAAAACAGAAAAAGAAGGAAGAATTTCAGTTATTTAATTTCATCTACTTGACTTGACTACGTATTTTTTTTATATTAGCCTACCAAAGTGATTGCACTCTGCCTGATAAGCAGTCAGTGGAATCCAAAATTGGTGGACACCATTCCAAAAGCCAAACTACTGGTATGGTGTCCTCCACTATGGCGGCTTAGTGAGATGCTTTTTCACGCCCCGCTTAAAAGGATCATAATTAGATGGGAACACATGCGCTGGTAAAGAGTTCCAGGCTTTAATTAAGCGACAAAAGTATAAAGTGCTGAACCGTTTGGTTCGAGACCCTTTAGATTCCACTGTGAAAGGGTGGCACTTCAGTCCCGCACGTGACGTTCTGGATAAAAAGGGAGAGGGTGGGATTAATTCAAAGAGCTCTTCAGAACATTCTCCGTGGTAAAGGCGATAGAAGACGGCAATTGTACTTTAATTAAAATGGTAAATGAACGACGACAATTCATAACAAACCAAAATACATGTATAGAAAAAAGAAGTCTCAAAGAAGGACTAAAATGCAACAGCATCGAACATACAAATTACATAATAAATAATTACAATCATTCAATTAAAAGCATTTTCTCAAGTGGTAGTCTCAGTCCAGCACGTAGTAAGCATTAACAAGGTGAAGGTCAGATGTAACAGCTGACAGTAGCGACACGTGGTGTGCGGTGCGCGAACACAGGCTCACCTGTGCGCCTTGACATTCAATACGACGTTTAGGATTAGTAGAAATAAACACTTCGATTTTTTTAAATTTTTATTGTTTTTATGATAAATAGATATTTCTTATGAAAAAAAACAAAGACTGTTTTATTTTAAACAGTAATTCGAAAGGTATCAAAAGCCGTTAAATAGGAGAATAACATTGCGTATTTTTTACTATAGTCATATACTTAGTACAAACCTTTAGTAAGATATGATCTACCTGATCCTGAAAACTGTATCGAAAACAGTTGAAATATTCCCGGACACAAAAAAAAACAGTAATATGAATTTTTATATTTTTTGCAGACATGGTCGTTCATACAAAACACATAATGAGTGAAACACACGATTTTGAGAATATTACTTACTAACGTAAAACAAAACAAACTTGACTCTAATATTTATGTAACCAAAAGTTTTAATAGTTGCATCAACAACTTCACATTCTTATTACACTATCGCTAGTCAAATCAAATACTTCACCAGATAGATCAATGTAACCGTGTGAGTTCGTGTATTAAACAGCTATAATTAGTACATGCATCATCATACCTCGCGCACAAACAGACATACATGCTGTCTATTAAACGTACATTGCCGCATCATGCACATAAAATATGTCTGAAAACTGATTTTTAATGTATTGGATACAGTTCAACATAAAGGTAATCCCTCACCGCAAACATTCGTTTGTAATATACCGTTACAGATCAGAGCATTATATCAGGGTGGAAGGCGAACCGAGCATTATCCTCCGAAGTGGAGAGTCTAAGTCGACTAAAGCTGAATTCAGCGGTGTTCCGATCAGTCAATATCATTTAAGTCTACCCTACCAGGCGGCGGCGCCGCGTGCCATGCCGCACCGACACGCTACCCAGTGCCGTAAATAGGGTGGTGCCACCGGTGCCCAGGCACAGGGCGTAGACTCTGGGGGGCGCAAGAATGGCCAGGCCAGGCAGGACTATTACTTTTTCGGTTTGCTCCTGATAAGTTCCCGCTGCGCCCCTAGTGCTCGATTCCAACACATACGTACCTACATGCCATTATAATCAAAAACGTCTATTAAATTGGACAAAACATCGCGTAAATTTTTTTGGCAGCGCACGAGCGTATTTGTGTTTAGTGTTTATCGGAGTTAAGCCGCTGGCCGGCTACACGGTCGGTCGGAGACTAAGCGGCGGGCGGGTACGGGCGGGCGCCATAAAGATTTTTTTAATTATTATAGAAGTATGAAAATCATAGTGGCCCAAAAATTAAATCTTAAGCATCAGGGTGGGCAACGCATTTGCACTAGTGAACTTGCGATTGAGTTTTAGTGAGTGAGACACAGTGGGTGGTATAATAGGCGAAGGGTCCACTTAACATCAGATGGCTCGTCTGCTTGTTTGCCCACATCAGTTCTTTAAAAAAAAAGATTTTTCTGCCAAAATCCTAGATAATTGGTCCACCAACACCAAGTTCCTTGTGCTTTATTTTATCACCCTGAATGAAATAAAGTAGGCCTATACATAGCATTGCTCTAGGGTACCTATAATATCTAAAAAAACAAGGGCGCAATTATAGAAGCTCGCACAGGGCGCAAAAAAGGCTATTTACGGCACTGACGCTACCCTCCGCTTCATATAGAACGGAGTCGAGCGGACTTTGGTGCCCCCACTCACTACCTCATCCAGCTCGAGCCGCGTATTTACATAATTTTATTTGAAAGTCTGCTCATCTCCGCTTACACTGTTTCCAATTGGCCAACTTACAGTTCACTCCACTCCTCCCAGCTCCGCGTCAATGGAAGGGCACCCTTACAGTAGGCAACCTGTAAATGATACAATTCGAGCATCAAATTGGTGACGCAGGCGAACCGAGATTACAGTGCGCAGTATTTGATACTACGTACGATGTATAATAATGAAATGAAATGAAATATGTTTATTCAATAGATTAATTAAATTAACACTTATGAACGTCAAAGTTTAATAATAAAATATTCGTCATATATTTGAATCTGCTTAGCGGTAAGAGAGGCACTTTGTACGAATCTGAAATATTACATTATAGGTAAATGTTTGTGGTGAGGGAGCACCTTTATACTAAAACACATCAAGTACATTGATGCTACTATTATTTTTTTGTTTGAATACTTTCGCACTGACTTCAACTCTAAATTGGTCTTGCAAAATCAATTTGAACCATTTTGTCTACTACGCCTTACAGTGTTCATTTTATCACGTACGTGTATACTTACTACATTGCGAGGTTCGAAAAGAACATGAATTTTATTAACTCTGACTGCCTCTGTGGTTCGGTGGTATCTACTGTGTACGGGCTGCCACGCAGAGGTCGCTGGTGCGATTCCTGCTCAAGGCAAATATTTGTGTGCATGAACATGTATATTTTGCTTTTGTCTGGGTATTTCTATGTATAATATGTATATACCTATTTACAAAAAAAAAGTATTTAAGTATGTATAGCCGCATTCTAAAACTCATATCACAAGCTATTAAAAAATGCTTAGTTTGGGTCTAGATGGCGTTGTGTGTAGTTGTTGTGATATTATTATTATTACTACTAAGTGAACCTCTGGCACTGCAGCAGTCCATGTGCAAACAATAAAATAAAAATTGCCAATAGAGTGACTGGTGTACGAGACAGCACTATACATATAATGACAAGGCATCCCGGTAAGTCTACGTTCAACGAGGCGACGACGACGTGTACCTATAATAACAGTGTCATATGGGGCAAGGTACTTTAAGAAACACATGAAAATTTAACCTGTTCTATACTATATTGTAGTAATGTTGATATTTGACGCGTAAATGATCCGTATTAGATGAAACAGGACAATTGCTCAGAACCAAGTAATGATGCTTAACGAGCTGGTTGACATTCACCTAGCAGTGGCCCTGCCTATAAATAGCTATTATTTGTTCCTAATGAGCATTATCTTTCACGTAATGACCCACTTTTATTTAAGTTTTACCTTTGTAAACATATCCATTTATACTCTATTCGTTTTTCAACAACCTAACATAGCATTACGGGTTCGATTCCCGCTCAGTGCAAATATTTGTGTGCATGAACATGTTTGCATTGGTCTGGATGTTTCTATATATAATATGTATATATTTACAAAGAAAAGTATGTTTATCCGCATTCTAGAACCCATATCACAAGCTATTAATATATGCTTACGTTGGGCCTAGATGGCGTTGTGTGATTGTTGTGGTATTATTATTATTATCACGCTGTTTCCCTTTCCCTGGTGGGTAAGCAGAGGTGAATAACCCGTTTCACCAGCTAAGTTTAGTCTCATGTATCAAAAGGCGAGCCTATTGATATTTACTGGACACAATTCCAGATTCCAGACATACTTAGAATTTCTCGACTCGAAGAGTCTCGAAAGACTTCTATTTAGCAGTCTGTACAAAGTATCACTGAACCACATTCAGCCAGTATTTCAATATTCGTTACGAATTCCAATGTATGCTGATCGTAGCTACGAATGTCAGTCAATAATAGCGGTTACAGAGTGAAACATTCAATTCCCTTTTCAATTACGTACTCCAATGCCTTTTCAATCTTACTTAAAAAGTTGAATCGCTTGTTTTTAATTGGAAAACTATATAAGGCGACTATACAGCATACGCTATAATACGGCCGCAGCGCGCCGCATTGCAAAACTGCGTCAAAGCACATGTCATAGTAGTCGTAGTGCGTTGCGATGCGGCCCGGTGCGGCCCGTCTGTAGTGTGCGATAGTTCAGTAGTGTAGGAGGATTTTTGCTATGCGATGCGAAGCGACGCGGTGCGGCTCTCCTTAATTTCAGCGAGTGACCGCTAGTCTATAATAATGTGTATGTACTACACTACTATTTACATTATGCGATTATATTAGTCATGTAGTCCATTGAGCTAAACATTCAATTAGCAAGCTTCATTAAATTAATCTGATTTGCCGCGTAATCTATAATTTATGTGTGTCACGCCAGCTCGGCTTAAATGTATCTGTTTAAACAATTACACATAGTTCACGTGTACTTGTAGGTACGTAATTGATAAATAAAATTATTATTCGCGCACTACATTCAGAATTAGGACATTGCCTTTGTCACTTTGAATGCTACTTGAAATTGTAACTTATAAAAATTATTGTCATAAACTAGCGATTAAAAAAAAGTGTCCTAAGTTTCTTGCTAGTTCTTCTCATGCCCTACCCTACGTCAGCGAACTGGCTGTAGGTTAATTGGCTGACATTTTGTAATTTTTAACGTTCATAAGTGTTAATTTGATTAACCTTAATGAATAAATATATTTTGATTTATTTTCATTTGGTTACATTTTTTTTTTATTTTTGAGTTATACTGCTTCAAACGCCATCGAGTGCTGTGATGGGTTTATATCTCAAAAGTAAAAGTAGTAAAAGTAAAAGTTGGTACTCGTTACTTTACTGTTACTGCTAGCCTATACCATTCTTGCTGGGCAAAGGCCATACCCCGTGACTTCCATCTTGGTTGTATGAAATTTCATCCGTTGCGTCTAACTCATTTTGCCATCTTTTTCTTGGTCTGTCGCGATTTATTAGTTGTCTCAGGGCACCACATATAAGTGATTTTGGCCCAAAACTCATCAGGCACGCGGCAGATGCCGCATTTTGGCATCGCGGCCTTGTGAGCAACATCAGCAACCCTATTTTTATTGCCGACAGTGGCAGATGAGTAAACATCCTACGTGATTGTAAGTGGTAACTGTCGCTCATGGACGACTCAGATTCTCTAGCATTGCTCAAACAGTGCCAGGCATTCTACGAAGCCACTGCCTACCGTGAAGGGAGTGGGGTAGGAGAAAGGATTGAGGAAGGTCTAGAAATTGGGCCTGTCCTGAGATGCTCATAATATATTATATTTGAGTGTCTAAGTCTATATAATACTCACAGGTTCAATCTTGCTCCCGTGCAACACAGTGCAGTTTGTCTAGAAGAATCTAAACAGAGTGGCGCAATGATTAAATGAGATGTTGTGAGACCTCAGACGCAACTGTCGTGTTACTATAACGTCCATTTTACAATTAGCTCACGCCTTTAGTAGAAGGACAGACCTTAGACTATACAATGAATACCTATGTATACGATTTCAAATATAGTTATATGTAGATCACGTTTCTTCTAATGACTAAGAACAACTGAACTTCAAATTATGTCACAAGACAATGTTAAGCACATTCTGCTATCACACTAGTGTCAGAATAGTCGATCATTGATCTCTTATTGGTTGATTAACAACACAACACTATTGTGATAGCAGACTTAGGCCCCAGTCCTACGACATAATCAAGTTAACCATGGTTAAAAAATAAAATTGGAACATATTGTATCAATTTGTATCTAGAGGATTACTTTTAGACTTTCCCTCTTTTATCTATGTCGGTTATTTGTGATCAATGCGCGTTCTTCTTCAAACAATTGGTCTATATTTTAATACTAATTGTTACCTACATTTCTAACTGTGTGTAATGGATATATCAGTTAATGTATCAGTTTCTTTGCTGGTGCTTCTGACAATGACTTTTTGGGAATGGTCATCTCTTTTGATAATATGTAACAAAGGTAAAATGTTGTCTAGATATTCTGATTCCATCATTTCTTATTACGCTTTTACGCCTAAACCACTAAACGAAATTTGGTAGATGATAGATTAGACCTCAGGGAACAACATAGAGGCTATCTTTTATCGCGAAAAAATGGCTGAGAGGGGTTGAAATAGAAGATAAAAGTTTGTATAAAAATTGTCAATTTAAACAGAGATATAACCGTCACTCACGCGAGCGGAGCTGCGAGCAACTGCTAGTACAAAATATTTCTACTCGTATTCAGTACCTAACAATGTCTCACTCAGCCACGAGTAAAGTACACTTAGGCCGTTGACGCAGCCCGCATTTCAAACCCCTATTTGAAGAGTTCGTTACTATTTCAGTTTGTACAAACAGCCTCACAAAGGAAGCGATGAGAAGTCACACTTGAGAGAATTACAGTAATTTACGTCCGTCCGCTCATTTACGGGCGCTGCGCAAATTGTACACATAGATACGTAATGAGGGGACACGTGTAGCGTCGTACGCTGAATAAGTACGAAATAAGACCGAGCAAACCATTCATCGAATATCAGTGTTGTCCAGTAATTGGGTTATTAGTCGCATCAGGCAGATGACCACAATATACCTACTCGTTGTTAGGAAAAGTATGAAGGTTTAAATAAATAAAATAATAAAAGTCGTAGCAGATTATGATGATTATTTATGGAGTTATTAAAAACACATTAAACATTATAAGCCTTTTTTTGCCGCTTCTTTGTGAACAAATAGGTACATTGTTTACGTGTTTTTTTACAAAATAGCAATTCGCAATTTGTATAATTCGCTAATTTTTAGTCTTCGATGTATGACCGTAATTTGAACATTTACAAAATCTTCTACTACCTATACCCGTTTTGAAGATCATACCTCTCTGTTTCTACCAAATCGTACATTTTTTTATTTATTATCTATTATCCTTGAGGATCAATGCCCTGACATTGCACAACCGATAGTAGATTAACTAACAATGACATAACTAAAGTGAACAGATAATAGAACGTGTTGAATGAACGAATAGTGTCGCTCGTAACTCTCTGTGGAGGCATAACACTTGTCACTGAGAATTATTGTAGCCTACATAGTCGAGATATGGACGCTAGCTACTCCTGTGATCTTTAAGCATAAGATACGTCTGTATATATGACGCATCTATGTTTTCTGTGTTCCAGAACATAATTATTTTCTCAAACATTATGATTCTTAATAGGCTAGACCACATCGATCCTTCATATCTGTTATACAAGCTTAACGCAGCGCGATTTTACCCGCGTGTTTGCATACTGCTCTGTTCTCGTTGCCAGTAGCGTGATGTTACATAGCCTATAACCTTCTTCGAGAACTTCGCTATCATAGCAAAAATATTTTTGTAATCCGACTGGTAGTTCCAAAGATTAGCGCTCTCAAACAATCAAAAAACTCTTCCACTTTAAGTAGGTATATAATAGTATAGACAGCTTGCCACGACGCGGTTTCATCCGCGTCTTAGCTTTCTGCTTCGCTCCCGTCACCAGTAGCATGATGATACATAGCCTATAACCTTCCCCGAGAACTGGGTTTTTTTTTTTTTTTTATATTTTAGCCTACCAAAGTGACTCCACCCCGCCTGATGGTAAGCAGTCAGTGGAATCCAGAAATGGCGGCCACTATACCAAAAGCCATCGTCTTAAACTGCTGGTATGGTGGCCTCCACTATGGCGGCTGGGAATGGGGTTAGGGGAAGGGAATGAGGGAGGTGAGGAAAGAGGAAAGGGGGGAAATCGGGCCTCCGGCGCTCTCACTCACCGAACGAAACGCAGTAGTACGGATACTACTATTCTTAAGTCGATCTTCTATGAGAGGGTAGTACTTCCCCGGACGATCCGACCCATTCATGCTGAAATCAGCGTGGATCTACTACCGTAAAATATTATTATTATATGCATAAAGAATTTTTCAAATCCGATTGGTAGTCCAGAGATCAGCGCGTTCAAACAAACAAACAAACTCTTTCGCTTTATATGATAGTATTGATTATATTTTGATTTAGCATTGTTAGGTACGGATTTCGTAAAGAAGATGAAGCACTTCTTCAGTAGCCTGCATTCATTACAAGAGACATAGAATCCTCCCAAAAGAAAGAGTTTGCCAAAGTCTATTCTCTTTAGTTATTAAACTAAATACAATTGTCCTACATATAATAATAATAATAATAATATTCTACCACATTCACACAGCGCCATTTAACCCAAAATTAAGCAATTATATTTGCTTGTGTTATGGGTACTAAACAACTGATATACTACTTATATACTTTTTTTTTGTAAATACATACATATTATAGATAAATTACACCCAGACACAGAACAAACAATCATGCACATCACACAAAGGTTTGTCCTGGGTGGGAATCGAACCCACGACCTCCGGCTTAGCAGTCAGGGTCACTAACCACTAGACCAACAGGCCAGTCAAAATCATATAAATCTACATACAAACAAACTTTGTGGCTATTCGTAAGATCCCTACGTTTGTATGTAAACAGTGATATTGGGTGGGTGTGCTTCCTACGTGGTCAGAAATAGCCCACGGGCAGGATCTGGCACTTTGGGCCCTCGCCGCCTCCGCTCCGAGAATAGCGGCGCACTCACACCCGTCATTATCCAATCCAGAGGCTACGGCTAAAATGCTACTCAACAATTCCAAGAAAACATCTTCTGCAATTGTTTTTGTTCCGACTGGTTAGAGAAGCAAGTGAAAATTTTAAATTATGATTTAAAACGAATGATTTTGATTGCGAATTATTCAATCTACTAAACAATTAGTAGTTAAAAGTTTTATATGACAATGAAAAAGTATTTTTGCTGTTGATAAACCTTAATTTTAAATAAATGTAGGTCTCCCGCAGCTAAAGTCTATACCTAGTCCTCTACTTTCCAGTCTATGTAAGCTATATTTTTCTGGTTGTCAGCGTAGCGATAACTCTAAAAATTCCACTGGTAAAAAGTAAAGGTCTTCAGTCTTAGGTAAGGTACATATTATGTATGATGATAATGATTGACACAGACATTAAAATTTAGGATTAAAATAAGTAGGTAGTATTTAGTGTTAGAAAATTTAAAGGGTGCCGAAATCTCAACGACAGAATATAATATTATAAATGCGAAAGTAACTCTGTCTATCTGTCAGTTACGCTTTCACGCCGAGAGATAGATTAGGGAACAACATAGGCATATCTTTTATCGCAAAAAAATGACGTCAAAGGGTTAAAATAGAGGATGAAAGTTTGTATGAAAAATCGCCAATGTAAGCAGAGATATAACCGACATTCACGCTGGCGGAGCTGGGGGCGACAGCTAGTAATACATATGTATGCGTGTTATAAGGATTTAAATTCAATCAAATTAGTTTTTTTTATTTGGCTGCAACGTGCTAATGGTTAATCACATGCATAAACATGCGATCAGGTCGAGATGCAAATTATTTACCAGTATTTTCGACTTTTTGTAATTCGTCCTTGATACAAGTACATCGCGAACGACGTAGTAAACTGTGTTAAAGAATGATTACGATAAGTGAGCGACATTTTATCGCTGACAACAACGCAAAAAGTTTGTAAGTGGTTTAGTTGGCGATCCCTCGGGAACATTCTGTTAAGTTCGACGCAAACTAAGCGATGGATCGTAAGTAATCTCTCCTGTGAATACTATTTTTAATAGGTACGTTAATTAGGTACCAGTAATGAAACACAACCATCCCGTTGCCAGCTATGAGCAGAAGAAAATAAAGGAGATGGAACAAAAAGGGAGGGTCGAGAGGATACTCTTTTACTGAACATAATGAAAAAGTATGAATTACATTTACTATTTTGATAGGAGTCATCTAAATAGCTAGATGGTCTCCTCATGCTGAAACAATCATTATTTTAAATTAATAATATTACTTCTTTATTACTACTATTCATGAAAAGTCAAAATTACTTGAAATCAGATAATTAACCTACAGCCACTTCTCTGACGAGGTAGAGATGTGAGAAGAACTGGCAAGAAACTCACGCCACTCTTTTCAATCGCCAGATAATTACAGTTTTTTGTATGAGTTAACAATTTTAATACATCAACGCAACCTAAGAACCATACAGAGTAATTATTACAAATCAACCAATTAATTTAATTACCAAGATTTAAAAAAAGAAAAGAGAGGATTCATTAATTATTTAGTTTCATCTAGTATGGTAATTTGGTTACGTATTTTAATTAAAAAAGTAAATGCATCTCCCGGTCATAATGAACGACAAGGTAATACTGGAATAAGTATTAAATGTATGCCATGCCAAGATTAACCAGTCCTCCAATCCCAAGTGTTTTAATTGTAGATTTTTAAAAAGTGATCTACTTATTTGCTCTGGTATCCAAAGCACTTAAATGAGCGTACATGACAGCTCAGTGTGTGTGGTATCCTGCACGGCTCGGACTGCACCGATGCTGTGATGCCCCTGATGACGGTCTGCGAATGGCAGTGTTTCCCGGAACCCGACCTATCTCCGTCCTCTGCATCATCATTATTGAGACGTTACGGTCTGTACGAAGCCAGCACGGAGCTGTGACTTGTACATGTATGTAGTAGCATGACCACGATAATGACCAGTGATGAAACATGTTGCAACTCTACTCATACAAGTGCTATTACAGTTTTAATATAGCGTTGGCAACTGGCGTTAAATTACCTACTGTTACTGCAAACTTACGATATGTGTAAGTGCCACCCTTTCACGGTGAAATCTAAACGGTCTCGAACCAAACGGTTCTGCACTTCATACTTTTGTCGCTCAATTAAAGCATGGAACTTGCATGTGTTCCCATCTAATTTTGATTGGGTCTTCTAAGCGGGGCGTGAAAAAGCATCTCACTAAGCCACCATAATGGAGGCCACCATACCAGTAGTTTGGCTTTTAGAATGGTATCCGCCACTTCTGGATCTCACTGACTGCTTACCAACAGGCAGAGTGGAGTCACTTTAGTAGGCTAATATAAAAAAACGAGTTTTTTACAGCTTTATATGTAGGTAAGTACCTAAGTATGTAGTTTCACACTGCCTTGATCATAATACTCTTGGACTTGACAGACTGTGTCAAATCAGTGGCAATTTAGCATAAAAGAGTATAAATTTCTAAATGGGCCAATTAGCCTGCATTCAACGGCGATCAGAGAAGTCTTTTGATTTAAAATAATAATTGTAGATACCTAAATTATAGGCTGAAGATAGTTATGAAAATGCTCACACACAATAACATATCATAATAAAATATGAACCTATTATTACACGTTTAGGTATTATTATATAAATAATGACCGTTTTGTTTCTGTTTTTAGACGGGACATGTAAATATTATAAGACAAATGTTTTATATTCCCACGATCACATATTTTCAACAATTGCTGATGTGAAAATTGATTCTTTTGTTCGTGAAAATAGCCACTTTGATTCTTTATGACTGTTATCTGTTGGTGGTAATTGACACATAATAATGTGGAGCAGTGGCGAAGCGCCCATATAACACGATTCCTGCCGGCTTCCCTTTTAAAATATGTCCTGACCTCCTTATACCTATCACTGCTTGCGTGTCTACTCAAAGACTAACTAGCCTTCCGAAACTCAAAATATTTTAGACCCGCCGGCTTCCCTCCTCGGAAAAGTGACTCTTCGCTACTGATGTGGAGAGTGTGTTTTGGGCAGGTTTGATCTCCATACGAAACATAATACCTATGTCGTTAATTAGTCGATCGTAAGCTTGTACCTGTAGTTGTATTCATCACAATTAACCGGCTGTAATGTTGTCAGAACTAATGAGGTGATTGACGTCATAATACATACGATATTATGTTTTAATACAATTAGAAAACTTACATAAAAAATTATACAATGAAATAAAAATAGCCGTTCAATGTCATAAGGCGTTTTATATTTGGAAGATAATTATGTATGTAAATAGGTACATACTTACCTAATATGTAACTGAAATTAACTCGATAATGAATTTGTCAATCTCATGGAGAAGACACATCATATTTTATGTACAGTTTAACGACTACATTTTATAACAAACAACTAACTACATTTGCATGCAATTATTGGATTTCAAATCTACGATCTTGTTAATAGCGTCTAAAGAGGCATGGTTGCAAAGAGTATCTATTTGGAACAACTAAATATCTAAGGCTTAGAATAGAATAATTATTCTTTATTGCACTCCACTTAGTTACAAAACAAATAACAGGACGCAGGCAGATTACATAAATGAAGGCTTGAATAATCGAACCCTTAGTTAAAAAGTTTATTGTCATTGAAATTTGTAATTGATGGTTTATTTTGCATAATTAACGACACATTTTGACATAGGTATATATGTCGCAGGCAAATTGTAATTAATCCGTTGTTTACAATCTGTCTCGGCATATTACATAACGCCGGATTTGTTACCAGCAATGTGTAGGTATACCTAATTGGGTATGTTTGAACTAGTTTGACAACAAATATAATTCGTTTAAAGCACTCGCCGGCCGCTGCCGCGGCAAGCTCCTTTCGCTCGCTCGGCTCGTGCGCAGTGGGTCACAGTTCTAACCTTACCTAGCCCAATTTGCCTTCGGCATATTACAAAACGCCGATAACTCCGAGCGTTTATAAAATGCCGAGGCAGTATGTAAATAGCCGATTTATACAATTTTCCTGCGACATATATCGCTCATTTGGAACGACAGTGACACAACTGCAAATTTGTAAATTTTACACAACGCCATTATTAACATTTTTTCGTAACACTAATGAAGATTCTGTATATATCTTACAGCTAATGACTATCTCTTTTATTTTACTTTTGTAGTTCGAACTTGAAAATAGACTCACATTTTTTTTGCTAATCAATCCATATCAAAGTGGAACAAAAACAAACATTTTAATACTTACACTTGCGTCGTTGTAACCCTAGAAAATGAAAGTTTGGGTAGTTAAGATGATGTTTCGTTCTCTAACGGGCTTTTTTGGAACTTACAAACATGACGTTTTCACTTCTAACGTAGATTATTATTGTGATCAACTGATCATTGTGGTCTAATTAAGTAGATTTCGCATTTTTTTGCAATTGTCGCTCCAAATGAGCGATATATATATAAATAACATCACACCTGTCTCCCATTAATGGGGTAAGCAGAGACTATAGAACGCCATTTGCTACGTTCCAAACATACCATTAATCTTTTCATACACACAGGTAGGTTACGGATGCTCGTAATTGTACCCTTTGATTTTCAACAATATAGGTACTATTTGAAAAATAAACCAAGAAGGTATTGTATTGTAATTTGTTCGTAGTTGTCGGTGTCTTTGCGAATGTGCTGTTGCCACTATTACCTTATTCACACAAAAAAGGACATTTCCTTATAAATTTCCCTTTTGATCGAGTTACCTTAAACGCAAGATGCCAATGAAGGCGTTATACCTAAACATTACATTTGTCTAAAAAGCTGTTTGCCCTAAATGAGAGATGCCGATGAAGCAGTATACCTGAAATGTGAAATTGACTAAATAGCAGATTGCCTAATTTTAAATTACCTATAAAGCAGTTTGCCTTAAACACAAGATGACTCAAAATCTGTTAGCCTGAAATACAAGAGGACTGAGAAGCAGTTTGCCTGAAATACAAGATGACTGAGAAGCTGTAAATTTAATATGTGGATAGGCTGGTAATTATTGAAAAATCAATAAAATGAAGAGAGTTATCGACTATATGGCCTATTTCATTGTAAAATATAAGACCAAGCACTATTTTTTCATTTGGATCTCACAATAATTTTTGAAGGAAATTGACGAACGTCGAATTTAGTGGCACGTGGCTGTTATTTATTTATCAACTTTATACATACAATATGTAACGGCGGACTTAATGCCTGACCCTACACAATAACACAACAGTGTGTCAACAATTAACTACACTCGGTGTCTCTTTCAGTCGTTATTCTTGACGAAATCTAGTGAAAGGGATAAATCAATCGTAACTTCTATCTTCGATTTTCAAAGTAGGCCCCCAGGAGTCATGTATGTGGTTAATGTAACAACTACAAAATGTTAAATATTATTTACATATAATTTATAATCAGCTGTCCACAAAACGCTATCTCAGGTACACACGAAAACATTTAAAATTTTCACAAATTTAGGCACTTTGCTTTGTATGCATTTAACCACTTAGGCACTTTGTTTTTGTAGACATTTAACTTCTTAGGCAATTTGATTTGTAGACATTTAACTAATTAGGCAATGTGCTTTGTAGACATTGACTTTAAGCAATCTGCTATTAAGTCAATTTCACATTTCAGGCATACTGCTTCATCGGCATCTTTCATTTAGGGCAAACAGCTTTTTAGGCAAATTTCATGTTTAGGTATAACGCCTTCATTGGCATCTTGCGTTTAAGGTAACTCGATCAAAAGTGATAAATTTTACTATCCTACGAAGTAGTTGTTCCCAATTCATAGCTTGCAAATAGAGTTGAAGAGGTCATTAGCAAATTTCATTTACTTTGACTGCCTTGATAACGCGGTGGAATTACTTGCAAATGTTACCTACTACTGTATAGTTTTTTTTTTATAAATAAACTACTGTACACATCGATAAACAATAAATCTGACTGTACATGATTATTATGCTTCGATCCTCAAACTCTGTTTACGCAAATTGTTGATAAAATTGTCCCTGTTTAATTGCTTGCTATTTTTATCGCTGACCTAAAGAAGAAGAGCAACCGATGAATGAGAGCAGTTCAAGGCCAATCAACCTGGAGATATTTAAAGAGAGTTCCACGACCCAATGAACATTGACATATTTAAAATAAAATGATTTTGTTATATTACAGTAAATAAAACCCCTTTTGATCGAGTTACCTTAAACGCAAGATGCCAATGAAGGCGTTATACCTAAACATGAAATTTGCCTAAAACGCTGTTTGCCCTAAATGAAAGATGCCGATGAAGCAGTATGCCTGAAATGTGAAATTGACTTAATAGCAGATTGCTTAAAGTCAATGTCTACAAAGCACATTGCCTAATTAGTTAAATGTCTACAAATCAAATTGCCTAAGAAGTTAAATGTCTACAAAAACAAAATGCCTAAGTGGTTAAATGCATACAAAGCAAAGTGCCTAAATTTGTGAAAATTTTTAAATGTTTTTGTGTGTACCTGAGATAGCGTTTTGTGGACAGCTGATTATAAATTATATGTAAATAATATTTAACATTTTGTAGTTGTTACATTAACCACATACATGACTCCTGGGGGCCTACTTTGAAAATCGAAGATAGAAGTTACCAGTGATTTATCCCTTTCACTAGATTTCGTCAAGAATAACGACTGAAAGAGACACCGAGTGTAGTTAATTGTTGACACACTGTTGTGTTATTGTGTAGGGTCAGGCATTAAGTCCGCCGTTACATATTGTATGTATAAAGTTGATAAATAAATAAATAAATAACAGCCACGTGCCACTAAATTCGACGTTCGTCAATTTCCTTCAAAAATTATTGTGAGAGCCAAATGAAAAAATAGTGCTTGGTCTTATATTTTACAATGAAATAGGCCATATAGTCGATAACTCTCTTCATTTTATTGATTTTTCAATAATTACCAGCCTATCCACATATTAAATTTACAGCTTCTCAGTCATCTTGTATTTCAGGCAAACTGCTTCTCAGTCCTCTTGTATTTCAGGCTAACAGATTTTGAGTCATCTTGTGTTTAAGGCAAACTGCTTTATAGGTAATTTAAAATTAGGCAATCTGCTATTTAGTCAATTTCACATTTCAGGTATACTGCTTCATCGGCATCTCTCATTTAGGGCAAACAGCTTTTTAGACAAATGTAATGTTTAGGTATAACGCCTTTATTGGCATCTTGCGTTTAAGGTAACTCGATCAAAAGGGAATAAAACTTTGTAAGTACATTTACCATTTTTTCAAATGCAATCAAAGGATCTAGTTCACAATAAACATAAGTGATAATGGTGTATTGTGGACTGACTAACACGTAACGATAGATACGAGTATGTATTCATTTAAGCATTGTTTATTATCAGAGTCGTATCAGGACCCGTGTCCTACTGTTCGTCTGACGAAGGTAAGCGGGTTTGTCTCTTTATACAATCAAATATAAGCTCATTTGATGCGGTTACTGAACTATTGTATCATGTTTAGTTCTTAGTGTTATTCACCTTATGTCCCACTATAGTTACTGTCACAAAGAGTTTTACAATCCATAATAAAATACGTCCTATGCTTATTACTCTATTTTAAGACTACATTTAAACCGGTCTTGGTGATGAATTATTAACTGTCTCTCTTGCATGGATGTTTTATTTTTGCAGGTTTGGAAGGCTTAGATAGGTATCAATCCCACCCACATGCCCATCACTCTGACTCCTGTAAGCCAGGATTAACAGTGATATTCAAGAAGAAACACCGAACTTTGGGACTGCTAAACCTACTGTCTTGGACCCCGCAACGAATTTAATCAGAAGTAAAAGGAGGGGTTGGAAATAAAATGTCCACTTCCCTCCATTGCAAAGCGAAAGACAAATTTAATCTGTATAGGATAAAAGAGAGCACCACGGAAAAGTAATATTAAGGGACCTATGTGAGCTATATCTGATTCCAGTAATATGAATGGCAGAAACGCACGGAAATTCACCCTAGATGACACAAGATTCTCATAATAAACTGGTCCTGATGTAACTTGTAAACTATTTAACATTATGTCTCGGTCTTTACTCCAAAGACTACACTCCCAAAGAGTTTGATTAGCAGACTGTTCTTGATTGGAACACTGACAACTCGGCGAATCAACTAACTTAAACGAAAATTGTTTGCCCTTAAAGTTACCATGACCGTAAGAAATTGGGCGACACAGTGATCTACCCCTAATCATAATGTTCTTTCCAACCGCTTTACAACTGATGGAAAAACGGTACAGGTGGCGCTCCTTAGTTGAAGTATCCCGCGCTGCTGCCATTCGTCTATAAGACTCATATGAACTTCATTTTCTTCTTTAAATAATGTAATAATTTTCTGGCGAAGTGACTATTCATGCCGTCGTGAGATAGATAGGTATGTAAAAGTAACATGCGTTGGCTCTCAAAGAATTTATAAAATCAATTGAACATTGATTTATGATTTTTAAATGCTTCGTACAAATCCAGAGACAATTACAATAAAATAATTTTTAGAAAAAAATGAAAACCGACTTCAAACAACACCTACAATTTCAATCCTTAACTAAAAAGTAGAAAATAATATTTTAATTACTTCATAGCAAAGAACATTAAAGGGGACTCAACGCAATCCTTAATACCTATAATACTTTACTATTTATAGTTTTTAATTAGTTATTTTGGAGTCGGTGCCAGCCAAGAAGGATCTTTAATTCTGCCTTTGCAACAAACTTTTGAAATGCACGGGGCGGTAATGGCACGCGTGGGGGATATGCCTGAGTGCACTACCCGAACGCGGTCATACTCGTGAAGGCAGACGTCATTGATAGTT
Source organism: Parascotia fuliginaria (assembly GCA_963082885.1). Lineage (NCBI taxonomy): Eukaryota > Metazoa > Arthropoda > Insecta > Lepidoptera > Erebidae > Parascotia > Parascotia fuliginaria. The sequence continues at coordinate 22,234,026 of OY720173.1, forward strand.
GTGTTCAGATATACATAAAAAATTTGAGGCGCACTTATCTGATTCCGTTCGATTTCTTGTATTAAATCTATATTATTCATTCATATATTAATAGATTAATCAAGAAGGTTTTTTTTGCTAGTAGGTAGGTTATTTTTATGAAGGTCATTATGATCCTTCTTGGCTGGCACCGACTCCAAAATAACTAATTAAAAACTATAAATAGTAAAGTATTATAGGTATCAAGGATTGAGTTGAGTCCCCTTTAATGTTCTTTGCTATGAAGTAATTAAAATATTATTTTCTACTTTTTAGTTAAGGATTGAACATGTAGGTGTTGTTTGAAGTCGGTTTTCATTTTTTTTTCTAAAAAATATTTTATTTTTAGACTTTTAGTGGGAATTAATTGTGTATAAATATATTCAATATGGGTAGACCTACTAAACGTGCTGCGCAAATGAGACAGCGCCGCGCCATTTGAAAGAAAGTAGAGACGAGAGGTAAGATTGTAAATAGATATATAAGGTCCTTGTCAACACTTTCTCAATCGTTAAACCCTGAATCCCAGAAACCACAAATCAAAACAAAAATTTGATGATCTACCAACAATAAAGAATCATCAAAAAACATAATTTAACTGACCGAGCAATCGCTTAATAGATATACAAAAAATAAACAGTGGTGCTGTAAAAGCAGGTTTAAGGGCGCCCGTTGCTGTTGTAATTTCTCACGACCATAAGACCTCTAACTTGGCTTAACGACTACCTAATTATAGTGTTGACCATAGTCTACTGCTTCTAAAGAATGAGGGCGCTGAGAATGAAACAACACAGATGTTTACTCATCCAGGGCCACTTCGTTTCTAACAAAAAATTAAAAAAAATCACTTCGCACTTGTAGCATGAATATGTCAATGTCAGAAAATTCATCGCAAAAGACATCGACGTGTTGCTATACACATCTTCACTTCTGGCATACGTTTTGTTACAAAATATAAAAGTGAAGCCAAACCACTAAACCATTCTTTATAAAAAAAACATGGGACCCCATTTCAGAGTAGAGACCCCATTTCAAATAAAAGAAGAATTTTCAAAATTGGTTTATAAATGACCGAGTTCTGTTGTAACAAACATACAACCACTAAACCAAAAAAATGGGACCAATTTCAGAGTATACCCTCTCAAATAAAATTTTTTTTTTCAAATCGGATCATAAATGACCGTATGAGGTAACAAACATACAAAAAAAAAAAATAAAAAAAAATACGACCCGAATTGATAACCTCCTCCTTTTTGAAGTCGGTTAAAAATGTATTCTCGTCTTAAAAGTAAGTATTCAAATGCACCCCCCAAACGGGGTTCTCGCCTTGTCGCGGCGGGCAGACTTAGTAACCGTGGTTATGGTTACCCAGAACCACGGTGAACCAAGAGGAACCCCAAGGCGGCGCCGCTCCTCTGGGCTTTGGTGGCAAGCCCACGATGGAGCGGCTCAGGTGGGTTGCAGTGCTGTTGTTTGCTTGTTCAAATGCACACGTTTAAATATAAACAAACGTAATCTGTTATTATTATTATTTTGAAAGAATTCAAACCACAGATATTAATGTCAAAATCAATAATAATAATGTGATAATACTTACTTTTTTTATTGCCTAAAGTGGCAGACGAGCCAACAGCCGATCTGATGGTAAGTGGTAACTGTCGCTCATGGACTTCTAGAATGCCAGTGGCTTCGAGATGCCGCTGCCTATCGTGATATTAATGCTCTCTTTAAACCTCGTTTAAAGAATGATCATATGTCATAGCGCTCGGGAAACAGTTCGTTTTAGAGCCTGCACGTACGTGGAAGAAATGAACGCTGGCAACGATCCGAGCTAGACGCGATCATGTCCAGGTGGTATGGATGGATTTTGCTGCGATGTCGAGTGGTGCGATGATAGAAAGGAGACGATGGTACCAAGTCAAACAGTTTCACAGAGAGTGAAACGTACGATAGAGCACGCATAGAGAGCCAATGTCCCACTGCTGCTCTAGTGACACCAGTTTGTCAGCGCATCATGCAATATGAGTGTCAGACACTGATCAAATTGCTATTCATATTGCATCACTAGATCACTGTCTGACACTAATACTTACTTTGTGATACTCATATTCACACTCTGACACTTATAAGATCAGTGTCTGACACTTATATTTACTCTGACCTATAAAATCAGTGTCTGATTCTCAAATTAAATAACTAGATCACTGTCTGACACTCATATTTACTCTCTGACACCTATAAGATCAATGAAAATAAAATAACTTACAAGTCATCTATGTTGAATTGTATGGCCGGGGTGCCACAAGGATCAGTGTTAGGGCCAATATTATTTATAATGTTTACTAATGATTTAATCAATTTTATAAATCAAATCAAATCATTTAATCAGTTTAAAAAAAGTTTTGAAAAAAATTTCATAAATGAGATGTATCCAGATATAAAATTATGTGTTTTTGCGGACGACATACGATTAATGCAGTTTTATCGACATTTGATACTTGGTTTACTACAAACAGACTCAAAATAAATAAATCTAAAACTAAAGTTCAAAACTACTGCACGAAATAATGATAACATGTCTGTAGAACTAAATGGAGTTAAAATGGAGCTCGTTAGAGCAGTAAAGTTCCTAGAAGTACATCTGGATGATCTCTTAAATTGGAAAAATGAACTAGCAGCATTAGATACATCGATATCATCTGCTTGATATGCTCTAAGAATTCTAAGGGAGGAAGTGAGTACAGAACAATTTAAATTTGTATACTATGCACTAATAGAATCAAAACTGAGTATAGCATACAGTTCTGGAGTAACAGTTCCGACTACAACTCTCAAAGGGCTTTCATACTGCAAAAATGTGCAATAAGAACAATGGTACATATTTCCCAATGAGAGAGTTGCCGACCATATTTTAAAGAATTAGGAATTCTTACTATACCTACTCTTTACATATTAGTACTGTTAAGCACATTTAAAAAACTAATATGCGAACATGAATTAGATAAAGACATCCAGATAAGGGAAAATACGTGATACGGATTTCGAAAATGAAATAAGCTCTCTATTTAACATTGCAAAACATAATCCCAAATAACAGGAAAATAAAATTTTAACAAGTTGCCACTCAAAATTAAAAGTTTATTATATACAAGCTCTTTCAAAAAACGACTTTAAGCATTCATAATAGAAATATGTCTCTACTCTTTAGATGATCTATAAAATTAATGTACAAAGGGTGTAATTATTATCTATTGATTATAATATAAAAAAATAGAATAAGTTAATAATTGACATCCTACATTGACATTTTAAATTTAATAAGATCAGTGTGTGACACTCAAATTATATTTCTAGATCACTGTATGACACTAATATTTACTCTCTGACACTCATAAGATCAGTGTCTGACACTCATATTCACTTTCTGACACTTATAAGATTAGTGTCTGCCATTCATATTTACTCTCTGACACACATAAAATCAGTGTCTGACACTCATATTTACTCTCTGACACTCATAAGATCAGTGTCTGACACTCATATAGTGCTGGGTATCGTTCGCATCTGCATTTAGTCGACTATAACCGTAAAAATCGGTGCGTTCGGCCGAATTACACTGTTTGAGTAGTACCGATTTTAGAAAAGGTCGAATTTTTTTTAACCGCCATTTTGCATCAGATTTATTAAGTCTGCTCAACAGACAACGGTATTTTGACATCAGACTTAATAAGTCTGGTCAACAGTCAAGAAGATTTCACTCTCTGACACTCCTAAGATTAGTATGTGTCAAACACATTATGACAAATAAAACTCAATATTGGGTACTTTTTAATATTTATTTTATCCTACCGTATCGTATGTGATACCGTAGGTCTAAATGCCAAGTACTATGCAAAACTGTTACCCATTATAATATAAAAACTGTTACCCATAATAATATAAAAACTAATAACAACTGGCTAGTGTTATTTGCGTATATTGTATGGATGGGTCTTTCAAATTTTTACTTGTGAATTAATAATAAAGTAGGTAAGTAAGTATTTATACTTATTAATGAAAATGTCGATCAGTGCGACCCGGTGTTTGTAAATAGAACAGCAGCCATGACACAGATACTCAGTTATTACAATTGTTTTGGTTATTTTATATTCATATTACATTTATAATTTATTAATAAGCTGACATATCTGCCGACGAAAAATTCCATCTTAAATATAATAAATCAACTTGTCGTTTTTTCATCTTAAAACCTAATAAATAACATCCCATTTTAATTTATATCATACCTACTTTGTGTCCATAATGAATGTTAGTTTTAATTTCCCTACGGATCTTAATACCAAAGAAACTAAAAACAAAGAATGTAGGTACCTACAGAACTTGCATATGTTTATCAAATATTACTTAAATTTTGTTGTTTGTCTTCAGGTATACTGGACATTCGTATCGAACGTCTATACGTACTTATGATTCACATATAAACATAAAAGACCGCTGTATTTACAACTATCGGTCAAAAAACACGTCAAACTTGGTGAAGCAATTGCAATGGTGAAAAATACTTCTTCATTTATTATTTACATATTTATTGCAATTTCAAATAAGTATTTCAGAAGCGACCAACATTGTCGTTAGCTTATGTCAATCCCATAGGTATATTTTTATCTATTCTACGAATATAATAGGAATCTGTGCCACTTGTCTAGGGCCTCTGATAAGATTGGGGAAACGGAAAGCTTCACTACAAAGACAATAGATTGCATCAGACAGTACAATCGCACAAGTGACCAGCTGTAGGCTACTCCAAACTATTACAATCACAAATCTAAACTTATCTGGCTCTGGTCCAAAAGAGGATGACCACATATTATTATTAGCTCGTATTTTAAACATTTTAAACAAATTGATTAGTGATTGATTACAGATTCAGAAATACATTAAAAGATAGAAGTGTACTTGGATTGCAGCAATTTGCTTTTTGCCCGACTGCCGAAGTCAAGGAGAGTCATGTTTTTCGGGCGTATGTATATATGTAATATATATAATACTAGCTGCACCCCACGGCTTTGCCCGCGCTTGGTTATGATATATTAAATATGGTTTGTTGTATCCCTCAGGAACCAAACCGATTTTTGGGATAATAGTATTAATATACTCATAACAGACTTGCCACCTAGTTACACTTCAACCTGTTTGTTTTTAATTAAATTGATTAGTACATTTTTTATCGCAAATTGTTCAAATGTCAAAGTAAAGTTTGTTACAAAAACTGAGGGCTTATACAAGTGACATAGATTTCTCTTCTATTCATAGAATCGATTAAAAAATGTTTGGGATTGACATAAGCTAACGTCAGGCGTTATGTCCATAGATTATACACTTATATGTTATGTCCGTTTATGCCACTTGTCTAGGGCCTCTTATTACGGTCATAGTCTCGCCTAATATTAAGTAGCAACTAGCTAGGTAGTCGATAGACGTTTGTACTCGTAATAGCGACACAATCTTTCCACATAGTCTGTAATAGTCACAAGTCTCCAAGTCACGCTCCGTTTGTCGCGAAATCGCTCCATTGACGCACTTTCCCGGCGCGCTCACCCGTCTATGAAAACGTAGATAATGACACACCGACACACATCTGATATGCACTTATTGTTTATAATATGTATGCATGTATGTGCAAGTGGGTGGAATAGAGACGTTATAGGTATAGCATTTGACAAAATTGTTTGAATCATACAAATAAACACTTGCTGACAAAAACGTCAAAACAACAAGAATTTCCTCGAAACAACAAAAACTAGCGAACCGAAAGCGATGTTGTTCGCAAAAACGTCTTGTTTACGAAAAAGTGTTTGTCAAAATATTCGACAAGTTCTTCGAGCAAGTTTTTATGACATACCGTCTGAGCCGAGAGTATAGAGTAAATCGATTAATTGCATTATATTGTTCAGCTTTCTTTTGTGTCGGTACAAAAACCTGCAGTCATAGATTTGCTAACAGAAGCACGCACTTACAGTTTGCTTCAATGATCTAAACAATCATAATTTCTTTCTCCATGTTTGTTAACACAGTTTTAGTAGCCTGGAAAGTGCTAGGAGTACCTACTACCTACACTACACGCACTTGCCGATATCACTAAACACAGGAAGTGAAACGCTGGTTGCCTTACGAGCACTTACACCACTACATTTCAGCTGAAATAGACGTCATAGAGGTACGTAGTGATCCTATAACTGCAATCTCCTTAAATAAGACATAGGAACCTACTTACCTACGTCTTCAGTTAATTTACCTACTCTGCGCATTTTTATATCTGGAAGTCGAAGACGCCTTTTTTTTTTTTTTTTTTTTTTTTTTATATTATAGCCTACCAAAGTGACTCCTCCCTTGATGGTAAGCAGTCAGTGGAATCCAGAAGTGGCGGCCACCATACCAAAAGCCATCGTCTTAAACTGCTGGTATGGTGGTCTCCACTATGGCGGCTGGGAATGGGGTTAGGGGAAGGGAATGAGGGAGGTGAGGAAAGAGGAAAGGGGGAAGTTGGGCCTCCGGCGCTCTCACTCACCGAACGAAACGCAGTAGTACGGATACTACTACTCTTAAGTCGATCTTCTATGAGAGGGTAGTACTTCCCCGGACGATCCGGTCCATTCATGCTGAAATCAGCGTGGATCTACTACCGTAACCTTTGCCTTTACGCAGGAGGAGCGAAAGAATATTACCTAAGTATCAAACAAATAAATAAGATAAAGTATTTGTATTGTAGGCAATACAAATACTTTAAATTAAACTGCAATACCTACTTAAAGTTAAAACAAAAAGATACAAATAAAAACAAAAAAGAATAAAAAGTTGTCCGATGAATAGAGTGATCACGTTGCAGGTCTCGTGGTTTTTCACACACACATACTTAAAGCATAAATTATTATGTATGAGATGTAAGTGCCTAGATACACGGTTAATTACAATTATACCTATCTAAATAATAGCCACGTTGTTTTTTCATGTTTGTTTCGCTGCTTACTTTTTCTAAACCACGCAACCGGTTGGATACAGTTTTTAATATTGTTTAGAGCATTTCTTCCAAAAAGTTTTTGTAGATATAGATACCTAATTATAGGTATTTGCTTTCCGCGGCGCAGTTTCACCCGCGTCTTTGCTCACAATGGAGCAGGTGGGGACTGCCAAGTTTTTGGGTGTAGTGTTGATGGAGAGCTTAACTGGAAACCACATGTAAAGGAACTTTATAAGCGTTTAAGAAAATCTGCCTATGCCCTTTTCCAACTATCGAAACAGGTAAATCAAGTAGCATACCATTCGCTGGTGGCGTCGGTGTTAAGATTTAATATATTTTTTTGGGGAAATTCAACTGATCGGGAAATGGTATTCAAGCTGCAAAAAAAGATGTATCAGTTCTATGTGTGGACTGAAATCAACTGAAAGTTGTATACCATATAATAAAATGCTAAAAATATTAACATTACCAGCACTATTTATATGACAGACCGCTCTATTTGTTAAGAATAATCCGAATTCATTTACAAAATTATCTGCTATCAGAAGAGCTCCGATGCGAGTTCAATATAAAATTTAAAAATTTTATGCTAAATAAAATGTAAAACAGCGCTAATGCAAAAGAGCTTTTTTGGTCTAGCACCAAAAATCTATAAAAAGTTACCCTAAGTAAGTCTCCCTCTATCACAATTTAAATCAGCATTAAGTACATAAATTTATTTAATAATTTTTTAATTTATAAATAATATTTATTTAATATTATTTATAAATTTGGACGGTAGTAGATCCACGCTGGTTTCAGCATGAATGGGCCGGATCGTCCGGGGAAGTACTACCCTCTCATAGAAGATCGACTTAAGAGTAGTAGTATCCGTACTACTGCGTTTCGTTCGGTGAGTGAGAGTGCCGGAGGCCCAATTTCCCCCCTATCCTCTTTCCTCACCTCCCTCATTCCCTTCCTCTAACCCCATTCCCAGCCGCCATAGTGGAGGCCACTATACCAGCAGTTTAAGACGATAGCTTTTGGTATGGTGGCCACCACTTCTGGATTCCACTGACTGCTTACCATCAGGCGGGGTGGAGTCACTTTGGTAGGCTAACATAAAAAAAAAAAAAAAAAAAAAAAAAAAAATTACCTACTTGAGAAATATTATTATAGTTTAGGTGAATTTTTAAATGACGAATTAAAATAATAGATAGATGACTTAATTTAATTAATTTAATATTTATTTTTATATTTATTTATTATTATTATTTTGACTTTAATTATATTCACTTGTCCTTATTATTTTGACTGACTTTACCTAGGTACTTTGTTCCTACCGATTTTAATATTAACCTATTTAAATTTGTAATTATTGTTTATAATAGTGGGTGACGTTTCGGACACAAAACGTTCGGACACTTTGACCCAATCGACAAATTATTTTTTTAAATGTTTTTACTGACGTTTCGGACACTAATAAAATATCCTGTTTTGTACGGTTAGACAAAAATATCCAGCGATACCTTAATGTTGAAATCCTTTACTTCCGCCTAATATATTTTAAAGCATGCGACATATTTTATACAGGTAAAAAAAAATAAAAAAATGTGAAAAAAATAAAAACAACAAAGAAACTACAGAGAAAATAAAATAAAATTTAAAAGTGTCAATTCGGCCACTGTGTCCGAACATAAATTGTGTCCGAAACGTCTGCGTCTCCTATCTAATATTAAATTTTATGTAGGTAAGTAATTAAATAAGTAGTAGGAAGACCTACTACATATAGTCCCTAATATAAAAAATATAAGCTATTTAAGGACGTCAAAAAACAGCAAAACGTAAAACGCAACTTCATAAAATTAGACGCAATTTAAAGTGTTGACAATAATGTTAATGATGTCTATGCTCAGTTTAAAGATGATTTAACCGAGATTGTTCTTAACTATGTGTAGGTATCCTGTATCTCAGTAAGTAGCCACAATGAGAGAACACAAACGACAGCGGCGCAGTAACCATCACAGAATGTTCCATGACGCTACTTACGCTGCAATGACTGATGACACATAATGTCTAATGTCTAAAAGTTTAACAATAGTCATTACCATGAAACAACCCGTAAATAATACCATACAATAACTACCTACTTGTATGTTTTGTTGCATTTTTGTAATATTAGCTACTAAATACACGTGCGACAAACATACGTAAATTGTGTAACATATTACACAATGTGCACAAAATATTGGCCACAAAGCGATAAATAAGTATACTGCTTACCGTAGTCACTTTGGCAGGCTATTATAAAAAAAATATCTATACTATTATGTTCATTATATAAAGCGGAAGAGTTTGTTTGTTTGTTTAAAAGCCTTAATCTCTGGAACTACAAGTCGGATTTGAAATATTCTTTTTGCGTATGATAGCGCAGTTGTCGAGGAAGGTTATAGGCTATGTTACATCACGCTACTGGCGATGGGAACAGAGCAGTAAGCAAAGACGCGTGTGAAACCGCGCCTCGGAATGCTAGTATACTTATATCGGTAGGTAAGTAGTCTATCTGCCTCAAATGGCTAAAAAAGGGTTAGATAAGTACGTAACTTTTCTATCTAAATATAAAACTCTCAAGAATATTAATAGGTAGCTCATCTATTTTACTTGGGTTACCAATTGTGTCACTTTTTTAAAACTTTGGTGGCAAACAAGCATACAGTCTACCTGAAGGTAAGTAACCGTAACTTATAGAAATGAATGTGTTATATCGTAAACAATGCGAAGTAAATATAACCGAGTCGTTGTCGACCGCATAGGGAGAAAGGAACGAGGTAGGGGTGCACTTGCACCCAATATCTAGAAAATAATAAAAGTAATCAAGAATTTTTAGTCTTTGAGCTGAAGCGTCTACCGTCTACGAGTTGCTGTCCAAATATGTTGTCCAACCATGCCAAGAAACTCATTGTCTTATACATTTTTATGAATAAGTACTGAGTACCTATGCACATCACAGTTTTAGTTGCACCCTTCTGGAAGTACTCTGAAAGTACCTAATCCTGGCACCGCCCATGATGAGGACAGAGGGATTACTTAGGCCTCTCCGGCACTCTCGCTCACCGGACGAAATGCATTAGTAAGTATGAAAGCTAATATAACTTCGGGCTGATATTTTATGTGAGGGTAGTAGGTACTTTCCCAGTTGAACCGGCACATTATTCTGAACTCAGCAATGACCTTATACTAGTTACTACCGTAAAAAGTCTACTTTGCTAGAGACTTAACCTATACTTATCTAGCCACGGCATAAACCTATTCAAGCTGATAGTGTACCTAGATTTACTTATTAGATAATCTGTAAAAAGCTCATCATACTGATTCTGTTTTATGACATGTTTTGGAGGGCAGTATATAGCAGATACATTGAACATTCCATTCCGATTCTCTACTGAAATAGTAGCTGCTTGGATGTGCGCTGTTTGAAACTTTGGTTGTTCATAGTGTTTAATACAAGATCTTACTATTATGGCCGCTCCTGCATGTGCACTACCATCTGGGTGGTTTGTTGTGTACGTGTTGTACTAATTAGAAAATGATAATTAAACGTTTCGTCACAATTTTACTTACTGACAATCAAATGTAGACATTATTGATGTGCCTATGTTGCAAAATATAGGTAAATACTTAAGTAGGTAGATAAACGATATGCTGAACTACGTCACAAGCATACTGCTCATTTCTAATTAATGCAGGTGTCAGACGCTAAAGTAATCGCGCAAACGCCCAGATACGTTAATCTCATCATTTAAATGAATTACCTAAGTCAAAGTCAAAGTCAAAGTATTTATTTCATTTTGATCACAGAATGATACTTATGAAAAGTCAAATTACATGAAATCAGCTAATTAACCTACAGCCAGTTCGCTGACGAGGTAGAGCTGTGAGAAGAACTGGCAAGAAACTCACGCCACTCTTTTCAATCGCCAGATAATTACAATTTTTTGTATGAGTTAACAATTTTAACACATCAACGCAACCAAAGAACCATACAAAGTAATTATTACAAAATAACTAATTATTTAATAACATTTTTGAAAAAAGAAAAGATAAGAAACGAAAATAGAGGATTACAATTATTTAGTTTCATCTAGTATGGTAATTTGACTACGTATTTTAATTAAAATTAAAAAATAGTAAATGCATTTCTCAGTCATATTGAACTACAAGGTAATATTGAATTAAGTATTAAATGTATGCCATGCCAAGATTGACCAGTCATCCCAGGTAGCACCCGTTCACGAGCATGACGCACAGACCAGCCATCATCACCTTCGCCATATTAGAGGGAAGGTGATGACCCGGCCAATACGACACCACAAGCCATGACATTTTAGTGAGCATGACAATGCAAGGCATGGGTGGTAAAAAGAACCATAATAAAATGTTATGTCTTATGAGTTCATAATGATCATGATATGCATTCACTTCACATCAAACTTTTACTGCAATAGTCAATATTTTTTTTTTTTTTAAATTTTCCTGTAATTATATAATGTTAATCAAAGTCAATATAACTACAATAATAATAATTAATCAATATAACATTAATCTTGCATTAAACGAGCAACTATACCCATGCTCTTTTATCATTTAAATAATCATTAATATTATAATAACCCTTTTGAATAAGACGGTTTTTAACAGTTTGTTTGAATTTCTCTAAGGGTAGATTCGAAACGTCAATGGGTAGTTTATTATAAAAGCGTACACCAAGACCCGCAAATGTGTTGTTTACTTTATGTAGGCGATGGTATGTACCAACTAACTTATGTTTACCTCGAGTATTCACAGAATGCATGTCACAGTTTCTTGAATACAAGTGAATATTTTTCTTGATAAACATAATGTTAGCAAAGATATATTGAGACGCCACTGTCAAAATACCTATCTCTTTAAACTTATCTCTTAATGAAACTCTAGGGCCCAAATTGTAAATAGATCGCACCGCTCGTTTTTGAAGTATAAAAATTGACTCAATATCCGCAGCCCTGCCCCACAGCAGTATACCGTATGACATCACGCTATGGAAATAGCTAAAATAAACAAGTCTGGCTGTTTCAATGTCGGTAAACTGTCTTACTTTTCGTATTGCAAAGGCTGCTGAACTAAGTTTACCAGCAAGACACGATATTTGGGTACCCCACTGAAGCTTGTTATCTAAAGTTAAACCCAAAAAAACTGTAGATTGAACAAAGCTTAAAGTTTCATTATTTAAACTTATGCTTATAGCTAGACTTTTAGTATTGGGCATAGTAAACTTAACGCATTTTGTTTTTTTGGAATTAAGCAATAGGTTATTCGCACTAAACCAGTCCAGAACCTTCACTAGTGAATTATTCACGTTGTCAATATTCGGATTCTTACGATCAACTTTAAATAAAAGTGACGTATCATCAGCAAATAGTACAATATCGCAAAAATTCTGAACATGGAATGGCAAATCATTAATATAAACCAGAAAAAGAAAAGGGCCTAAAATGGAACCTTGTGGCACGCCAATAGCTACAGGTAATCCGGTAGACCTACTTCCGTTTATATCAACATATTGTACTCTATCGCTTAAGTAAGAGGCAACTAGATTGAGTGCAGCATCCCTGATACCATAATGACTGAGTTTTCGTAGAAGCGTATTGTGTTCGACGCAGTCAAAGGCTTTTGAGAGGTCGCAGAAGACACCAATAGCATCCATCGAATTTTCCCAGGCACTATTAATATGCCTAATTAATGTAACACCTGCATCTATTGTAGAACGACCTTTCGTAAAGCCATATTGCTCATTGTGTAATAAGTTATTTGAGATAAAGTGACTTTCTAATTGTTGCAATATTATTTTCTCAAACACTTTGCTTATAGCTGGCAATATGGAAATAGGCCTAAAGTTACTTGTGTCACTTTTTGATCCATTTTTAAATAAATTAATCACTTTACTGTGTTTCATCAGATCAGGAAACACGCCTGTATCCACACATCTATTAAATATGGTAGCAAGATGTGGAGCTATACTAAATATTATATTATTGATTAGCTTGACTGAAATACCCCATAAGTCACCAGTATTTTTTGAGTTAAGTGACTTAAAGACTTTTATAATATCATTGGGGTTAATATACTGGAAACAAAAGTAAACACTGCACTCTCCCACGCTGCCCCTAGCTAAGGTTTCGGCTTTGACTGGGCAAGAATCTAAGGACTTAGTTGCATTAACCGGTATTTTTATAAAGAAATCGTTAAACGTTTGTGCTACATCTAAATTATTTGCAACAATTTTATTACTTACTTTTAGTTCAAAATTGGTATCGCGCAATTTGGTACGACCAGTTTCACTATTAATAATACTCCAAGTTGCTTTTATTTTATTGTCTGATTGTTTTATTTTATTGCTCAAATATAAGGATTTGGCTGCGCAACAAGCCTTTTTAAAAATTTTTGAATAATTTCTAACATAATCTACAAAGTTCGGATTTGTATTATATTTTTTCATACCATATAGTTCATACAATTTAGCCCTACTATTATAGATGCCTGTTGTTGCCCAGTCACAAAATTTAATTTTAATATTTTTATTAAAAGTCTTGGGTTTGAAGATATTTTCATATTCTAATTTAATTATGTTAAACAAAGATAGGTAGAGGCTATCAGGATCGGCGCAACTAAGGTCTACATTGGTGACTTTGGTAGTAATGTTCCCGCTAAAGTGTTTCAGGCGTTCAGAAGTCACTGGCCTACATGTGATCTTATAATTTACTTTAGGTACTCTACTTACAGACAATACAATTTTTTGCCCACAGTGATCAGATGTTAAGTCACTCAATATAGAACTATCTAAAAAGTTACAATTGCAGAAGATATTATCTAGGCATGTAGCAGAATGAGCAGTGATTCTGGTTGGTTCATAGAATACATAATTTAAGTCAAATGACATGAATAAACTAATTAATCTATTACAAATGGCTGACTGTTCGAGTAAGTTCACGTTAAAATCACTACACACTACCACATGCCTGTTACCAATGCTTAAGCGCTTCAGTACATCCTCCATTACAGTTTCAAATAAGGTGAAGTCACTCTGTGGTGGTCTGTATACACACACAATAACATGTTGCTCAAGTTCCACACAAGATATTTCAATAGTGCGCTCAATAGAAAGCTTAACTATATCCTTACGCTCCTTAAATTTTATACTATTACAAACATATACCAGAGAGCCACCATGAATAGCTTTCTTCCTCGCAAAAGCACTACCAATACTGTAGTATTCCTTGTCAAATATAAATTGGTCACTTTTAAGCCAATGTTCAGTAACACAAAAAATATGAATGTTATAGTTTTTTAAAAATAATTCTACTTCTAATTCCTTGCCGGATAAGCCCTGAATATTTTGGTGAACTAAGTTTAAATTAAATGTCTGCTTATCCTTTGTCTCGTCTACTAGTTTAAACTACTAGACGAAGAAATGTTAGTAGTTACACTACTCTGTCCTACCAAATTCTTCAATACCCTACAGGTACCTGTGTCATTAAATAAAATATGCTAATAACTTAGCAAGATGTCGCTTATAAAATAATGATAGATACATAGTATCTTTTGTCAATAAAAAATTATTACTAATAAATATATTACTGTCAAAGAATTTAATGTAGTCACTATTACTACATGTACTGTATAGAAGTAAATTTAACTTTCCTATGTGCCTATTTTGTTGTTCAGTCAGAGCATATGAATAAGGAAAGGCGCAGATAATAAACTTACAACCTACACTATTATGAAGCAATTCCATAACTTCAGTTAGTTCTAATATATTATGTTTTGTGACTGATAAACAGTCACCATACATTAAGATTACTGTAGACTGAGAGTCTAAGTTAGTATTTTTTAAATTGCTAACCAAGGTGCTGAATTTTATTCCTGGTGAACAATTAATTATTCATAATAGGCCACTCAGTGTGGGTATTCAATAAACTACCTAATCCCAATCCAAGCTTATCAGAAAACATTATAACATTCTTAATACTAATTTTATTAACTATATCATTATCATTAATTGGCAAGATGTGATTGTTTGGATTGAGACAGTAGGGCAAGTTATTTGTTAATTGATCACTATATGCAAGTTGGAGCGAGTTTGATTGGCAGTCTAATGACAATTTGTTGGTGACCGATGTTGATGAGCACATTGAGCACAAGTTGTTACTAGTCAGTAAGTTAACACGCTCTATGTTTTCCCTACCTACTCTAGCAACCTCATCATATTTTTTTATATACTCATATGTCTCTTGTTCATGTTGGAGACATAGTTTAGTCAGGTGAGTTTGTAGGTCTGACAATTGTAGTTCTAACTCCTGTGTATGTTGTTCATATAGTAATCTACTAGCCGTCATTTGTTCTTTATAATTCTCAAGCTCTGACTGTAAGAACTCACGGTCTCTTGCCAATTCTTTATTACTAATAGATAAATTTTTAACCTTAGGTGATCGGTCAAGACGGGACTGTAGTTTCTTAACTAATTTCTTAATTCTAGAATACCTTTTACATTGCTTAGTACTACTAATAATACTACACCTTCTTTTAGGAATGATATTGGACCTACACCTACACAACATTTAACAAGTTCTGAGTGAGGTATTATAAATGAGCTGTCACGAGGTATCCTATTAATTCTAAATATTATAAGTTTGTATGTGTGCAGGTGTGTGTGTGTTTGTTACCACTCAGCGCCTAAACGGCTGAACCGATTCTAAAAACCGAACCGAAAATTGGTATGTAGATAGATTCGGTGTCAGAGACGGACATAGGCTACTTTTTATCCCGAAAATCGGTCTGGTTCCCGAGTGATACAACAAATCATATTTTACGCGCGGGTGAAACCGGCCTCGGCAAGCTAGTTATATTATAGAAGCAAACCTAATGCCTAATGTAGGTACCTATTATCCAACCACATTAAACATACTTTTACCTAAGTTTGTAAACAATCGTAGTCGTAGGTACTACCGCAAGAGTAATAAAATTAATTAGGTAAGTATTTAATAAATTAATGCTAAACAAACACGAAAAGCGGGCGTTGCAATTACATTTAATACCAATTGACAATGGACCTACACTAGATCTTAATAATAATAATATAATAATATAATAATAATATGTGGACACTATCACACACTGTCGTCTAGTCCCAAGCTAAGCAGAGCTTGTGTTATGGGTACTAGATAACTGAAATATAATACATATACATACTTTTTTTTTTGTAAATACATACTTATAATACATAGGAAACACCCAGACTAAAAACAAATACAAATGTACATCACACAAATATTTGCCTTCCGCGGGAATCCAACCCACGACACCCGGCGTCACAGTCAGTTACACTAACCACTAGACCAACGGTGCAGTCGCATCTTGCTAAACACTTATAAGCATTTTACGTAAAACGCTGAGCAATTTCTGTTACATGTACCTACGAGTATAATTTAGACTAGGCACTAAAATACCAGGCGCTCAATAGTTTTATTAAATGTTTGATTTTACTGTTTTTGGCATATTAATATGTAGCTATATTATTAGGTACCTAGTAATAAACCTTTCCTCGCCGATTACCAAGGCACTAAGATAATCTTTATGTAATATAGGTACCTGCCTACCCAAAAACGAGTAACGAAAAATTATACCATAACTTAACCTGTTGTTGTCTTACTGCTGGGCAGATGCCTCTTTTCATGCAAGTCATGCAGTACGGTTTGTACGGTAGTAGATCTACGCTGATTTCAGCATGAATGGGCCGGATCGTCCGGGGAAGTACTACCCTCTCATAGAAGATCGACTTAAGAGTAGTAGTATCCGTACTACTGCGTTTCGTTCGGTGAGTGAGAGCGCCGGAGGCCCAATTTCCCCCCTTTCCTCTTTCCTCACGTCCCTCATTTCCTTCCCCTAACCCCATTCCCAGCCGCCATAGTGGAGGCCACCATACCAGCAGTTTAAAACGATAGCTTTTGGTATAGTGGCCGCCACTTCTGGATTCCACTGAATGCTTACCATCAGGCGGGGTGGAGTCACTTTGGTAGGCTATACTATAAAAAAAAAAAAAAAAAAAGAAGACATGAGATATGATAACTTAATTTGGTCGTTTTTTGCCAATCATATTATTTAATTTGTTATGCCAACCCTCAGCTAGACTGCTGAAATTTGAACAAGGACACAAAAGAGGGGCCGTGATCAGATTGATCTAACAATGCAATCTCACCACGTATACAGAAGGATTTGACGGTAGTAGATCCACGCTAGTTTCAACATGAATGGGCCGGATCGTCCGGGGAAGTACTACCCTCTCATAGAAGATTGACTTAAGAGTAGTAGTATCCTTACTACTGCGTTTCCAGCCGCCATAGTGGAGGCCACCATACCAGCAGCTTAAGACGATAGCTTTTGGTATGGTGGCCACCACTTCTAGATTCCACTGACTGCTTACAATCAGGCGGGGTGGAGTCACTTTGGTAGGCTAATAAATATAAAAAGAAAAAAAATATAAAAAAATATATCCACCTAAATATCTGATTTCTACGTAAACATAGATACCTTTAGGTAATGCAGGCTCGTTATATGAACACATTAAGTTAGGTGGTTTCTGTTCTAGAATTTTGTCCAATAGAACTCTATAGACCTATTTCTCGTTGTCCCAATATTGTTAAACTACAAAACACAAATACCTACTTATATGTTATAATCAGTAAAATACAGTGTGCACGTACACGTGCCTGCCACGGGGACCACAACGTGTTGCTCTGCTGCGGTTTGTGGTCGTATTGAAATAACAGATTATCAGTTACAGGAAGCTTTTGAATACATTTATTATATTTCAGCGTTCCTGTGGTTTCTACACGCTGCGCTTGTACTACGGCACTTTATCACATCATCCAGAGAGATAGGCCATACTCATGCTAGGTAGTTTCAAACGCAAACAGTAGCGCACGAGCAAAGTAACAAGATGCGGTTCAAAAATAATCATTATGACTTAGTGGCAGGTTCAGGTTTTGAGGTTTGGGAAGGGCTTGACAATTGGAATCCAGTGATGAACTAAAGGTAAATAAGGTATAACATATATTTCGTCATTTTTTAATTTAAATATTTTTAGCGCCTTTTTAAATCTGTATGATGCAATACGACACTTCGCAATTATATTTTCCGTAGGCGTTTGTTGAGAGACCTAATGAAATTTTTGATACTGAAGCGAAACCTACATAATATAGCGTTTGCGGCAATCAATGAAAATATGGTCAAAACCGCAACCGCTCTCGTTGCAGATATAAAATTTGATTCACTAACCTTTAATCACAACAGGGTGGGCAGCACAGTTCCATATACTACTATTGCATACTAGAGACAGTTCATTGCTCATGATAAGTCTTTTAGCGCCACTACGCTCAATATTGAACAATCGCACGAAATATACCAATAGTAAATTATCTTCTAACATTTTTTCACATAGATATCACAATCACTTTTATTTATTCCAATCAAAATCAAAGTTATAAAATTATAGAAGATTGGCTACGTCATACTTCCATAGGTACTGGCAACCTTCACAGTAGCAGCCCTTGTGTGCAGCAAAGAAGCTGTTGCTGCTATAAGGCAGTGCTGTTTGTTTTTATTTTTGACCAACTTAGCAGTTAGGTAAGGGTGCGTTTCCACTGACGCCGAGCTGGGCGTAGTGGAGAGGAGCTGACTGTAAGTTGGCCAATCACAGTGCTCGAGAATTCTCCACTCTGCGTCAGTGGAAGTGTAAGCGCAGCAGATTTAAATAAAATATGTAAATACGCAGCCCCGAGCTGGACAGAACGGAGTCGAGCAGACTGTGGTGCCCCGATCGGCATCGCAGATCGCCCGGTAGCGTAGACTTGAATGAATTTGACTGATCGGTACGTGGCCGAATCCAGCATTGGTCTGCTTAGATCAGCTCTACTCCGCTACAATGTTAACACTTGCCACTTTTTACTGCTCTTCTCCTCTCCACTCCGACCAGCTCCACATCAATGTAAACGCACCCTAAGACTGGCCTTAATTAATATTTGTATCTTTTTTTCTAATAAAAAGAATGATTTACATTGATGCAGTAGCTGGCGCCAGCACCACTGGATTCCGGCACTGGATGAGCACTCAAAACCAGAAATTAACAAGGTTCTCAGTAATGATAATGAATATTAAAATAAACAAAAATATATTTTTTTTGGATTTTTATTTTACACTTAGATTAACAGGCGAGTCTTAGATCCTGGAAGGGTACAACATCTGAAACAAACAAAACATCACATTAGTGTTGATCTTATACATACATTGCATTAGAATTTTTTTAAATCAATTTGATCAGTAAATGTTTGTCAACAAATAGTTCAGGTTTCAAATGTCAATACCATCATTTTAATTCCATATCTATACTAATATTAATAGTGGAAGAGTTTGTTTGTTTGTTTGTTTGAATGCATCTCTGGAACTATCAGATTTAAATAATTATTTTTGCGTTTAATACCCTAGTTCTTGATGATGTTTTGGCGCGATTGGTCTAATTCACGTTTGATCCCATTTTAAAAAAAAAGGTCCAAATTCGCATTGATGAAGGTTATAGGTAGGAAGGTATAACGTATATTATGTAACATCACACTACTGGTGACAGGAGCAGAGCAGGAACTGAAGTTGTAACTTAACGCAGGTGATACTGCATGTAACACTGTGGGAAGGTAGTATTAGGTAGCACAATTTATAGTATCGACAATAATATTATAAATAAGACACTCACCACACGTATCCTATGTCCCATAGCCTGTGCAGGGAGGTTGGACTTGAAGCGAGCACGGACACCACCAGAGTTGCCATGGGGACGGGTCACCTTGCCCCAGATGGCGCGCAGTTTCGTCTTCTTGCCACGGGGACCACCGGCGATAGGCGTCCTCTTTTTAGCGCGGTATACGTACACGCATTTCTTGCCTGCGTAGAAATCTGCATCATCACGACTCTTGGCTCCCTCAATCTGTAAAGTAAAGAGATCTTGATTGATTTGGCTGTCAGGTGCAAAAGTGTATTTATCAATAGTTCTATGGTAATCAGTAAAGTTTTGTCCACATAAGAGTTCAGGTTTCAAATGTCAAAAGCATCATTTAGATTCCTTTTAATTATTGTACTAATAATATTTAGAAAAGTTCACATGACATAGCAGATAACACCTATAACACTCAATGTTTACCAGCTATATTGGGTTCTATTGCTGGACACCATTTCCATGGAGATTTTCTCAAAAGAAAAAACAGATTTACTTTACGAAATCTAGGGGTTGAACTAGAGACCTTTGTGTGGCAATTACTACCATATTTACATTGAATCACTGAGGCCACACCACACAGTAGTTTCATTTCATTATACCTTTATAAAGAAAAATTTAAACTTTTATTTCTATTTGGTAACTTGTTTAGTACACTTTCTTAGGTACTTGTACTTTACACTATTGACAAGACTACCGACAATAGACCAATGTGGAAAATGCTGGAGGCCTAGGCATCCTCAGATATAAATACCCTGTAATGAGGCTTAATAAATAAATAAATAAAACTTGTTTAGTATACAAAACTTGGGCTAGATTATAAATACTTATAAATCAACGCTATGTTTTCACTGACGACACAATGTGTTGTAATTAGCTACCTATTCCACTCTCTTTGAAAGTTACCTTGTAAAATAGATGTTTGCAACATGTTTTGTTGTCAGTGAAAATGCAAGGTAATAGAGTCAAAATAACAATACAAAATTGAAGTGCCATGTACTCATAATTTAGTGTTTACTATAACAACAATATTAAGTATCTCAGTTATACACAAGTTACAAATGTATCAGATATATCAAAACCATTTAATATTGCATATGCCACTTAAACTCAAAAATATCAGCATACCATGAGTACCTACAATCTGTACTTTTTATGAACTTCCAAGTTGCTATGATTTGGATTTAGGCAAGTTTGAGGTTATATTCAATAAAATCAATGAGCACAGGAACCAAGACTAGACTTTCAGATAAAGTTCTTTTCCTACTAGAAAATATCACAGAGTACATAAAGTAGATATTGATCAGCTTGTACCACATTTAGTATGTTAGTATTACTACTGTAACAAAGTGAGTAGTGAGCATACCAACCTTCAGCAGGGCTGTATTCTCATGCTGGTTGCGCAGCCCACGCTTATATCCTGTGAACACGGCCTTGGCATACAGTCGGCCGTGACGGGGCTTGGACGACACTTTACGTATCGCCTTTGGGGGCTCCGCAGGCGCCGCTGGGGCTGCCTTTGCGGCTTTCTCCTTGGGTGCCTTTGTTTTAGGCACCTTTGCCTTAGGCGCTGTTGACGGCACTGGGTCAGCCATACCTAAAACACCACTTCAAGTTACAAAATGTTTACAACCACGAACTCAAAAAGTTTTACAGGTTATATTGACATCTGATAGTAATCCAGTTTTATCTTCATTATTAAAATAAATCTAACATGTTCATATACGCGGGACGATAGAATTATGTTGTGTTATTCAACTTTTACGCTTATTTTCTATTCATAAAACGTAAAATTAAAAAAATATAGCAGATTTTTAGCACACCAACCGTTTGTTATTTTCCTTTGGAAATGAAAGAACACTTTAAAATGTTGCCAGCGATAATATTATGAAACCTACTGATAACTACTAAACTAGTCTTAAGTCTAAAATAATTATTATCTAAATCGAATCTAAACTATTATAAATAGAAAAGATTATTTTTTTAAACGTTTGTTTGTTTCATAGTTCCGATTTAACTCAAGATCTACATAGCCGATTTATAAACATCTTTAACCTTTAGAAAGTTACAAACAGGACGGGTAACATAGGCTAGTTATTATATTTTATTGCTTATTTTTAACATTTTTTTACACGTATGTGACTGAAGTGCCATCCTTACATCCCCCACCCCATCCCATCTAAGTAATTATGATTGTCTGATGAGTCTGAGGGGCTTGAAGAAGCATTTCACGAAGCTGCAATAGTCGACGCCACAATACCAGTAGTTTTTGGAATGATGTTCATCACTTCTGAAGTTCTACTAACTGCTTACCATCAGGAAGAGTGGAGTCACTTTAGTAGGCTAATATAAAAAAAAGGCATTCATTTTCAAAATTTCACTATTTCGGTTTAAAGAATTTATTTATTTCTCAAAGAACATTACATTTCACTTAAATGAGAAACTTAAACTAAGTTTACAATTTTATTAGAAACATGCTGTCGATCTACTTTATATAATTCTATTTTTAATTAAATATGTTCGGTGCTAAGTAAGTGTGACATCAATCTTTTTTTTTTTTTTTTTTTTTTTCAAGTGCCTTTGTAAATCTGAATGATGCAATACGTCATTATTGACTGGCCTGTTGGTCTAGTGGTTAGTGACCCTGACTGCTAAGCCGGAGGTTGTGGGTTCGATTCCCACCCAGGACAAACCTTTGTGTGATGAGCATGATTGTTTGTTCTGTGTCTGGGTGTAATTTATCTATAATATGTATGTATTTACAAAAAAAAATGTATATAAGTAGTATATCAGTTGTTTAGTACCCATAACACAAGCAAATATAATAGCTTAATTTGGGGTTAGATGGCGCTGTGTTAATGTGGTAGAATATTATTATTATCATTATTATTGCTACTTATAATATTTTTCGTAGGCGTTTGTTGTGGGACAGAATGAAACTTTTGTTACCGATGAGAAGCGAGGTCGGACGTCTAGTAATTAATATTATAAGTACAGATAATTTTTTTTTTGTATGTTTGTTTATTATTTTGTTTGCAACGATTTAACTAAAAATTGTTGTACTTTAACTGTTTTTAAAAATTCTTTCACCTTTAGAAATCAATAAATAAGTAAAAAGAGTAACATAGGCTATATTTTACTATGTATAGCATATTGAATGAGAGCGGCTTGAAAGGCAAAAGTAAAGATGTTTGGGACGTCTTAGTTTAGCAGTGGACGCTATTTGGTTGAAATAATGATAATGATAATAATAATTATACGTAGATACTTGACATTCGATGAGTTTAATATAATTTGCCAAGAATAATGAAAAATTATATTTTATAAAATTAAATACGATGTTGAGAATAATATTAACTATAAATTGTTCATTGATGTACTGTGTAGGAAATTACATAAATATTTTTTAATAATTTATCATAGTAAAGTATTAAGTATAAGTATTAAGTAATAAAAAATTACAAGTAAATAATGCTATAATAAGTGACGGCAGCGGCACTTATGCTGTGCAGTACAAACCATTTTATAATTTCTCTAAATCGTTGGTAGAATTATTTTCAAGAGCTAAGTAAACTTTCTAAAATGGTACGATGGGAAGTTCTGAGTTTGAAGTACGAAATAAACGTTTAGAAATTAATACTAAATACTAATAGAGATCAATACGTTCAGAAACATTTTGACGTCTGAAATAAATTTAATACAAAAAGGGTTTATAAAAAAACTTGTCATATTTACTAAAACTGCACACCAATATTTGAATTTGTTAATTTAATTTTGACAATAATAATTAACATAAATTAATGACTCCATAATATGGCAATTATTAATACTCAGTTGTCTAACCTCGTTGTCTGATTTGGACCAATCAGAAAAAACCACGAAAAGAGACGAACGAAAGATGGATTGTGGCTCTGTCAAATAAATTATTTTCTATTGAAATTGAATTGTTGTGAATTATCCGTAAAGACTGCTGTAATTAAATTATAGATTAATAATGGACTACTTAGTGAATATTAACTGGAACAAAGTCACACCATGCCTTGTCTTATTAGTGCTAGAAGTAATTTTAGAATGTGTGTATTTATTTTTATTTAACCTACACTTTTGATGAATTTCTTGTTGATTTTTGTGTGAAAGTATATGTTATGAGTTGTCGGTATGTAGTTTCAGAATGTGCTACTCCGGCGGAGGTGAATAAACACCTGGAGTTGGGCCGGGACTTTCTGGCACGGGGACAGCTCGCAGACGCTCTCACTCACTATCATGCAGCTGTCGGTAAGTGGCTACTCTATGTACGTGTACTTCAGTGACCTTGTCAAATTATACAATTATTTAAATCAACCTTTAAATATACCTACATAGTGTAGCCCTAAAGAGAGCAATCTGATCTCTGATGATTTTCTACCCTGATGTCTAAGCCGAATGTAAATTTTTTAAAGTTTTATTAAAAATACTAGGTCTAGGTCTAGGTAGGTACATCAAATAAGCAAGTATTTCTAGAAATCATCTGCTCTGATTAAAGTGACGTTTTGGTAGCATGTATCATTGATGTTTTTATCTCTAAATGAGAACATTGTTGACAGAGGGTGACCCACACAACTACCTCACATACTTCAAGAGAGGGACAGTTTACTATGCACTTGGCAAGGCCAAGTTTGCTCTGCAAGACTTCACTAAGGTACTAGTTTTGAACACATAGGTAAACACATAGGTACTAGTTTTTAAAGTAAAGTTGAAATGACCTGAATAAACATTTTTAAGCTCAGATAATTATAAATTATAATTTGTTATGGTCTACATCCTCTCATAAAATGTACTTAAAAGACTACTATATGTCTATAGTCTAAAACAGATTGTGTGCAAAATAAGATGCCTTTCTTTAATATGATTTTATGATTTCTAATCTGCTTTAAAGTAAAATTTAATAGCATAAAGGGAGTATTGCAAACTTTTGAGAGAAGCCCTTGTCCAGCAGCTGGACACCCCTATTATGCTGCTAATAACAAAACTGATATATTTATGTATTTTATTATTATAATGCATTACTGTGTGCATAAATTGTAACGTACCTAAGATTGTAGTTATCTGTAATTTTTACTCGCAAAAGATAATTATCAGTCATTCACCATAATCTAAGCAAAACTCATGTGTAATATTCTAATTAAAATGTTAACTAATCGCAGGTGTTAGAGATAAAGTCTGATTTCACATCGGCACGTCTACAGCGTGCTAATGTGTACCTGAAACTGGCACAATATGTTGAAGCAAAGGAGGACTATCTGCAAGTCGTAAGTATCAACATCTTCATTTTTCTATTACAACTTGGCTCAAGATACTGTGAATATAGATAGAGTCCACACTTGTAGCATCCACACAGCCGTGTCCGATCATGTGTTAGAGCATTTGTCTGCCATTACTTGTTCTATTGAACTCAATACTGGACTTGTGAATGCATTACCTATTAAATTATGAGTTATTTAATACTGTTAAATGATAGCTACTCAGAAGTCAGGACCAGTAAATAAAGATGTAAGGGAGGCATATATATACCAGCACCGGTTGTATACCAGCTGAAATAATAATAATAAAAGAATACACAGTATACATTTTGTAGCTAATATTCTATATCTATTCCATTTTAGTGGGTGGATCTGTTTAGATAACATTTTTAACATCATCTGTGTTTGTTCATTGAAATTAAGATAAGAATTATAATATTGCATTGCATCATTCATGGCATTCATAGTTCACATAGTAGATATTTATGAGCATTTTTTACGCCATACAGGCAGAAGGTTTTTATTAAATAGCCTTCTTATTATACAAACTCTAGGATAAAACTTTATGAAAATTTTCGAGAAATTAAACAGTATGAGGTTGGCAACATGCAAAAGATATTCCTGGTGTTGCAAATGTCCACAGGCCATGGCAACTATTTACCATCACACAAATTTATAAATTAAGTTAATATTAAAGTAGCTTTCCGCGACGTGGTTTAACCCGCGTCTTTGCTTACTGCTCTGCTCACATCGCCAGTAGCGTGATGTTACATAGCCTCGTGAACTGGGCTATCATACGCAAAAAGAATTTTTAAAATCCGACTGGTAGTTCCAGAGATTAACGCGATCAAACAAACAAACAAACTCTTCTGCTTTATAAGATAGTATAGATTGATGAATACAAATCATAGTAAAAATAAATATTCAAATAATATTGTTAGAAATAGAACTACACTGAAAACTTTACTGTGCTGTAATGGTAGACTTTTACGATACTCGGCATTATGTCATGCTAAATTCAATTAAAAGTTTTTATTTAACCATGACTCGTCGTAAATCGCATCACTGCTAACACAAGAAGTCCATATCAAATGTTACAATAGCATGACTAAGTTAAAATTATGAACCAATAACACCAAATTATAAAACATTTAATGGTGTGGTGATGTATGTTATGAAGTAAGTTTTTCGACGAGATAACAATTTAATTTGTTAAACGCCGCCCAGGTGCAAGCACGAAAAATTGTCACGTTCCGCGTGCAAGCGAGAGCGCGGAACAAGCAATAGAGATTATAGAGAGTCACGATTGGTCTAAGCATTGTTGTGGCTGGGTTGTGATAATAATTCAATTCAATTCATAAAAGTATGCAATTTTCATCAATGTTTTCATGATGTTATCACGTAAAATAATTATTATCCGTAAACCGACTTAACAGACAAGACAACATACAATTTTATAAGTCGGTGCGTGCGCTACTCGTACGTTACAGGACATGTGACAATACATAAAGTAACTAAAAACATGAAGTACTTACTATAAATGTTAAGCATTATTACGTGACTCGTACCTACCTACTTGTTCACAGCTGATTGGTTGACCTTGACACTCAGCGTGAACACTAAATATCAATACAAAACGTTTAACGTTTAATTCACTAGCGAGCCTTTTATTTTTATAAAGAAAATATTTATTTTTACAAACAGCAAAGGCCTTGTAGGAACAGCTGTTTTTAAAATACGCGCGGTAAGCTTTTTTTTTTTATCTTTATTTTGGAAAGGACTTGGTACACAATTATTGCTAAACATATTAACAATTATAATCTACTAAGCTAAAAATGATAAAAAAGTCTATTAAAATTTTGTTCTAGCCAGATTTATGTCTCGTATTGGTACATACATTATGTTTACGTAATCGTAACATTGTCACTCTAATGACATTTGAATTGTTTCACAATCGTATCTATGTCTGTTTCTATTTATTTACGATCACTTTTATACTTCAGCTGATACCTAATTTATTTAATAGGTATTAGTTTCATCAATTTTATTAATTAGTGTATGCACCTCTAACTACTATACGTTTTGTCCATAATGAAAAATACACAATAACTTATCGATCGCGTCGTTTTGACGTGTTAAAAGTAACACAACAATTAAACTTTAGTTTTTGAATTACTATTTTGACAGTGACTTAACTACTGATGCTCAGATTTTTTAAAAGTCTGATTACGTATTAGGTATAAAAGATTTTTCTATACCTATTCAAAATTAAAAAAAAAAAAAAAAAAATGTATATAAGTAGTATATCAGTTGTTTAGTACCCATAACACAAGCAAATATAATTGCTTAATTTGGGACTAGATGGCGCTGTGTGAATGTGGTAGAATATTATTATATATATTATTATTATTATTATTATTATTATTATTATTATATTATTATTATATTATATTATTATATTATTATTATTAAAATATTTTGAATTAATAAAAAGTATTTTTTTATACGAATAAAAGCAATTCCTAATAATAGTAATAATACACACTTGCATGACGTACAACAATAGTCCATAAAATGATAGCATTACAGTTGTAATTAGTTTTATCAAACATTATGAACATTTCCATAGTCATACTGTAATGATAAAAGTTTGACATTTTATGATGAAAGACACGTCTTTACCGACAGACACGTCTTACGATATAAGAGTTAGGTATTTATAGCAACACCTTTTTGTTTGAAGGAGAGCATAGGTCTATCTTTGGCTTTAAATTATGGGTATAAATGGCAGCCCAATTATCCCTTTGCTCCTCTTCCTTTTTCTTTTTTCCTCCTTATCCCCTTTTCTCTGTATGGTCGGCAACAGCTCCGTTCTGTTTTCTAAGCATTGTTTCTAAGCCATTTTCATAGATTACGGTACATAACATTTGCTATCAAATTTTAGCATGACGTGTCTCTTCTCCAAGCTGGTTTTCAGTTATCTTTAGTGTAGTACACATGTATACACGTATTTCTACAGACGTATGCAGATCCGTACAACGAAGAAGCCATAAATCAGTACCACAAGATAGACGAATACATGGAGGACCTCCGGCTAGTGGAGGCGTACTACCGCGGGGGAGACTACCGCGCCGCCGTCGAGCTCGCCACGCGCCTGCTAGACGTGTCGCCGTGGTCCGCGCAGCTGCGACAACTGCGCGCCGAGTGTTACATAGCACTGGTATGTAGTATATTGTACGTACTTACGTCGTAGTACGTACGAGCGGTGCGCGAACATGCCGTACACGTGCGCGGGCAGTACGCGAGCATTACATCAGATCTGTACACACCCTTAAGTGAAGGTTTTCTGGGCATTTTTGATGGCGGAACATTGGACCCATTACTATTTGTATGAGTACCTACGACCTACGTCATGTATTCATAGAGTGCTTTCTGTATCACATCTAGTTAATGGTTTATAATGATAGTACTTCGCCAAGTGGTATAAATTGACTGGAGTTAAAAAAATAATATAACAAAAACTAGAACGCAATATTTCTTTTAATGATTTAATAAATTTAAATTTTCAGAACGATCTGTTCAGTGCGGTGTCGGATATCAGATCAGTGAACCGGTTACAACAAGACTCGACAGACGGGTACTACCGGCTCGCGACACTACTGTACCGTCTCGGACATGTTAGCGATGCGCTCAAGGTATATAATAATTATGTTAAAAAAATATAAGGAATTTATTAAATAAGAATAATTGACTGGCTATTTTCTAATATTTTGGTTGTGTGCAATGAAAATAAGCATGTGTTGTTGTTGGCCTGTTGGTCTAGTGGCTAGTGACCCTGACTGCTAAGCCGGAGGTCGTGGGTTCGATTCCCACCCAGGACAAACCTTTGTGTGATGAGCATGATTGTTTGTTCGGTGTCTGGGTGTAATTTATCTATAATATGTATGTATTTACAAAAAAAAATGTATATAAGTAGTTTATCAGTTGTTTAGTACCCATAACACAAGCAAATATAATTGCTTAATTTGGGGCTAGATGGCGCTGTGTGAATGTGGTAGAATATTATTATTATTATTAATGAAATATCTATAATGATGTTGTTTTTTTCAATAATATTGTTATTTAGTCAACGACATTTCTTTTTACTTTTTTAGGAAATCAGAGAATGCCTCAAACTAGATCCGGAACACAAGAAATGTTTCCCATTTTACAAGAAAGTGAAGAAAATTGATAAGTTGTTGTTAGATTGTGAACAGTTAAGTGAGGGGCGGGATTACGCGGAGTGTGTCGCGAGCGCTAGCAAGGTGCTGAGGATGGAAGATGAGGTCACACTCGTCGTGTTTGAAGCTAAGAAGTGGATGTGTAGCTGTTTGACCAAGGTAAGTTGACCATTGACTGTGTATCCGTTAACCACCATCCCTTTGTCGGTTCGATTCCTTTTATGACGGAGTTTATAGCATGTAGGCCATCAATAACCGATTTTGCCATTAATTCTTGTTATTTTCCATTTTGTTGAAATTTGTACAGTCGGCCAAAAATGTTGTGTACCAGTTTTGACAGAAGTTTGTAAATTCAAATTCAAATTATTTATTTGCGAAGTATGGGTTACATTAGATCTTGTTACTAGATAATACAAGTATCACCATAATCAGCTTTCTAGTATGCAAAATTTTATGTTGTTTGTATGTAATGTCAGCAAAATATTATAATTATTAATTCACACATTAAATCTAAAATTAAAACATGAATACAATGTCAATGAAATAATATTATAATGCCAACGAAAAATTAGACTACAAAGTCAATAGAAATAAAAATCACATGTCAATAAACACCAAATACAACAAATATAACTACAATGTCAATATATAAAATTAAAATGTCAACGAAAAATAATATTATAATTATTATAAGTACATGTCAATAACTATTTACATTTGAAAATTATACGCAAATTCTAGTTATACATAATTGGCGATAAGTTTATCATTTAAATACTCCTTCACTGAGTAATAGGATTTATTTAGTAGTAATTTTTTTACGTCCCTTTTGAAAACATTGAAACCTTCAATTTCTAATAGTTTAATTCGTTGATGATTATAAATTCGTGGAGCCATACAAAATATACTATTGTTCAATAGAGCAGTGTCGTTTGCAGGAAAACGAATTTTCATATTATGTTTACGACTATTCAGCTTCTCGTATAGATTAATATTTTTCTTAAAAATAACACTACCTCAAGAATATAAATACAGGGTAATGTTAGAACGTTTAATTTTGGAAATTGAGATTGTAAGTATAGTATGATTTAATAGGCTATTTGACAATATTCAAAATATACTAATAATTTTGTTCATCTTCAAAGAAAATAGCGTTAAAATGTGTTTCATTTTATTTTAATGTAAAAAAAAAGATAAAGAAATATGGAAATTTCACGTGGTACGTGATCAGTCTGTCACGTGGTTGCAGTTTCGGTGACGTCACACGCAAGTAACATACACTTCAACTGCACTGATAAAAATAATGTTACTGTCGTGTGACGTCACGTGTTACATATGACCGGCGCCGTTACAGAAACAGTGTTTTTGATGCGTTTTAGTAAATTCAAACTTTAATATTATTTTTGTAGAAAATAGTAAATATTTTAGAAATATTAAGTGTAGTTATTATGACATTAACAATAATATAAAACTGTTTTTTAAAATTAGTTAAATTATTGTCGTTAAGGTTGACTTTCTAACGGGTGTAAGTTTGATAGAGACGAAATAAAACTGTTTTTTCGTGACGTTCAAATTAAGTTCTACTGTGGGGTGATAGACTACATTTATGGCTGTATAAATAAAATTAAGGTGTAGGTATATTTAAAGTATTGTAGTTGTGTAGAACAGTGGCGAAGGATGATTTTGTCAGAGGGAAGCCGGAGCAAACATTGCTTACCTTGAAGCGCGACGTATGGTCTATTTCTATACTAAAATAGATATTAAGTATTTATCGTAAAGAGATATATTGAAATGTTTAATAAATCCATAACTTCTTTTAAAATTTATTGTCATATCTGGGCAATCACGATCGATCTAAATTACACTTAGTTACATACATTAGTTTTTTTTTTTTCCAAAATAAACTTTGGGAAACGTGTTTTGTGAGATAATAAATAGGTAAATCAGGCAACAATCTAATGCTACTAGTGTCGCGTCGTAGACACAAGAAATCAGAATAACTTTTCATACCTATTACGCTCTAAGCGCGGCGCAGCGCCCGCCGGTCACGCTAAGGACGTCAACTAAGGGCTACTCCAAACTAGTCCAAACTCGCAGTAGGTACCTCATAGCCCCCATAGCAGAAAGCTTATTTTACAATACAAAGCAAAACATTAAACAAACTATTACAATAAAAAAAATTAGGTGCAAAACAAAACAATAAAATTTTACATTTCACAATTTTCACTACCTATCTAAAATTCCTAATAACTTCTAAATGGATTACCCTATTTAAACAGTTTTTTTTGCCCTATCCGTTTTAGACCTAAACCTATCAAATGACACTAAAAACAACACAATATTAACAAAAACAAAAAATCATGTTTTCAACTTACGTATTCATGCGTGTCTCAAGCGGACTGCACTCGCGCTGCGCTCGTCGTTCCCAATATTTTCCAATACCTGCGAGATATCGTGTCCATGCATGAAGGTATGTTGCTCAAGCGGAATTTGTATGTAAATTACCTTCTGATTATACATCTTCACTAAATTACTTTCGACTTGTTACTTCAATAATCTATATATATAAAAATTAATCCCTATTTCCCTTGGTCATGGCATCACGCGTGAACGGCTCGATCAATTTCGTTAATTCTTTTTTTGTTGTGTTTGTTATTGTCAGGAGAAGGTTCTTATGCAAGAAAACTAAGAAAATTGCGCGGTGATTTAGAAAGTTTAAGATACTTAACCACCATACATCACTACATAGTATAAAACAAAGTCGGTTCCCGCTATCTGTCCCTATGTATGCTTAGATCTTTAAAACTACGCAACGAATTTTGATTCGGGTTTTTTTAATAGATAAGGTGATTCAAGAGGAAGGTTTATATGTATATTAACATGCATAATATAGTAGAGAAACATTGATAAATTTAGATGTTTTTAATGTGATGTCGTAAATTAACAAATTTTTTGCGCTTACATTGCAACGCTGGCTAAACCCTATAAGATAGATCAAAATAATGTACTACAGTATTGTACACCTTAGAAAGGTCTACAAAAGAGTCCTCAATAGTATATGTGTATCTCTAAGGGATAACCCACAATAATCATTTTTATCCTTTACATTTTATGGGAAATAACTTCTTATTTTCGAAGCGATTTTAAGCAAGTCAGCATTTATCCTTATCAAATTAAGTAGCTTAAATACATTGTGCATTTAATATAAATCAATAATGCTCCTTTGAGCATGTATTTTAAATAAATATTTTCAAAGATATTACAGATTAAAAATGCAGGGAGGGATATAGTGGCAGGGGGCCGGCATTCTGTAGTAAAATTAAATATACCACAGAATGTGTAAATACAACGTTCACAGCATTTGTTTTTCTTCGCACGGGCAATGCTGTTACTAAATATAGTATCAGCATTGCACCCGTGCGAAGCCGGGGCGGGTCGCTAGTATTATAATAAAAGTCTTTCTACACTTAGTACTTAATAAACAAAATTTATTATGTTCACCCTTTTACAGTACACGTTACACAAACGCTACCCTACACAAACTTTATTTCGAGATACTTTTTTACAGAATTAAAACAAAAACAAACAAAATATTGCTTTAGTATTTGTAATGTTATTAAACTTTAAATGAAATGTCAACAACGGAGTTACCAATACTCAAAAATATTTGTCCCCAAACGTAAACAAAAAAATCTCTAGAAATGAAATCATAAATCACCAATAACCTGGGCGGTTCAACTTTATTTACTTTATTTTTACTAATTTTTAATTACTTTTTTTCATTTTTAAAACCTCATACCATTTATTATCTGATTTATTTTAACAGCTAAGTTTGTAACCCTGACATGCACATCTCTTTCTTGTCAAATTTTCGTCCTTCGTACGTTCTGGAATGTAGCTTTGTTGTCTGTCTCGCTTACACCTACACAATTTGAATGTTCTGTCTCTGTCATAAGCCGACAAATACCGGGTTTTACTCCACCTACATTACGCGTAATTGAACTATGTACTTAGTTACTTGGAACGTACGATTTCCTATAGTATGGATTCCTCTCAATTCCTGCGGCTTATTTCATTCATAGCAATTTGACAATTTGGCGCCAATGCGAAGGCGTTTTTAAAATGTTTTCATTTTATTTTAGTTTATTATTACCAGAGTAGAAAGACAAGATAATAAGATGTTTTTAAAATGTATTAAAGTTATTTTAGTTAAATATACCAGTGAAGATAGATTATATTCTTATAAATAGACACTAGACTTTGATTTATCTCAAAGGGAAGCCGGTAGGAATCGGGTTATATGGACCCTTCGCCACTGGTGTAGAACATTTATTTATTTATTTTCTAGGTACACCAACAGCATACATATTTTACATTTAATAGAAAATATAGTTAAAAAAAATTTGGTCTTATATATATATATATATGCCATTTATAGGTATACACAACATTTATCATTAGGGCATGCAATATCGGTAGGTTCTCAATTCCGGAACTGAGTTTCAATACTGGAAATCTGATTCCGGAATACCGGAACTGGTAATTTTAGTAGGAAAATAAAAAAAAATGTTTTATATCAAAAAAGATGTATAATTAAATCAGTCTTTTATGACATGTTGTAGTTAAGCTAAATATGTATTGTAGGACGAGCAGTTCCCGGAGGCGCTGGTAGCGTGTGGAGGAGCGCTAGAGTTACAGCGAGACGCGCGTATACTGTGCGACAAGGGGGACGCGCTGTTGGGACTGGATATGTTCGATGATGGTATGTAATCCTATTAATATTATAAATACGAAAGTTTGTAAGTGCGTATGTGTGTTTGTCGCCATTCATCGCCTAAACGACTGAACCGATTTTGATGAAAATTGGTATTTACTTACATAGATTCGGTGCCGGATACGGACTTTACTTTTTTAGTTTACTGTAATTGTATTTAAAAACAGAAATAAATTTTAACATCAATTTTATTAAAAAGTGTTACTTGTAATATCTATCGTTAAAATGATAAGCGTATTTGTGTATACTTACTGTATGAATATCGTCACGTAACTGCTACTTTATATACATCACCTGTACTTACACTTTCTAGCTATCCAGTCGTACAAGCAAGCGTTAGAAATAGAAGAGGGTCTACAGCGAGCCAAAGATGGGCTCAGTCGCGCACAGAAGCTACAGAAACAATCTGAACAGAGGGACTACTATAAGATATTAGGAGTTAAAAGGTGCGTAAATACATTCAATCATATACTTACTTAATATAAAAAATTTATAGAAAACTTTCTTACCAACACCTTTAAAAGCGTTCACACAAAAGAGTGCCAACATCATATTTTTGTTGGTTTCCAATGTTAACCATTAAATTGGAGCTATACTTTAAAAATGTTTTCAGAAAACTTTTTAGAAATACGTGAAAGCTATATAAAAAGTAAGTAATAACAATGCTTACCGTTATTTTCTCTCATCTCTGCATCACCCAATAGGCTGACTGGTAGAATGCCTCAGGCATTAAGTCCGCCTTTATACATTTTTTGACTGGCCTGTTGGCCTAGTGGTTAGTAACCCTGACTGCTAAGCCAGAGGTCGTGGGTTCGATTCCCACCCAGGACAAATGTTTGTGTGATGAGCATGATTGTTTGTTCTGTGTCTGGGTGTAATTTATCTATAATATGTATGTATTTACAAAAAAAAAGTATATAAGTAGTATATCAGTTGTTTAGTACCCATAACACAAGCAAGTATAATTGCTTAATTTGGGACTAGATGGCGCTGTGTAAATGTGGTAGAATATTATTATTATTATATTAATAAACATATGAAGTATAAATAAATAAATAAATATTTTACTATGAAAAAACGCAATGGCAAGTTCTAATGTATTATTTGCATATAAAAAGAACTGTAAACATTATGGCTACTAACTTAAAAATATAGCTCCGATTAAATGATAAAAATTGAAAACCACGAAATATGACACGTACGACGTTGCCACACAAACGCTTTTAAACGATAGTAACATATTGTTTGTGTAGGTCTGCTAACAAGCAGGAGATAACGAAGGCGTACCGTAAAGCGGCGCAGAAGTGGCACCCCGACAACTTCCAGGGAGATGAGAAGAAGTTAGCCGAGAAGAAGTTCATCGACATCGCAGCCGCCAAGGAGGTCAGACACTTATAATATAACAATCTATTTAATAATAATAATCTTTATATCTCTCATATTCGGTAAGTAGGTCCTTATTACCCCCAAATGAGGCTTGTAGGTGACCAATTAGCGCTCTAGGGTAATAATGTAGCTAGAAAAGCCCTAGGGCTGTAAGTAATTTAAAAAAAACACTTCACTCTTTCAAAAAGTTCGCGTACATCTAACCATCATACTGACAATAGACATCATGCATTCAGCCCAATGACAAAAGAGGTCGCTTCGCTATTCAGCATTGTCTTCGTATGAGTATAATAGTCATCAATTTTAAATATCGAACGGCGAGGCTCAATTTGACTGGACTGTTGGTCTAGTGGTTAGTGACCCTGACTGCTAAGCCGGAGGTCGTGGGTTCGATTCCCACCCAGGACAAATCTTTGTGTGATGAGCATGATTGTTTGTTCTGTGTCTGGGTGTAATTTATCTATAATATGTATGTATTTACAAAAAAAAAAAATATATTTATAAGTAGTTTATCAGTTGTTTAGTACCTATAACACAAGCAAATTATTTAATTCTTGTGTTAATTGTTAAATACATAATATTTTTATTTTAGTAGGTATTACTTTAATTTGTCTCACTATTTTTGCATGTTGTGTGTCACACCTAAGTAAATTATAATTATTGTACACCCTGTGGGTATGTCACAGTGAAACATTTGTCTACTACCACCTGTATTTCATAACCTACCTGTAACAAACAATATAGGTTCATTTCATTTCATTTCAAATATAATTGCTTGATTTGGGGCTAGATGGCGCTGTGTGAATGTGGTAGAATATTATTATTATTATTATTATTTCGTTTTTGAAAAAAAAAAGGCGGGAATAGAAAACTTTTATTCTTGTAATACCGGTTTTTTTCTACTTACCTCACAATCGAGATGTAAAGCAAAGTAGTTAGCTCGGGTGTGTAAGCATCAATTGCACCCTCGAACGAGAAAAATATCTCGGACTGCAATTGATGCCTTGCAGCCCTTGGCTACTAATCTACTATTATTAAACCATTTTAAAATAAATACTTATGCCATTTAAAAATAAGACACAGAATCCTTCATGCCCGAAACGTAAAATTAAATAATAATATCACAACAACAACACAGCGCCATCTAGACCCAAACTAAGCGTATATTATAGCTTGTGTTATGGGTTCTAGAATGCGAATACATAAATACTTTTTTGTAAATACATACATAATTACATAGAAATATTTAGCCATTTAAAATGAATACTTATGTTATTTAAAATTAGGTGCAGAATCCTCCATGCGCAAACGGTTAATGTTGCTGTGATTGGTTATATTAAGGTCAAGCATTTCAACAAGAATTCATAGACTTAGACATAGAATGTCGGTATGCATAGTACGTGTCTGTATAATATGTATGTATTTATAAAAATAAATGTATTTAAGTAAACTATAATTATGCTTACTTTGGGTCTAGATGGCGTTGTGTGTAACTGTTGTGATATTATTATAAACAACCGCATGAGGCTTATTTTCGTTTGCTAAACACAAAAGCACGCCTGTGATAAGTCTATTTCAAACACGCATATTTTGATAGTGTCAAACATGATGTCAAGACACTCTGATTTAAACGCGTTTTTTTTTATTTCAAACATAAATTTTTTCATGTAGGTGCTGACAGACCCCGAGAAGCGAGCCCAGTTCGACGCGGGCACGGACCCGCTGGACCCCGAGGCGCAGCGTGGGGGTCAGGGCGACCCCTTCCACAGTCACTTCCACCACTTCCAGCACGGCAGTCCCTTCCAATTCAAGTTTCACTTCAACTAGCGACAGTTTGTTTTATAATAACTAACTTATTGAGATCATAATAATACTGAAAGTGACCGAGTGATACTTTATCGATATTGGACCACCCCCTATAGTGTATCTACAGGATGTGTCTTAACAACTATATCGAACTATGGAAGAAAACATGAGACATGGAAAAAATACTCCTATAGTGATATACTTTAGGGTTATTTTCCTGTGACTTTTATCATGTACTTTTTTTAGCAGGACAGAACTGTGCTATGAATAACTCGCGTCCATTTAAATGATCGCTATTGTCATTGTTTGAAACGATTTTATATATTGCCATTTTTATTTTTTCATAGGTGTTACTATCTGTGATATACGCAGTATCCGTCTTAATAACACCTAGCGGACGTGTAATACGAATATCAACCGTACAAATATTACATAGAGTTGATTTTCTTTTGACTCAGTGACGCAAATAAATGTGTAATGCTGGCACAATAAAGTTGCCCATCGGACAATGTAAATATATTATTAAATCTATAAAATGGTTTGTACACAAGTTTGAGATATTAATATTATTATTAAAGGTCGAGTATGCGAACGTTTATTTACTTATACTTTTTCTCAGGAAAAAAAGCCGATGTCTTTCCAAATAAATTTATTTTTATATTAACAAACCCCTTAAATTGTACTTAAGTACTACACATTTTCATAGAACTTTATAAATTAACAAAATTAAATTATCTTGATTATGGGTTTCTTATATTTTATTTCGAAAGACATGTCCATTTAATTTTTCTACAAAATAAATGCGATCGAAAACCCATCAGTTAATTAACTTATTGAGTTTGCTATTATTAATTGATTTTTTATTTAAACGACTAACTTGTTCATCAAAAGATTATTTAACTATAAACTCTAAAATTTAAGTAATATATTACTGGTTTTATCGCAATCGACAAAATGTTTTGCTAAATAACATTGTTCAACGCAAATATAACGCTTAAATCACTGCATTGGAATGTTAATGAAACGTACTAAAATAATAATATTAAGTACAAACGACGGGCATTTTTATAACAAAATATAATGGCTTTTATAAAAAGATATTACTGTAAATGTTATAATTGTATAGCTCTAACAGTATAATCATGGTGCCAGAGTAAATTCAACATTGTGTTCTGTGTTTACAGTTTATTTTCCTTTAATCGGTCACATATACAGAATATTGTTTGACCAAACATGAAATTGTAAATTTTAATACTTAAAGAACATTGTTCTGATATAGTAACAGCTTAAACACACTCAATACTAACCTTATTTTCTTACTGTAGCCTTCTCTGTTTACCACTTACACAAGATGGTGTAGCAATTTCAGACTTATATTCTTTATTATATAGTTTCAAATACTTTGAAAGTCATCAGTGCGAGCTTTTAAATCTACAGCCTTGTTGGAGCTAGTTTTATCACTGAGCCATTACGAGCTATCGAACCAGATGAATCATGACCTATTTGGTTGATAATTCGCTTAAAACTGTCAAACTTTTAAGTCTATTGTGTATTGCACTTAGGACGTATTGAATACTAACATAACAACAGTGTACTCAGTAAAATAATTGTCTAATAGAATAATAACAAGCTCGTTGCCATGCAATTTGTCTTTAGGCGAATTTCGACTTTCTTGCAATGAGGATGCTTAGGACAATTTTCGCCATCAGTTGGCTCCAGTTAAGTAAAAGGTCTTCCATTTTGACAGCGCTATCAAAACAAATATTTTTCAGAGTTCATTTCGTAAATTTAAATGTTTAATTTACGTGCATATATGGACAAAAGAAAATTGCTGAAAAGGTTTTCTAAAATGGCTCCCACGAGGTGGCAGCACCGATGCGTCAGGTCTAGCTGTCAAGCGCTTTTAGAAAGTTAACCCCTGATTGGCCCAATGTGACAGTTGAAGTGGCGCCGACTGGTGGCGAAAATTTTTCTAATTACCCTCAGATAGATTGGCAAAATGAGAGGTGGATCATAAATCTCTTGGTTTGATCTATCATGTTGGGTGTGTTTAAAGCTGTATAGGAACATTGTACACTTATCCAATATTCACCAAATACCAAGTGTCCTTGTATAATAACCATACTGTCCGTTTTATAACACATTTAAATTATTTGTTAACTAGCGAAAAAAATATGTGAAATATACCTATTTTTTTCGCTTGAACGATTGTACAGTTTACTTTAATTCAAGAACCGACATTATGTCCATTCTCGGACATTGTTTTTTGGAGTGTAAGCTTTATTTTGCATTATGAGCAGTCAATAAATAAATATTTATTTATTAAGTTATTTTGTTGTGATTCTTATAACTTTGTAAATATATAGGAATATAAGATAGAGTAAAATGTTTGTGTTATTTCATTTGACACCCAAAGACTAGAGCAAAAGTAGGATCTGAACAATGTGAACACATCCACTGCTAAATATTGGGCATCTTCTTAGAGGACGAACGACGAGAAACGGAACGCAACTTCAGAAACGAAAACATCGTCCTGATGTGATAAAATTCTAAAATTCGAAATTATCGTGTAAATTATGCAGAAAAGTTGTGTATTAGTTTGTAACTAAGTGACTAATAACTACTAATGTTCGCAACTAATAAAAACTCGTTTAAACCAAAATACAAACTGTGAAGTGCCATAAATAATTGCTGTAAAATGGACATTAAATATGTGATAGACCACTAAAACCACAATAAAACAATTTAAACTGTTCCCATCAGTCAAATAACCAAGTTAATTGTGACCAAAAGTGCTAAAAACAACAATTCAAACATTACTGGTGCCGTTTTTTTTCTCAAATATTTGAATTTGTCCACCGCGCTAAATTGAAGTGTCATGGGCGCGTTCCATACACAAACTATTTAATAAAACTGAACATCGAAGCCTCTGCTACACGTTCGGATACAGTGTTACCAGGATTTAATAAATCTACAAACTATACGCAATATGAATTTCTTTGAAAATATCACAATGCGCAAAACGCGCAACAAATCATCATCAGAAACTGAAAGTATCAATAATTCTGCAGCAGATATTGCTTCTAAAAGTTTAGTCGATTTATCTGACAATGATACTGACGATGAAATATTGGAATTAAGGCAGCAAATTGAACAGTTGAGACAAGAATTAGCATCTGCACACAAAGAAATTGACAATTTATCAATAGAAAATACAGATTTGAAGAATACCATTACAACTCTGACCAAAAAGCAAGAGTTAATGTTGAAAGCCACAAAAAAAATTACCACTGAAATACTTAGTCCAAGAAAAAATACAAAGCTGGCAACACCGATCCAGAAAAGTCAGAAAACTAAAATTGTAAACATAGAACAACAACTTGAAATTGCTCAAACAATCCCTACGAGTTAGTGGTGGGTCGTTGACGTATTTCGACACAACGCAACGAGACCGTTTAGCGTCAACGATAAACTAGTTTAAAAAACAGTTTATTTTTCGACTAGTTTCGGCCGTCAACTTTATAACGCGTTGTTTTGTCAACGGACGTCAACGGCCGAAACTAGTCGGCAAAACAACATGTCATTTTGTCGACAGTCGTTGACGACCAAAACTAGTCGACAAAACAACAAGTTGTGTCGACAGCTAGTCTTTGATGATTAGTTCGTGTTCCTTCAGGTTCATAAGGTCTAAAGTATGTTTACTCGGAAATTGGAATGTTGTCATGTTGTTCATTCTCGTTCTCGTCGAGTCATCGCACGGCTTATTCGTTCACGAGTAAACTAGTTTATTGGTAGACCGTAAACTAGTCTACCGTTCATGCGAGATAAACAGTCTAAAAAAACGGTTCGTTCATTCAACGCTCACCACTACTACGAGTACTATAATTCAAGTTCCACAGCAGACCGAACCTGAACCACTTACTCGAGTATGCAAACCAGTCCAATCTACACCATCCAAGATAAGCAAACTTTGTATAATAAGTAGCAATAAATCTAATTAACTTCTAACTATGGCATTGAAATTATATCCAACTTATAGAATATGCCACTATATAACACATAATTGTAGTATAAATAAATTAGTTGATAACCTAGAGACTAAACTAACTGACTATACAATGAATGACTTCTGTATTATATTTATAGGTAGCGAAGATTTTAAAAAAACTTACAATTACTCTGAAATAATTACTAAATTGCGCAATAAACTATCTACTGTAACACATACAAATATTTTACTATGTTTACCTACTTTCAAGTGTAACAATTATAGTGATATGTATAATTGGCGGATAGAGATGTTCAATTATCTACTCTATCATGACATAGACATTTATGGATATGCTACAGTATTAGATTCTAACTTGTATTTGAAATATGATGATACCATGTTTCGTAAGCATGATGGTATACTCAATAATAGAGGCATGATAAATATATTTGAAAATTTAAAATCCCTTGTTGACAGAATATTGTTACTATCTGACAATTTAAGTTATAACAAAATAGATGAAAATGAATGTAATTCTACAAATATGCTTGAAGACAGTTTTTTTCGCAAATAAATCACTTTATATTCTTCATCAAAACATTGCGGGTTTAATTAATAAGGCAGAAGCTCTTTCTGTGTCCTTATCTGAACTGGGAGATAAAAATAAACATGTAGATGTAGTATGCATAACAGAGCATTTTATAACAGTGGGCTATGAAACTCACCTTTATATTCCCAATTACAGGCTAGCGGCTCATTATTGTAGAAACATTAACAGAGGCGGGGCATGTATATTGGTCAAGCTTGGACATACTTGGAAAGATCTACCCGAGATTGCCTTACTATCATTGAATGGTATTATTGAATGCTGTGCAATTGAACTAGTAAACTATAAAATTGCAATTATATGTATTTATAGGGTGCCAAAACTAACAAACATAAATATTTTTTTTCAAAAACTAGAACAGCTACTAACACTAATAAGTAAAAAGAAATATAAAAATATAATCATAGCAGGTGATTTTAATATAGATGTCCTGAAAAATAACAGTGTATCACTAGAATTGAAATGTTTATTACTTAATTTTAATTTAAAACTCTGCCTAGAGAAACCAACAAGACTAGCAAGTCAAACATGTATAGACAATATTGCTCACAATTTTAAAAAATGTTGGCGAGCTGAGGTAATAGAACTAGCATTGTCTGACCATACAGCGCAACTGCTAAACTGCCCAGTTAATTATACGTACATCTTACAAAAATGGCGTAAAGAACTAAAAGATTACTCACTAGAAAATGTAAAAAAATTTAAGGAACATATTAGTAACTTGTCTTTTGCAGAAATCTATGAAACTGATGATGCCAACACCGCATTTAACTTATTTCTTGACCAATTTATACTCATTTTTAAACTTTGTTTCCCATTAAAGATAATTACAGTAAGTGTTACCAAAAAGCCAAAATGGATTTCTCGTGGCATTAAAACATGCAGCAGGAAAAAAAGGCAACTATTATGGGCTACCAGAATAAAACCTTCTCCTTCTAAGAAAACAACTTATAAAAACTATGCCAAGTTATATAAAAAAATTATAATCCTCACAAAAAGAATCCAAAATGTACATAAAATTAATACCTCTGATAATAAAATGAAATCGACATGGCAAATAATTAATAATAATAAATTCAATATACCTATAGAGCCTATACATAAAATAAAACTACATGATAAAATTATAAATGATCCAAGACTAATAGCCAAGAGTTTCAATGATTATTTCATAGATAGAATCCAACCACTACCCAACTCAGGCACACATGCTGCATCTGCTATACCCAATAGGAAAGATTCTATATTTATGGCCCCTAGTGTGCCTCAAGACATCTTGACCATTATAAATGCTTTGAAAAGTACCAAAAGTGTAGGCTATGATGGCATCACTACTAAAATCGTAAAATCAGTTGGTAATCTCATTTGTCACCACCTTAGCTATATATTAAATCTATGTATATGTCAAGGTAAATTCCCAGAGAGATTGAAAATTTCCATAATTAAGCCAATTCATAAAAAAAACAACAAAGACATAATGGCAAACTATAGACCTATTGCCCTCACACCAATTTTTTCTAAAGTTTTTGAGAAGTATATACACACAGAAATCAATAAATACTTAGAGGTTAATAAATTAATTTGTAAAGAACAAAAGGGATTTAGACAAAACATGTCAACTAATTCAGCCATTTATGACTTCCTAAACAAAACTATGACCAATATGGATATGAGAAACCCCGTGTGTGCAGTGTACTGCGACATGACGCAGGCATTTGATTATGTAGATCACAATATACTAAAATATAAGCTTGAACGTTACGGTATACGAGGAAACGTACTAAATTTGCTTGTGTCTTACATGACAAACAGAAAACAATTTACAGCATTAATAAGAGTTGATTTTAAATCAAAGAGAGAAATAACAACTACCTCAGATGAACGAACAGTCTCCTACGGAGTACCGCAAGGAAGCATACTGGGTCCTCTGTTGTTCATTATCTATATTAATGACCTTCCCACTTCAGTTAACCAGCCTATAAATTTATTTGCTGATGATAGTACACTGACAGTGGCTTGTGATGCATTTGATGAATATGAAAACGATATTAACAATGCATTATCCTTAATAATTACTTGGATGAACAAAAATAATTTAAAAATTAACTTAGAGAAAACTCAAATTATGCATTTTAGTCAAAGAATACAAAATAAACAACTAATCATAAAACATGGAGAGGTCATTGTTAATACTGTAGACAATGCTAAATTTCTCGGGTTGATAATTGACAAACAATTGAACTGGAAGGCACATATAGAAGATTTAGCTAAAAAAATTAGTAGCCGTTCATATGCTCTTTTTAAACTTTCTCCAATAGTAGATACATCGGCATTATTAACTGCATATCATGGCCTTGTAGAATCAATATTAAGGTATGGTATTATCTTCTGGGGCAATTCTGTCGAGAAAGAAACTGCATTTAAGCTACAGAAACGATGTATCAGATCTATGTTCGGTCTGCAAGTCTCTGACTCCTGTAAACCATATTTTGAAAAATATAGGATTTTAACGTTGCCAAGCCTATTTATATATGAGACAGCTGTATTTGTGAAAAAAAATCCACATCTATTTCTTAAACTTTCAGATGTAACTGTTCGCAATCGACGTGAGTGTCATAGCCAGAGATTATGTATACAGCCTGCTAAGACAACGCTCATGAATAAAAGTATATTCTGTATGGCACCAAAAATCTATAACAAAATGCCGAACACATATAAAACTTTGAATTTAAACTTATTTAAACGCTATTTAAAAGCCCTACTATTATCTAAGTGTTATTATACAATAAATGAATTCCTGGATGATAAACTAACAACATAATTGTATTATTGTTAAATCCTATTATTATTATTCTTGATTATTTAAACTGACATTGTTACTATTTTAATGACTTTTTCTACTTTTTGACATTGCTAATATT
Organism: Parascotia fuliginaria; assembly: GCA_963082885.1. Lineage (NCBI taxonomy): Eukaryota > Metazoa > Arthropoda > Insecta > Lepidoptera > Erebidae > Parascotia > Parascotia fuliginaria. The sequence goes on from OY720173.1 coordinate 22,278,881, forward strand.
GTATTGACTTTGTAGACTATAATATTATTCTTTTCTCTTGACATAATTTATTCTATACTGACATTTGAATTTAAATATTATTTTATTTAGTTTGTTATTATATTGAATTGTTTAAAATTTGTTTTGCTCAATTGTTTTAATTATTTAATTTTAATTTTTTGCATGCTGAAGGGCTTAATATGGTGAAACGATTATGTAATCCAACAACTTATGTGTACCTATATTATGCAAATAAATGATTTGATTTGATTTGATTTGATTTGACGAATTTACCATAATAATAATAATACCAGCCTGTTTACTGTCCCACCGCGGGGTAAGGTCTCTTCTCATATAGAGAACACTGGGAGTACCACGGGTAAGAAGTAGAAGGCATGAGCATATAATGATGAATTTGCCATAGTCAGGCAGGCGTATAGGCAGACGAATGAGTGACCGCAATAAGCTGTCACCATATACCTCCAACCAAAGGAAGGATCCTCCTCGCAGGTTGGTGATCTTGCCTGACCGGTTACTGCCCGACAGTTGGTAGTTGGGATTTGTATAATATGATTATTATAGTTAGGTGGTGTGAACACTTTAATATCGCGAGTCACGTTTTCATACATTTTGATTTATTGTATAGAAGTTGCTACTATGCGCCATCTATGTTATTTATGTTGAAAACTCGTATCGTCGTCTTCGCTTGTGTTAATTTCTATGTGTGTCACTCATTATTGGCCAGATAGATGAAGCCGAGAGCTATGATGGGGTGGAATATATTCTAGACTGAGGACAAGGTGAACAGGTTTGAATAAAACAATACAAATAAACAACAAAATTAATTTATTTTAATTTAATTTAATTTTACAAAACCTAACTTTTAATCACATAAATATAATTGATGATCAGTCATACAATAAATAATTAGCTAATAGGTACTTGGTATCAGATATTACTACGATTCATCGTCAGTCCAAATAATCTTTGGCCTCCTGCCTTGCCGTCCTTGTTTCAACATTTTAGCGACTCGTTCAATCTCATTGCTTAACTTAGACTTATCTTCTTCCTTCTCACATATATACCGGTGTCGTATCGAGCAGTCTTGTCCGCGGTACACGTAGCTACTGACCGTGGGGTCACTGACCCAGGCTAGACACCTCCCTTCGCCCACGATGGTGACCTGAGTACTGTTGGATGATGTGCTGTTGCTTACTACAGGACGAGCTGAGTGCGACCATATCCAGAGTAGACCAGGGTTTAAACCACCCGTCCAAAAGTCGTCACCTGAGATTAATATTACAAATTATTTTATAAACTAGGTTTTTTGGTTTTATCTCTTTAAGTTACTATATTCATGTGGTAGTGTAGGTAGGTATGATAAATAATGGCAAAACTAAGGCAAATCTCGAAACGTTATTTCTTTTTGACTGGCAGCAATGTATGTAATTTATGCATTGATCTAAGGATGTAAAGTGATCTTTAGGCTGTCCTCCAGTTTTCATTAATTTTTTGCTCTTAGGTACAGAATTTATCGGCGTTTCCTCGTGGCCGAACTTATTTGGCTACGAGGAATTCTATTTCCATGTGGCCAAACTAGAAGGATGGTAGAGTAGTCCGCTAGTTAGTAGCAAGTGCTTTTAGATTCCCTAGGGCTATGAAAATAGGGGATCAGTGGATCAATAGTACTAGGCTAGCAGAAGGTTGGGTAGATAATAAATAATTATTTATGTAGTAGGTATATAGCAGTTTTTAGGCAAATTCAATTGAGACAGATCCCTACTAACCTCTAAGCCTCTTATCACTAAGGAGTGTGGCAGTAAGCTTTTTTAATTCGTTGTCAGTGTCAAGCTCCAACATGTTAGCCTTGAGCCGTCGACACGCGTAGTTGGCGCCCTTCCAGTTGGCCTCCTCCGTCGATATGTGGTAGCAGCCGGCGCCCACTCGAGTGAAGTTCGTCGCACAAGCCTCTGTAATTGACTTACGTTTAAAATAATATGCCCAACTATGTCGTGTCGTAAGTTTTCTCTTGATAAATGGCGAACATTTATTCATAATGTTTGTGTAATAGGTTGTGGTTAGTAGGCTGTTTGGATCAGGATGTGGGTAACACGGATTATGTAGTTTTGACAAATAGGTAGGTAATACTTTAAGTCTTTAGTTGGGTTTGCAGAATAGCCGTAATTGCCACCCTTGGCAGGCAGATTGCGGTCGCGGTAGTGGCAGTTATCACAAGGATTGTCCTGTCCCAGCAGATAGAAGTTTTAGCGTCTGTTATTGTCCTTGTCTTCTGGCAACCCTTTGTAGCAGTTTAACCGCCAGCATTCAGCATTTCTTCTTTCTTACTTGCAGAGTCACTAGTATAAAGAAAAATAAACCTACCTGGCTTTTTCTCTACTACCCCCGCTACCATGTAGTGGACGCTCTCCTCTAGCTTCCTTAATCGCTTCTCCATTAAATCAGCCCTGTAGACCAGTTTCTCAATAGCAGTCAGCAGGTACAAGTCTGTCTCTGAGACCTGCTTCTGTGGGGTAGGTTTGTTCTCGTCGAAACGATCGATGACGTTGTGTTGAGGTGGACCATGCACTGGAATTGGCTGGTTTGGAGATTGTGGATTCTGAGGAACACGGTTTGAGCGTTTAAAGTTAAACTGTTTGTACTTTAATTTATATGTGTACTTATATGTAATGGTATTTATAACAAAAAGCATCTCACTAAGCCGCCATAGTGGAGGCCACCATACCAGTAGTTTGGCTTTTGGAATGGTGTCCGCCACTTCTGGATTCCACTTACTGCTTACCATCAGGCAGAGTGGAGTCACTTTGGTAGGCTAATATAAAAAAAAAAAAAAAGTATGACTCACGTAACTGGGGCTGGGTTTAAACTTGTCCTTGTAGGGGTTGGGTGGTCTGTTGACGATCTTGCTTGCGCCGGGCGGCGGCGGCGGTGTGGGCTGCCACTCGTCGTACGGCCTGCCCCCCGGCGGCGTCACAGGATGAGTCTTGTGATGCGAGGGGGAGGGAGGATGATGGTGCGATGGCGGTGGCGGTGGCGGCGCCAGGCCTATACGGTCTGTCACGTAGTAGCCTTTAGACGGAGGCAGCGCCATGATGCGACCTGAAAGATATTAAAAAACATAAATTAATATCTAAATAGTAAGTTTGGTAGGTAAGTCGTTGTTCTTATAGTAAGTCTTTTAGGTATATTAGTACACCCCTTAATTAAAGGTCTTTGTGTTATGGTTACCTACATTTCAGTATATAGCAATAGACGAATATTTATGTAAAAGTTGACCTAGATCGATAGATATTATATCGCAGTAGTTTTCAAATGAATATAAAAAACCTGCTGACCTTGTCTGCCACGATTTTCACCGGCAGTGAGCGCCCACTCCTCCAGCAGAGTGCTCCAGGGTCCTGCATCATCGGTCAGGAAACAAGTGTCATCTGTTTTCTCAGTGCTATCCTCTGAGCTGACGACACTTGCCGCCAGGAACAGCGCTATGACTGCGTAAAAGCACCTCATCTGTAGCACAGTGGTCAGTTGCATAATTATAATATATACTTTCGTTGAGGAAAGATTGGTTTGCGAAAGCTTAAGCTAAGTAGGTACTTCGCGGTCTTATATCTCTATGCTACTGAATGGGTAAGTAGGTAGTTTAATTTCTATATAATAAGTAGACATCCGCCCTTGCTTCATTGGTTTTCACAATAAACGCCGACGTAAATATCATAGCAATGGTGACGTATTGCATCATTTAGATTTACAAAAGAGTTTCATATATTGCAAATGACTAAAAAAATGTTGAAAATAATAAAATATAGCGTATAAGTTACCCGCTTCATTTATTGATTTCTAAAAGGCAAGAATTTTCAAATCGGTAACGTAGATTTCAGTTAAATCGTTGCAAACAAATAAATATACAAAAAATCAAATCTTTTCTTTTATAATATTTGTTTAGATAGACTAATAATCCTAATTACCAGATTGGTGTAATTGAAGGAAAAGTAGAGATTCTTATTTAGTGTGGCTACCTACAACCTTTCAGTTATTAACTTAAACCTTGAAATAGAGTTTTCACTACGTCTACGCATTTAGGTACCTATCAAAATGCCTGCATTCAATTTGCTATATTTTTAGTCAATAATCATGAAGACAAACAAACACTATTCAAAATCAAATATCGAGTGGTTAGTGGTCAACCCAATGTCAGGATTTCTTCGGGTCGCCCATAGAGGCATCCGACTTGACTGTTATCAACTTGGTAACAACCGGGACCGACGTTTACGTGCCCTCCGAAGCACGGAGACGCTCAGATCAAATACCACTATGCTTCACCCATCCATGGCCAGCCGCACTCTTAGTTGCTTAACCCGCTAATCCTTAACCGATTAGTGAGCGCAATGAGCTATGAGTGCCTCTACATATTAAGTAGGTATATAAAGATACTAGCTTTATGTTTGCTTACTTCTCTGCCCCCGTCACCAGTAGCGTGATGTTACATAACTTATAACCTTCCTCGATATCTGGGCAATCATACTTACAAAACAATTTTTCAAATCCTACTGGTAGTTCTAGAGATTAGCGCGTTCAAACAAACAAACTCTTCCGCTTTATATAATAGTATAGATATTGTAGCGGATATTTAAACTGTTAAGTACCTAATGAACTAATGACGAACATCCTTTAACCTCCATACCATCTAAAGTATTTATTTCAAAACAATGAGTCATCTTGTAAGATTACGTGAGAGTTCACTACAAGGGTTCAACCGCAGGCGACGCAGGGTGTTGCGCAAGAGTCGCTCGCGGTCGTAGTGAAAGCGGCCGCAGTAAACAAGGATTATACTCGAACGTTCATGTTTATTTGGGGATTTTACCACTTGTGAAACCAGGATGTTAAGCTGGTTTTGTAATACGAACTCATAAATATTAATTTAAGTAAACGTTACACTTAATTTTTTTTATTTAATTACTTACGTCTTTCTTATTTCTCCATTTTACCTAATACATACATACTTATCTTCATGCTTATCTCCCATTAATGGGGTAAGCAGAGACTATAAAATGCCATTTGCTACGATCCAAACATACCTCCTTTGCCTCTTAAACATTCCTTATTCTTTTCATACACACACGTCGGTTACAGAAGCTTGTCAACACATCAACTATTTGGTCCGCGTATGTTCGTCTAGGGCGACCTGTTCCAACTTTGCCAATTATTTCCGCTCTATAAATCTTTTTCGTTATTCTACTTCCATCCATCCTTTCCAAAATATGTCTAAACCACCTCAACATACTTCTTTCAATTTTAGTCAGTATATAATCATTCAATCCACATTCTTCTCTTATCTCTCTTCTATTATAAGTTTATACCTAATAAATACCTACTTATACCTTATGGAAAATACTACGCCATGTTATGTTTGTGGCCGTAACAGATGAGAAATCGAATTTAAACAGATTCATAAATACTTAATAACTGCGCCTATATATATATATATATATATAATGATGGTAGATATGTGTTTAATTAATAAAACTTGGGAACCAGAGCGATTTACGAAATAAAAAGTCATATGTTCGTTTCCGGCATCGAATCTAACATACCAACTTTTATCAAAATCGGTTCAGTCGTTTAGGCGCTGAGTGGTAACAAACATACACACATAAAATTTCGCATAGGACTCTATCGCAAAAATAAATTTATATTTAGTGGTTCATGGATGAGTGAACAACTATTAAAGAGACATATAGAAAATAATTGAGTAGGTACAGTAATTTCAGCAAACGGAGGAGAAGACGTTCTAAATTTTACTTTTTGATTACCGAAAAACCTTACATTTTCAACGACAATTCATTTGATATAAGTTTCATTACACAAAAACTAATATACACTGAATGAAATGGGTTCGAAAATTAGTTTAGACTTATCTTCGAGACTAAAATCGATCGAGCCAAATTGCAGATATTGCGTATTGAATTACCGAAATTTATAGATTAAAGAATGAATAATAATAAGTATATATGATTTTCAGATTTTAATTCCATCTCGTTTAGGAATAAAACAGAAAACTAAGAACCTGTTTTTGAGCATTTGTGGGAAAAGCTCGCCTTAAATAGTACCTATCTTTATTCTGAACAGTGCTTGTAAAATCATTTAATTGAAATATATATGTATGACATACTCTCTACATTTATATTTATTACCGCTTCGCCCGCGCGTAAAATGAGATTTGTCTCCCTCGGGAACCAGACCGATTTTTGGGATAAAAAGTAGCCTATGTTCGTCTCCGGCACCGAATCTACCTATATACCAATTTTTATCGAAATCGGTTCAGTCGTTTAGGCGCTGAGTGGTAACAAACACACACACACACACAAACTTTTGCATTTATAATATTAGTAGAACAAAACATTTTAATAATAATTACCTACCCTAATCTTATCGATAGCGCAGAATAATTTTTACCAACCCGAGAGATATATTAATATCTATAAAGAATTATAGGATCTTGCGTTTAAACGCTCATCGAATGTAAGTATTATATCTATATATATAAAAATGAATCCCTATTTCCCTTGGTCATGGCATCACGCGTGAACGGCTAGATCAATTTCGTTAATTCTTTTTTTGTTGTGTTTGTTATTGTCTGGAGAAGGTTCTTATGAAAGAAAAACTAAGAAAATTGCGCGGTGAATATAAGAATACTTAACCACCATATTATATTTAATCCGTTAAACCAATTTCGATGAAAATCGCTCTGTTTCCCGTGTTACATTAATTAAACAAATAGCAATTTTTGCGCGGGCGAAGCCGCAGGGCGCAGCTAGTTGTTTATAAATCGTGCATATAATATAAGTCAACCAGAACCCTGCTTTATTAGTCTAATTGTCTAAAACATCAATTACCAGTTTTATAAACTTTCTTTTTAATACAGATAATATCAGTCTCGTAATAAACACAAATAGAAAGTTGTACGTACCTTGTTCCTTGAGCGGTCGCGAGCCGGTGATGCGGTCACACTTCGTAATGTATACACTTATATCACTTTTACTACGTGTTTGTTGTTAGAGAGTTGTCGCGAGCCTGTAGTAAGAGCCTGCGCCTGGGTACGGATGAGCGATGACTGCGGTGAAACTGCTCGCTGCCGTGTATGCCCACGTGGGTAATAAAGTGGGGTATAAACTGCTTTTCATATTGCATGAGTTATCTGTATTTTGTATACTTCTAAGTGCATATCTATACTTATTATATAAAGCGGAATAGTTTGTTTGTTTGTACGCACTAATCTCTAGAGCTATCGGTCGGATTTGAATAGTTCTTTTTGCATATAATAGCCTATTTCTTGAGGAAGGATAAAGACTACCTATGTAACATTACGCTACTGGTGACGAGAGCTGAGCAGTAACCAAAAACGGGGGTGAAACCGCGTTGTGGAAAGCTATTAGGTATTATTTATAAATTTGATTTTCGTGTTGACATCAGATAGTTACTGTTGTCTTTGTTACGCCTAGAGTGACGTCCTGCTTTACGATAGGTAGGCATAGACAAAAATAATAAAAGGCTAAATATTCTTAAGCATTTAGTGACTGGCCCGTCCTACTCTTATAAATATCATCCTGGTACTTATCGTCTAAGCAGGTTTAATACCTCTTATCATTCAGAGAAGGAGATTGATCGCCACACCTGCTTAAGGCAGTTTGTAAATTGTAGACTTTTTCAAGTCTTCGCAATTTTGTTCCTTATCTTAAGTCAGTAATGTCCAAGGTAAACTTAAAAGTAAACTTAAAAAACTACATCTATATTATCATATAAAGCGAAAGAGTTTGTTTGTTTGAATAATTCATAATGCGTTTGATAGCATAGTTCTTGAGAAAGATTATAGGCTATGTAACATCACACTACTGGCAACGGGAGCAGAGCAGTAACCAATTAACGTGGATGACACCGCGCCGTGGGCTAGTAGGTACTTAGTATAGATATAAATTTGTTACATTGACACTTGCTCGAATTCGACTCCACGACCTTACGTATAAGAAGCAGGCACGTTAACCACTGGGCCATTAGGGCGGTACAAGAAAATATATCAACAAATATATATCAATAATAAATATGACTAATAGTTTCAGAGATTAGCGCGTTCAAACAAACAAACAAACTCTTCCGCTTTATATAATAGAATAGATTACTTTCTATCTATCCTTGTTTTTAATGGTACAAAAGAAAAAGACAAAACACCAAGTGACATTTGCATGCACCATTTGTATTCTATAGGTCTTTCGACATAATAATTATCAATAACAACCGATTGCATCACTGTGCGGTGCTCTCGCGCATCACAATAGCGCTGGTTGCGTACGCGCACGTTATGTAACAACTCAACAACTTTCGTTACAAGGTCGTTACTTTAGGCGCGCACTACATTCTTGATACATCCTGTAATACAATCCTAAAAATTCTCCTAATACCAACTAATTTGTTACAATTATTGTAAAGCGTTTTTGATTGTTGATTGAGCATTTTTGACGGTAGTAGATCCACGCTGGTTTCAGCATGAATGGGCCGGGTCGTCCGGGGAAGTACTACCCTCTCATAGAAGATCGACTTAAGAGTAGTAGTATCCTTACTACTGCGTTTCGTTCGGTGAGTGAGAGTGCCGAAGGTCCAATTGCCCCCCTTTCCTTTTTGCTCACCTCCCTCTAACCCCATTCCCAGCCGCCATAGTGGAGGCCACCATACCAGCAGTTTAAGACGATAGCTTTTGGTATAGTGGCCACCACTTCTGGATTCCATTGACTGCTTACCATCAGGCGGGGTGGAGTCACTTTGGTAGGCTAATATATATAAAAAAAAAAGCCCGTTTATGTTAAGGTTATCTGCGAAGCTTTCACAAAATTTACTAATACCTACTAATTTACACTTAGTAATTAATAAAAGTATAAATTAGTAGCTGCGCCCTGCGGCCTCGCCCGCACGGAAAATGGTATGTGTTTAATTAATTAGCGGGAACCAGACCGATTTTCGGGATAAAAAGTATCCTATGCCAGTCTCCGGCACCTATATACATACCAATTTTTATCGAAATCGATTCAGCCGTTTATGCGCTGAGTAACAAACACATACCCACACACAAACTTTCGCATTTATAATATTAGTAGCATTTAGAATATCAATCAAGTAATTATACACTCTCTGTCAGGCTCTGTCGAACACCTTGTTATTTTCTATTTTATAAAATCCACACCTCGCACCACACTCGCCTGCTTTTTGTTAGCTGAGCGAGAGCGTTTGGCGTCTCTGCCTTTTCCTATATCATTTCTGACGACTAACGGTTAGCAACATATTAATGTGTTTTCTTAGTATTGCCTGTAATTTAAATTACTCATTACTTTTAGGTAGTCCACCGTACGACCAAATCGTGCAGGTATAAAAATGAAACAAGAATTTAAACAAAACATTATATTTAATAACAGTTCGTACAAGTCTGTGTCGAATAAATATCGGTATAAAATGTTGTTTATTTAATTGTTTGACTCACAATAGCAACACTGTCTAGGCAATGTTAGCAACACGTACCACAAACAAACAATAGTCATGACGTTTATTCTACGACTACACACTTCTTGGTGGTAATGTTTTATAATCTTTATTTATTTACATAATCACATATTATGAGATGCATTTTCATGAAGTTTTTACATAAAAGTAAATCTTATTCAATGTCGTTATTTCAAAATTACAAATAAAATAAATCTACAAACATAACTTTATCACTTACATTACTACAGTAAGTTGTAAGTACTATACAATCAAACTACATGTAATAAACTAAACTTTTTGGTGAATGGTAAAAAATTACCGCCGCCCGCTCTCTTTAATACTAATTACAAATGAAAGTTTTATGACTTTTGATAGAAATAGGAAGACTAAATTCGTTGACATCAGACCTTAACAAGAGGGAACATTTGGACCCGCCGTACACTACTATGAGCTATTGTTTAGTTAGAACCTTCCTTTCCTTTGTAGTACGAAAGTTACATCATAATTATTGCCATGTTTAAGTTACTTTTTTACCAGTTGCACCTTTATTAAGTAGTGTGCAACGGGTCTTGTAAGCCCTGTATCGGACACAAAAATCTATAATTTCAACACAAATAAATTTATTCTGAACATTTAATCAACCAATGATATCGATCAAACTATTACTTAAATGAGAAGTTAGTAGGGTAATCATTAATCACAGGGCGAATTGCTGAATTGTATAAAAATACTACCGTCACTGCACTTGTTAATCTTCCTGCCAAGCAGGCATTTTACAAAACAACAAAGAAATTTTTGTGACCGATTACGTCTGTTAAGATCCTTCTTATTGTATAAATGATTAAACCCTCAACCGTAGGAATTACCAATAATTACAGACTAAACCCATAACCAATGACTATAGTATCAACAGGGTGTCCTGGAAGGTGCACATCGAACGATACTTACAATGCTAAGAAAAGCACAAAAACGTACATAAGCTGGTCTCTATTTTGTCAGCGCTCTTGACGTCATAAAAAAAATTTGTTATCTTAATTTTACTTCAAAAAGTTTTTAACATTTTCATAAAATAATTTTTCGTATTGCTATGCGTAGGGGTTCTTTTTAAACTAAACACTTGCAACACATGTCATGTTATTACATTAAGTAACTATATTTCGATATACTTATTCCGGGACACGCAGGATATGGAACATGAAACCTAAACCTATAAAAGTGGAACATTTCTGCCCCTGGTAACGCTTTTATATCACTCACAAACAGTTTAACTATAATAATTTTCGAATAGAACTGCTAGTGTGCCTTCAATTATTTCTTTTTAGCTTTCTATAAAAATTTACTTGTAAATTGGTCGTCTATTGAATTTTTACTCTATTATTCGAAGTTGACCACATCAGAGACTCTAGACAAGTGTCAAAGATTTCTATTCTATTGATAGAATAGATTAAAAAATGTATTGGATTGACATAAGCTAACGCCCACGCTTCTGTCAATCTCATACATTTTTTATCTATTCTATGAATAGAATAGAAATCTTTGACACTTGTCTAGGGCCTCAGCCCATTTACATTGCCGGTCAAAAGGGAGTCAGAAGTTAAAAGATTTTGGTGCTGTTGAACGACGAAATTTTACAAGGGACGTAAAAGTGATGTTTTTTATACTTTTACTGTACATATAGTTTTACTTAGGGCCATTGTGGCTGTTATTCGAAATTGATGGATTGTCCCTGTTACAGTGAAAACGGGCTTCTGACTTTAATATGATGAAAATTTTTTTTTGTTGTGCCTAGGTACTCAAAATTGAATTGATATATTATTTATAAACATTTACTTAATCAATATTTTATTTTTGGCACTTTTAAATTCAGTAAATATTCATCATAATGGCTGATAACGACGGTTAGCCAGTCCATGTTTAAAAATAACAGGTCTTATATGTCTCGTACGTAATTTCTTTGGGTCTATAGTGGCATACGCTGGAGGAGACCCAATCAAGGATGAAGGCAAGGGATTTGGATCCTCGTACATTATTGGAGCTGTAGGAGGAACTACGTACTTTGGATCATTGCTTGGACCTTGCTGATTACTCGATACTGGTTGACTGCTACTCGGATTGGTTGGTAAAGCATAGTTGGATGTTTGATTTGGGGACTGATTGGACGTTGTCGGGTGGCTTTTAAGATTAAGTTTATTTTTAGGTGGTTTCAGATGTTTCGTTGGCGTTTTCCCGGAACCAGCAGATGGTATGGTATCGTTTATATATCGCGGAGTATTTGGTTTAGCCTGATTCTGTTTATGATTTATTTCCAAAGTTGGACAATTCGATGCTGTCATATCATACATTAAATAGTTATTATATATTGGTATTCCTACGGTGTTAAGGGCTGAATCTGAAGATGAACAAGGTAAAGCATTATTTTGTTGAGTATTTACAGGTGACTGAAGTTTCGAAGTTTCACGATTTAGTTTAACTGCTGAAGACCATCTTGTAGGAGCTCTTGGAGCATGTGTCCTAATTAACTCTTGACTGTGAGCAGCTTTAGGAACATTTCCTGATAGGTATGCATGATGATTTTCAGGGATACAACTTGGAATATTTTGAACCGAAGAACTTACAGCTCTATACCGAGGCTGCATCCCTCGCGGGTCCTGTTGATGCACCGGATCGTGTTTCAGTTGTTGTGCATAGTGCACCGCAGCACCGTGCCGGTCGTAGGTCAGAAATAGACGGTGAGGTTCATGTGATCGGCGACGCTGGGGTTGGTCGCGTCCGTTACCTCCTCCCCACTGCCCTGCAACGGTACTTCTGTTGTAGCCTTAACGGAACGGTTGGTTGCTCTGGTACGGAGCGGGTGAGTTAGTAGGCGAAAATGAAAATTATTCTTGGAACTGCAGATAAGGGAGCGTCCTAAACTACGTGGTAGAATAGTAATTCAACACATTTTTTTTCCATGCAGCCTGACGTGGCTTACCATCTTACCCTTCTTAGAAAGGTATCCAGTCTACTTACAAATAAAAATTAGACTTACACACTTAAAGGTATTAGGTTTTCCATAATTATTTGACATAGTCATGTAGTTCAGAAACGCTTCCTTGGTAAGAAGTTATTAGATTAGAAGCTCAAGAAGACTAACTACTGAGGTCATTAAGGACAAAGTGATCTGTTACTTATTGTTAATTGAGTTAAAGTTTATTTTATAACTCACATCTGACATGACGCATATCATCATCATGAGATGGTGTTATGTATCTCCAGTCATCAGGCAAATCTCACAAGTACCTAGTCAATTGAGATCACCATTATATCAGCTGAAAGACGTCTACTGCTGGAGATAGACCTCCCCCAATTTTAGCCATCTTGGCCGGTCGTAAGTCGCCCTTTTCCATGTCCGCCACCCACTAACGTAGTGAATACGTATGTACATATATGCCAATTTGCTGTGATAGCAGTTAGCAACTCGATCGTTGAGCACCGTATTCAACTGACTGCTTGCCATTAGGCAAAGTGGATTCTTACCAGCAGAAGAAAGTGGTATGAACGATTCTTATATTATTCGTTTATCATCAATTTAGTTGTAACTTACAAAAATTGTAATAACCTGGCGATTAAAAAGAGTGGCCTGAGTTTCTTGCCAGTTCTTCTCATGGCTCTACTTCGTCAGCGAACTGGCTGTAGGTTAATTTGCTGACATTTTGTAAACTTTGACGTTCATATGTGTTAATTTAATTTACCTATATGAATAAACATATTTCATTTCATTTCGTTTTGTGAAATGTTCATGTAGCTGTAACTATTATTAAATTGTTCTGGCGTACTTCTCTCTACACTACTTACAAACAATTTATTTGGTTACTAACTTAAAGGCGATGGTTCCTGTACCTTGTGTTGTCCCTCGGGGGCTGCATCATCCCAACTCAGTTTCTTGACCCTAGCGGGTATAGTGGCGCTGGGCCAGGCCACGCCAGACCGGCCCGCCTCGCGGCCACACAGGTGGTCACTCATGAGAGACACCCCGCCTACTGCCGGCAAGGCTGTCGTGGAGGGCGATAGGGTGGGTGCGAGAGGTGCTACCTTGCTGCGAGGAAATCGCTGCGATTGCCGAGAAGCTGCTGACGTTGCTGTGAAGTTGAAGTTAGTATTTTTAGTTTATTTATTATCTACACAATAATGAATTACCACTAGTCTGGGTATCACAGGTGAGTATGATGAAGGATCAAGAAGCCTGATAAATTAAGCCGTTGGTTGGATCGTTGAGAGAATTGAGCAGTTACCATTTTGGTGCAACGAGTTGTGTTGCGTATCGTGATGCAGATCGAGGCTGGAGGTGGAGTTGGCGAGGATGGTGCTGGCGCCTGCGCTCACGCTCAGCAGCGAACCAGCGCTGCCTGAGGGCCGCAGCGGGGCACCACCCGGCCCCCCGGCCAGCGCAGCCGCCCCGCTCAGAGTGGCGCTGGCTCCGGCTGCGCGCTCCGACCCGCCGCCGCCCTGCGGCACAGGGGCTGCAGGCGGAGGCTTCTCGTGGGACACGTAACCGGATGTCTGTTTTGTTCGGCGGCGACTGAAAAGCGATCGTATCGTTAACCAACCAACGTTCTCGACTGAACGAACAGAACTCTTTCATACGAGATATCACAATACTCACACTCTGTAGATGTAGAGCAGTAGCGCACAGACGAGCACGGCGAGCGCGGCGAGCGCGGCCGCGAACATGAGCAGCACGCCCGCGCTGCCCGAGCCGCCGCCCGGCGCCGCGCCCGCCGCCAGCAGCCGCCCGCTCACGTGCACCGTCACCGGCACCGACGTCTGCGACACACACGCTTAACATTATTATACCTATAATTAAATGCTACTACGAACCGGTAGACTCGGGACCGTTATTGCTGATAATTGCGTCTTTGTCTATCGCTACCGCAAACTGCATCCTAATATAGCGGATCTATTAAAAGCATTGGAAACCGCTAACCAACAGGAGCACTACACTCCAGATTGTATTGTCTTAGTTGCGAATTTTTTGCATTTACTTCTCTGACAGGCTCTCCGTTACGGATAACGAATTCAATGCTAAATATAGGAAGTACCTGGTAATTGATACCTATTGACTTTATTGTAATAACTAACACAGTTTTACATATACACTCCTTCAGAGTAGAAATACATAATAGTAGGTATATACTTTCTGAGACGACCGCTTATCTCGCAACCCCATTATATCATTATCGGCACTGTTAGGTTAATATGTTTACTACATTCTGCCTACTACGAAGTGACAGAGTATACATACACTTAATGGAAGAGAGAATGATCGTTTATATAAAACACTTACCTGTCGTGGTGGTGCGCCGGAGTCTATAGCAGTGGCGACCACGTGCAGCACTGAAGAGTTCAGCGAACGAAGCGCGCCCGACCGCAAGAACATGTCGCCCGAAGAGTTCACGTACAACATTCTGTTACAATAAATGCAATGATCAGTAGGAGTTCTCCACTGGAAAACATAAACCTTACTCATCGTTAACCACATTCACCATCAGCCAACTGCCTTTACCAGGCCATCTATCCATCTTATTTACCTACCGTCAGTTGCCTGTAAGTATTTGAAAGTATTCTGTTCATTTGCTGTTCACTGTTCGTATGTGGTGTTTAACGAAATATAATCCAACTAACAAAATAAAATAAAAAAATAACTTTTATGTTGAAATGGCGTCATATCTAAAGCTTCTGATTTCTATATAATGTTGATATCAAACGCTGTTCATTCCTATTTATCAAGATAAAGGTGTACTCACTCAGCTCCGGATCCTCTGAGAGTTAACGTGACGTTGTCGAGCTTGTCCCCATCGAAAACGTGAAGCTTGCCCACGGGCAGCAGCTCCGAGTCGTCACTAGTGTTGTCCTCCACGCGGAACTCGTACTGCGGGTGCTTGAACCGCGGCTCCCACTCGTTCACGTTCACCACCGTTATGTTCACTGACGTTGTGTCGTTCTGTTACAACAATATTGAAGAGAAGTTTTTGTACACATGCTATGTATACTTTAAATAAAATTCATGTTCAAGATCATGCGTTTTTTCAAAATTCATTTTGACGCGCCGTGGTTCAGGCTTCCAGATATTTTGTTCTCCAAAATAGTTAAATATGCAATTTTAAACTCGAATAGATTTTGGCTGTCTACTGACTTGTTAATCACGACAGCTAAGCTTTGAACGTATAAACAGCTTAATTATTATTTCGTAACATATACTTTGGTGTACCCACCGATATTCCGTCGGTCAGCATGACCTGGTAGTGATAAGCGTCTTTGGTCTCGTAATCGAGCGGTCTACGCAGCACCACCTCACCCGCGCTGTTGATCGCGAACTTGTCCAGGAACGAACGGTCTGATACGTAGAACTGTAGGTTGTTCTGGAACATTCCATTATAATTCATAACACATCAAGACAGAAATCGCTGGAAGCTCTGGAATACCTCACCACTGTCTTCCTTATCTTATATGAATTGCTTGAGGATGGTTTAATATTTTTTTCTTTTCTTACTTTTTATCAGACGTCATTTCTGCTTAAACTTTTCTTCGAATTTTGTTTTACCGCCTCGCCGCTCATATACAGACACTGATCTGATGATGTATTATAAGTGTCAGAGCAGTGTCTGATGATGCATTATAAGTGTTAGACACTGACATTATGATGAAGCATTATGAGTGTCAGACACTGATCTGATGATGCAATATAAGTGTCAGACAAGTGCCTGATCATCACATATGAGTTTCAGGCACTGATATGATGATGCAATATGATTGTCAGAACAGTGTCTACTGATGAATTATGAGTGTCAGACAATGATGAAGCAATTTGATTGTCAGAACAGGGTCTGATGATGCAATGAGAGTATATTAGAAATATGATGTCTTTTTTCATAAAAATATCCTATCTTGAACATTTAATATATGTGCTTTCCCTTCATCTGGCATAGCCGTGCGATGGCCTGTACAGTGGCGTGTGGCAGGTACCTGTGCGACGGTGGCGGGCGGCACGGTGTGCAGCGTGAGCAGCACGGCGCCGGGCGCGGCCGCCTCGCTGACGGCGGCGCTGTACTGGCGCCGCCTGAACCGCACCGCGCCCGCCCCCGCGCTGGCCGCGCGCCGCACCGACAGCGTCGCCAGCGCGTAGCGGTCTGAGTTGTCCACTTGTGTCGCCTGTAACTCGAAACTCGGATGAATTATATTTCTTTTTTCTTGTTTACATTTTTAAAGTGAACACCCGTATTAGGGACCGAAACCGGTATCACGGCAAATTTATAATTATAACATACACTTAAAATATACCCATACTTAGGGCGATTATTTATGAATAAAAGTCTGTCCGGTATGTCCAATGGGCCGACCTCGCGCACAGCAGTTGCACGCAGGTACATACGATTTGTCGTGAATTTACGTCATGTGTGTTGAAAGTTAGCAAAACCTTATGCTGTTGTTTCTTAACTTTATCATTAGGATTCAAATTTTGGTACGTTTTATGAACTTACTATCCGTGCGCCATGCCGAGACCTGTCTTATTCACATCAAATAAAATAAATAAATAAGTAGATATACCTTTATTACAACGGTGACAGGCTGGTTCAACTCTTCAATAAGCAGTTTGGTGGCGGCGACTTGTCCGGTGTCCTTGTCGACAATGACGAGGCGTCCGTTATCGCCCGTAGCGGAGTACTGCAGCGGCGCGTTGATGCCCACATCTTGATCCATCGCCATGATCGGGCCCGGGGATGTCGGCAATATTGTACCCTGAAATATACATTGGGTTGGACTAGTTGTTATCGATGTCTGCACTTCTGACTATCAGCCTAAAAACATAAACTGCTAGAGATAAGGTATTGCTAAATAATGCTGTAGTCATCACGTTTGACAAGTGGAGTGGTATGTAGCTTACACTGCTGCCTGTTACCTGGTTATTATCGTGGTCCGTTTCTTCAACTTTCTTACAACGCTTACAGAAAGAGACGGTGTGGATTTTAGGTTAGATGTCCTACTGCAATATAACCTTTATACGGTTTATTCAAAAACAAGAGAACGGAATACAAAACATAGGCGTCTTAGTGCCTACCTCCCTAGCATCCTCGTTGAGCACAGCGGTGTAGTGGTCGTGGCTGAACTTGGGGTTCTGATCGTCTGCGTCTAACACCTGCACCTGCAGCACGGTGTCGTTGTGCAGGGACGGCGATCCTCCGTCAGCAGCGCGCAATGTCACAGTGAAGTTACTCAGTGTTTCATAGTCCAGCGGCTTCTTTATGATCAACACGCTGTCCAGTTCGTTTGGGAAACCTAGGTACTCCTGCAAAGTTATAACATTTTTTTATGTAAGTGATAGGTAATTAGTAGACCTACTCACAGTAAGAGGCAATGAGATTTTCACGCAATTTTTTGGAAGCACAACAGCCTACAGAGGATTTAGTCGACAAAATAGTGTTGTGTTTTTGCTGCGAAGTGGTATCGAATGTGACTAAAGAAAGATTTAATTTCAAATTCGTTGAAAGTATTGCACCTGCCGCTGCAAGATCAGTAACTGTACAGTACATTATGGCAGCGAAAAGCGGAGGCGCTGAGGTTATCCTTAGCGCCTCCTTAGCCGCTGCCGCTCTGCATCAGAGGCAAATTTGATATAAACTCAACTTTGCTTCTAGAGAATTTCTGGTCTACTAACATCGGTTACCACCTATCACCGACGAACTATGAGAGGATTGTTTATCGGTCACCGTAATGTTAGACAGTAAAAAAAATACTTACACTATGAGGGCCCGGCAACACAGAGTAGTGTATAGTAGCATGTGGCCCTGGCTGATCGGCGTCAGTAGCTCGTGCACCTACAGCGACCCGCGTGCCAACAGCCGTCAGCTCTGACAGGCGCACTCTGTATGGAGCTCCCTGCCATACTGGAGCGTTGTCGTTCACGTCCCACACGCGAACTGATACCGGGATTATGAAGCTCTGAAAAATATGATGTTGATTTTACTTTCGCAAGTTGCAACTAAATGATGATATTGTTCATGCACATTCTTGAGAACATTTTAAATAATCAAGTACTTACGTCTACTGGTGTGCATAAGTCTCCATCGACCATTTTTACTTTAACCAGTCATAAGATCGAGAATAAGATGGTGAAACGAGTTAGACGGAACAGATAAGAAGCAGCCCACAATAGCCATGGATCGAGGAGCATGAAATTAAAGTGACTTTGCCCAACAGTGGGACGGAATAGTAACAATAATAGTTACGAGCTGGTCTGCTCCATCAGTTGGTTTTATTGCATATGGTTCACACACCGGATCAGTAGTCCGTCGCCTGTCGCAGCGTACATTGACGTATACATTGGAGGGACCGCGCTTCTCCTCACGGTCGAGCGCTCGCAGCAGCGTCAGGTTCTTAGAGCCGGGAGCGATGCCCACCGCCGCGCCCTTCTCCTGCAGCCGCAGGCTGATGTCACCCAACTCCTCGCTCGGGTCGCCATTTACGCTCAGGGTGCCTGAAGTAGTTAGAGCAAGTTCAATTAGCTTTTGAGAATATTTCACCTTTCTGATCATTTTCTGTATTCGTTTCAATTTTATTTTTCTACACAGTATAGGACCAATAAAAAGCATTTTCCAAGTTCCAACGCAAAGTTCGATGCAACATTCAGGTCATCCTTAGTGGAAGTAGAGGATGACATGACAGCATGTTGTACAAGAGTACCACAACTAATCGTAGCAATAAGTCCCTGAATGGATGATCATTTTGTACATACAGGAAGTCTAGAAAATATTCTAAGCCTTCTACCCTCATAAAAATTATCACTGGTAACTAACACCTAGTTATATCACTGGTAGCCACTCACCTATAATACTTCCAACGGGTGTATCCTCGCTGATGAAGAAGCTCTCCACAGCGCCGCCACTCATCAAGTAGCACCGGCTGTCCTGGATCGCTGCAATACAAACCAGCTCAATGAGCACCCACTCTTGTTGC
This sequence comes from Parascotia fuliginaria, assembly GCA_963082885.1. Lineage (NCBI taxonomy): Eukaryota > Metazoa > Arthropoda > Insecta > Lepidoptera > Erebidae > Parascotia > Parascotia fuliginaria. The sequence continues at coordinate 22,298,393 of OY720173.1, forward strand.
GTACATTGTGCTCGTACTAGATCGTACATACGGGTTTACCTCCAAGCCTACGTCCATCGCTCTCTAAGTGCGCTGCACAAACAGAAATCACATACTGTGTTAGTAATTACTGAATAACTCGAACTACTCGTATTTTATATTTCGTGCTCGTGAATATTGTACCTGCTGTGTAGAATATTGTGTATCTAGTGTAGGTAACTATAAATACAGACATGCATATCTACTTATGTATTATTTTGCTCAAAACAAGAAAGCGTACTGCTTCGGGAAGTGACGTATATAAACAAGCTTTATAATACTTCACTACCGCGATCAGTAAACAAAAAGATGACGATCAGACCATTAGCAGGCGTCAGAAAAATTATACAACATAACAGCAGCATTCTGTGATACGACTGCTGACAGTGTAATCGCCAATCCTAACAAGCGATATGATTATGAGCGTGCGTAACAAAAACTCTCTAAATGTAATGTTTCAGACAGGCCTTTATCCAAAAATAGACTATCAGCAACTTTATACTTTTTAAATGAAGATTCACTTCCAGAACTGGTTAACCTAAATAAAATTTTGTATCACTATATTTCTAAAATCTTCATAAATTGTATGAAAAATACCTAAGCGATGAAATTATCAACATCTATGTAGGTCGATGAAGACAAATGAGTTCATGTTGAATGAGTTGAGTGAATCAACGTGGTAGCTATCAGTATGTAATTGTAGGGGACACATCAATATGCCTAATGCGTTTAAAGCAGGTCGCGCCATCAGTTCAGTCCACTTATCTATTCAGAACGAGGGGAGGGTGGAGGAGGGTGGATGAGGGTGGCAGGTCATTTCCTTCTTGTAGCGAAACGTTTGCCCGCCCTTAACAATAAATAGACGGTTATGCAAAAGAGGCCACCCCACCTCGTTAGAAGTTTTAAACTGTACATTGTATTTAAATATTACTAAATTTAATCATTTTAATGCAAAGGTTTTTAGATGTTTGAATTAAGTACCTACTCCTCCGTGTGTGTGGTTAACGAATTTTTGTGAAGGTGGGCATATTGAGTTTAAAAAAGTATCCTAAAAAATAAGTTTTATAACATGTTCCACCAAAATTGTACAAATTCAGAAAAGATTACAAAAAACATTATTGGAATTTGGGCGTCTGTCGGGTCAGCTAGTACATATACATATTATAATAATGACTGACAGGTAAATACAATTATAGCGATTAACTGGTAATAAATGCCTAAATCAATCGGACGGACGCGTCTGTCGGTTGTGTTATTTCCTTCCACTCGCGTGTCGTTCAGAAGTAATGAAACAAAACCTGGGATTTACAAGTATAAGAGCGCCGCGACGACGTGCGCCCGAGCGTGACCCATGCGCTATGTCTGTCTGTGCTCTATGCATGAGTATGTGCGCAGTGACTCAGTGCAGGCCAACACCAATGCTCGCTGAAACATCACTGGTCTTGGTATACGTCACAATCATCAAACCAGCCATTTCTTTCTGCGATAACATATTGTGTTCGCTAGTTTTGTTTCTTCTCCTTCCACCGCGTCTTTATGGGAATTGATTGAGAAGACTGGTTGCAATTCCAAACTTTCTGGAAACTAAACTTTATACCTAGTGGACAACCGTTGAAGATTGTGTTTCACTTATACATAAGACCGCTCTACAAGTTACATCACAATGATCATTAGGTAAATATGATAATCTACATCCTCCTAAACTAAAAAAAATGTTTTAATAGACCTATTAGACAAAAATTTTCAGTAATTGTTACCTCATTTATTTGTATAAAGACGTAAATACCTTTTGTGTAATTTTTAAAACATGAAGACAGTGCAGATACATATAACGCACCCAATAACATTGTAACACACTTACAAGTTTTTGCCAAAACCTCCGCTAGAGGCCTCAAGCGGTGCTGCTTACAACGTTTTGAAATGATTACAGTCGTTTACGTCATTTTACACAGCGAACCGTGACCCCATGTCGTTCAGTTTTAAAGTTTTAACTGTTCTTAAAAACTCAGCAATTCTATATGGCCTATCTGCATGCTATTTCCATTGAAAAATATCTCTGTGATTGAGGGGTTAAATATTAATTGCTGAACTTTGAGAGAAAGTTATAAAATCTATTTTAAATTGTCCAAAGTTCGTGTCTTCATCTTCACTTTCCCGTAACTATCATTTAGCAGATGATTCTCTCAAGCTATGACGAGCGCGACCCGCGCCCGCACCGCGTTGACCATAAGCCACACGCGAGCTTGCGCTGGACCAAGACGCTCTACTATACTTATTGTAATTTGAACAATAAAACACTTATGGAGCAGTCGCTCGCATAGTTTCATCACAAACAACGAGCACCAGTGAAAGTCGCTCGAAAGCGAGCCAACCGAATACGAAACCATTTTAATTTGTTAATTAAATTTAATATTACGTTCGCAACAAAATGTAAGGGTGTACTATGTAAATACGTCTTGCATAATACCTACTGTTTGGTGAATGTGAAGTTCTTTCATAAAAATTTACCCTACTTTATTAATTTGATCCAACAGACTACGAGCTCATAAACTGTAAGGTTTATAACACTTCTCTACTGCTCGTAAGACTAGTATGATACCCAAGGAAATGAAAACATATTTTCTCCGTTTTATTTTTATTCTTGAGTCGGTCACGCGACTGTAAGGCTAAGTGTAATACCTAGAAGGGTCGATGCACTGCGGCCCGCAGGCTTCGTGTGGCAACGATTCTATCTATTTGTAAATTCTTCTCAAACATTACACTACAATAGACGAGGCGTATGTTCTGCAAAAATTGCAACTATGCTAATAGCTATTGTCTGTACGACGTGATGCGTGCAGTGTACTGCGTGTTGTGCTCTATGAGATGGAATCTTAAAGAATTGCCGTTAGATAACCTAAGTTATGAACATATAAGCAAATATTACAAATTGATTTAAGTTTGTGTAAAACAAATCGCTAGAAACAACTAAGCGTGTGATGTCAAAATACTAGCACGGATACTTTTATAGCTAAAATTTATTTAAAGAGTCATTGTAATAGGATGGATATATCAGCACTCTGAAAAACATGATGTATCCGTCACTCCAAAGTCTAACTTAAGCCTCTACGAAGATACATGCGTGCAACAAATCTACTACTAAGTATAGGTAAATGTCCACTTAAATAGGTTGATACTACAGTCAAAAGTCAAGCGATGGATGACGGCAGATCACGACCGGCCAAGGTAGCGAAAGTCGATATGATAATGATTATAATAGTCACAACTAGGTGGGAATGAATAAACACATACATACATAGACGTCTCCAAACGGCAACATATATGTAAATCAAAAAAGACTAACTTAAAATACTATCTTGGCACTGAATGCAGGTATTTGTGCTGCTACACTCTACGCACTACAAGTGTCTATTGGTTCTGTGGCAGCAGATACTGTCTACAGTGAGTTATATGTTGCTATGACGTTGTGCGGTCATTGGGGCTCACTCACCCCGAGACCTGATCGACAGTGCTATGGCGGCAACCGTGGGCCTCTCGGGAGCAGTTGTGGACTCGCCCTCGCCCACGTGCCAAGACAACCGCCCTAGTGTGGACAACTTGCAATAAATACTTTGTTACTTAATATCATAGTTCAACAACTTCAGCTTAAAGTCAAGCTTAAATCGCTTGACTTAAAATTTAAGAAGCAAACGTACTAATTTAGGTGTGTTTCTTGCATAAATAATATGTATAATAACAGACAAAACGGCAATAAATGCCATGTTCTACAAATTAATAGCTATTTGTTCTCGTGGTGTGAAAATATCACAACAAAAATAGTGCATAGTAAAGTTAATAAAACGTTTTCATGGCAGGTGCGCAGAGACAAGTGGGTTACCGGAAGGCGGCTCGCAATAAATCCCCCGGCCACTTCCGGTGCTACGAACATAGCACGGGTTCATAGTCACCGATGTGGGGCGCGCCACCGCTCACTCACTACCGCTGACCGCCGCCCTACTCCTTATCTACTTTCGATTTCATTGAGCTTATTACTCATAATAAGATAAGGAGAATCGGATCAACAATAGAAAAGTTCAATAGTTTAATTGCCTACAGCCAATAAAATGCATGAAAAAAAATTAAGTCTAAATGGTCCTGTGGATATGTGGAAAGATAAAATCCGCTTTGTAAATACGAGGTAGTGGGTTCTAATCCGGGCAAGTACCAATGTGATTTTTCAAATCATATGTACTTTCTAAGTTTATCTTGGACATTTCTGACTGACGGGACTTAATCGTTTGAAATTGCCAATCCGCCTTTAGCAAGCGTGACGATTAATGCTCATACCTTCTCTATATGAGAAGAGGCCTTTGCCCTGCAGTAGGACAGTAAAACAGGCTGGGATTATTATATATTTTATACTTAATATGCAGAGTTTATGCACTTTAGCATAAACACATTATTCATACTCATGTTTTACACTAAGCTATTACTAGCTTGAATGCAAATGACGTTTAAAGAATTAATATCGCACATAATTACGTAAGGGTGCTATTAGCGCAGTCGCGACACGCAAGCTATCGTGAAGTGTGTAAGTATTAAACCAATTACATGAAACCAATCTGAAATTAATCTGAACACATTTTATAAATAGGTATTTAATATACTTAAAAGAAAAATGTCTTAAAAAAAACGAAAAATGAGCATGTTTGACCGAAAATTTGATAAGCGCTGAGGACATATTGACAGCTTCTACTATCATCTCCTATAAGATCAGTGCATGAACAGTATAACATGATGCGTTGTGGGATTGATGCCTACCAAAAAACATACAACCTACTTGTTACTCCTGATCTGACAAAGTACTATTCTAAGAAGACCCACTGTACGGTAGTAGATCTACGCTGATTTCAGCATGAATGGGCCGAATCGTCCGGGGAAGTACTACCCTCTCATAGAAGATCGACTTAAGAGTAGTACTGCGTTTCGTTCGGTGAGTGAAAGCGCCGGAGGCCCGATTTCCCCCCTTTCCTCTTTTCTCACCTCCCTCATTCCCTTCCCCTAACCCCATTCCCAGCCGCCATAGTGGAGGCCACCATACCAGCAGTTTTTTAATACGATGGCTTTTGGTATGGTGGCCACCACTTCTGGATTCCACTGACTGCTTACCATCAGGCGGGGTGGAGTCACTTTGGTAGGCTATAATATAAAAAAAAAAGACCATATAAGAGAAGATGTACAACAACGTTTCATACTCAGCATACCTTTAAAAGATAAAAAATAGATAATTATAAAGTTATTATAAATTCACTATGAAACAGCGTTGATTTGTTAGCGCTAGCGCGGTGTTATACCTTAATTGGACTAAAAGAAAGCTTCGTTTCCACTTGAAGAGATTATTTTCCAATAATTTCAAGGACAATTTATTGTACAAACAACAGTTACAAGGGGAAAGGCGGACGCTGTCGCCGAGCAGATGGCTATCATGTTACGATCTGATTCGTCACCAGCGCCGGCGCATTACCGCATTAAACGCGTTATTAGCTGATCATGAATACTTAAACGGCTTATCTTACTTACTTTCACTTTGGGCAAATTGTATCAACATACAATCATACGTATAACAATTGACACGATACTTCCAACATAGAAAGCTGTAAGTAATTAATTACCTATAGAGTTAAGTGTATTGCCTGTGTCATTTTGCATGCTACTTGAAATTGTAACTTACAAAAATTTTAATAACCTGGCGATTAAAAAGAGTGGCCTGAGTTTCTTGCCAGTTCTTCTCATGGCTCTACTTCGTCAGCGAACTGGCTGTAGGTTAGTTTGCTGACATTTTGTAAACTATGACGTTCATAAGTGTTAATTTAATTAACCTATATGAATAAACATATTATTCATTTTCATTTTTTTCATTTTCAAATAATGGCATCGTTAGAAGTTAATACTTAATATTTTATATTTTTTTTTAATTCTTCCACATTCACACAGCGCCATCTAGCCCCAAATTAAGCAATTATATTTGCTTGTGTTATGGGTACTAAACAACTGATATACTACTTATATACATTTTTTTTTTGTAAATACATACATATTATAGATAAATTACACCCAGACACAGAACAAACAATCATGCTCATCACACAAAGGTTTGTCCTGGGTGGGAATCGAACCCACAACCTCCGGCTTAGCAGTCAGGGTCACTAACCACTAGACCAACAGGCCAGTCTTCATTAATTCAACGGTTAACTTTTACTGACTAAATGTGTTGTTGTCTCTAGATGGATTGTTTCTATAGAAAGTGCTTGTATTATTGTGGTGTCACAATGCCTTGTGAGTCCGAGTGTGGCGGAAGCACGCATGGTGGCGCGCGACCCCTCGCGGACACCGTCGCGTCCCTCACCTCGCCGACGACATCCTGCCTCTACTTGTTCTACAGACCTGCTCGCTACCGATGATTAAGTGTGTTTTGATTATAATTATCACAGAAGTTATTTTTATAATTTTTGTAAAAATGTAGGTACTAAATAAAGTTACATACATTATTGTGTTTATTATGATTCCTTTTTTTAGTTAATTATTAATTTCTTTAGATTAATCTCTTCACTTTATTGCATTAGTGTAGTTTTGGGTGCGTCGCTTGCTTACAAACGTGATCATCATACCTTTAGTCAAAAGACTTTAATTGCTGGACATATTCACTATCTTCTCCAAGAAAGTCTTTGTTCTTAATAGCTACAGTATCATTTAAATTGACGACGAAGTTAAAACCTTCCAATTTTTGGAGAGAATTGATTTCTTTTTATAAGTTTTGTATTAAATTGCGTATCATTAAATTAATCGTGCTTTCTCTGGACGCAAAAAGTGCTGAGTCATTCTGATCAGTACTTTTTTAACAGCCTGATAGCCAGCAGAAACCCAAAACTAGAACAAAAATGATGACATTTTACAGATGATACTCCAAGCTGTACCTACGTTTCCATGAATATAAGTGATGGTGACAAGGAAAAGACATGGTTCCAGAGCGTCTTCATCGTCGGCTAGAACTCCGTTGTTGTTGTGATGTAATGGTAACATCGTCTCAAATTATAATCAGAACTGATTCACAAATTAATTTTGACACCAGTTTTGCTGTTGAGCAAAATCAATTATGAGTTGCGATTTATTAGAGTTGAGTAACGCTCGTGATGATATTTTTATGATTCACGAACTGTGACAATTCGCAATGTATCTAAGTACGTATGGTATTTTATCAACTGAACTTGATTACTACGTCCAGTATTCGATCCAGAATTTAAAATAAAATAATGATCCATCTCACTGACAAAATGTAAAGTATCTAGTCACTTATTCTTTTCTTTCAATAGTTGCAACATAAAATACGGTTGTCTAAAAACGCGTTGAGTATTGTGAATTGAAATTCAACATTGCACAAAAATATGGGTCGCTACTCTTGCATCTACTGGCGTCTCCCACCGGTGGGTGCACGGGTCATACGACACATTAAGGTGAAAAAATGCCCATCTATTTGGTAGATACGTTTAAAGAATGAGTATTAAGTATGAAGCCTCGTTTTTTGCTCTTAGATTCTATAATCTAATGGTAATTGTCGACTAGTAATTGTTTTAAATTTAAACCGATTAACACAATACTTATTTAGGTATTATTCCGACACACCTGATAATTTTATCGAGTTAACTCATTAAATACCTAAGTTTTATTATTCAAAGTGTTGTCTTCCCGAGTTATCTACGAGCCCACTCAATTCACGTGATTGATCAGTAATGGACAAATATGAACTTTTTCAACTGTAGTCGTTATTTACAGGATATCCTGATATCTGGATTCGTTGAATAACTATTATGTTTCTATAACCTTGGGAGTGCAATTTAGGGTCATTATTTTAAAAGACTTTAGAAACAAAAGGAAGAATCAGATTCGCACTTAGTGGAGGATTAATAACTACGATTTGAAGAACAATGAATTTCCGACAGCTGACTCGACGATTGTAAAGTGTTGTAGGTACTATTAGCTTGTTTCACTATTACATGTAGAGATAAACATACGTTTATACACATGTATAATGTACAGGTACACACACATACTCCTCGAAAGGAACTTCGGATAATTGACGTAATAACAAAAAGAATATGGGCGTAGAAAAAGATTCATATTTGCTTCGCTTATCTAAAATATTGCTGTCTTGTAGTTCTATCGTACTGTGCGTTTGTTTTACTTTGTTGTTTGTATGGGAAATAAACAGCGCTTCTAGTATATACCTACTCTGAAATATAAATATTAAACCACATTAAACTGTCGTACGTTTGCTTCATTGAAGGCGTTACAGCGAACATTCTTTGACAGACACAGCAAAATTTGCCTGAGTATAAGTAAAAAAAATATTTTATTGCACAATATGCATTTTATAAACTTCACTCCACTTAATTTATTACTTTTATTTATCTTTACCGACAATTAAATAACTTTTGAATGTTTCGTATTAACCAATTAAGTCAAACGCTTTAATCCAGGGCGCGGAAAACGAACGAAAGTAGGCGCAGAAATATAATAAAGCCACATACATTTTACACATACTTACCTCTTTCACGTAAAGAAAACGAACACTTCCGTCATATTAGTAGTTATATTAGTACCTAAGTATGTGGGACACGACATCGTGGTCCAATTTCCACTACCATATTTCACTATAGCTAATATCCACGTTACCATTGTTGCGTGTTCTCCCCTAATATATACTATAGCACGATTTAAATCTTAATTGTTACATTTTTTAGTAGTGTTCACGACTAGTAGTAGTATATTCTCAAATGGCTATTACTGTGCTAGTGGCGACAAGGTAGAATGCAGTTTCAATTATAATTTAGGTTATTTTTTAATACCGACAGTGCCAAACAAGCAAATAGCCCACATGAAGGTAACTGTTGTTCATGGAAGACTTAGAGTCTCTGGTGTTGCTTCTGCAATGCCAGGAAGTCTGCAAAACCGTTGGCTACCGTGAAGGGAGTGGAGTAGGTGTAGGGATTAAGGGAGGTGAGGAAAAGGAAAGGAGAAAATTTGGTCAGGTACACAAAGGTAGTCAGAAACACCTAAACTTGGCGCTTTCGCACTCCATTCACCGTAATCAGATACGTCTGCTAAAATTGACGATAACAAAAATGCACGAAGCGGTTTAAATTTAAAAGGCAGTAGACAGGTATGTGTGACGTCACCTTGGCTGTTTCAACACAAGATCGCAAAACGATATGTAATATTTTTATAATTATGTTTACGAAAATATAGCCACAAGTATGTTCGGCTGACATACTCTAAGTTTGGAAAGTCTCGAATGGACATTATGTTTTACAGCATTCTAAAATTGATATAAGAATTAATTTTCCATTTGAAAAAAAATCTTATATCCAAGTGTTATTACAGCTTATCTGAATTTTTGCATGATGATGATGTAGAATATCATTAAGATTCATTATTTCTGCAAAATACTTACTGCAAAACTTGCTCTTTGTTTATTTTAGTAAGTACCAAATGTAATTATTTAATTATATTTAGTTCTATTTTGTTTTAAATTTACTAAGGTGTTTTATGCACAGAAAAAAAAATTTGTACGCCATATATGGCAAAACATGTAGAATATTATCGAAACTGAACACTATCTACACATTTCTGTCACACTCATGTTTTACAAAATAAATGTCTTTGTCTTTGTCTTTGGAATGATTGTAGATTTACCTAGTACATTCCACTAGTTGAAATAATAGTCTACTGGAATTCCATTGATGAACTATATTTACAACTAGCTGTTGCCCGCGACTTCGTTCGCGTGAAAATTCAGATGGGTGCCTCTATGAGAATATTGCGTGCCTGATTTTATGGCAATCGTACATTGTATCAGTATTATCCGTCTCTATGGCGAATCCAGTTTAAACCCGCTACCGCTAAAACTGACAAACCACTTTCACACAAACTTGCGACTCTTATTTGCCCATTTAATAAGGGTGGTTTCTGAATATTAAAAAAAGAGTATTTTCTAATAATTTGGTAATCCTACTATAAAAACTATAGAAGTTTCATACAAACTTTGCCACCCCTTTATACCCCCTTAGGGGATGGATTTCGCAAAATTCCGTCTAAGTAAGCACCTATATTCTAATAGGAATGACAATGCAAAGTTTGAGATTTTTAGCACTTGTTGTTTCTGAGATTTCGTGATAAGTGAGTGAGTGACCTTTTGGGCTTCGCTCGCGTGAATGTCGTTTTTTCCAATAGACATTTTTATATTGTTTAAATACTGTTTTTCATACTATTTTTTATCTCCCCCTCACTCCCCTCACTTCCCCCTCACTTCCCCCTCACTTCCCCTCACTTCCCCGTTACTTCTCCGTCACTTTCCTCTCACTTCCCCTCACTTTCCCTTCACTTCTCCCTGGCTTTCCCCTTACTTCCCTCTGACTTCTCCCTGACTTTCCCTTCACTTCTCCCGCATTTCCCCCACACTTCCTCTTCACTTTCCCCTCACTTCCCCATCACTTTTCTCTCACTTCCCCATCACTTCCCTCTCACTTTCCCCTCCCTTCCTCCTTCTCCTCAGTTCCTCCTTTTCCTCCCTCCTTTCCCTCCCTCCCCCTCCCTGTAAATTTCGAGTCGCTAGCTTCAGAAGCTAAAGATCTTTGTATAGAATATTTCATCCCTAATTTCACCCCTCTAAATCCACCCCTGTTAAAATAAAATTATAAGGATATTTTTTATTTAAATAGAAGTATTCCAAAATAAAATTTCAAAACTGTAAGTTAAAAAATGAAGAAGATTCATATAATCGATTTCATCCCTTTTCACACACTTAGGAATTAAATTTTAAAAAACCCTTTTTTAGTACAACCTCTAGACATTTAGACAAACACACCTTCCAAATTTCAAGTCGCTACGACCAGCAGTTTAGGCTGTGCGTTGTCTGTTAGTCAGTCAGTCAGTCAGGACAAAGCCTTATACAATAATAATAATAATGTATAATATAATATAATATAATATAATAATAATACATATTGTATAATATGTATGGGTGTATGGATGTATGGATTAGACGTATAGCCATCGGGGATCAAAGCATACAGGCTGCTAGGAATGCTAACACGTGATGAGCCACATAAAGCTGACCGTGCGAAAAACAGCTAATACTTAGATCCACGCCCACAACTTTTAGTTGTGTCTGACCTTGGGCTTTATTAATTGTCATCGCCAAACATAGGCTCATTGGAAACTGGACTTATTTAAAACTAAACGGAAGATTGTTTAGAATGAGAGGAATCCGAAAAATAAAAACGCTATCAGCTATTCCGTAACCTGTAAACGTCTCTGTTTCTATCAGATTTCGTAGTAAATTAACAAATGTTCGACGTGATTCTTTAAATTGGCATAACTTTTTTATTTATGAACCGATTGACATGAAACAAACACTAAATGTTAAGTGAAGCTTACCACAATGTATTAGTGAAAACCATATCTAAATCGGATGAGCCGTTTCTGAGATTAGCGTAAACAAAGGCACAGACAAACAGACAAACAGACAAACAGACAAACAGACAAACAGACAAACAGACAAACAGACTAACAGACAAACAGACAAACAGACAAAAATTGTAACAATCATTGTTTTGGGTTCTATTTGCGTTGATAAAGGCTCCAATAATTTTATTTCTCATATATCTTCCATGTACAGACAGCGATCGGTTACATTTTTATTATATGTATAGATTAACTATAGCTTCTATGCTATGAAATTAACAGTTTGCAAGGCTATTAATAATTTCATCAAAATACTGGTACAAGCTGCAAAATAACCTTGAAAATTGGAAGAATTTAAAAGGGAGTAAAGTGACACTTCGGCCAACTATGATAGATATATTAGGAAATATGATTGTATATCGCTAGGCACGAACACCTGGTCGGAGAATCATCTCTTTTCGTTGAAGATACGTAGTGATCCGTTCACATATCTATACAATAGTATTTCCAAAGATTAAGATTAAGAAAAATTAATTTAATTTGTTGCCATCGTTGTTCCTCAGAATCTTGTCTCGTAGTTTTCTCTTGACACACTATTATTTGAAAGACGGTAAAGTAGGACAGAATAACTTTACAAACCAGAGCAAGAATATTTGTCTATTACGTTGTAATGAGCGTTTAACAAACGATTCATTACAGTTGTATTTACCGAAATTCAAGCATAAAATGAGTTGCGATACTTCCTGTTGTGTGTACCTACCTAGTGTTGAGGTGGACTGTCACCGTTACTTCATTCAGACGCAGTAATGAAATAGTTCGGAACAGGAGGAAGTCGTGACCTCAACACAATGAACACCGCGACAGATCGACGATCGGTCTCTGATGATGCAATGCGTATAACCACATTTTGCATTACTGCAAAATACCATAATTTCAGAACAACTATTCGTCGTGTTGTCAACCTCGTAGCAATTTAAAATCTGTTAGAAAACGCTTGTTTTCTAAAATGATTCGCGTAAATGAGGGTGATTAGGAAAATTTTTGCCATCAGTTGGTGCCACTTTGGTAAAAGGTCTTCCATTTTGACAGCGCTATCGAAACAAATATTTGTTAATTTCGACAATTTTAATGATTAATTTACAAAATAGATTATTCATGTGCATAAGAACAAAAAAAAACTGCTAAAAGGGTTTTCTAAAAAGGCGCTCACGAGGGAGCAGCACCTATGCGTCAGGTCTAGCTGTCAAGCGCTTTTTGAAAGTTAACCCCTGGTTGGCCCAATGTGACAGGTGAAGTGGCGCCAACTGGTGGCGAAAATTTTACTAATAACTCTTATTATTTTACAAAGCAGTGCTGATAGCTTTAATGAATGCCATAATATACCATTGAGCCCATTATTGTTGGCACTCGTCTCTAACGTGGAGGGTGTTTGAAACCAGTGATGTACTAACATAACTTACCAAACTTTAGTTCCATGTTGCATTTATACAATGTCCTAAAACGATCTATAATAAAATTCACGTCAAAATTGGTAATGATTCGGTGTTTGGTCTAAAGCGAGGAGCGAGGCTACGGGCGGTGCGTGCGACGCGGGCGCATGCTACTGCACAATTTCTGTAACTGTCATACCGATGTAATTGTGATTACTGCAATACGACAATTACTGTTTTACTGCTTATAATTACAGGTCTGTTAGTGTAACGTGGCTTTAGTTTACATTTTATGAGAAATCGGCTTCTTAAATTACCTTTTGCTACCCATGCACAAACAGACTTACTTACTTAGAATAGATATCAAATCTTTGAGAGAAACTTCATCAAAATCTTAACAACAAAACACATTGTGACTTGTGTGCAAGTACCTACAACGGTTTTATAATTCCGTAGAATAGTGTTCCTGGTACTCATGTTGACAGTCCATCAACGAGCTGCTGGTTTCTCTAACACCGTTGGTTGGCAATCAAAAAATATATAAAACACGCGCATATCGCTTAAGTGTAAGCTTGACCAATGTACCGTGAGGTTATTAGAACCACTTAAGAGTCACGTATGAACCGTTTTAAGTTCTCACACGTGTACCACACGCAGATTTAAGTGTTTATTGTCAATTACAATTAGCAAAGCACGCTATATCGAGATAAAAATTAACCTAGTTAATTTATGTCACAAGAAATTGGTTGTTTTTAATTTGAACTCAAGTTTAATACGTTCGTGGTACTAACACGAATCACACATTGACTAGATATATACCTACCTCGCAAGAGTGTTGACACTGTTAAGTAAATTGGAAAATAATCAATTAAAAACCACAGAATTAGACAGAAATTATGAAACATATTACACAATATTAATTATGAAGACTTACACCCAGTTTCCGAAAGGCCCATCAACGCAAAAATTAACTAATAGCCTGTTAAATCTCATGTCAAATGCCAATTGGGTTGCTAAAAGCATGGTTATTTAGTTTAATTTGATCATCCTGTCAGTTGACATAGCTGTTAAATTTGGTTCGAGAATCGTATGTTAACCTCCATATTGGGTTTCTGAAACGCTAGTTATGTATTAATCATAGATCATACGTCGGTCAAAAGCTTTGTCAACTAATTGGTGCTCGTCGGCAAATTAACTTGTGAATACCATTGATTTTTTATGTGAAACTCAGTTTTTCTTCGAATTTATCTTATTAGGGTATGTCAAAACATATTTCTAATGCAGTATTATATATAATATTTGATTTGATTTAAAAAAAGTGTATATTTTGCAAATCTTGATAAATTAACATTGTTCCTGTTTGGATCACAATCATGTATGTTTCGGATATTAGCATGAGTATCAAACATTTAGCGGTGATGGTGATCAAAGGACGCGAACTTTTACGACGAGAATGATATCCAGTTTCTGAAAGGCTGATCAACACAAAAATTAACTTAACAATCGTATGTCAAGTGCCAATTGATTTGACATTCGGTTTGTTTTCATACAAACCTAATGTCAAATCAAAATAATCGTAGATTAGTTAATTTTGCACTGATTAACGTTTCAGAAACTCGAATTGATTTAACAGCCATGTTAAATTAACAGTCGTGTTAGTTGAACAATGATTTGACAGGCCTTTCAGAAACTGGGTGTAGTGTTTAGACTTAACTCTATGCAGTGGATTTCATGGTGCGGCAAGACCAGGTCAGTCGGCTTTGTATTGGTACATTAAAGGGTGAATTTTGAAGCATTCATCGCACGGAATAGTCAAGCGAATCGTCGAGATGTTTGAAATGCTTGAACACAAAAGCATACACCTTTCAAATATGTTATAGATCTGTACAATGGTAATGGTAGAATTCAATGATTATTGTGGCTCGTCTATTCAACTTTTTATTCATAATCGACAGAAACACAGAAATCTTAGAATTTTTGTAACTAGTTAATAATTACAAATGTCAAAGAAACTTTTTTAGATATCGAATTCCAAAAGGTCGCACAAAAGGTTGAAGTTATATTTATATCTAAATCAAATGAAATTAATCCGATACAAGTAGATGTAATATTGTTTTAATACTCACCTATTAATTAAGTTGAGGAGTAGGTATATGCCTACATCAGTGCCCATGGTGACCCGGTTTTGCGAGTTGTAAGTTTGTGAATGTCTTGAACGCCGAGAAATATTTAACATAGAGTTATATGGTCAAATGGTTAGCTATGATAGCTTCAGTTGTTTGGTGTGGTCAGTGCAGCGTTGCACTACTTGCACTCATTAATTAACAAAGGCAGAGCATAGGCGTGCGGTCGGCGACCCTACGACCGTCCGGCGACACGGACCGTAACACGCCACCACTGATACCGATACTACATGAATGGATTGAGACAGTATTTATAATGAAATACATTGATACAAAGCTAAGTTGGCACCAAGTATCATTTTTACAATGGGAAGTAAAAGACCGTCAGCGTCATCTGATAAAAAAAAGAAGGAAAGGATGAATAGTGGCTTCTACAAAAAAATGAGCATCATTGCGTAAGCTCAAATTAAAGAGCAATTCTCGAAACATACCTACCTGTACCTACATACTCGAACCTTCATCGTCGAACAGCACCCACTCATAATGATGACGACAAGCTTTTGATTCATAGGTACTAAATATCAGTTATGATATTTAGTATATAGTACTATAGTACCCACTTACCTGGCATTTTTTAGCAACTTGAAAGTATTTATTTACAAATATGTAAAGAAACCATTAAAATGTAACTGACATGAAAATAGCACACTGACATGAATGTGCCCCACTGTAGCAGCTTGCAAATATTTCAAGTATGCTACACTGGTAGACAGGGGGTTGAGGTGGGTCAGTGAGTTCACCCCCTCAGGCTAAGCTACCCTCCCTTAACAAATAATACAACCCAGCACTTGTTTGTAGTAGGTAAGCAGCGACTGTGAGACGCCGCGATTTTATTTGTTTTGTTTTCAAGCTGTTTTGTTTCATCACGTAACACAAAGGCATTGAACAATGCAATGTGTACAGGCATTGAACTAAATAAATAAATAAATGTATTAGTTTATGTAAAAGTGAACATATTTAACTTTTTTTATTGAAAAATATGAAAAACCATTGATAAGTTATGTATTCATTGAAATAACTGAAGAGCAATGTCAGCTAAGTAGGTATGCAGGACTGTCAGTTCTGGTTCATCGTATTTATTTGTTACACCTTTGAGCGGCCCAAAGCTGATAGAAAAAAATACAAGCAAATCGCCTATTCCACTGAATAAACGACTGTAGAGCACATTTATTTGATTTCCTTATAATATTTCTATATTTGCCATAGCCAGAACGTAGTTGAGGTGTATACTGTTATAGTATTAAGGTATAGTGTCTTCCAATTTTGATAAGATTCTCTTGAACAATGTAATATTTTATATAGTTTACGTCTTTTTAGATATAAGTCTGCGTATGTATACAAAAATATGTGTGTACTTGTACATTTTCGTTGCAACTAAATTCACTGTATTTCTACTGGAATGACTGATTGCAAAACTGCGTACCTAGTCAGCGAAGTATCAAGCAGCTCGTATTTCGCGAAGAACCTGCGTACCGCGTGGTTTTGCAACTTGTGGAAGGAGAGCGGACTGGTGTCGCTATGACGTATTGAATTTACGTAGTTTTGAAAATATGCCTAAACAGTATTTTTGTAGCATGTAGAAGTAGAAAGTCTATTGTCATTCAGCAGGTATAACTGCAATCACCGGATTCTAACTTCCGAGACTTCTGCATTACCGTAGTCCGTACTTCGTATACTTACCGGACTACAGAGTCTGAGGCAGTCAATGGTTGTTCATTATGTAATTTTATCATTATTTTGTTTAAATTTCTCATACTTATAATAGGTATTTACTAGTATAACTAGGAAGGTATTTGCAGTTATGATTGTAGAGCCAAGGTTCTACATTTCCGTTGCGTGGTGGAAGTAGAATACTTGCGTGATATTTCTTATCATTTTGAAAGAAAATAAATGTTTATACTGTATTCTTCACAAAAAATAAAAAGAGTGTGTGTACTCATGTACGCACGTAAGAAGTTATACTTCTTTAGCGTAACAATCCAAAAATACCAAATAATTATACAACGCATACATACAAACAGTTAACATCAAATCTATAAATGCACTTAAAACACTATATTAGAACCACTTTTACCACTAATATTCAAAATAAATATTTTTACTGATAAATGATCAATAAAAAATATCTATCACCGTCATAAATATAATTGAATTGATATAAACGCCAATATATTTATTATTTATTCACACTGATTATTTGTACTGATACGACACACAAAGGTTCGCAACTAACTTCAGGGTGTAAAAGGTTCGCAACTAACTTCAGGGTGTTGCTTTTTTTTGTCGGTGTGCGCGCGCATCGTAAAAATTCACTCTCATCATTTTTCCCAATCGCGCCAAAAGAAGTATAACTTCAAAATAAAATTTACTTACAATACCTACATAGATAACGCAATGCATTAAATATTTATATACTTTTAATATTTAGTGAAGCGCTCTATGAAAGAGCACAATGTGGTACTTTTGAAACGAGGTAGAAATTATGTTTGCTGCAGGCAGATTTTAAGCCGAAATAAGAAACTTCCTATATTAATTGAAAATAGGTATTTTATTGCAAATGCTTTGCATTGGATTTTCGGATAGCATAGCAAGTAAAGCGCCAGGAGACGGGACGGTATCCTGGGAAGGAAAAATTTGAGTCCCGCTTCAAGACTGAAATTATTCCAACTTTATTTTTTGAAATTTTCCTTTTTTGATACTATCAAAACTAGTTTTAGAGGTGTTGCTGGATCTCTGGTTTAGTAGGTATAAATGATGCGTAGTGTCGGTACAGTACCTTGTGCTTGCGAGTGTGGCGCTAGCGAGAGCAGCGCGAGGCACAGGAGCGCGCGCATGCTGCCGCTACCGCTTGGGCCGCATGCCGAGTGCCACCGTGCCGTGCTGCCGTGCTGCAGTCCTGCACCCGCACCTCTACACCTGCGCAAACAACGATACTATTATTACACAGGCCTATGTCGCCTCCAGTGATCTCTCGGATCATTTTATCCGAAAAACGTTCCACTGCATCTCATAGGCTTCCCCCAAGTTTCGCCACCTTGGCCTTTCTTGAGCCCTCATCCAGCGATGGCCCGCCGCCCTTACATAACAGGTCGACGGCTCACCTTATGAGGGTCATGCTGCATTTTTCGTCTCGTGGAGAGCTATTGTAATACCTACCTATTGTTCTATAGACAGTGTAAAGCAAAGTCGTTGTATTCTTCTAACTGCTTTTTTGCTAATTTTGTTTTCGCAGCTGATCTTGGTATGGTTTCCAGTATTGTTTAGGGCTTCTTCCAAAAAGTTTATAGGTATTTGACGCATGAGAGAAAAAGAAAATTTTAATGGTTTGTAGTAGTTATTAGTGGTTATTAGTAGTTACCATACACGTAGGTAGGTGCATATGCAAAACCGGAGAAGGCTATTCACACATACAAACAGTTTACACTTAATTATAAACATTATGATGTTTATATATATGATCATTGCGGCCATAATACTAACGTCACAGAACTGTACAGTGTAGTAGTCCATATAAATGCTGTCTACTGTTACAATTAACAAGAAAGTTGAATTCACTTGTTGCCAAGTCTTATTTGTGTTGTCTTAATTTAAAATCACGATTTACGGCAGTAAAGATTACACGTACGCACCAAGTGTGTAAGTATAATTTATATAAATAAAAAATAACCAATTGTCGGTACATATCTCGTGCCAACACGTCACAATGCGCAGTTACAGATAGGGATCGAATAATTTGTACTCACTCGCGATTGCTTTCGTGTTGATGATGTCGCGGACACCGTCACTAAGTGCACAAGGTTTCTATATTAGAGAAACTCACACGAATCACTCACGCATTGGAATTAGAGCACGCTGACATCATTATTATAATCCCATTCTAATTCCAAATATAACAAGCAAACTTTTATTTATTCAGGAGCATTTTAATTTTACTATTTTGTACCCATTCTGAGGGTTCCCTTTTATAAATGTATTCTTTGTTTAGCTAGTTTATTATTTAAATGTGTATGTATAGAGTTCGTCCCGCGAACCTCTCGGGTCCGTATTTAGAAAGCGTAAACCACATCAACGCAGCGATCGTTCGCTCATTTCGCTTTCTTCAACCGAAACATTTAACATGTGAGCTGTACTACCTACTGTACATAATATGCTGTGATTACGTATTGCTGAAATATACCTAAGTGTGGCAGCTATCAAATAAAACACAGTAAACTTTGCTACAATTATGATATAACAGTAATCAGTTAATCACGTTCGGAGATGGCGGCATCAGATAATTGTCGAGTAATTCAAATTGGAAAGCATGCATAATATTGAACTCAAAGATGATTGATTGGAAATGGGCTTGATTACTTCTACCGGCAATCATTGTTATAATTCACAAATTATTTATGTAGTTAATAATTTGACAACCTAAATGTTTTGTGGAAGGAAGTTCTGAGGTTGCACCGCGTTTGCTAGCCGCGCTACAGAAATCATTCGTTTACCTACCTAAACTTAATTGAAGATATTTAAACTTATTTACAGAAGTAAGAAAAAAAGTATTCATTACTTATTTTTTATATGAGCCTACCAAATTGACTCCACCCCGCCTGATGGTAAGCAGTCAGTGGAATCCAGAAATGGTGTCCACTATACTAAAAGCCCACTTCTAAAACTGCTGATATGTTGGTTTCCACTATGGCGGCTGGGAATGGGGTTAAGGGAAAGGAAATGAGGGAGGTGAGGCAAGAGAAAATGGTGGAAATCTGACTCACCGAACGAAAAGCAGTAGTACGGATACTACTACTCTTACGTCGATCTTCTATGAGAGGGTTCCCCGGACGATCCGGCCCATTCATGCTGAAATCAGCGTGGATCTACTACCGATACTTATTTGTGTTCATGTTACTGCAGAAAAATGCTTCAAAAGATTGGTAGGTATTTAGCTGCCATATTTATACCAATCGTTATTAAAGCAGTAATATTGTCTCTGTTTGTATTCTATTGGTTCTTTATTTATTCCTTACCACTTATTAAATCTTTATATGCATAATTTCATTTTAATTTATACCTTTTAAACATCTTGTTTAAGTTCCATGAATGTTACAACCATGGTTCTCAGTGATCTTTTGATTTCTGTCTACGTTTAGTCAACAAAGTTTATAATATAAAAGAAAAAAAGAAAATACATTTACTTTGCTCTAAAACAATAATAACAAGTTAACTTAATTAGGTGAGAAACAAAAATGGTCTTAACTCAGCTTTTTGCTACCTCTTCATTGAATAGGTAATATGGTAACATAAATTTAAAAATATTTCCAACGCAACACAACACATACCAACACACATAAGTATTCGCACACACTGACACACCGACTTGCTAAGTGTGCATAACCTTTTAGTATTTTAATATTATTTTCAAGTATAAGTTTTACGTCATGCTAACAATTAATAATGCGCTAATTAAGTACTTATTTTATTTGTAGAAGGATAGAGCTGTTTCGTCATATCGTAAACATAATAGGTAGTTACACACACCAGTTTTAATTTTAGTCAATCACAGTTGGAAGGCTATTGGTGACTCAAAGTACCAACGGGATGGTACCTACTTACTAGATATAGTACCTACATAGGTAAGGTGGTTGCCCGTTACTTAGTCATAGATAACCCCGTAAATCCGTGTGAGTCTCAAAGTGAATTCCTATTCCTACACAAACTATAATCTAACCCCCAGTTTCTGAAAGGCTGATCAACGAAAAATTTTCTAATCACCAGTTAAATCTCATGTAAAGTACCAACTGGGTTGGTAAAAGCATGATTATTTAGTTTAATTTGATCTAGTTAGTAACTAATTAGATCAAATTAATCTAATTGTCCATGCTTTTCGCATGCTTTCAGGTACCTACTTTACATGAGATTTAACAGGTGATTAGTTAATTTTTTGTTGATCAGCCTTTCAGAAACAGGGGTAAGACTCTTAAAATTTCGATTTTTTGTTCGGCGCTGAAGCGCTGTTAATAATAGACATAATATTGACAATTGTAAACACAATTCAGCGCCGATTGATTTATTACATAAAATCAGGGTTTTAAATAAAGATCGTGTATAGAAAGTAACTGTAAGTCGTTTCTCACTGAAGGTTGCATAAATATACACGAAAGGAGACCACATTGCCAGTTTAATTTTACTTTTTACTAATTTATATAAGTAGAATAGAATATTGTATGTTAATGGATGTTTATGTTGTGGTCACAGTAGAGCGAATAACTTTTATGAATATTTATTTGTATTGTCTGTGTCGCTTTCACAGTGGCTTTATTTTATATGATGGAAATGTTTATAAAATACATTAAACTACGCACATTATTCACTGCTATTTTTAAAATTGATAGGTAAAAAAAAAAATTTCCATTTACTCCCGTTTGTTATAGTAATTTTACTTGGTCTTCAAAAAATATAGTCTTAAATAAAAATAACTTTTCAACCTAACCAAGATATATAACTGCTCGCGTTCGCTACGAATATGATATTTTTTCATCATAGTGCCTCAGTTTCATTACTCTTCGCGTTTTCTAAAATATTGGGATTCTTAACATCCAAATTCACAACTAGGTCAAATTTGTGAAGTAGGGTGCGGCTTTTCTAAAGTAATATTCTTAAGAGAAAAAAAATGATTTTTAGTATTTTTATTTGTTTGCAACGATTTAAGAAAATATAAGATAAGATAAGATCTTTATTTTGTAAAAACATGTGTGTACAGTACAAGATAAATAAGCTTGCATGCAGGTTGGTACAATAGTAGTGAGAGCTACATGTTTGGACAGTTATGGCACAACAAAATGGTACGAAATTACAAATATTCAATGATGTCACGTTTTTTTTTTTTTTTATTGCATACAGTGGCAGACGAGCTAACAGCCCACCTGATGGTAAGTGGTAACTGTCGCTCATAGACTTCTGCAATGCCAGGGGCTCTGCGAAGCCGCTGCCTACCGTGATATTAATGCTCTCCTTAAACCTCGTTTGAAGAAGGACATGTCATAGCGCTCGGGAAACACCGCAGCTGGTAGTTCGTTCTAGAGCCTGCACGTACGTAGGAGAAATGAACGCTGAAAACGAACCGTGCTAGACGAGATCGTGTCCAGGTAGTATGGATGAACTTTGCTGCGATGTCGAGTGGTGCGATGATAGAAAGAAGACGATGGCACCAAGTCAAACAGTTCCTCAGAGCACAGTTAAATTTAAAAACAATAAATTAACATACATTAAACAGATTTAAATTATAAACTTAATAATTATTAAATGCTTTAGATTTTAACTAAAAATCTACGTTATCGTTTTGAAAATTCTTTCACGTTTAGAAATCGATTAATGAAGCGGGTACCATAGGCTATATATATTTTATTTATTTTACATATTTTCAGTCATTTCAATATTTGAAGTACATTTGTAAATTTGACTGATGCAATACGACACTATAGCCATGATATTTTCCGTGAGCATTCGTTGTGAGACCAAATGAAAGTTTTGATACCAAAGCAAAGCGGGGGCAGACGTCTAGTATTGTATAAATCACAAGTTATACAACAGGTGGCGTAGATATTTCTCTCATCTATAAACACGAGCAACCGAAATAGGTACTAGCTATCGACGTCTACTTTACTCCCCTTAAAGGTATGTAGTCTAAATTGTCGACGATACGAGTTGAATATTTTCTTTTCACAATTAATTTCTTTCTTTTGTTA
Organism: Parascotia fuliginaria; assembly: GCA_963082885.1. Lineage (NCBI taxonomy): Eukaryota > Metazoa > Arthropoda > Insecta > Lepidoptera > Erebidae > Parascotia > Parascotia fuliginaria. The sequence goes on from OY720173.1 coordinate 22,321,250, forward strand.
GCGCAGACACAGAAAATGTCTAGTTTAGTTACCAAGTATTTAAATAGCTCTTATTATCCGAATCAGAAGTAGTTTATGATACTAAATTACTGAACCCTGAAATATCTAGGTAAAGCACTGCATTTACAATTGCAATAAATCAATTGTTTACCGTGTGTGTGACGTGCGAAACACTATTAGCACTTTAATGAGTAATTACTTGATTGAACAGTGAACGAGATAGTAAAGACATTATTCAATCTGTCGTCAGTGGACCGACAGATAGTGGCTGGTTGGTGGGAACCGAGCGCTCACGGTTATTGTGCACATTATGATGCTATCATTGCGGTATCTGTTAATGTCACTGGGTCACCTGATAGCTTAACGTAGCGTTTAAACTGTACATCCTCGCGTATATAATGAATATCGACAGTCAGTGGCTGATTATCCCACTAGGCACGTCCCTTGGGGTGCGAGGTCACTAAGGGGCGCGCACGAGAAATTTTTAAACATAATATCATACTCGTAGGTACACTAGCTTGAAGCAGCGCGGTTTCACCCGCGTCTTTGATTACTGCTCTGCTCCCGTCGCCAGTAGCGTGATGTTAAATAGCCTATAACGTTCCTCAAGAACTGAGCAAGATACGCAAAGAGTTATTCAAATACGACTGGTAGTTCCAAAGATTAGCTCGTCCAAACAAACAAACTCTTCCTCTTTATATAATAGTATACATAAATAACGTAAAGTAAATAGCCCAATATCTGACGTGGCTCGCAGAGTTGCTTCTCTGAAGTGGCAATGGGCAGGACACATAGCTCGCAGAACTGACGGCCGCTGGGGCAGAAAGGTTCTAGAGTGGCGACCACGAACCGGAAGACGCAGCGTGGGCAGACCCCTCACAAGGTGGACCGACGACCTTATAAGGGTGGCGGGCAACCGATGGATAAGGGCGGCGAACGACCGGCTACGATGGCGAGAATTGGGGGAGGCCTATGTCCAGCAGTGGACGTCTTTTGGCTGATATGATGATGATGATGAAATAGCCCAATAAAGTAAGTACCTACCTGCCTAGGACGCTTTCACCTCTGCTTATGGTATTGTTCAAACTTACTTTTAGTTTTATTTTATACAAAGTCGGTGGCAAAAACCACGACCCCCTTGATGGTAAACGATAACCATAACTTATGAATATGGCTGTGTTTTTGCTAGATGAGTTTACCCCCTTAATCCCCTTCTATTTTCTTTATCTCCCTTTTTAAACATGAGGTAGCAGCAGCATAATTGTGTTTTCTTTGTATCGTTTCCGCAATAATTAGAACGAATTGTTATAGGTAACCCATTACTTTTACGTGATTCATAGAATTATTTGCAGTTTAACCCGCCCTTAGGTTTCATCGAACATGTCGGCAAAAACGTCTTAGATTGACCCACAGTTTCTGAAAGGCTGATCAACGAATAAATAACTAATCACCTGTTAAATCTCATAAGAAGCACCTAAAAGCATGAATAAGCAGTTTAATTTGATCTAATTAGTTACTAACTAGTCAAATTAAACTAATTATTTCAAACAAACTATTTATTCATGCTTTTAGCTAGCCAATTGGTACTTCTCATGAGATTTAACAGTTGATTAGGTAATTTTTCGTAGATCAGCCTTTCAGAAATTGGGGGTTAGGAGGTGATATCTCTATTAAAATATTTGGAGTAGTAAAAGTAAGTATGTAGTAAAAAGCAAACGATTAGCTGTGTAATAAAGTAATTAAGTGATACAGTTTTAAAGAATGTATTCAGTTTATTTTCACAGCTCAACATAATCTATACATATAATAAAATTGGAATGTCTGTTTGTAATATTTAAATAACCGTTTTTTATGTTTATGAATACGTAAACGGTACATACACGAAAATAACATTCTTTACAATTTCTGTCTGTCTGTCTGTTTGTTCCGGCTAATCTCTGAAATGACTAGACCGATTTCAACGGGACTTTTACTGGCAGGTAGCTCATGTAATAAGGAGTAACATAACCTACGTTTATTTAAGAAAATTCTTTTATTTTAGAAAAGTAAAGTAATGTTGATCGACTGTTAGGTGGAACGAAGTTCGCCGGGTCAGCTAGTTAAAAATAAATAAAGAGAACATTATCAAAATAAAAAATATTGTTTAGACGTGTGATACAATAATTATTGACAGCTAAACGATGTATGTCAAGTTGTTCAGGATCAAATTACTCGTTAAGTGTACAAACAAGGACAATACAGCCCGTCCCTCACACATGAGTGCACACTGTGTTACCGACGAACGATTTACAGCTTTTTTATACCTTCAAATTAGCTAATAAACACGGCACCTATGATTGTAAGCAGTTACGTATATTAGACTGCAGTTCGGCCAATGCCAGGAACAACTTGAAATTATATTCAAACACAATTGTATATTGTTTTATGGATAAATGAACTATGAACTATGAATTCTTGCATCAGGTATCAGCATTCAGCCTATGTCAAAGTTATTGTAGCTTTGGGTTTCTCATAAACCCGGTAGTGCTAATTAACTGAAGCTCTAGTAAGGTGAAAATACTTCACTTCTTTTATAATTATATAAAGCAGAAGTATTTGTTTGTCTAAACGCGCTAATCTCTAAAATTGCCAGTCAGATTTAAAAAATATTTTTGCGTATGATAGTCCAGCTCTCGAAGAAGGTTAAAAGTTTTGTAACATCACGCTACTGGCGACGGGAACAGAGTAGTAAGCAAAGACGCGGGAGAAACTGCGCCGTGGAATGCTAGTATATTTTTAAAAAAGTAAATGCTGATGACTTTCAAGTGAAGTGAAGTTATAAAAATATGGGACTTAACTGCCAATCTATCTTGATCTGTTACCCTACAATTGTATAGTAATGGCAGACATTTAAATATAATATCAAGATGCTTTTCTGAAGGATAATATATACTAGCAGCCAATGTTTTAGTGTGTAGTTATACATATTGTATTGTGCTTGACGGCAAAAGTAGCTCCACGACATTGAACCTGATATTCAAATAACTGTTAAGAACATTCAGCAATAGTAATAACAGAGCTTACCTAATGAATTATACCTACCAGATAGTAAACAAGATGTGTTTGAAAACGTTTGGTTGAGACATGTTATGACTTCCAAAATGGAACTGGATCTTCAGTTGAGTAAGACGCTTTTTGTTAATGTTGCGTTTTACTTTTTTCTTTTAAATTTAAACTGCAATATCCTGTCAAAACGCTTCGCAACGTAATATAAATTTGCGGATGTATTTTAATTGAAATTAAGAATAATTTATTCTAATAAACATTTTCGACACACTTTATGATCAAATCATTTAGACTTTTAGAGAGTTCAACTTTGGCAACATTTTTTTTACATTTATATTGCCCGCAGCTTCGCCTATGTGAATGGCGGTTATATATTTATAAATATTAAATTTTACTAATCATGAACATATCTCTGTTTATATTTGACGATAAAAGATAGGTATGTAGATAGGATGGTTTAGGCGTGAAAGCGTAACAGACAGACAAACAGAGTTACTTTCGCATTATGTTTGACAACATCTACAAAATCTGCAACTAACACTGGCATTTATCTTAAATTTTCAACATCAAAAAGAGGGTATCGTATTAAAACATTAAAGCTTACGCACGAGCAATGACATGTCTTACGTACCTACCTAAAGTATATCCATAACCCGTACCCATTTATATGTATCATAACTATGACTGCAAGGGAGGGCCTCTTCTCATAGAGATACGGCATGAGCATAGATCCTCTTGCTTGCCCGAGTCGGCTTGGATATTTCATACTATTTTTCTCTAGGTTTCCTTTCTTAAGATGTTTTTCTTCAGCGTAAGTTAGTAATACCCAAGATAAACTTGGAAGTATATATACATTGTATGAATTGATAAATGAAAAGTCACATCGCGCTTTAACCACTCGAACCTTAATATTGTGTAATTGTGATTCGCATTATGCTCCATTTAAATAAAACACAAGAAAACACAGTGGTTCTGGTCATCTTTTTGTGGTCAAGTAACTATATAAGTTGTAAAGAATATACAATTGTACAAAATACTCGAAATTAATTGCTAAAATTTATACACATAACTAGCAAAATTTTCCATTAATAAGCACGCTAAATTTGAAAGAATTTATTTTAACATAAGTACCTAAGTAGTAGATCTAAACAAGTCTAATCATTAATTCTCTGGTAAGTGTAATGTGAAGCATTGTTATTGTTATTTTTACTGAGACATCTAAGATGATAATAGTATCACTTCTCACTCTGACTTTAATTATATACCTACTTATAAAAGTCATGCAAACACAAGAAAGCTTATAGTTTGTAGGATAGGGTAGGCTAACACCCAGTTTCTGATAAGCTGATTAACTAATCAGCTGTTAGATCTCATGTGAAGCAAAAGCATGCTTTTAGCAACCCAATTGGTACTTAATATGAGAATCAACTGGGTGTTAGTTTTGTAACTAAGCAAATAATCATCTCTTTATAGAGTTCACTCATCCAACTATGTTTAATATTCCTAGAATAGTTGGATTGTATTGAGAACTAACTGAACTTGTCGATGTAGATGGGTAGAGATGTAGTGCGCGAGTATTGGCGCGTGCTTAACTAGGTCTGCTGTTACATGCCCCCCTGCCGTCACGCTGCTACAGCTTTTTACTACCGTACCACTACGACACGGGCGTACTGTACTTGACTGGCCTGTTGGTCTAGTGGTTAGTGACCCTGACTGCTAAGCCAGAGGTCGTGGGTTCGATTCCCACCCAGGACAAATCTTTGTGTGATGAGCATGATTGTTTGTTCTGTGTCTGGGTGTAATTTATCTATAGTATGTATGTATTTAAAAAAACGTATATAAGTAGTATATCAGTTGTTTAGTACCCGCAAGTAAATATAATTCTGCTTAATTTGGGGTTAGATGGCGCTGTGTGAATGTGGTAGAATAAAAAAAAAAGTTACAGGCGCAGGTACGGGTACAATACAAATCTATATGGTAGACTATATTTTTACAATTCTACTGAGTCAAAAACAGCAGCTACAACTGAACATGAATATCTACCGACTTTTAGTTACACTAAGCCAGGTGAGAAAAATGATGTGATTTGCACTTAGAAACTACAAAGAAAGTAGGATAACAACAGTACAATAATAGTCTGAAGTATTTGAAGTTTTCATAAAAACCGTTATCGTCAATGCGTACATAATTATATCATTTTTATCCATCAACAGGTGCACATAGTAATGCAGTGCGGAAGCTCCTGCGCCCGCGCCCTCGCCGCCTCGCCAGTCGACCGTAACTCTACAACTTTTAACGGAAATCGAGGGTGGAAATATTAATACGACTCGATGTTTCCATTGTGCCTCGTACATTTAACAGCACTCCTATTTTGTTTGTTCCGCAGCGGTAACTAGATGATGCACCTTCAACACAATAGCTTTTGTTTGCAATTCGCAATTCGAAGCATGCCGCAATACCAAAGAAAATATTAAATTAACAAAACACTAGACATCACTTTGCTTCTGCAATAAATATTTAATTAAATAAAAATATTTACCCGCTTATTACAAAATTCCAAAGACCGCCAAAAGTTTCCGTTTTCCTTTCCACACTTAAACAATAAAGTACCGATAAATACACTATTTTAACTAGTTTAAACTATTAAAAACTTCACAAAAATAATTATATTCACTGCAAATATGAATTTATTGACAGTGTTCGTTGTACAAACTATACACATCGAGAACGCTTGAGGTAGCGTTACGCGTGAGTTCGTAGGTCGTGGTAGACCGCAGGTACCGGCGGCGGTCGCTCAGTCAGCAGGAGGACTGAGGTTCTACGCGAAGTGCCGCGGCCGGGGAGCGCGAGGGCACCTCGTGGGGGTGGGGACGTCCACGGCCCACTGCCCTCGCCTCGTACGACCATTGTGTACATGCATTACCTTATTCTAATACTTACAATATATTAAATGAAGAAAGAAAGAGAAGCCAAAATCAGAACTTGATCATAATGTTTTTATTTTATTAAGAAAACAATTGATGGATATTACAGGGACTTAAGTTTGGGGTTCTTCTTTGGATTATAGATTGACACTTGTGAAGGGTCATAAAGTCGTTCTGCAATATATAAATTATGTATAATAATAATACCAGCCTATTTACTGTTCCACTACAGGACAAAGGCCTCTTCTCATATAGAGCATGAGCATTAATCACCACACTTGCTCAAGGCTCATTTAAGTCCAGGTTACCTCACGATGTTTTCCTTCACCGTTAGTCAGGAATGTCCAAGATAAACTTAAAAAGTACATATGATTTGAAAAATCACATTGGTACTTGCCCGGATTCGAACCCACTACCTCGTATTTACGACGCGGGTGCCTTATCCACTGGACCATTTTGACTTAATTATGTACTAACATTTAATTAAGTAGGTAAATGAGACAAAAGTGCATTAAGTTGCTAATTCCTAGTCTGCTACAGTGGACTATGACTAAACTGAAATATTTAGTTATACCTTATATAGACAGAAAGGCACTGCCTACCTTACTAATTGCCTGAAATCACAATTTTAGCAGCATAATTAAATAAAAAATCTCTGTGCACGCCATTGCCTACTAGTAGGCTTAACCGTCAGCAGCTTTTAAGCTATTAAGGCGATAGTACTTACAAAAAAGGTTTATGTAAAAGCCAAGGGATACGCATTAGGTATATCTGACTCTATTACATACAGCCCATTACATTTCTTGCATTGTTAGCCTTCACTTCTGACATTATGCTAGACTGGCTCCGCTGTAAGTACCTAAAGAGAAGGCAAGACTCATAATCTTCCACATGTAGGTACGTCGCCCTATTATTCTATTGCAAAAAGGTTCCTAGGTTTAAGCCCTGACCGCCATCGATATTTTATTTCATGTTTTTTTTTATATTTTGGGCCTACTTTACAATTAATAGCCAGATTGACATTGGCGAGATCTATTGGGTACTGACTAATTGGTCATTATATTGGTTAGAGTTTGACCGTAATTCATTAAACACTTAAGTTTGTATCATATTGTGGTTATTTTTTAACAATACATCTATTACGAATACTACTACGTACTTGGTCAACATGAATCTGTAATTCAGTAATTCTGTAATTGTATTGTAACGATCGTGAAGATAAAATCAGTCGCGTGTTTTGTCTCATCGGCGACAGCGCATTAAGCTTAGGAAAATTTAGTTCTCACTATAAATACCAAGAGCGCTGGTTATTTTTCACGATAGTCTCATGTTTTGTTTTTATACTCTCCTCCTCCATGTAAACTTTAACTATGACAAATACTTACTTTTAATTATTCATTAGGCTGCGTTTAGACGACACGCGCACGCACCAAATTTTATAAACACCAACCAGCGTCAGCACCAGCGTCTAACACGTGACTACCACGCTTTTAATTTGCTGTACGTTAAAAAACTTTGGGGCGTGCGCGTGTCGTCTGAACGCAGCGTAAGGTCTGCTCTTTACTCTTTGGGTCTGCTTGTGTTCACCGCCGGTGTAACCTGGTCGAAACGTCAAGCAAAATAAGGTGTGAATACTTACATATTGCATGATCGCGTAAATGCCCGTATGTTTATAAATTATGCCAAATACTACAAATAAGTTTAATGTTCTTAAAAAATGGTACCTACAAATATGTAAAAGATTTTTCCTATTAAACATTATCATACCTACCTAGGTGTTTCATATATAATATGTAATGTGTAAAGGCAGGATCCTCCGAACAGACTAGGTGATCGAGCCTGGCGGGCTATACTATACTTTACTCTTTGCTGGCGGGCTACTGCCCAACAGTTGGTAGTCGAGACTTGTTTAGAGTGAGTTGGTGTGTAAATGCTGATATCGCGAGTCAGGCTTTCATACATTTGTGGTATTTTTAAAGAAGTTGATTGAAAGTGTTACTCAGCGCCATCTATGTTTTCTATACTATAAATTCGTAGTCGTCGTATTCACTTGGATAATTTCTGTGCGTCAGCATTGGCCAGATAGATGACGACACAATTAGATAATTACCTATTACTTTTAACACATTCAATGCTTTAGTAACAATCATAAACTCGAAGCAGAATTGTTCAAAGAGCATCAGTATCTTAAAAAAAATGTCAATTTTTTATTAAAAAAAGTGTGCAAATGTAATAAAACTTGTTACCGATAGATATGCGTGTAACGGAATTGTAAATGATATTTCCACGTTACTAATGTCATAAACTGTCATTTTTGTCAAGCATTCGGGCAAATAGACATCTGACATTGCTTTGCTTTGCTTGGAAATGTCATTCGCCTCGAATGCATTTTTGTTTTTCTTTTTTACTAAAAATATTAATTGGCTTGTTGGTATCAAGTGATGTAGAATAAACGATATTTTGTCCTTAAAACTAAATTTAATTAATTTATATGTGAACCGTACGAAATCAAGACGAACCGAAGTCGGACGTGTTACAGAAATGGCTGAAACGAGTACAATGAACTCCGATAACAAAGTAGAGCAGAGCGAACAGAAGCAAAAAATGGAAGTAGTGAAGACGGAGGTAGAGCTGATGGTGAAACACGAAGCGCTGGAGTGCGTGGTGTGTGCGATGCGCAGCTTCGAGTGCTACGACATGTACGCGAGCAACACCAGCGCGTCCGGCGCGACGTTGCACCACTTCCTCACCAAGTTCACGCAAATCGACTTTACCACAGTACAGAACTGTTCCAAATTCGTGTGCAAGACTTGTTACGACCTCATCAATGTGTTGGAGCAGGCTGAGATAGAGTATGTTAAGTTGAAGGAAACTTTTGAAGCGATTCTCAGTAAAAACCCTCTGTTCGAAACAACGATAGCGCAGCCTGTTAGACTGAATGCGGTAAAGTCAGAGTTAGAAGCGGCCGAGGACGACGACGACGACAATGACGAGGACTACACAATAGGGGACACTGTGAACAGTGATGACTCAGACGATGAACCTCTTGCTGCACAAAGTAAAAAGAAAAGACATAAAGTGGAGAAGAAAAAGAAGAAAGTTTCCTCAACAAGTAAACGCAAACCAAAAACAAAAAACATTGACAGGTCGGTTTGCATGTATATACTCATTAGCTTTCCGTGTCGCGAATTCACCCACGTATTTGTTTACTGCTCTGCTCCTGTCGCCAGTAGCGTGATATTCTATAGCCTATAACCTTCTTCAAGAACTGGGCTATCATAAGCAAAAAGAATTTTCAAATGTGACTGGTAGTTCCAGATATTAGTTTGTTCAAACAAACTATTCCACTTAATATATAAGTATAGCTCATGTGATACCATGTTACTAAATCTGTTGCTTGTTTTGTAACCATGGATATTATTATTATGACTTACAAGAAGACCTGCAATACTGCGCTGCATTATCTTAAATTAAAATTACTGTCTTCCAACTATCTACATTATTGTTAAGTGCACATGCAATGAAAATTTTGTAATTTTGTTTAAGAGTGTTCACACAAAAGATCACGCAATTTGGTGTCATCTTTTCGTGGTTTTCAATTTTTATCATTTAATCAGAGTTATATTTTATAAATGTTTTCAGAAATTTAGTTTTATTTTTATAGTAAAATAACTGTAAGCATTATGGTTACTTACTTTTTATACAGCTTTCATGTACCTAATACTAAAAAGTGTTCTAAAAACATTTCAAAAATATAGCTCTGATTAAAGGATAAAAATTGAAAACCATAAAAATATGACACTAGATTGCTCATGTTGCCACTCTTTTGTGGGAATGCTCTAAATACGGTTACATTTTACAATTTTGCAGTACTTATCATATAAAATTTTACTTAATTGCATTCATATTTCTTAATGTCCATGAGTTACAGATACCTATACTTACACAATTTCATTAGAAGTACAATATACCTTTCATACTAGTTCTCATCTCTATATGTATGATAAAATTCATACTAACAGCTGATGTTAGTAATAACTATTATATTTTTATTTATTTATGCTATGATATTCATAATTTTGAAAAACAATTGACATCCTAAACCTAATTCAATTCAATTCAATTTTATTTCATAAATATAAATTACATTTTATTACAAATAAGTAGTTTCCCTTTGGTCCCAAACTAAGCTAGTGCTTGTATCTTGGGTACCATCGGGATTACAATTTTCAATATATATCTTACAGACTATCATACATACATTATAATATAAGTATATTACACACTATTTAAATAAAAGTTAATCAATAAATACCGTAACCTAAAATATATATTAAAAATAACTTAAATCTATGATGACAATTTTTTGACAATTGAATTCAAAACACTGTCAAATTATTTTTGCATTAAATAAATATATTAATATTTAAAAAATAGAAACTATCATCATTATCAAATCAGCCAAAAAACGTCTACCTTGTGATGAGTCTGCCCTGCGTCTTCCAGTTCATGCAAAAAAAAACTATATGGAAACTATATTTATTAATAAAAGTGATCTATTTAATAACTTTAGGTTTTAATAATATACTTGCATATTATTGTTACAGTTGGAAGTGTGACGAATGCGGCAGGAAAGGGTCTATAGGAGGTGCCATAGCTCTGGCAGCACATAAGCTTGCCGCACATACTATAGAGGACACGGAGGCTTTGCTACGGGATGTAAAGACTGAAGACTCTGTGGAATGGTATACTGCTTGTAAAGTTATATATATATTATATATATATCATCATACCAACCTCTTCCCTTAGAAAAGGTGTGAGCATAGATCACCATATTTGTGCAATGAGGATTGGCAAACTCAGAAGTTTTTGTATAAGTTCATGTTTCCTCACATTTTTTTCTTGATTGTAAGTCAGTAATGGCCAAAGTAAACTTATAAATTTGATACATATGATTTTGAAAAAATGGAGTATGCCACTATATAGTTTCAAATCCATAACTTTTGTTTATGAAGCAGTTGCCTTAACCATTGGGCCAACATGACTAACTAAAGTAACTTATAACAGTGCTAGCTTTCCGCGGCGTGATTTCACCCGCGCGTAAAATATGGTTTGTTGTATCCCTCGGGAACCAGACTGATTTTCGGGATAAAAAGTAGCTTATATCTGTCTCCGGCACCGAATCTATCTACATACCAATTTTTATCAAAATCAGTTCTGTCGTTTATGCGCTGAGTGGTAAAATATGGTTTGTTGTATCCCTCGGGAACCAGACTGATTTTCGGGATAAAATGTAGCTTATATCTGTCTCCGGCACCGAATCTATCTACATACCAATTTTTATCAAAATCGGTTCTGTCGTTTAGGCGCTGAGTGGTAACAAACACACATAAACAACAATACACATACAAACTTTCGCATTTTTAATATTAATAGGATTGTTTATTTAATTTAAGTGTTAGAAACACTTAAATTGTGTTTAGAAATAATTTGCAATTGTATAGGACTAAGCTCTAGTTACAAATTTCGTGTTTTATTATTTCAAAGATAATTTATATTGGATTAAAACTTCTTGAATCAAGTATCATTGTGGCAATATAAAGTCATTTTATGTATGGCTAATGTATATTGGAGAAAAATAGCATTTTGAAAACCCAGTATTATATTATAAATTTAAAGTCTGAAATGTCTAATCTACTTTGATTAACCATATCTTTCTAAGCAGATACCTTTTGAACTACTAAGGGGCTTGGTACTTTTATCTTTTTAATCCTATTAATATTGTAAATGCGATAGTTGGTGTGTGTGTGCGTGCGTGCGTGCGTGCGTGCGTGCGTGCGTGCGTGCGTGCATGCGTGCATGCGTGCATGCGTGCATGCGTGCCTGCCTGCATTCGTGCGTGCGTGCGTGCGTGCGTATGTGTATTTTTTACCAACCATTTTCCGCGCGGGCTGAGCCTCAGGGCGTAGCTAGTATTCTATAAATCGTATTTTTTTTTAAATTATTTTTTTAACATTCATTGTTATAGCTCTCAAAGTCCAATATTTAACAATGGTTTTGGGAATGGTTTGAAAATAGAAATAGAGGGCACCTTCGACGATGACGACAGTCTTCCAGATGCCGTTGATGACTTCCTCGATGATAGCAAAAGCAATAAAAATAAATTAGGACTACGTAGAGGCAAAACAACTAAATTGATACCGGCGCGTAAGAAAAAGGTTAAAGTTATGCACCAGTGTGACCAGTGCGACGCTAAATATTCATCTAAAGGTAATCGAGTATTTATAACTTATGTTCTTTTAAAATGAAATTGTGTGTAGTGAAATTTATATAGATTTTATTGCGTATGTAGTGGTTTTCGAGATTATTGATTAGGCTGACCTTTTTTAACAAACTCCTTATTTTATAAAGATCGTCATGAGTTATTCTCATGATAATGCTGATAAGGGCGGTGTGTTGTTTACAGCTCGGCTGGAGCAACACAAGCAGAAGCACGACGGGTCGAAGCCGCCCTACATTTGTGAGATATGTGGAGCGCATTACAAACACAAGCGTGCCTGTGACATACACATCGCGTTACATAAAGGTAAACTACTAGTGCACAGTGTACATAAAAGTACCTTTTTAAAAAATTTAGTTTTATAATATCTTGGCGTGATACATTTTTGGAGTCTCTGTCAGGACCATACGTTTATCGTTCGTTTCACGTCTCACTACAGGTATAAGCGACTGGAAATGCGAAGAGTGCAATAAACTATTCCCATCGAAGAACGCCCTGCAGCGACACAACAACATTCACACCGGGAAGCTGAACTACCAGGTAAGTGCGCGCGAGTGCGTCGGACGGCCGCGGGTGTTGGCGCAGGTGTAAGCGCGCGTTGTCGGTTGCAGTGCGACCTGTGCGGCAAGTCGTTCATCCACACGTCGTCCTTCAAGATGCACAAGCTGTCGCACTCGGGCGTGAAGCCGCACGCCTGCGACGTGTGCGGGCTGGCGCTCATGACGCGCTCGCACCTCAAGCGCCACAAGCGCGTGCACTCCGGCGAGAAGCGCCACGAGTGCGGCGTGTGCGGCAAGCGCTTCAGCGAGCGCTACAACCTCGCGGCGCACGGCAAGGCGCACGACAGCGAGCCGCCGCGGGACGCGCCGCGCCGCCGCCTGTTCCGCTGCACGTTCTGCGTCGAGCGCTTCGAGCGCCGCTACATGCTGGAGCGCCACGTGGCCGCCGCGCACGGCCGCACGCTGGAGCGCCCGCCGCCCACGCCGCGCAACACCATGAGCAAGCTGCTGAAGGCGCAGGCGCAGCGCCCGCCCGCCGCCGCCCCCGCCCCCCCCGCGCCCGCGCACAAGGACGAGCCGCGGGATGACGCGCCCGTCACGCCGCAGAAGCTCATCGCGCAACTAGGTAATACCTGCCTGAATACTTTCAGTCTAGCTCCATACCGGTGTCGCCGCCTTGGTGACTATTACGAATGACATGAAACTTGCCTACGACTCCAAATCTGACAGTTGATTGCTCCTGTGACTACTTTTGTCGATTTATCCATTGCATTTGACATCGCAGATGTTGACCTTCTGGTTAACGTATTTCGCTCACTTAATATATCTCTGACTAATTAAATGTGTTCGTTGTTACTTGTGCGGTCGCCGTCAATATATACGGGTTGAAAATGTTTTTTTCCTCTTGCGATGTGATTTACATGTTGGAGTGCCGCAGGGTAGCATTCTATGTCCTCTTCTCTTGCGATGTTTATAAATTCTGTCAGTTTCTTTATTGTAATAGATAAACGTTGTATTTGCAGCGTCGACGTCGGTGATAGCGCAGGGTGCGTGGAGCGGCACGTACGCAGAGTTCGGCGCCGCGCTCCGACACGACTACCCGCACTGACACACCTCGCTACACACAACACTACACACAACACTACACACAGCACATCTCAACACACCTCACACCTCACTATGACGTAACTACAAACTGTTGAAATGTTATCCTCTACATAATACAAAACGGATCTAAGAAATACTTTTTGATCTTTTAAACTGTTACGTGCCAAAACAATAAAAATTGGTAGGTTTATATCTGGTGTAGACTTTGATTCGCAACTGAATTAATATTGTACGTCTCAACCGCTCCTTTAGGTACATTGTTGAGAGAACAATCGAGTTATAACCATTACGCCGCACCATTCAGACGATTGAATATAAACCTTACGCCGTCACTTTAAGGCTTACAACTAAACTGACACAGTTTTCTTTGAATTAAATCAAATATAGAGTGGTTAGTGGTCAAACTTGGTGTCAGGATTAGTTCAGGTCGCCCATAATTTATTATACAGACGTCCGACTTGACCTAACGACTGTTATCCACTCGGTAACAATCGGGACCGACTTTTAACGTGCCTTCCGAAGTACGAAAACGCTCAGATCAAATACCACCATGCGGTCACCCATCCATGGACCATCCGCTCTCTAAGTTGCTTAACCTGCTAATCGTTTACCGCTCAGTGAGCGTAACGAGGTTTAAGCGCTATTTTAATAAAATGCAAATTGTAATTTGATTTGGGATAATTTTTTCATTGTGTGTGGCATGAAAAAAGAAAGAAAGAAAGAAAGAAAAAGATTTATTTTCGTACACCAAACAGAACACACTAATTAATACAAAGGTAAAACTAAAAGTAATTAAAAACTAAAATAAAAATAAAAAAATAATGCTTACTGGCAACACTACATATTCCATTTTCTGTAGTAGGCATTTTAAATATTTTGTGGTTTAAAGATGTAAAACATCAAAAAGTATTTCTCAGATTTGGTAAAGTGTAGATTTGTTTCAATAAAGTGCGGATTATTTTTAAGGCTACCATATTGGTACCAGCTACTTATTAAGCTTCCTTCGTAGCAATATTGCTCAAGTATTCACAATATCACGCTGCAGGCTAATAATAAAGCGGGTGAGTATAGCCGCGTATATAGCGCGCTCACTCGCACATAACTGTTGTAGTGACGCGTAGTGTTGTACTACTACGCTATCGTAATAATATCGATAAATTATCGAAATAAATATGATTGCATTTGCCCGCAACGTGACATTGAGACGTATTTTGACGCACGCATGTAGGTAAGTATTTGAAGCAGGCCGGTGTAGTGCATAGTGTAATGTTTAAATAGGTTCAATTCAAATAAGAGGAGATAGAATATTCATGTGTGTTCCGTATGGTAATGGATTGTTAGACTTTACAGATTTTAGAACAAAATTATGTTATAGAATAAAAGTATTCTTCCGAACTTTATGTCATGCAAAAGTAAAATATCATTGTAAATATAAATTAAGTTATACCTATTGTTTAGATTACACATCATCTAATACATATTCTAACGTACATGTAAAATATTATAAATATCATTTAGGTAAATAATTGTACTATAGTGTTATAATAATACATATTTTTATACTAAACTCAGATCACAACTAATATTATATTTTAAGTTGCGGCGTACGTTGTACGATCACCTGATATATTATTATTATATTAAATAGGCATTTGTATTATATTTAATTACAATACTTACAGTTAAATTATTATTTTTTTCATCCAAACTTTCGTCACGAAATAATTTGTCATTTATGTTTCACGTCTGAAAAGTGGTGACAAACCAAGGTGACCTTGCTTAGTTGCAAACTCTGGCGGCTGTTGTAAACCAAATTACATATAACGTAATTTCTCGTAATCTTGGTTTGTGAGCGCGTTTCCAACCAAAATGGGCGGGGTTAAATTCTGCTACAACCACGTTTCACCGGTCCCATGTAATAGAGGTCGGCCTTTGGGTGTCGTAAAAGCCGATAGTGAACTACCGGTGTCCCATGATACCTAGCAACTTGGCATCGAAACCTCAAGGATTTTAAAAGTCCGTGCAAGATAAGCAAGAGAAAACTAAACAGGTACCTAGTTATTCATAAATAATTAAAGCCAGTTATATAATTAATTAAAAAAAAATTGTTGGTGCTTGCCCAGTTCCGAACCTACAACCTGGTATACAGAAATTTTAATCTTTTTAAAGGTTATAATAAGGATAGAGAATTTTATTTCAACAGTATGTTAAGTACCGTATTACAGAAAAAATATAAATTTTTTTAAACGATTATTATTATCGATCGTGTTGCTGACTATCATGGACATATCTACCTACCAACCTACCTACCTACCTACTATTGTTTTTGCTTTAATTGCTGATAACTTACCGAAAGTGGACTATGCGATATGTATAACAATAAAATATTTTTTAACAAAAAGAAAACCGACTTCAACCAGAAAGGAAACTAAAAAGTGAAAATAAATTTATTTAGCACAAAGCAATTCGTATTTTGATTTAGTTAATCAGAAAAATGATTAAAAAATATTTTATAATTTTGAAGTTGGTGCCTCGTAAAACAATAACTAGGTACTTACCTATAGGTATTATCAATTTTAATTTGATATAGTAAGTAAGGTTCATATAGTATTTGCTTGGCACCAACTTCTAAATTATAAAATACTTTTTAATTATTTCTGGTTAATAATTTTGGAATAATATTTATAATTTCTAGAACAACGAGCGGCCAACAGTACTTGTCAACTGTCATTCAAACACAGTCATAATGTCAGTGTCAACTGTCAATGAAATAGAAATATTTTTGTAAAAATTATACACAGCTGTTTGACAGGCAAGACAGACAGTTTAGAGACAAATAAATAAAATTTTAATTTTAATAATTATATAAAAAATAATACAATGGCTGACGTACCAATACATAGTGATTTTAATATACACGTTCGAAGCGCCAAAAAAGAAGATATGGCAGAGGTGGCGGCAATGATTCAGGTTATTTTTTATCTCTTCGTATTCTAATTTTATCATATCTAAAATGTTTCCGGAATTAGACATATTATTTGACACCCGAATTTCTTCACCTCATATTCACACAATTTTTAATTAATATATATCTTTTTAATTAAGTGCAATTGTATTAAGTAGGTATAAAATAATATGTCTAATTAAGTACCTACATTTATGTTGTCTAGTGCAAACAATAAATAGTTAAAGAGTATCCCACCTGCTTACATAAATAATTAACCTATTAGATAAGTACTTACTTTATATTAATAATAGATATATATTTTATTTTATACTTTTTTTCATAATTTAATTTAATTATGTAATATTTTCTTACATACTTACCTCAAAAAGCTATAATAAATTTAGCTTGAAAACAAATAGTACTTACACTAATTATTATTGTTGTGATGGCTTAGCAGTTAATGCACCCACATTGTATACACAAGTTTGTGGCTTCAAATCCTGCCCTCTACCAACGTGGCTTTTTCATGGACATTACTGAGTCTGAAAATACTAATCCACCTTGAGCAAGTTTGGTGATCAATGCTCATGCTTTCTCTGTATAAAAAGAGGCCTTTCTCTATATAAAAAGAGGCTCTTCTCTGTATAAAAAGAGGTCTTTCTCTGTATAAAAAGAGGTCTTTCTCTGTATAAAAAGAGGCCTTTCTTTGTATAAAAAGAGGCCTTTCTCCGTATTAAAAAAGGCCTTTCTTTGTATAAAAAGAGGTTTTTCTCTGTCATACTTATACATACTTTTTTTTTGTAAATACATACTTATAATACATAGGAAACATCCAAACTGAAGACAAATACAAATGTTCATCACTATTTGCCTTCTGCGGGAATCGAACCCACTAAAACCGGCGTTGCAGTCAGTTACACTAACCACTAGTCCAATGGTGCAGTCGCACAGTAATATAATAAGACTGGTATGTGATTGTTATTGCTAGCCAATAACCATGCCAGTGTAGTTATATGCAACGGCCCATGAACACCATACTCTTCAACCCATTGAACCAAATCCTATCCTCTCTGTTCAAGTCATCCCATCATTGTAGAGATTTCTATTTAATTATTGATACTTACCTATTTTCTGAGTTAGGTGCTGGTCTCCTTAATCAACTGTAATTTTTCTTTTTTCTTTTCAAGATTGTTATTTAGAGATTAAAATTTATGGTTAAGACACCGAGGAGCCTATCACCACCTCTTAGCAGTATTATTTTAATCTTACTTTGTGTTTTGTCTTTTTCTTTTGTACCATTAAAAACAAGGACTTAATGTGCCATAAGTTTTTGCATTTGTTTCAAAACTAATATCTAGTAAGTGGCAATTGTAATAAATACGTATAATATATGTTTGAGTTTTAAGCTGTTAATTAATCAAATCAAAAACATTGATTCGTAAACACGAGGTAGTGGGTTCGTATCCGGGCAAGTACCAAAGTGATTTTTCAAATCATATGTACTTTCTAAGTTTATCTGGACATTTCTGACTGACAGTGAAGGAAATATTGTGAGGAAAGCTGGACTCAAAAGTCTGAAATTGCCAATCCGCCTTGAGCAAGCGTAGTGATTAATGCTCATACCTTATCTATATGAGAAGAGGCCTCTGCCTTGCAGTGGGACAGTAAACAGGCTGGTATTATTATTATCCTTCTACTTTAGCAGTCGGGAAAAAATAATAACGTCAAATTCCATAACATACCATAACTTCTAGAATCCAACCATAGTTAAATACAACATAATATTTGTTTACTAGCTGACCCGGCGAACTTTGTTCCGCCTAATAGTCGATTCTTTAAAACTTTATTATTCTAAAAAAAAATTTTTTTTCTAAAATAAACGTAGCCTAAGTTACTCCTTATTACATCAGCTACCCGCCAATAAAAGTCCCGTTAAAATCGGTACAGCCATTTCAGAGATAAGCCGGAACAATTAGACAGACAGACAAAATATGTAAAAATGTTATTTTGGTGTATGTACCGTATATATATTCATATACATGTAGTAAAAAACGGTTATTTCAATATTACAAACAGACATTCCAATTTTTAGATAAACAGTTATTCTTTGTAGGAACTAGCCGACTTTGAGGACATGCCAGCAGGACCCAGAATAACTGTTGCAGGTAGGAAAGTTAAAATATTTGATACTTGCTCTCTGTGCTATGTTGGTAGCAAACATAGCATTATGTCCCTATATTTACTACTTGCAACGATAGTAGTGGAGGCTGAATTATTATCTTATCTTTCCTTTCCTTTTTCCTCTAATCCTCTTCTCCCTACATGGTTGGCAATAGATTGGTTGTGATTTTTTTAGCACAGCCATGTTCATAGTTTTTGATTGCCGCTCACCACTAGATGAGCCATATGCATGCCGCCGAAGTTAAACCCGAAATTGTAACAAATTTCTCTATACATATAAGAGCCGGCTCCGACTGAAGGCATGGCAGATTTTATTTTAGATTGTTATATATATCCTTATTTCATCGTGTTTAGAATTCATATTACGTTATTTCGATACAATAATACTGCGGCACGTCGTCGTGTCTTCGAAGAATGGCGCGCGGCCTGAGCGGGGCGCGGGGCTAGAGTTCAATTGTTATATCTATACTTTCTTTAAATGAACGACGTGCCGTGCCGTCAGTGGACGCTGGCCTTAAACCTTCTGAATAAAATGCCCTATTCAATAATGAAAATCTTATTAAAATCCGATGCATGGTTTAGAAGTTAGTGAAGAATTAGGCAAAACGGCGACTAGGCTCTAGAAATTAATTTCCTTTGCCTGTTTCTTCAGATTTAGAACGCGATGGATTCGACCTACAGCCGCCTGCCTTCCAATGTAAGATAGCGGAGTCTCACAGTTCGGGCCAGAAAGCCATCGTGGGCTATGCGCTGTACTTCCCTACGTATTCCACGTGGGAGGGCCGCTCCATGATGCTCGAGGACCTCTATGTACGCAACTGTGTGAGGCGTAAGGGGGTTGGCAAAACTCTGTTTAAAGCTGTTGCTAAGGTATGCCATTGGACAAAATACAGAGTGTATACGACGGTTTGACATTAAATGAAAAGGCAGGTGTTACTAGCCCATATAATGATTTCTAATTAATCACAAAAGTAATTTGACGAAAAACAAAAATTTGAAATTTTCTAACAAAATAAATAATATTTTAATAGTAACGAAGTAATACACCATTTTATTATGACAAGTTCACTGAACTGTAATGAACGGCAACGTTTATCCTTCGACGTGGACTATGACTTAAGTCAGTGACCGTTTGACGTACTTACATAGTGTTAATTTAGAATTAAAGAAATTAAAAAAATTGTCCTGTGTCTTAAACTATTGAAGATATTTAGTAGATTTTTTTTGTCTCGCTTTATAATGTCACATACTATACGTAATTGCATTTAATGTCATACCGACGTATACACTCTGTATATGCTATGATTTATATATATATAGGATAGGATTTGCTTCTATCCATCTATACCTCTTATTAATATATAAAGTGGAAGAGTTTGTTTGTTTTTTTAACCGCGTTAATCTCTGAAACTACCAGTTATATTGACTAATTATTTTTCATAATATGATAGTCCAGTTCTTGAGGACGGCTATGTAACATCACGCTACTGGCGACAGATGCAGAGCAGGAACCAAATATTAACTTAACGCGGGTGAAACCATTCTGCAAAAAGCTTGTAGATACTAGATACCCCTTGGGGGTTAACCTTTCAAAAAGATAAAAATAAACTATTGGTTTTAATTAAGGTCTCAAATATAAATTTTCACAATTCTGATGAACGTTTTTTATGTTTCTTTCAACAGAAAATGCCTATCACACTAAGCAACTTTTCTTGAAGAACTAATACTTATTCCTACTTACTAAGGGTAGTTTCTAAGTATAAATAACTGGGACCTAACTAATTTTAATAAAGAGAATAATTATGTAAATTTGGAGTCAATAGCTTTAAAAATAAAAGATTTCCATACAAACTTACACCCCCTATTTCACCCCTTTGTAAGATTTGTTTAAAAAATAATTAAATAAATTTCAATTTTTTTAAATAATAAATATTTTCTAGTAATTTGGCAACCCTGTTTTAAAATAAAGAAGTTTTGAAAAAAAAATCCACCTCTTGTTACCCCCTTAGGGGATGAATTTCGCAAAATCCCGTCTAAGCAAGCACCTATGTTCTTAAAGTAACCTCCATGCAAATTGGAGACTCCTAGCGCTTGTAGTTTTTGAGATTTCCTGATGGGTGAGTGACCTTTCGTTTTATATATTTAGACTAGCTTCCCGCAAAACGGTTTTATTTGTGTCTTTAGTTACTGCTCTTCTCCTGTCGCCAGTATCGTGATGTTACTTATATATCAGATTTTTAGTGAAATAGTTGCAAACAAACAAACAAACAAACATACAAAATATCAAATCTTGTCTCTAATATTAGTTTTTTGAGGTAAAGAAAATCATTTGTAAATAAACACTTTTCAGGAGGCCAGTACAAATGGTTGCTCTCGCTTAGACTTCCATGTTCTAGAGTGGAATCCAGCGCGCACTTTTTACGAGAACAACGGTTGTGTGAACTTAACACAATCTGAGCAGTGGTGCTACTACCGGCTCACGGGCGACGCGCTCGCCGCGTGCGGCGCCCACGCGGGCCCGCGGGGGGGCGAGTAAACACAGGGCTGTGCGCGCATTTATATATTCATACTACATAATATATACAACAAAACATACTTTGTACATAATTATATTTCTAATTTATATTATCTTAAAACTTAATATTTATTTTCAAAATTAAAATTTATTGATGAAAATAAATCTTAAGTGTAGATATTTTAACGCCAATACATTCTGTGATAAACTCTGTGCGAGCAATACAATATAAACATATTCAATAATAGTCAATGTATTTCATTCTAACTATACCTACCTACTATATACAATTTTAATAAATGCCATTTATAGCCTGCGCAGACGAGGGATTTTTGTCCGCGTACTTTTTTATCCGCTAAAATAGATCGCTTACAACTGTATCGAGTAACGCAAACGAGGGATTAAAAGTACCGCGTACAAAAAGTCGCCCGAATAACTGAGTGCATGCAGGGAGCGGACCGGACAAAAGTACGGGGGAGTCCTCGAATAAAATAGCGCTCTTGTGACTAGGCGAAGCAACGCACATGGGGGCCTTTAGTCCGCGTTGTGCGGTCGAGAGTGACGTACGTATGCACAACTGTATTTACAATTTCGGGCAACAAATGATCGCACGCCGTGTGCGTTGAGTTCGCGGTAAATCCGCGGCGAACTTTTTATTCGCGGAGCATACTTTTTTCTCCGCCGCGGAGGAAAGTCCGTCGTCTGCGCAGGCTATTATTCAAATTATATTAACAAATATATTTTGGACTGAATGTAATATGTTGTTAGTGTTTTTAGAAAATCTAACGCTGTTACCAGACCAATTGATCGATCGACGATCGATGGTAGAATATGGATTAGTCGATGTAGATCGATAGTTTTGGTTTGGTAGAAACTATGGATCGACGTCGACGAATCCTTTCTATCTTTGATCGATGCAGTCGATCGACGATCGATCGATGGGTCTGGTAACACCCTAAAGTAGATTTCTCTCATAGATAAACCAGACAACACAGCCACTGGACTACTTTAAGTAACTAAGAATATTTTGTGATTTGACAAGTAGATAATTTATACAAACCGCTTGTTGTAAGCTACTTGTGCTAGAGATAGTGTCGTTATCGCACTGTTTTTGTAACATCTAATGACGTCCGAATCCTATTATTATTTGTTAGTACATTTGTACGAAATCAAACACGATAGCCTTATCAGCTGGCAATGGCTGCCTAACATAGGTTATTACAGCATCATTTCATCATTCAGCATCGAAAAGTAATAACTACATTGAATTTCGTTAAATTCGATTTTACATAAAACTGTTAGTTGAGGTGGCATAATGTGAATACTGTTGAACCTTAATTAACTAATTACATATTTACCAGCGTTATTTACACAATACAGTATGTTATCAGACTGGCGAGTCACCTTCTACGATGTCACCAAGGGTAGGGCGAGTAAAATAGACATCGCATTAGTCTGAAAGCGATCTTATACAATGTTGCCAACGTTTCTACTAAGTACATTAATTAGAGAATCATTAGACTAGTTTCGAGATTAAAATTGTCATGGAACGTTATAATTAAACAGATAATACTTGTTACCATCGTGTCAGTCGGTACGACGATCGTCGCTGTTAACAAATACATACAATGCTAAATATTTCACAATATTGTATATGTAACTAATATTTACATCACTTTGATCGGAATTACAAAGTACTTTAAAGTAGATAGGTACACTACGCGTGGAGGGTCTCTATAAGAACCAACCATACAGTCGCTACACTAGGAACAAATCCACATACTCTGTTCCTTAAGTTCAATCAGCACTGCGGTCTTAAAGATGACCGTTCTTTCTTTATAATAAACTAATGGAAGTTGACGTTGCTACAGTACATAATATTCGATGTATAAATAGAATCACACAATTTGTATCGTTCAACAATTAGGTTTCTATTCAACCTGAACAGATCGTATAGTCGACGATAAAATTGCTCTACCACCCTTATAGTAAATTCCGTTTGCATATCACAAACCAATAAAGTCTATTTTTGCTTGCAAGTTACCTCAGTACAGTGACAGTTGTTACTGTCATACTGAGTCTTATTGAATTTTAATTATGATGGAATTTTTGTCAAAGTGGTAAAGCAAATAATATTATGCGGTTGACTATACAAGTGATAAAAACAATCGGAGAAGTAGAAAAAATCTCGCTCCTATCAATCGGGCGTTCCGATTTTAGGACAGAATAACCCAAAGTAAATAACAGATTGTACAATTTGTTTATCTCCTTCATTCGCACTCGATCTCTGTTTTAACGGGTGTTCCCGTTTATATAGTCAACTACGAAGTCGCTCACTTAAGTCCATCGTATTGGTCGCTTCACTGTGCACAGTGTCGGTGACGTCACAGCGGAGTCTCGGCGCTGCTACGTGGAGGCCATGAGCTTGGCGTGCGCCGTCACGTTGCGCTGGTGCAGGAACCCGCTACCCTCCTCCTCCTCGCCGTTGCCGAGACCGTACTGGAAGTAGTACAACGTTACGTTATTGATAGTACTGGAACTGTATAAGAATTTAAAATATTAAAGTATAAAATTGATTGTTGTTTAGGGGTTTAAGCTAGAGTCGCGATTTTTTCGCCCACTGAGTAACAGTGAACAAACCAGTAGGTATCTGGTATGTAGATACCAGATACCTACTGGTTTAATTGCGTATTGGTGGGTATGAAGGTACTGACCTGTAGCGCGTGCAGGTAGTGTTGTTGCGAGTGGTAGTGACCGCTGGAGTGCGGCGAATAGGAGTCGTAGCCGTTGGCGGCGCTGGGCTCGCTCTTGATGTTGAACAGTGACGGGTTGGAGAGGAAGGCGGGCGCCGACGGCAGCCCCAGCGGGTACTGCGCGCCCTGCGACCCGTGCGCGTGCGCGTGAGAGTGCGCGTGCTGCGAGTGCGAGTGAGAGAGCGCGTGCGAGTGCGCGTGCGCGTGCGCGTGCGGGGACGTGTCTGCGCCGCCGTGCGCCTCGCGCGTCGGTTTGGCGCTCTGACTGGGCATGGACTGCGTCAACGACAAGGGCATCTCGCCTACACTCTGTTTACTATCTGTAACATGTTAAAATATTTTTTCATTAATTTCAGATAAAATTAATCGAGATAATCTGGTAAGACTTGAGCGTAGCATTTTAAGTATCTATGTAAGAACCACCCAAAACTAATATCATAGAGTCTGCAACTCGGTAGATTCGCGAGCGTCCTATTACTTACGGTCACCGCTTAGTTGCTTCGTTATTTCTGTTCGTACCGCTTCGTAAATTCTGTTGATAAAAATCGAAGTTCGAACTTAACAACTAATTGTCGTCATCGTCATTACTTTACTGAAAAGTGTCCATTGCCGAACATCTGGTGGGATACCTACCTACTGCATTTTAGGTACTTAACAATAACAACCTACTTATATTTTATTATAGGTACCCAAAATAACTAAAACCGCCGACCTACCGTCAAGTCCTGGAGAACTGTGGTCATCCTTCTTGTTCGTCTCTTGAGGAGGTTTTGCTCCGTTACCAGCCTTTTTCGGTTTTCGTTTCCGCGTCTGAATGCCGTCCTTACGCATTGCTAGAGGTCTGAAAAATAAAGGAAATGTTTAATATATTTCTGGGCCTTAAGCCCTTAACCTAACTGCTTATATTAAACTACATAGGTAGATAAGAAGAAGATAGTAAGCTATAACATTCTACCCTTGCTGGTTTCTATAGGGTGTTACTACACTAATGGATCGACCGTCAATCGACGGCATCGATCGATGGCAGAATGGAGTAGTCGACGTCGATCGATAGTTTCTACCAGACCGATCGATCGTCGATCGACTGCATCGATCGATGGAAGAATAGATTAGTCGAAGTCATCTCCTGCTGCCCGACGTCGACCGATGCCATCAACCGGTAATCAATCGATTGGTTAGTCGACTGGTATCCGTCGGTCAATTAATGCTACCAGACCAGTCGACTTCAATCGACGTTGATCGATGCCGTCTATCGACAATCGATCGATTGGTGTAGTAACACTCTAAATGGCCTGGATCGACAGTGGAAGTACCTACTACCCTCTCATAGAATAGGTCGATGTGTGAGAGGGAGGGCAATAAAATTACCCCCTCGGTGCTTTTCCTTTTTTCCTTCTTATTCTAACTACGTGGTCGACGATGGCTTGGTTGTGTTTTCTATGCATTATTTCTGCAATGTATATAAAACATAACCATGTCCATAGGTAACGGATATCACTTAGGTACCACCAGTGAGTCGTAGGTATGCTTGTTAGCCACCAAAGTTGAATCATCGTAATGTCCAGATAAACTTAGAAAGTACATATATGATTTGAAAAATCATATCGGTACTTGTCTAGGTTCGCACCCCGACCTCGTGTTTACGAAGCGGGTGCCTTCACCACTGGGCCATACGACCAAAGTTGTATAAAATACCTACTCTTAATTTACAATGTGTAAGTATACCTAGTCTTAGACTTACCTATTAATACCGTGCAGTTTGTAGTATAATCCGCACGCGTTGCAGACGGGCTCTCCGTCGTTGTTCCGCCGCCACAGCGTGGTGTTGCGCGAGCCGCAGTTGGTGCAGCACTGGCCGTGCCGCCGCTGCGCAGACTGCGTATCATAAATACAAGACTCGTAACGATACAACCTACATGCTAGCTAGATATACACGCAATCTAAGTTTAAGAGGCTATATATAGATGGGGTATAAGAGGTATGTAGAGATGTATCTACGGAAACTAACTGCTTTTTAGACTACGCACTAGGGAATAAGCTCTGTGTTGCGGAGGACTTACAAACATACAATTAACGGACACAAAGGAGACCCAGACTCGGAACAAAAATATTTATGAATCACATAGTTATTGTCCCGTGCACAGCAGTCGCTCGCACTCCCACTGCACCATGGAGGCAGTCAAACTTCGAGACTGTGAAATCGCGAATGTTTTAGATTGCAGCGGCTACTGCACTGTGCGAGTTGCATTGAAAATCTACCTACTAGTAGTTAGGGAGCATGACAGTCGCACTCTAGGTATTGTTATACCTATAGGCACATCATAACAAGTCTTGAAATTGATAAG
This sequence comes from Parascotia fuliginaria, assembly GCA_963082885.1. Taxonomy (NCBI): domain Eukaryota; kingdom Metazoa; phylum Arthropoda; class Insecta; order Lepidoptera; family Erebidae; genus Parascotia; species Parascotia fuliginaria. The sequence continues at coordinate 22,347,847 of OY720173.1, forward strand.
CGTGCACTAGGTATTTAGTAGATTCTAAGTTAGAAAGTTAACTAAATGGCCTTGTTCGATAAAATGCGGAAAATGTTGGCAATTTATCGAGTATTTCAACATATTTACGAGCCTCATTATAGCTCTCAGTAGGAGGTACCTACATTCCTAGTTAGTCTATGGAGGTGTGCCCATTTGCCCAACTCTACATGCACTTATATCGTAGCTTTGTAGGCAGGGTCTACGCGTAGCACTTAACGTCTACGCCATTATATCCCACCATTTAGGTATTAATATTTTGTTTTGACGCTTGATAGGTGCCATATTTGAAAGGTTTAAGTAAGTAGTAGAGAAGTATTTTTTTAAATCTATCTCTAACTATACTACTGTAATTTATTGGTGAACATAATGTGGGCATACCTATTAATGATCTAATTTATAATGAGTATAAAGACGTAACGTTACACATTGACAGTAGGTGCACAGAGATATTCTAATGCGTGAGCAGGCAAGCCTAAGGTGAGTGACAGTAGCTACAGAAGAGCACCGAACAATAAGGACATGAACACTAAAATAAAATAAACAATCCAATCACCTCGCATGCAATGTTACAAGTACCGACACCAATTACATGTCATTGTCTGTTTGTATCTAGAGTCCCGCCATCTTGTGCACATGACAAAAGATAGAGTGTGCTCATTGTGATGCGGCGCGCGGCCCAATGAGGCGAACGCGGGGCGGCGCCGGCGGGCCATTGGACGGCGCCCGCGCCGCCCGCCGCGCGACTGTCGGTAGGTACAGCGGGCGAGTGCCGTTATCTGCCGAGCACCTACCGCCCGCTGATTACAGCGCGGCGGCGACGTCTCGTTAGCGCGTGACGTCAGCGGGTAACACGCCGTGTTCACTAACATGCAATTACTGATCGATTAGTTATCGCGTGCCGATAAAGCGTCCCGGATAAGTCCTATCGTCATTAATGGACCGCGGTGATCTATCCGGGTGGTGACTGACTGGGCGGGACTGTAGGTACGTGACGGTGCTAGCAAAGTGTTGTAAAGCGTAGGCGACACTCGAAGGAGGGAGCGGTAGCGTGTAGTCTCCTAACACTCGCCAAAGCCCTTGCGAAAAGTAAGGATAGTCTAAGTGGGTAGGGGGCGTGCGTGCGCCGGGAGGTGGGGCGGGATGCATGCACTAGTCTACACGCCACCGACTCACCTTCTTCATGCCCCTGGCCATGCCCTCCACACTCATCCATCTCTGCACCGTGCCCTCCTTATAGAAGCGCGTGAGGAGGTCCGCGTCGGCACCTGTTCGCAAACAGAGCGCGTTACTACAGAGACAAGGGAGTGCTCACCAGCCGCTTGCTGGGCTTGACGAGCGGGCGGTTGACGCCGTTGATCTTGTGGTAGAGGCCGCACGCGTTGCACAGGTAGTGTCCGGTGGCGTCGCGGCGCCACAGCGGCGTGTTGTTGGCGCCGCAGTTGACGCACTCGCGCCCCTCCTCGTACATCTCCAGCACGCCATCTGCGCCGCATACACATGTAGCTCTCTATACACCTCGCACTTACATAGCTAAGAAACAAACCATCAACTACTTAGACGTAACCGCATTACATGTGCTAGGTACAAACTCAGGCATGGAGAACATTATGTGAAGAGCCTTTTCCAGATTCTTAATCACCAAAGTGACAATAAGCTTACAAGCTAGCACAGAAGCTTCAGTTCAGAAGGTAAACATTTTAAAACTAGTTTGTACATAGCATATGAAGTAAGTACAATAATAATTATTGCTAATGGTCGTGTAGTTTATCACGATTTGATACTAGATGAACTGTCAACAGCTAGGTAATTACGAACTGTTTGTAATTTAATCCAGTAGATAGAGCACCTGTTCCTGGTAAATTTTACTAAACATAAGTTTCTATTACACGTGGTATTTTTTAATTCACATGGCAGTTAATGTTTTGCATTACCACTATTAAATTTTACAATTCACACTAAGTTCCAACAAGAAGTTGTTTAAGAAACCATTAGGTACAATTTAATTAGGAGTTAGTCGACGTAGAGATAAGCGCACGTAAAGGATATGGGGCAAGCAGGACAACAAAATATATGCAATTAGTGCACGTCTACACGAGCTTAATGTAGGTAAGTACTGGTAGTGTCTAGGTAGAAGATACACTGAGCTCCAGAGGTCCAGCGGTCCAATAGGTGCCTACCCACTATTAGGAAGTGTAATTGTCAAGTTATCATACGGTGATAATACGCGGTATCTGTTTGCTAACCCAAATGCACTAAAGTAAGTTAATTGACTGTTTGAATAGTTCGGTATATAAAGTAACTCAGATATTAACATTTAACGAGTTTTTTTTTATATTAGCCTACCAAAGTGACTCCGCCTGATGGTAAGAAGTCAGTAGAATCTAGAAGTGGTGGCTACTATACCAAAAGCCATCGTCTTAAACTACTGGTATGGTGGCCTCCACTATGGCGGCTGGGCATGGGGTTAGGGGAAGAGAATGAGGCAGGTGAGGAAAGAGGAAAGAGAAGAAATTGGACCGCACCGCCGGCGCTCTCACTCACTGAACGATAACGTTAACGCGTAAAGACGCGGTTTGATTAATGCTGTATTAGTTTTTAATAGGTATCATAAACTATTTACCTATAACTACGTAGGTACGCAAAAAACTATTTAAAATGATTAATTTATTTGCTAGGTATATATCTACGTTATTAGTTCGTGATATGATGCACATATACGGTAGTAGATCCACGCTGATTTCAGCATGAATGGGCCGGATCGTCCGGGGAAGTACTACCCTCTCACAGAAGATCGACTTAAGAGTAGTAGTATCCGTACTAGGTACTGCGTTACGTTCGGTGAGTGAGAGCGCCGGAGGCCCAATTTCCCCCCTTTCCTCTTTCCTCACCACCCTCATTCCCTTCCCCTAACCCCATTCCCAGCCGCTATAGTGGAGGCCACCATACCAGCAGTTTAAGACGATGACTTTTGGTATAGTGGCCGCCACTTCTGGATTCCACTGACTGCTTACCATCAGGCGAGGTGGAGTCACTTTGGTGGGCTACACTATAAAAAAAAAACGCACCCTCTTATCTATACATATAATAAAATTGGAATGTCTGTTTGTAATATTGAAATAACTGAAAACTGAAAATGTTTTTTACTACATGTCTAAGATTATATATACGGTACATACACCAAATATATATTTTTAAAATTTTTACCTGTCTGTCTGTCTGTCTGTCTGTTTGTGCCGGCTAATCTCTGAAATGGCTGTACCGATTTTGACGTTACTTATATTGCCAGGTAACTGATGTTATAAGTAGTATCTTAGGCTACGTTTATTTTAGAAAAAATATTTTATTTTAGAAAAATAAAGTAATGTTGATCGACTGTTAGGCGAAATGAAGTTTGCCGTGTCAGCTAGTTATTAATAACAATGATTAAGTACACCGCAGAAGGAAATACCTGTATTTGGCAATACACCACCTAAGAACAACACTGTTATATTTTAATAAACGCGTGATATCTAGTGACCGGTACAATGTATCTATTAATTTTAATAGGAAGTACTTACGAGTACCTACATAAATAATTTTTTTTAAATTTTCTATACTATCGTTCAGGGTGTATACCTATCATTTTCATAGTGACCAAGGTCTTGAGAGAATTACACTCAGTATGAAATTGTAACCAATAACCAACACCAAGCGAAGTGATAAAAACTAAAAATAGTGAATTAAACTTATGTCAAATCACAAAAAGATGCCTACGTTTGTCAATCTGCTATGATAACAAACGTCTGATGATTAAAAGGAGAGCTATTAGCTAACTAAAAATGATTGAGCGGTAGATATGAAGACGATTAATGTTTACTTGAGCGCATATAAACATTTAATGTCTATTGCATTAAAGTTTCCGTCAACTGAAAGCTTTATTCGTAAATATTCTCAAAAATAAGACATCCAATTATTGATACGCAATCTATAATATAAAAATGAATCGGTAAATGTGTTGCTAAGCGCAAATCTCGAGAGCAGCTAAACCGATTTCGCTAATTCTTTTTTTATAATATATCTTGAAGTATGAGGATGGTTCTTTCGGAGAGAAAAATTTTAAAATTGTATGAAAAAAAAAAGAAAAATCGACTGTTAGGCGGTACGAAGTTCGCCGGGTCAGCTAGTTGAAAATAAAAATCAACAGTCACTTGGAGATCGAACCAACTACATGACACGTTAAATTATGAGTTGACAATCTAAACTTTTTGACTGACCTGTTGGCCTAGTGGTTAGTGACCCTGACTGCTAAGCCGGAGGTCGTGGGTTCGATTCCCACCCAGGACAAATCTCTGTGTGATGAGCATGATTGTTTGTTCTGTGTCTGGGTGTAATTTATCTTAAATATGTATTTAAAAAAAAAAGTAATTATGTAGTATATCAGTTGTTTAGTACCCATAACACAAGCAAATATGATTGCTTAATTTGAGGCTAGATGGCGCTGTGTGAATGTGGTAGAATATTTTTATTATTATTAAACTGCGCCATTTGTGCAATAATAATCTTAACTATAGTCATTATTATCAGATGCGCTGCCCTTGAGAGATATGTACCAAACCCAGTTCATACGTTGAACAATGTGGTACCTATTATTTACAAACAAATTGTCCTTTAACGGGTGAATCAGCGCTTATCGATACGATTGACGTCAACTTTATGTTATTGTGAATATCACAGAACATACCTACATCTATTACTTACCTATTATGTACATACTAAGAATTAAAGTAAGCGTAACGAGCGTTTATTAAAAGCTCTTTGTATATTTCTACAATGTAGGTAAGCAAATTACTCTAATTATTTTATTATGACTTTAAATATATGATAAGTTTCTTATTTTAACTAGCTTTTGTAAACTGATTAACATAATCGTTTAGTAGGTAATAGGTACCTACTACCAGTGGCGAAGCGTCCATATAACACGATGCCTGCCGGCTTCCCTTATGAATATGTCCTGCTGACCTCTATATACCTATCACTGCTTGCGTGTCTACTCAAAGACTAATTAGCCTGCCGATACTCAAAATATTTTAGTCCCACCGGCTTCCCTCCTCGGAAAAGTGACTCTTCGCTACTGCCTACTACCTGCATTGGTAATTGTGACGGCTAAATTATCACGAGATGCATAAATGTTCTAAACAAAAAGATGATCCAATTTACTATGAGTACTTACTACTGTAAATTTTGACAAAGTTTCTTGCTAGTTCATATGCAGGGTTCAAATGATCAAATGATCTAATAACTAAATACAATGCCAATTAAATTTCAAGAGCATTAAAGTAAAGTTAGCGTTTTAGTATTTAAAATAAAAGGCGAATAAAACAAGTACCTAACATGCAGCTTATACTAAATCTAAACAACAATATACCTATCTTTATAATAAACTAAATACAAAATAAATAAGTTATATTATATAGGCACACAATTAGCTTACATTATACTTAATTATTAATCTAAATGAGTGGTAAACCATAATATTGTGAACACGAGGTGTGACATTGTTATGATAAGTCGCACGAACATGTGGCGAAAACCACAGCTCATAGATAAGGACCACCATAATAGTCACGAGATATCGCGCAGATTAGCGACACACACAAACATACATGTTATTATTCTTTAACTAGATCAGTAATATTACAATGTTATCTTTACAAAATATGCATTAAATGTAGTATATAAGTTATATAACACATAAATTATTAACTGTAAACAAGAATTTATTACAAGTGTCATTTATTAGTCATTACATTTTATTTAAAAATACAAATTGTGTAGAGGTTTATTAATAATCAATAAAATTACAGTTATGGACACTTAAGCTACACATTTAATTGAAAAAATGCTTTGACTGGGAATTGAACCCAAAACAATTCATCGCTAACCGACAAATCAGTCTGTTAACTTGAGTGCCCCAAAGTATACATCAAATGTAGACAATAGTCGTAACTAGTGAATAAGTATTTACTTATAAAACAATACAAAATTACTGGTATTAGTGTTAGAAGAATGAAGTATTCTTACCATAAGCCGTGGGTCTCTGCAGCGCATCGTAGGGTGCGCACCACGACCCCATCACCATGTTCTGCGAGTAGAGGCCTCCCGCCACCGATCCCACGCCGCTCACACCGCCGCCGCCACCTGTGTACACACCACATTAAACACAATACTACTACATAGGTTCGTCACCACACTGTATGAAGGCTGGCGCATTTTAGGAGCTACACCGCAATAAATCCGCAATTTATTATGATCGCACACTACAGGCGGGCACTATTAATATTGCAATGCGTTGCAGTGCGGCCGTAGTATGCTTCAGCCTTAGGCGTACACAAACGTACCGGCCAGCAGCGCTATGTTCTGAAGCCAGTTGGCAGGTAGCTCGAAGTTGTAAGACAACGCTTCCATTGTTTTAAAGTCAAGTGTATTAGGTGTCACGACCGCCACGGTCAGAGGTCAGAGCGCACTGAGCGTGCCGACACTCGACCGCGCGACTACGGCTTATCGCTTCTGATTCACGACATACTCGTGCCATTGCTATTCTAACTTAACACCGAATTGAGTTTTATTGAATTGTGAGCACGTGATCAAGTAAACATACATACTTGCTGGACGGACAACGCTCTGAAAACAACAATTGGTGAAAGTGTTGCTGATTTAGATGCCGATTGTGCAGGTATTTAATAAATTTGTAGCTTGTTTCACTATACCTACTTACAAATACGTTTAAATAATAAACGATATCGTAAATTTCGTTGTTGTTACCGCCCGCATCGATCGGCAATTGTATCTGTCCCTAGTAGGTATCATGTTTGATAGTTTTTGTTAGCGGTCAGCATAAGCATAATCTTATTATAGACAAGAAGTTAGCCTACGATAGGCACTATCGATTATATTGCCTTTTTAAATGCAGCAATCGCTTTAGGCTTAAGTATGAAGCATTTAACAAGAATGGGGCAAAAACTAACAATGTATTGTGTTCAAAGAAATCAAAGAATCATATCTATTGGGAATTAGCTCATGATAATGATTCACTGCTGCGGTCGTACAGCGAGATAACCGCCGATACTGAACACAGACGGGTGCCACTCCTTAGTAGGAACAGTACAGGAGCTTGCTACGAAACTTAGTTGTATTAATAATAATGCTTTTAGAGTGCTGTTAGGTCTACCGTGGCGTAACAGTGCGTCACACTGACAAAACGGACGGTTTTCACGCAATCATTCGCAGTGGCGTCCCTGTTCCAGAGACTGCGCGGTAGCAATAATAGCATTCTAAAAATGATAGCATCCCGCTATGACTGCCCAGTACAGGCTCATTGGGTGGGGGTCATCACGGGAAGATCATAAACATTCATTGTACTTACATCTACTAAAATAGTTATTAAGTATATTGTTACTAACACACTATGGATGTTTTTCCGAAATAAATAATATATTATATTATTATATTGTAATATATTGTTAAATGGATAAATATATTCGGCTAATATTAAAAATATGTTTACAAAAACAAGTATATGTACAATATGTTACAGCAATAGGTATAACAGTGCTCGGCGCTCGGCTCGGCGATAAGATAAGCGAGTTACAATTATGTTAAATATTAGCGATAATAAAACTATCAGACAATATGTCGTTATCAATTATTATACTTTGTAATTAGCACTTTATCTCGGTTCATATTTGCTTTGAATATTCGTAGATACAGTGTAACTTATTTATACACATTTAAGCAACAAGTCTTTGAATGAGACTAGTGAATCTTTGTTCTTAAATATATTTTGTATATTACGGACTAGCTGTTGCCCACAGCTCGGCCCGCGTGAATGTCGTATAATCGCATATTTTATACAAACTTTCATCCCCTATTTCAACCCCTTCAAGCAATTTTTCGCAATAAAAGATAATAATGTTGTCCCCCAATCTCTATTCCATCTCTATACCAAATTTCATTAAAATCGGTTTAGTGGTTTAGACGTGAAAGCGTAACAGACAGACAGACAGAGTTACTTACGCATTTATAATTTTCTTTTGACTTTTCATAAGCATCATACTTTATGATCAAATTGAAATAAATGCCTTGAATTTGAATTTAATATTAGTACGGATTATACAACTCAGAGGCTACTGACAATTGAACTTTAATAACAGCCAGTTAGAGTGCAGTTTTATTGGCCAAAGTAGGTAAAATCTATAAAGGTGTTTACTGATTAGCTGGACATAACTCTCTAATGTGAGAAGTTTAGAAATAAGAAATAAGAAATAAGAACATTTATTTGCTCAGAGTACAGGTGAAACCAGGTTATCATAGACACCACGCTGCCGGATGTCTCTTATCTGGTAAATACTCGTATTCTTTAGTATAATCTTAAGACACCCACGGAAAGAGAGATAATTTCAATGCGTGTACAAATAAATAAATATTCCAGTTCAGGAGACTATGACCACTATGTTCAGATAACTTGCAAAAAATGATAAAATGCGACGGCAAATGTAAGTAGCCCATTTGCTAAACTCCATTCTCTACGTAAGAAGAAAATGTCTTCTTATATACGTTGTTGTCAGCTCCCTGGCTATATTTCCTGTAGTATATCGTACAGTGTTCTGTTGGTGGGTTTTACCCCGTGTTTTCATCGTTCTGGGTCGCGACTGCGTCACACAATGTGCAAATAAATACGAGTATTATATTTGTCATTATAACTAATATAACTTACAATTATTATAACTGAAATTTACCTTTGATTTTCGACAGTTTTTTTCAATATATCTCTACCTATCTCTATGAGAATAAAATCGTAACTATAATCTATATCTTCTATACATATAATAAAAATGTAACCGATCGCTGTCTGTACAAGGAAGATATATGAGAAAAAAAATTACTGGGGCCTTTATCAACGCAAATAGAACCCAAAACAATGATTGTTATAATTTTTGTCTGTTTGTCTGTTTGTCTGTTTGTCTGTGCGTTTGTTCACGCTAATCTCAGAAACGGCTTATTCGATTTAGATATGGTTTTCACTAACACATTGTGGTAAGCTTCACTTAACATTTAGTGTTTGTTTCATGTCAATCGGTTCATAAATAAAAAGTTATGCCAATTTAAAGAATCACGTCGAACATTTTCTGATAGAAACAGAGACTTTAACAGGTTACGGAATAGCTGATAGCGTTTTTATTTTTCGGATTCCTCTCATTCTAAACAATCTTCCGTTTAGTTTTAAATGAGTCCAGTTTCCAGTGAGCCTATGTTTCGCGATGACAATTAATAAAGCCCAAGGTCAGACACAACTAAAAGTTGTGGGCGTGGATCTAAGTATTAGCTGTGTTTCGCACGGTCAGCTTTATGTGGCTCTATCACGTGTTAGCATTCCTAGCAGCCTGTATGCTTTGATCCCCGATGGCTATACGTCTAATCCATACATCCATACACCCATACATATTATATATAGCTGTTGCCCGCGACTTCGTTCGCGTGAAAATTCAGATGTGTGCCTGTATGAGAATATTTCTTACCTAATCTTACGGCAATCGTACATTGTATTAGTAATAAATATCAGTATAATCCGTCTCTAAGGATAATCCGATTTAAATCTATTCACCCGCTACCCTTAAAACAGACGAAATTTTTCGATATTTAACGAAACTTGCCACTCCTGTTTTCCCACTTAATAAGAATAGTTCCTAGTCTGGAAATCGTATTATCAAAACTCCCGTTTAAAAACTATAGAAGCTTCATACAAATTTTGTTCCCCTTTATACTCCAGGGAAATGAATTTCGCAAAATCCCGTCTTAGAGAGCACCTATTTCCAAAATTTGAAACTCCTAGCACTTGTAGTTTCTGAGATATTGTGATGAGTGAGTGAGTGAGTGACCTTTCGTTTTTATATATCTATAGCTTTTGCCGCAGCTTCGCTCGCATGAATATCGTTTTTCCAATAGACATTTTTATATTGTTTAAATACTGTTTTGCATACTATTTCTAATCTCATCATCATCACCATTCGTACAAACCGTCTTTCACCTACCTAAAGATATTCCCCGTAAAACAATATACAATACACAAAGGTAAATTTTCACTACAATAAATTTCCCCTTTCCCTCATTTCCTCTCACCCTTTTCCCTTCCCTCCCTTCCCCACCCGTCTCCCTCCCACCTCCCTCACTTTTCCCAAACTTCCCCTCACTTTCCCTCACTTCCCACTCACTCACCCCTCACTTACCACTTACGGACTCTTCACTTCCCTCACTTTCCCTTACGTCCCCCTCACTTCCCCTTCACTTACCTCTCACTTGCCCTTCACTGCCTCCTCACATCCCCCTGAGTTCCCTTTTTTTTTTTTTTACACAACGCCTTCTAGACCCAACTTATGGGTTCTAGAATACTGATTAAACATACTTAAATACTTTTATTTTTGTAAATACATACATATTATACATAGAAACACCCCGACCAATGCAAATAGACATGTTCATGCTACAAATATTTGCACTGAGCGGGTATCGAACCCGCAACCTCTGCGTGGCAGTCCATACACAGTACCACCGAAATACAGAGGCAGTCGATTTCCCCCTGGCTTACCCCCGCACTTTCCCGACACTTCTTCCTTCCTTTCCTCTTCCTCCCCCTCCCTTCCCTCTTCCTCCAAATTTCAAGTCGCCAACTTCAAAAGCAAAGATCTTTCCATACAATATTTTATCCTTTATTTCAACCCGATAAATCCAGCCCAGTTAAAAAAAAAATGAGGGTATTTTTAAATTAAATAAAAGTATTCCAAAACAAAATTTCAAAGCTGTAAGTTAAAAAATGAAGACGTTTCATACAATTGTTTTCATCCCTTTTCATACACTTAAGGGTTGAATTTTTAAAAAACCCTTTCTTAGTACACTTCTAGACATTAAGACAAACACACCCTCCAAATTTCAAGTCGCTACGACCCGACCAGCGGTTTAGGCTTTACGTTGTCTGTCAGGCAGTCAGCCAGTCAGGACAAAGCCTTATATAATATGTATGGGTGTATGGATGTATGGATTAGACGTATAGCCATCGGGGATCAAAGCATCCAGGCTGCTAGGAATGCTAACACGTGATAGAGCCACATAAAGCTGACCGTGCGAAAAACAGCTAATACTTAGATCCACGCCCACAACTTTTAGTTGTGTCTGACCTTGGGCTTTATTAATTGTCACCGTGAAACAGAGGCTCACTGGAAACTGGACTCATTTAAAACTAAACGGAAGATTGTTTAGAATGAGAGGAATCCGAAAAATAAAAACGCTATCAGCTATTCCGTAACCCGTTAAAGTCTCTGTTTCTATCAGAAAATGTTCGACGTGATTCTTTAAATTGGCATAACTTTTTTATTTATAAACCGATTGACATGAAACAAACACTAAATGTTAAGTGAAGCTTACCACAATGTATTAGTGAAAACCATATCTGAATCGGATAAGCCGTTTCTGAGATTAGCGTGAACAAACGCACAGACAAACAGACAAACAGACAAAAATTATAACAATCATTGTTTTGGGTTCTATTTGCGTTGATAAAGGCCCCAATTATTTTTTTTCTCATATATCTTCCATGTATAGACAGCGATCGGTTACATTTTTATTATATGTATAGATAAGGCTTTGTCCTGACTGATTGACTGACTAACAGACAACGCACAGCCTAAACTGCTGGTCGTAGTGACTTGAAATTTGGAGGGTGTGTTTGTCTAAATGTCTAGAGGTTGTACTAAGAATGGGTTTTTTAAAATTTAATTCCTAAGTGTGTGAAAAGGGATGAAAACGATTGTATGAATCTTCTTCATTTTTTAACTTACAGTTTTGAAGTTTTGTTTTGGAATACTTCTATTTAAATAAAAAATATGCTTATAATTTTATTTTAACAGAGGTGGATTTAGAGGGGTAAAATTAGGGATGAAATATTCTATACAAAGATCTTTAGCTTTTGAAGCTAGCGACTTGAAATTTACAGGGAGGGGGAGGGAGGGAAAGGAGGGAAAAAAGGAGGGAGAAAAAGGAGGAATTGAGGAGAAGGAGGAAGAGAGGGGAAAGTGAGAGGAAAGTGATGGGGGAGTGAGAGGAAAGTGATCGGGAAGTGAGGGGGAAGTGAGGGGGGAGTGAGGGGAAGTGAGGGGGAGTGAGGGTTAAGTGAGGGGAAAATGAGAGGAAAGTGAGGGAGACAGTGGAGGAAGGGAGGAGGAAGGAACGCGGAAAAAGGAGTTTTGGAATGGGGGAAAAAGGGAGGGGAAGGGATAGGAAGCGATAGGAAGGGAGAGGAAAGGAGGAAAAGAAAGGAGAAGGAAGGGAGTAGAGAGGGGAGAACGAGGAGGCAAGGTAGAGGGAAGTGGAGGAAAGGGCAAGAGATGCTGGAGGAGGGGCAAGGGATGCTGAAGTAGGTGAAGAGGAGAAGGGGGAAGGGAGGAGAGGAAGGAGGAAACTGTGGAGAATGGAGAAAAAGTGCAATAGGGAAGAAGGGGAAGGGGAAAGTTATTGTAGTGAAAATTTGCCTTTGTGTATTGTATAATGTTTTTACGAGGGATATCTTTAAATAGGTGAAAGAGGATTTGTATGAATGGGAGATTAAAAATAGTATGAAAAACAGTATTTAAACAATATAAAAATGATATCTATATACATAAAAGCAAAAGGTCACTCCACTCACTCACTTATCACGAAATCTCAGAAACAACAAGTGCTAGGAATCTCAAACTTTGCATTGTCGTTTCTATTAGGATATAGGTGCTCACTTAGACGGAATTTTGCGAAAGCCATCCCCTAAGGGGGGTATAAAGGGGTGGCAAAGTTTGTATAAAATTTATAGTAGTATTATTTTTTATTATTCAGCAACAAGGGGGGTTGTTGAATATTAAATGGGCAAATAAGAGTCGCAAGTTTGTGTGAAAGTGGTTTGTCAGTTTTAGCGGTAGCGGGTTTAAACTGGATTCGCCATAGAGACGGATAATACTGATACAATGTACGATTGCCATAAAATCAGGCACGCAATATTCTCATAGAGGCACCCATCTGAATTTTCACGCGAACGAAGTCGCGGGCAACAGCTAGTATTATATAAAAATGAATCCCTATTTTCCTTGGTCATGGCATCACGCGTGAACGGCTAGATCAATTTCGTTAATTCTTTTTTTGTTGTGTTTGTTATTGTCAGGAGAAGGTTCTTATGAAAGAAAAACTGAGAAAATTGCGCGGTGATTTAGAAAGTTTAAAAATACTTAACCACCATATTAAATTTAAACCGCTAAACCGATTTCGATGAAAATTGGTATATAGATAAATTTGGTTTCTGGACATACGCTACTTTTTATCCCGAAAATCGCTCTCTTTAGACACAGAAATTTTCGCGCGGGCGAAGCCGCAGGGCGCAGCTAGTATATAATAATATTACTAGCTGTTGCCCGTAGTTCCGCCGCATGAATGTAGGTAATATCTCTGTTTACATTGAAGATTTTTCATACAAACTTTCATCCCCTATTTCAACCCATTTAAGCCACTTTTCACGATAAAAAAATCTAATCTATCTCTATACCAAATTTTATTAAAATCGGTTTAGAGGTTTAGGCGTAAAAGCGTATGGATGTAAGGGTGAATTATTGTCACTTATTTATTAGGTATGATTTACCTCAGCTGTCTATAAACTTATCATATTAGAACATTAGACATAGGTATTTATGTAAATACGTGCGTAATTATCGCGATCGACAAAAATGTAACGTTTTAGCTGATCCGAACGTGTTCTTTTTAAGCTATGGAACTCAGTACAAACGTGCATATTATTATTTACTTAGGTAAATACGAACGGACGCAAACAATACATGCTCATTCTAGCAATTTTTAAATTTAATTCTTTATTTAAGATGAAAATAAAATAAATAATATATTAAATTTAAAATGCAAAATTCTTTAAATGATACTGTAATACTTTAATAATTTAATAACTAAAGTAATATTTTTAACAATTTAATACCTAATGTATGCAAATATTAATAAAATAATTTCATGTTAGTGCTTTCTGCGCAGCTGGTATGGACAAATTGTTTAAACCATTTTTTAAATTTCTTTTTTGTACCTACTAGGTCGGTTACATAACTCTAATTAAGTTACAATTTTATCGTTTATGGAATAATTCGGATAATGTTCATTATACGGGTTTAATTCTCAAATATTTTCGTTTAGAAACAAATTGATGGCAGGAACATTTTGCTCATAAAATAAAAACATAATTATTTAATGCATACATAATTAACTTAAGCAAATCCTAAGATCCTATTAAAAATGTTATGTAATGTATAATCTATTAAACATGTGAGCGATTTTACCTACAGTTAGTGTATGTATACTGTTTAGGTATAAATATAGCGAGTTAGTGCTATTTATGTCGCTATCAGTGTACAGACAAAGGCAGTGATTGGCGCGAATACTGCACTTATCAAGTACCTCCCTACCGATAGTGCCACTGACTCATCGTGTCATAGTTTAGTTCGCGAGCTGTCGCTATTTATACTCTTTATGCGTATCGGTCAATCGATCGTTCTCGTTTGATAGGCATACAGTCAGTCACGTGTGACACTTACCTTAGAAATACGAGTAGACTGTTTAAGGTAGGTTTATATCATGTGATTGAGTGCAAAATACGATAAACATTTAATGAATTGAACTACACACAGGCATCACTGTACATTCTTAAGACACTCCTAGAAGTAATGAATCAGTTGTAGAAAATGTAGAAAATTAAGTGTTTTAAACTTGTAATATCGAAAGCAACACTTTCTTAGACAATAAATTATAACAGTAGTAGATCTACGCTGGTTTCAGCATGAATGGGCCGGATCGTCCGGGAAAGTACTACCCTCAAAGTCAAAGTCAAAGTATTTATTTCATTTTGATCATAAAGTATGATACTTATGAAAAGTCAGAATTACATGAAGTCAGCTAATTAACCTATCTAACCTACCTTTTATAGGAAATCGACGTAAGAATATTATGATAGTTTTCATGCTAATATATTTCGCTCGGTGGACACGGGGTGAGAGCGCCGGCAGCCCAAATACCCCCTCGGTCCTAATCCTTTTCCCCTTTCCTTCCTTACCCCCTTCTTCGTGGTCGGCAACTATTTGGTTGTGTTTTCTAAGCATTACTACTTTCGTAATGCTTTGAAAACACAGCCATCTCTATAGGTTACGGTTACCACTTACCATCAGGTAAGTATGCTTATTTTTATAAGAATTTCCTAAATAGTCCTATTTATTTTCTGAAACTGTACACCTAGTAGATGACCGAATCGACTAGCCTATGGCCACATGTTTCGATGACAATATGTGCTATATGAGGTAGTCGAAATGGTCTAGTGGATAAGGCACCCGCTTCATAATCACGAGGTAGTGGGTTCAAATCCGGGCAAGTACCAATTTGATTTTTCAAATCATATGTACTTTCTAAGTTTATCTTGGACATTTCTGACTGACGGTGAAGGAAAACATCGTGAGGTAACCTGGACTTAAATGTCTGAAATTGCCAATCCGCCTTGAGCAAGTGTGGTGATTAATGCTCATACCTTCTCTATATGAGAAGAGGCCTTTGCCCTGCAGTGGAACAGTAAATAGGCTGGTATTGTTGTTGTTGTTGTATGTGCTATAGATGTAATCATAATTTGAATTATATAAACTGGATAGTGACACAATAGATAATTATTGTTTGTTGTTTGGTGGTACGTTTTCCTGTGACTACGACTGTATCAATTCTCAGTACTCCAGCGGGATTCATTCTTTGCAACTTATCTGACCGCAACTCAGTTACTAATAATGAAGGTTGCAAGTAAACTATATTTATTGTTAAACAGAGCAACATCGTGACTAATTTAATTTCATTGTTTACTGCGACAAATTTGTGGACGAAATGTAAATATTTGCCTAATAATTAAAAAACCTTTAACTACTTATTATAACATTTGACTGGCCTGTTGGTCTAGTGGTTAGTGACCCTGACTGCTAAGCCGGAGGTCGTGGGTTCGATTCCCACCCAGGACAAACCTTTGTGTGATGAGCATGATTGTTTGTTCTGTGTCTGGGTGTAATTTATCTATAATATGTATGTATTTACAAAAAAAAAATGTATATAAGTAGTATATCAGTTGTTTAGTACCCATAACACAAGCAAATATAATTGCTTAATTTGGGGCTAGATGGCGCTGTGTGAATGTGGAAATAAATAAATAAATAAATAAACAACAATCACAAAGTCAATAAGTAATCAATCAAATTTAGGGTAATTTTAGTGTTAGGTTTACTTTTTATTTTATAATCTGTTATTAATTACCTTTAGAGTTAAGTGTATTGCCTGTGTCACTTTGCATTCTATTTGAAATTGTAAAAATTGTAATAACCTGGCGATTAATTAGATAAACCCTTAGACAAATTTAAACAAATTGTCAACAAACATTTAATACTTAAGAGTTACTACACTGTTAATAAGTATCTAAACGCTAAAAAGTCGTGGGATGCTCGCTTGACGAAGGAGTAAATTAATTTTACTCTTAATTTTAATGACATTATACTTTTAAAGACATATTTTTCTTAATTATTCTATGAATGTCATTTTTTATATGAATAATAAGAATGACATGCTATCAAAACATATAATAAAAATGTAACCGATCGCTGTCTGTACATGGAAGATATATGAGAAAAATACTATTAGGACCTATATCAAAGCAAATAGAACCCAAAACAATGATTGTTACAATTTTTGTCTGTTTGTCTGTTTGTCTGTTTGTCTGTTAGTCTGTTTGTCTGTTTGTCTGTTTGTCTGTTTGTCTGTTTGTCTGTGCGTTTGTTCACGCTAATCTCAGAAACGGCTTATCCGATATGGTTTTCACTAATATATTGTGTTTGTTTCATGTCAATCGGTTCATAAATAAAAAAGTTATGCCAATTTAAAGAATTAACAGGTTGCGGAATAGCTGATAGTGTTTTTATTCCTTGGATTTCTGTCATTCTAAACAATCTTTCGTTTAGTTTGAAACGAGTCCAGTTTCCAGTGAGCCTATGTTTTGCGATGACTAAATAATAAAGCCCAAAGTAAGACACTAAAAGTTGTGGGTGTGGATCTAAGTATTAGCTGTTTTTCGCACGGTCAGCTTTATGTGGCTCTATCGCATGTTAGCATTCCTAGCAGCCTGTATGCTTTGATGACTGATGGCTATACATCTAATCCATCCATCCATACATATTATAAAAGGCTTTGTCCTGACTGACTGACTGACAGACAACGTACAGCCTAAACCGCTGCTCGTAGCGACTTGAAATTTGGAGGGTTTGTTTGTCTTGATGTCTAGAAGTGTACTAAGAAAGGGTTTTTAAAAATTCAACCCTTAAGTGTATGAAAAGGGATGAAAACGATTGTATAAATTTCGTTTTGGAATACTTTTGTTTAAATAAAAAATACGCTCATAATTTTTTTTTAACTGGGGTAGATTTATAGGGGTGAAATAAGGGATGAAATATTGTATGGAAAGATCTTTGTTTTTGAAGTTGGCTACTTGAAATTTGGAGGGAGGGGAAGGAAGAGGAAAGAAAGGGAAAAGTCAGAGGAAAGTGCGGGGGTAGTGAGCGGAAAGTCAGGGGAAAGTGAGGGGAAAGTCAGGGGGTAATCGACTGCCTTTGTATTTCGGTGGTACTGTGTATGGACTGCCACGCAGAGGTCGCGGGTTCGATTCCCGGTCAGTGCAAATATTTGTAGCATGAACATGTCTTTAAGCATTGGTCTGGGTGTTTCGATGTATAATATGTATGTATTTACAAAAATAAAAGTATTTAAGTATGTTTATCAATATTCTAGAACCCATAATACAAGCATATAATATGCTTATTTTAGGTCTAGACTTTTTTACACAACGCCATTGTGTAAAAAAAAGGAAAAAAGAAAAAGGGAACTCAGGGGGATGTGAGGAGCCAGTGAAGGGCAAGTGAGGGGCAAGTGAAGGGCAAGTGAGAGGTAAGTGAGGAGGAAGTGAGGGGGACGTAAGGGAAAGTGAGGGAAGTGAGGGAAAGTGAGGAGTCAGTGAGTGGCAAGTGAGGGACGAGTGTATATAAAAACGAAAGGTCACTCACTCACTCACTCATCACGAAATCTCAGAAACTACAAGTGCTAGGAGTTTCAAATTTTGGAAATAGGTGCTCTCTAAGACGGGATTTTGCGAAATTCATTTCCCTGGAGTATAAAGGGGAACAAAATTTGTATGAAGCTTCTATAGTTTTTAAACGGGAGTTTTGATAATACGAAACTAGGAACTATTCTTATTAAGTGGGAAAATAGGAGTGGCAAGTTTCGTTAAACATCGCAAAATTTCGTCTGTTTTAGGGGTAGCGGGTGAATAGATTTAAATCGGATTTGCCTTAGAGACGGATTATACTGATATTTATTACTAATACAGTGTAGTGTACTATTGCCGTAAGATTAGGTAAGAAATATTCTCATAAAGGCACACATCTCAATTTTCTCGCGAACGAAGTCGCGGGCAACAGCTAGTATCAAATATTTTTTTGACATTAATTTATTGATACATTTTGTATACATAATATTATATAAAATGTTTTTTTTTGTACTAATTTTAAATGACATGATGTCCGAGCCATAATTGAACTGTTAAGTACACAATTTGTATTGTTTTGTTAAAATTGTATACTTAGTATTGTTAAAATTATACATTGTGAACTCCTGTGGTAAATTAAGTTCATCTTACTTTATACTTATACCAAATATTAACAGTTTTTATAATACCTACATAGAAACATTTATCACAGTTCACATGTTGCCTTTACCTTTTGTAGCAATATGCAAATTGAGGCAGTCTGTAAAGCACACATTTTACTGTTTATTTTTCTTTACAACATAGAAAGCCGTAAGTAATTAATTATCTATAGAGTTAAGTGTATTGCCTGTGTCACTTTGCATGCTTAAAACTGTAACTTACAAAAATTGTAATAACCTGACGATTAAAAAGAGTCGCCTGAGTTTATTGCCAGTTCTTCTCATGGCTCTACTTCGTCAGCGAACTGGCTGTAGGTTAATTTGCTGACATTTTGTAAACTTTCGTTCATAAGTGTTAATTTAATTAACCTATATGAATAAACATATTTTCATTTTCATTTTCATTTAGTCTACCCAAGAGACTCCACTCTGCCTGATGGTAAGCAGTCAGTGGAATCCAGAAGTGGTGGTACCATTCTAAAAACCAAATTACTATATAGGTGTACTAGGTACTAGATATGATAAAGTTAGACGAGGTAACGATAACACGCAGGGGTATAAAAGAACTCAAAGGGTTAAAGCGGTCTGTTATAGCCAGTTCGTAGGTTGCTATTTATTACAAATCGTTGAATTTTCAGCCTTTATCTATTAGAATATGCATGTATTATACTTTTTTTTAGCTTACCAAAGTGACTCCACCCCGCCTAATGGTAAGCAGTCAGTGGAATCCAAAAGTGGTGGCCACTATAACAAAAGCCATCGTCTTAAACTGCTGGTATGGTTTCCTCCACTATGGCGGCTGGGAATGGGGTTAGGGGAAGGGCATCAGGGAGCTGAGGAAAGAGAAAAGGGGGCAAATTGGGCCTCCAGCGCTCTTACTCAGCGAACGAAACGCAGTAGTACGGATACTACTACTCTTAAGTCGATCTTCTATGAGAGGGTAGTACTTCCACGGTCGATCCGGCCCATTCATGCTGAAACCAGCGTGGATCTACTACTGTAAATAATCATAATCCGCTGCGTGGTTTAAAAGAAGTTAGCAAAGAACCCGAAAGGAAAAACCAGCGAGTTTATAATATTTAGGCACTCGAGGTGCCTTGCATTACACGGCTACGACCACGTCGCGCACTTGGCCACAGCTCAACCACAGTTTTTGCCTTCAAGATTGCGGCCTCCACTATGGTTGATCGTAGTCGTCTACTGCGCGAGGTGCCGGTGCTTTAGATAGGTACTTATTTATATATATATATATATGTATACCTATACATTTATGTATACTTATATATAATTATAAGTAAGTTTGTATATCCAATTAAATGTATATAATCTAGTATATCAATATTATTTATTTTGTTTATGTAATTTAAGTATCTATTGTATTGAATACCTATTTTTGTAATATGATTTAAGCCTCCCTTTTTGTCTATCATAATTTACAACTTCATTGCACCTACTTCGCTTATCTCTGCATTACCTTGGTTGACTGGTAGAGAATGCCCATGGCATTAAGTCCGCCATTGTACATTAGTGCATTAAGTTTTATAAATAAATAAATATGATGGGACTTACCGTAAGTGTCATGATGCGTGGGATGATGGTGGTGCCATACATTCTGGTGCGGCGCAAAGTGCGCGGCGTACTGCTGCAGGCGAGGCGCGCCCGGCACGTAGCCCAGCCCGTAGCCGTCGGCGCAGTCGCCGCCGCCTGCGTACGCGCCGCCACCCACGTTGCCCACGCTACCCACACTGCCCACGCCGCCCACGCCGCCGCTGCCGCCGAACATTGTCGCACAACGCTCAGCGTGATCGCATCACACAACACACCACCTGGGAAACACAGTGTCACATATTAGCACGATGCCACGGGTGGTGATCGGACTTTGACTAAGAATCAGAGAGCTGGCCATTCATATGGCTCATAATAGGACAACGAGTTCGTGTACATCATGAGGTAATGTAGATAATTTAAACTTAAGGTAAACTTTGTCGATGTGTCTAAAATTTCTTAGTAAGTCGTTTAGAAGGAGAGTAGCATGTGCTACGAGCTACGCCAGATTACCGCATACTTTTACTATATTACTATTCTGTATTTGTATAACATATAAATTGAAAATTTAAGAAACCCACGACATAGTGTAGTAACATTATTCTACTAGTCAATCCCTTTTATTTGATACCCATATTAATTGAGATGTGAAAAACATGAAATCCGCCACTTTGTGGCGCCGCTGGCCATCTAGGACCGATTTTCATCTAACATAGCTAAGAACACTTCCGACTAATTCACCATGCCATACACACACACACACGCACACACACACACGCACACACACACACGCATACGCACACAAGCACACGCACGCGCACACACATACACACACACACACACACACACACAGACAGACACACACACACACACACAGAGAGACACACACACACACATACGCACACACACACACACACACACACACACACACACACACACACATACACACACACACACACACACATACACATACACACACACACACACACACACACATACACATACACACACACACACACACGCGCGCGCGCGCGCACACGCACACACTTATTTAACACTCGGAACACCCCGTCGTTTCTTTTTTTTTTTTTTTTAATATTGGCCTACCAAAGTGACTCCACTCTGCCTGATGGTAAGCAGTAAGTGGAATCCAGAAGTGGCGGACACCATTCCAAAAGCCAAACTACTGGTATGGTGGCCTCCACTATGGCGGCTTAGTGAGATGCTTTTGCACGCCCCGCTTAAAAGACCCAGGATCAAAATTCTGCGTTGGGGGTTAAAAATCAAAAAAACTGTAATGCAAAAATGGATATTGCAAATGTTATTATTGGATGTCACAATTACTCTTTGACAGTGCCTCTAAAATCAAAATATACAAAAACGATTAAGTATTCATGGTTTATGAATTTTTGTTTCGAATTTGTTAAATTATTATTTTTTATAAAATATACCTTGCCTAATCTGAGGTAACTGACTTGTAAGTCGCAAGTCAGTTAGGTGGTAAATCTGTTTTGTGTATTTAAGTGTAAACAAGGAATAAATACAAATTATCCTGTTCTAAAATACGAGAAGGATTATGAAAATAGTATCCTACAACTATATGGAAACTCCATAGAAAAGTTTAATTATATAAAATATGTTTATATAAAGTGACCACAAATTAATAATTGCCCGGTGAGATGACGCGTGAAGTTATCTATGAGGATAAGGGGTGACACAGACGAACTTGTTGTTACAGCTGTAAACACGTTGTTTGTGCCCCTTATCATATCACGCTTATATGAGGAAACAGACAGACACATTTCCTTGTGTTTTTCCTTAACTGATCGATCTTACATATTTCTGGACGTAAATAAACGTTTTCATTAGAAGCAGTGAGTGTTTATTTATAACCCGAAGTTAAAGCATTTAAATATGCACCTGATTATTAAAGGACCACATCTATTGAATAGTAGATATAATATTAATAATAGAATTTATTTGCTTTAACTTTTTCTCTACAGTTTTACACATGGAAAACGCAGCTCAATATAACGACTTCCTCGATTTAACAGATTTTTTTGTAATCCCCTTGTTTTGTTCATAAAAGTCAATGTAAAATATATATACCTACCTTTACATTAACCACTACTCAAACTTAATGCATTTATTATATTTTTGACAACCTCTGTGGTTCGGTGGTACTGTGTATGGACTGCCACGCAGAGGTCGCGGGTTCGATTCCCGCTCAGTGCAAATATTTGTGTGCGTGAACATGGCTATTTGATTGGTCTGGGTGTTTCTATATGTAAGTATGTATTTACAAAAAAAAAAGTATATAAGTATGTTTATCCGCGTTCTAGAACCCATATCACAAGCTATTAATATATGCTTACTTTGGGTCTAGATAGCGTTGTGTGGTTGTTGTGGTATTATTATTATTATTATTTATTTAATTTTGATCATAAAGCGTGATGCTTATGAAAAGTCAGAATTACATGAAGTCAGCTAATTAACCTACAGCCAGTTCGCTGACGAGTTATAGCTGTGAGAAAAACTGGCAAGAAACTCAAGCCACTCATTCCAATCTCCAGATAATTACAGTTGTATGTATGAGTTTCAAGTTCGATTTTTTAACTATCAAAAAAAGTGTAAATACGATTTTCAACCCAAAACCTTTATATAACGTTCTCACCAATTGACCCTTCCTCCCATAGTACGTGATTCATGTCGCGACAAGTTTTTACCTCTTCATGACAAATTTTAGACCAACCAAACCTCAATATAACCAACCTCAGTTTAAATTACTTGATATAACGAGTATTTACTTGTTCCCTTTCATTATATCGAGGTTGCACTGTATCATCTTAAATATAGACCTGTCAGAATAAATGGATTAGTTAACATAATCTGCTTATGAATACTAATAGAAACTGATAACTAGTAATATGTTGTATCTGGTAGTTAGCCGCACTCAGATAGCACGCGTTGCGATTAGCTCAGAGCGGCGGCTATTGTTGCGCAGGCGCGGCAACCGCCCCCGGCCCGTAGATATGACACGTAGCTATGAACACATAACATTACATGTAGACGACCATCACGTTACTCGACTATGACTGCTATTACGATGCAATAAGAGGCTTGTGATAATATGTACGACGGCAAAACGAAGTTTGTAACGCTTGCCACAGTGACTGAGTTACCTAATATCGTGCTATTGAAGCCCTATCGTTGCGACAAGTAACTGTGTCACCCGTGACAATCGTCTTTATTGTACAATTTCACTTCAAAATAAAGAGAAAAAGTTGAAATAGTGTCATTCGTTATCACTTATCAGCCACCAACAGTCAACAGTACGTAGAAATGTATGTGCAGGTGCCGATTTATGAAATAACGATAATCGTGTGGCAACCCTAAACTTATCTAAAGTGACAAAATACTCAGTCACGCGACCATCGTCTTGTTACGATCATATAGTGGTAACACAAGTATTGTGGCAATATTCCTAGCTGTTACAAAGCGTGCAGCCCTGTCAATGTAATCCTATAAAAATATAAAACTCATTAAATTACACGTTTTGTAAACGTTATAGCACAGATATTTATAAAAAGCCAGACAGGCTTTTTATACACCACACACCACACAATAAATAACATTCAAAATTACAATACACAATATAACAGCAATGAATAAAAAATAACAACAAATAACTCAATACAAACAAAAATAACGTCCTATTTTCAGCCAATAAAAAATAAAAATATAGACAATACCATACCAAACCCTCTGTTTTTTCTCCAATCAGTCTAAACAAGCCAAAGTCACACTAATCCACCAAAACATCGCCGGAATACTTAATAAACAGGAATTCATAGAGGTAGCCATAGAAAACACACAAAGAGCAATTGGTAAAATAGATATTTTATGCTTCACAGAAACATTTATAAAAAAGGGCGCGGAATCAAATATAGGCGCGGATAAATAATTTTAAGTTAGCGTCGTTTTACTCCAGAAACTATCAACGCCGAGGAGGCTCTTGCATTTTAGTGAGAAATAACCTACAACATAGAGAGGTCAATAATCTCAATCCACCAATCTCTATACATTTCGAATGTTGCGCCACCGAAATAACAGACTTTAATTTGATAATTGTATGTATATATAGGACACCTAGATCAAATACACAGATCTTTCTCAATAACTTAGAAATATTATGTGGTAAACTCGCTAAAAAAAGGAACAAAAATATTATTATATGTGGCGACTGGAATATAGACACCCTCAAAACTAATAAATTTTCAAATCATTTAAAATCAATATTAAATAATAATAATTTAAAAAGCCACATAACTACACCGACCCGGAAGAACGCATGTTTAGACCAAATAGCTACTAATATACAAAATGCCAATTCTGCCCAACATTATGTTAGCACTTTCAGATCACGAATTTATGCAATCAGTCACATGTAAGCTTAACATTAACCGGAAAATTCAGAAAAAGCCACAATATTGGTTTACACACGTAAGAGATTACAGTACAGAAAATATCGGCAAATTTAAACACTATTTAAGCTCCTTATCTTTCTCTGAAGTTCTAAACCTAATTACTACAAACGAAGCTTTCGATAGCTTTCACGAAACATTCACTCTTTTCCACAACTTATGCTTCCCTATCATCAGAGTAAAACATACATGTAAGCGTGTGAAAAATAGAGGCCTAACCAAAAATATAAAACGCTGTTGTATCAAAAAACGAATATTATACCTCAGTTACCGCAAAAGTAGTCATAATAAAAAGCTTAAAAAAAAAGAATATCTAAAGTACAGTAAAATATTAAAAGCATGTATACACCAAGCACAACAAATAAATAACTTAAAATATATTAGTAAAGCAAAAAACACAAGCAAAGCAGCATGGCAAATAATTAATGAAAACTTGAACCATTCCACAAATAACTCCGAAATTGACACCATTAAAATTAACAATTATTCTTATAACGACCCAAAAATAATATGTGACCTATTCAATAACTATTACACATCTCTGACTAATAATGATACCAAAATTACCGACATGCAAAGGACTAGAAACATATCACAAAACCCAAACACAATTTTCCTTACACCAATAGATGAAGCAGATGTATATAAGATAATACAAACGTTAAATAATACCAACTCTACCGGTTACGATGAAATTAATACGAACTTAATAAAAAAATGTGCATTAATCTTAGTTACACCATTAACACATATAATCAATTTATCCCTCTCAGAAGGTGTATTCCCGTCACGCCTTAAGATTTCCGTAGTTAAACCTTTATATAAAAAAGGAGACAAAACGGACATAAGTAATTATCGACCAATCACCCTTATCCCAGTACTATCAAAAATCTTTGAGAGAGTCATGTACTACAAATTAGAAAACTTCCTATCTTCAAACAATATATTAAAGAACGAACAGTTTGGATTTAGAAAAAATAGTTCAACTACTTTGGCGTGCTTCTCGTTAGTGAAACATATAACTGAAAGTCTAAATGTACGAAAAAAAATAGCTTGCATATTGGTAGACATGACGAAAGCATTCGACTTTGTATGCCATAAAACACTCTTATCGAAACTCTCTTGCTATGGTATACGGGGAAACGCCTACAATTGGATCAGAAGCTATCTCAGTGAACGATCACAATGCGTTGAAATACTTAAAACAAACAAATCTGAACAAAAAGTATTTAGATCTGACTATCGACAAAATAACTATGGAACTCCTCAAGGTGGTATTTTATCCCCGTTACTCTTCCTACTTTATATTAATGACCTTCCCGACTCTATAAAAAATGACTGCATTTTGTTCGCTGACGACACTACAATAATCATAAAAAGTGACAATGATATGAGTTTAAAAGATGACATTAACCTAGCCCTTGACCGTATAACTGTTCTGTTAATTGGGCTGAGGACATATGTATTAAGCCCTGGCGTCAGAACTTTCGTGCCAAAAACAAAAGCGACTAAATGTTCTCTGCGACTTCAAGAAATTCTATTATACCATCAAAATGTCCGTGGTTTACGCTCTAAAACGAGTACATTTTATAAAAATGTTACAAACAGTAGATACGACGTAGTAGCTATAACAGAGTCTTTTTTAACTAGTTCTGTATCTGACGGGGAACTCTTCCCTTCCGGATACCACGTATTGCGTAAGGACAGAATAGGTGATACCGGGTGGGGAGGTGTAATGCTAGCGGTACGAGACTGTTATAATGTGCGTAGAATCTCAGAAAACTCTGGTAATGTGACTGACGACAAAGAATTACTATTCGCCATAATAACATTACATAGATTAAAAGTTTTGTGTTGTGTTGTATACTTACCTCCTAGCTATAGTGACGAGCGATATCTCAATGTTCTGGCTTGTATTGAGAACGTAATCTGTACTTATCCTGACATGAATGTTCTAATCCTTGGAGACTTTAATTTAAACTCAGCTAGTGTCAATGTAAGGACAAATTTTAACTTCTTTTGTGACTTTTGTTCTCTTATTCAACATAATAATGTGCTGAATATTCGTGGTGGACTGTTAGATCTCGTGCTGAGCAATTTTGGCGCCGATCAAGTGGAAGTGTCTGCTAGTGAGGAACCACTGGTAAAGCTTGATCTTCAACACCACCCGGCACTCGAGGTGAGACTTAAACTACTAGGCACTAAGACGACACTCGAATCACCATCTACACCACCGCTGCCCTCTCCTCTGGGAGCCAGCCCGAATTGGAATTGGCGTAAAGCTGATTTACTGGGTTTGTATTCCGAAATACTGGAAACAGACTGGTCCGAGTTATTGGCAATTACAGATATTGACAACGCAGTCCAGTTCTTTTACGGAAATCTATACAAATGTATTCAACTCTTCGTACCTGTCAAGCACCCTCCAACGTATAGACAAAGATATGTCTACCCGAAGTGGTATACTTCTGAAATAATAAAAAATATTAGGAATAAACATTTTCATCATAAGCGATGTAAGGCGGAAGGTAAAGACTTCAATAAAGAAATGTTTGTTTATTATAGAGCTAGGGTAAAAACACTTATTGACAGCGCATACCGACAACATCTGGAATTAACCCAAAGAAATATAGTAGAAGATCCTGTAAAATTTTGGGCATATGTAAAGGAAAAAAAGAGAGACAGAAGATATGTGGATACATATATTTGTGAAGATTCTGAGGTGAATGATCAGGCCGCAGCTGACGCTTTTGCCAATTACTTTTCTTCGGTATTTCACGCAGATAAACCACTATTAGACCCGGACAAAGCTGCTCAAGCCGCACATCATCTTCGTGATGCAACTTCTATATCGGTTGTTACAGTAGATGTGACAGATCTGAAAAAAGCTATAAAACGTCTCAAGCCGCGATCATCTGGTGGTCCTGATGGCATTCCCGTATTTCTGGCCAAGGACTGCATACAAGCTCTAGATACACCTATTCTGTATCTATTTAACCTAGCTTTGGCCCAGTCCAGATACCCCGACTGCTGGAAGCTGTCCAGAGTAACCCCTGTTCCTAAGAGCAATGGTGGAACGAATGTTACTTCCTTCAGACCTATTGCAGTTTTATCGGTCTTTGCCAAAATTTTTGAAACGATCTTAAGTACTCGAATTAATGTGCAATTATGTCATCTGCTTCATGATAGCCAGCATGGTTTTAGAAAAGCTCGCTCTACCACTACAAATTTAGTGACGCATGTGGACTATATCTATGCCCAAATGGATAATCATCGCCAGGTAGATGCGGCGTACTTCGACTTCAAAAAGGCCTTTGATCTAATCGACAATGATATATTGCTACAAAAGCTGGCAATTATTGGTTTTACTCCAAGGCTTCTTAGTTTTTTTTCTACCTACCTTTGCAATCGCAGGCAATACGTTTATTTAAATGGGTATTATTCTACGGTCTATTTTACGAGTTCCGGTGTAAGTCAGGGTAGCACATTAGGACCGATACTGTTCATCATCTTCATAAACGATCTGCCTAAAGTTGTCTCCACTTCTGAGTGTCTTCTGTTCGCAGATGACCTTAAATTAAGCCTAGGTATCGAAACTGTAGCCGACACGGTAGCCTTACAGAATGATATTAATGCTGTTTGTAAGTGGAGCCAAGCAAATCGTCTTCCCTTTAATATTAACAAATGTAAAACCTTGACATTCACACGCAAATTACACCCCATACTATGCAATTATTATCTACTTGACGCTCCATTGGAAAGAATATATGACATTCACGATCTAGGTATAACATTAGACTGTAAGCTTGACTTTCACATGCACATGACAAATATGTGTAAGCTAGCACATAGGATGCTAGGATTCGTAATGAGGACTGCATCTCAGTTTGAGAACATACTGGTTGCACTGGTTCTATATAATGCATACGTACGCAGCAAGCTTGAGTATGGTGCTGTGATCTGGGATCCATACGAAGACAAATATATCCTCATGGTAGAAAGAGTCCAACGCAAGTTTGCTCGCTGGCTATACAAGAAGCGCTACGGTTATTATCCCTATCTGTATCCTTCTGCATTTGTTACGGCCATGGTGGATATGGAGACGCTGAAGCTCAGAAGAGATATGATTCTGATAAGGATGTATCTCTCAATATTACACCAGGGCATTGATAGCCCGCGAACTTTAGAAAGATTCCGTATTTTAGTTCCTAGGAACATACCATGGAATGAAAACGGTCAGGTGGCACCGCGCCGGCGGCCTCGCCTGTTACAGCTTCCTGAGGCGCGCACTGAACGCGGTCGCCATTCGCCCACTATTCGGGCACTGCGCTTGATTGGAGACATACTTGCTCAGCACAATGAGATCGATATTTTCGCCAATGGATTGGAATATTTATTTCGTAAAATTCATCAAATTTTAAACTACGAATATATTTAATAATAATAAAATAAGTTATCTGACTGTAATGTATTAAATTTTTTGACATTATTGTATTTAATTTACTGACATTATTGTATTTAATTTATTGACATTTTAGAATTGAGTCGATTGACATTGATTGAGTTTTAATTATATTTATAGATTAATGAATTGTAATTGTATTAGCACATTAATAAATAGAATCACTTGACATTATTGAATTTATTCAAGTTACCTGACATTATTGTTTGCATAATTTGTTGATATTGATTGAACTGTATTTGAATATTATTGAATTGAATTATTTGATATTATTGATTTGAATAATTAATCGACAATATTGAATTGAATTTTTATAGTATTGTATTGACATATATAACAAACTCATTGACTATTAACATTATCAA
This sequence comes from Parascotia fuliginaria, assembly GCA_963082885.1. Taxonomy (NCBI): domain Eukaryota; kingdom Metazoa; phylum Arthropoda; class Insecta; order Lepidoptera; family Erebidae; genus Parascotia; species Parascotia fuliginaria. Next base: position 22,377,537 of record OY720173.1, read on the forward strand.
ATTGATGTACTTGACATTTTGAATTGTCTTATCTTCTATCTTTTTAATATTGTATAGATTTAATTGTAATATTTAGAATAAAACGTTATAGATTTGGGCTTGTAAGTGCTTTGGAGAAATTCTGTTAGCTTATAAGTATGTACTAAATAAATAAATAAATAAATAAATAAAAATAAATAACCTCATGGTTAGAACAGAACAATCTTAGGGTAAACATGACTAAAACCAAAATTATACAATTTCAGACAATTAACTCTAATATTCCAAAACTTGACATACAACATAACAATTATCACCTGACCGACACAAATGAATGCGTATTCTTAGGTATAACTTTGGACAAATATTGTAATTGGAAAGCCCACATAGAAAATATATTAAATAGAATAGACCGTTTTGTATTTGTTTTAACCAGAATTCGACAAACAGTAAACATAGACTGCGCTAAAACTACCTATCACGCTTATATCTCTTCCGTACTCAGATATGGCCTAATAATCTGGGGCAACTCAGTAGATAGCTATAGAGTATTTTTGGCCCAAAAAAAATGTATACGAGCCATGTGTGGAGCCGATTTCTTAGATAGCTGTAAACCAATTTTTGAAAAATACCGGATCCTTCATTACCCTGCTTGTACATTTTAGAAATTTGTTTGTTTGTAAAGAAACACCCAGAGCTGTTCGAGAAATTCGGCGATTCAGAAACCAGCCGCACACGACATAAAAACAAGTTACGACTACCACAAAAAAGATTAAATATACTTAGAAGAAACAGTTATTTTTATGTCCATCCAAATATTTAATAAATTACCAAACAATATTAGCACATTGCCTTTGACAGTATTTAAAAAATGTATGTTAAAACTATTATTAAGTAAAAAATATTATAGCATTAAGGAATACTTAGACGATAAGAATTTAATATTATAACGCCAACCTGACCTAAAAACTGATATATTTACACGCCATAAATGGCAGGATATGCTGGATGTATTACATCTTTAAGAACCCTGTACCATATTCTAGTAAATAAAGTATATTTCATTTCATTTCATTTCATTTCATTTCATTTCATTTCATTTCATTTCATTTCATTTCATTTCATTTCACCAGATGAAGTCAAACTCAATGTCAAATTAATTCAGTTCAAGTTAATGACACTTTTAAATACCAACATCACAAATCTGCCAGCCAATTTGCCCTGACGCCAAACTCAAGCTACTGTTTTTTATCTCTAGTTCGTTACAATTTGATATCAGTTAGGCGATTCACACACTGCCTCACACTACGCGCTGGTGCATAGCGAAGAAACAACTACACCTCGCTTGAATGCGTTCTCACTGTGTTGCACTACGTGATGTCAAAACAAAAAGAGAGATAGAAACACGCGCTACGCTGCGTGATGCGGAGAAATGTGTGGATCGCCTTAAAAATTTTGGTAAAAATAAAAAGAAATGATCAGATAAAATAAGAAATACGGTAATATTGGCTATAAATTGGTTACTATTTGACTTTAATTATAGCACAGTATAGTACATATATAGCGCGGACATCTTTACAAATCGATTAGCATAAAAATGACAAATTAAATTCTTAAATATTAATCACTATAAAGTTAACAATGCTTATAATTATATTTATGCTTGTAACTCATCGCAAGCATTACTTGAACAAAAAACTACTGAACAAACATGGTCTCAATCTCTCTCTTACTCATATGTGTATTCCAAGAGATTTAGCAAGAATTTTGTAGTAATTACACAGCGTGTAAGATATTGGTTGCTGATTCAAAGCATTATTGATGGCTGCTTAAGAGGCCTCAGAATAAAGTAATAAGTATATTCACTATTTTCTATTTATTTACACGTCTTTAGTGTTTTATAGTATACTTGTAGGTATATTACGGTAGTAGATCCACGCTGATTTCAGCATGAATGGGCCGGATCGTCCGGGGAAGTACTACCCTCTCATAGAAGATCGACTTAAGAGTAGTAGTATCCGTACTACTGCGTTTCGTTCGGTGAGTGAGAGCGCCGGAGGCCCAATTTCCCCCCTTTCCTCTTTCCTCATTCCCTCATTTCCTTCCCCTAACCCCATTCCCAGCCGCCATAGTGGAGGCCACCATACCAGCAGTTTAAGACGATAGCTTTTGGTATAGTGGCCGCCACTTCTGGATTCCACTGACTGCTTACCATCAGGCGGGGTGGAGTCACTTTGGTAGGCTATAATAAAAAAAAAAAAAAAAAAATATGCGAGATGCTTCAATTGTTTAAATGTTGTATTAATAAAAGGCCATCGTTGCGCTTAAAATTATCGTCGACGTACGTCTCTTGTCACACAAGTCATACACACGATCAGATACGTTTTAAATGTAGTTATCCTTTCAAATTACATAATAATATGTTCATTTTTTTCCTTAATCTAACTGCAAGAGTGGCCTAGTATTTACTGTGCCTGGCACTAACATCACCTATAATGTTGTGAATATGACATCCACATAAAACATTATTTTGTATACCTACTTATAATTTTTGCTAGCGAATGTTATGTAAATTTGTTAGGTTAACTGCCGACACTACTAGGTAGTACTTGCGGGTATATTGAAAAAGAAATAATATCTGAATACGTGCAAGACTCATTCGTATGATATTTATGAGTAAGTAAAATAGGAACACAAAAGTGTTGTGCATTACACAAGCTGTTATCGACGTGCATACACTCAACCTTTTCTGTCCTCACTTCGTGCCATATAAAGTAACAAATGTACGACTCCATCGGCTGTACAAAAAGCATGATATTATGTTGAGATGCATTTTGCGTGTTGCAGGACTCATCTGTTCGGTTTGTTTATTACAATTAGCGGCTTATGCGGTCATAACTTAGCGGTTTATGCGGCTCGGACAACTCGTAACAAACTTATTTGATCGTGTGTACGTCCACTACATGGAACTTGTACACTATCCTTCAGATAAAGCACTTTTACTAAAATAATGTCCAATAAAATATTTACTTACAAGTAAAATAGATAAATAGATAACTAGACAAGACAAGAAGTAGCTCCACTAGTTCTGAAAGATAAGTTAGTGTAAGTAACCTTAAAAGTAATTAGAAAGCGTTATTGAAGATTTGTCCCATTTTCAATTAACATTTTGTGATCTTTGGAACACACAATCAGATAATGATGAGCATTATGGACTGGATTGACTGGGAAAGTATTAGTAATGCCCTATCACGTATCCCTTTATCTTTCACGGTAGGCAACGCCTTAAGGCCGCGCTATGCTTGACAAGTTTTTATACGAGTGGAACGGGACGGAAAATTTTTAAGATATCGTTTCATAAAAATTGTATGTAATATATGTCGCATTCACGAGGCTAAGCGAATAAGGTCACGTGTGACAGTGACGTTTCAAATTATCTCGATAAATATATCGCGGCCTTTAGCTGTTTCTGACAGTACTTAGTAACCAAAGCCATATCCATAGGCCACGAAAACCACTCGTCATCTGGTGGGTCGTATGTTTCTTTTCCAGTTAAGTAGGTAATTATTTAAGTAGTTTTTATTATCAATGACAGCCAATCTTAGTTCAATATATTTCTTAATATTTTTGCGTTATAGCATGACATGCAGGACAATCTCTACAACATGTATATTATTATTAGTTTACAGTTGTTTTGACATAAAATATTTTCAGTGTTAGTTATTTCATCTTATTTAGCTGACATCTATTTGTTTATGGTGTTAATAATAACGTATAATCTGATACAAAATGTAACAAAATATTTAAAAATAAAGAGTTTATAAAACACAGCAGTAGCGTTTTAATGTCACCTTCACGGTAGAGTTTGCAGTACAGAGATAATTTTAAAAATGTAACCGATAAGCGAAACGTAATTGCCGAGTTGGAGTTACTCAAACATTCCAAATTATTCTACAATAATAATATTGTTACGTGTCAGGATGGGGTTCGATGTAAAATGCCAGTTACGCGATGATGAGTTTATTTAAGACTCACACAGTAAACTAACAGTAACAAATTAAAGCAATAAACACTTATACTGCACTATAACGCTTCGTATATCGCTCTTCTTAAACTTCCGTATCGCTTAGATGTTCGCTCGAGATCGCTGTATTCACAACTGAACGAAGTGCCGACGTTCGAACCCTTTTTATAGTCACTCAATAGATTTCTAGAACCTTCCCGTTATTACCACAAAGATGCCGGCAATTCTCGAAAACAGAACAATGAGTGTAGGTACTTAGCTGCGACGCGTAGGTATGCCTACCGCCGATGGTCTATTGTTATACGTGTAGGTAGGTACATGCAAACGTTCTAGCGTAGGTATTTGTCGTATAAGTGTAGGTAGGTACTTGCGAGTGTTCTAGAGAGTAGGTATTCGTCGTACACGAGTAGGTAGGTACTTGCGAACGTTCTAGAATAAGTAATCGTCGTAACATTGCCCCCCTCTTAATCATGCTCGTCCCGAGCAGCGTTAGAACCGTGATAGGGTGCTAGTCGATCGATGTGGACGATCTTCGGCTTCTTTCTATCGCCCTGTCTTATGCGATAGGTCACGTCATTGATCCTTGTGATCACTTTATAGGGACCCTCCCAGCGGGCCTGTAGCTTCGGTGACTTGCCGATTTTCCTGAGAGGATTATGTAACCACACGAGCGTACCTTCCTCGAAGCCATGATTACTTGCTTTTCTGTCATAGCGAGTTTTCATCTTCTCACTAGCCTTGAGGTTGTTATCTCGCACTAGATCATGTGTCTTATCCAGCTGTGCCTGCAAGTTTGCGACGTATTCTACTGTCGGCTTTGGCGTATCAGGAGGTGTTCCGGTAATCAAGTCTACTGGTAGGCGTATCTCTCTTCCGAAGTTGACTTTGGCCGGCGTAAATCCCGTAGTGTCATGAACCGCGGACCGATATGATAGCAGGAAGAGTGGAATGTAACGGTCCCAGTCTCGTTGATGGTCTTCGACAACCTTGGCCAGATGGTTTTCCAAAGTCTGGTTGAACCGTTCTACCATGCCGTCAGACTGCGGGTGTGCTGGTGTTGTCCGTGTTTTATGTATGCCAAGTAGATTACACATCTCTTGAAACAGGGCTGACTCGAAATTTCTTCCCTGGTCACTATGCAGTTCCAACGGCACACCAAATCGACACACTACTTCCTGGATCAACTTTTTGGCCACGGTCTGAGCCTCTTGGTTTGGTGTCGCAAAAACTTCGGGCCATTTGGTGAAGTAATCTTGAACTACTACTATATAGCGATTGCCGTCTTCTGTCACGGGAAATGGGCCAGCTACGTCAATGGCAATCCTCTCCCATGGGGCTCCGACACTGTACAGCTGTAGCTTGCCTCTTGATCTAGTACGAGGTCCTTTTACCGAAGCACACGTAGAGCACTTTCTGCACCACTCCTCGATGTCTTCCCGACAGCGTACCCAGTAGAACCGCTCTCTCACCTTCACCAAAGTCTTCTTCACACCAAGATGCCCTCCCGATGCACCATCATGCACCAAGCGCAGAACAGGTGCAACTTTGTCTCTCGGGATCACCATCTGTAGAACTTGCTCCTTGCCGTTAGGTGATTCCCACTTTCTATATAGCACGTCTTGTTCCAAAGTCAGACTGTCCCACTGAGCCCAGTAGGCCTTCGTGATTGGGCTTGCGGCTGATATGTCCTGCCATTTTGGTTTCCGACCCTGAGCCTTCCAATCCATTATTAGTTTAAGATCTCTGTCTTCTTTCTGTACCTTACTGATTTCCTCTTTATCCCAGGATTCATCGGTCCCCTGAGCCCTGACAATTTTCACTACCTCCTTGGACTCATGCTTCAAACAGTGTTTACAATCCTGGGAGCATGGACGTCGCGATAAGGCATCAGCGTTGGAGTGAATCCTTCCACTGCGGTGTTCTATTACAAAGTTGTACTCCTGTAGTTGTTCGATCCATCTCGCGACTTGGCCTTCAGGATTCTTAAACTGGAGTAGCCACTTCAGTGCCGCATGATCCGTTCGTAGTGTAAACTCTCTTCCCAGCAAGTATTTATTAAAATGTTGTAAGGTCTTCACAACTGCTAGTAATTCACGCCGAGTTACACAGTAGTTTCTCTCAGGCTTCGATAGAGATTTGCTGAAGTATGCGATGACCACTTGCTGACCATTTTGCTCCTGAGATAACACACCTCCGATTCCAGTATTACTGGCGTCTGTGTCTACAATAAATCTGCCTTCTCTATTAGGGTAGCACAGGACTGGAGCTGAACACAGCAATTCTTTGAGTCGTGTAAACGCACGTTGACAATCCGAGTCCCAAACGAAGTTCCTCTTTTCTTCTGTAAGGTGGTGTAATGGCTTGGCTATTTCAGAGAAGTTCTTCACAAAACGCCGGTAGTAAGCACTAAGTCCCAGAAAGGCTCTAACTTCGGTTTTAGTTTTTGGTACAGGCCACTCTTGCACCGCTTTTATTTTGTCTGGGTCCGTTTGAACACCTCTATCCGAAATAATGTGGCCTAAGAATGAAACTTCTTTCTTGAAAAAGGCGCACTTCTTCGGATTAAGTTTCAAGTTTGATTCGCGAAATCTCTTAAAAACTTTCTCAAGATTCCTGCGATGTTCCGTAAAACTGCGTCCCATAACTATGACGTCATCTAAGTACACCAGACAGGCATCTCCCAAAAGACCTACTAGTACGCGTTCCATAAGCCTTTCAAACGTAGCTGGTGCATTACACAATCCAAATGGCATTACCCGGAACTGCCACAGGCCTTTGCCAGTACCGGTGGTAAATGCAGTCTTCTCCTTATCTTCTGGCCGGAGTTCCACTTGCCAGTAGCCACTTTTCAGATCTACCGTAGAGAACCACTTCATGCCTCCAAGCATGTCCAAAGTGTCGTCAATACGGGGCAAAGGATAGCTGTCTTTCTTGGTCACGTTATTCAGCATCCTGTAGTCTACACAAAACCTAGTACTGCCATCTTTCTTCTTCACGAGTACCACAGGTGAAGACCATGGGCTGGATGATGGCTCTATGATCTTGGTTCGTGCCATATTCCCAATCAGCTCGGCTACTTCTTGTTCTTTTGCTAGTGGCACTCGTCTAGGTCTTTGTTTAATAGGCTGTGTAGCACCTGTGTCGATCGGGTGTTTAACTAACCCCGTTCTTCCAAGGTCGTTTTCTTCTTTAGTGAAAATGTCCTTGTAGTCCAGTAGCAGCTTCTCTGCTTCCCGATATTCGTTGGGTGACAAACTTTTCTTCGTGGTCTCTAGCAATGGGCCCATATGATTTTCCGAAGAGGCAGTCTGGACGTTCTCTAGGATCTTCCTCAGACTGCTCACAGCCTCACATCGTCCAACGATCGCGTTCTTCCGTAATAACATCGCCGAATTGCTGAGGTTGGCAATTTTAACTTTTGCTCCACTTCTAGTCATAACCAAAGTTCTGGCTGTAATTAGACTGGTATAGCGCCCAGGATCTTCTACCATGACGCAACGATCAGCAGTCACACCCTCGGGGAACCTTACGTCGACTAAGGTTTCTGACCTCGGTGCCAAGGTTACCGTTTTGGCACTGTAGACCGCTATCGAAGAACAGCCTTCCAGAAAGACTTCTTGATCTGGGAAGCTTAGAACACCTTTAGCAATATCGACAACGCACTGCTGCATTCGTAGGAAGTCTAAGCCGATAATGCAGTCATCCGTTATGCTCGCCACCAAAACAGATTGATGATAAATCTTCTCTCCTAGTTTGATTTTCACATCTGTAGCTCCGAGGACGGTCACTGGCTGGCCAGTCGCTGTTTGCAATTTGCAAGATGGTCGTGCGTCTTCCCACTGAATTGTTCGCCGCAGAAGTTCTGGTCGTACGATGGTCTTCGACGCGCCCGTATCTATCGTAAAGCGAACAGGTTTACTATTGATTTCTCCAGCTGTTACCAGGCTATTACCGTCACATGCCTGTGATACTTGCACTGTGGGGGCTTGACGTAACGGATCTTGACTAGCATCAACCTGAGTAGTAGCTGACACCATTCTACTTCTTCTCTGGTCTGGACAGTTGATTCGGATATGGCCCCGCTTGCCGCATCCGTAGCACATAGGCTCACCTCGTGGTCTAGCAGCTGCAACAACTTCCCGTACTTTATGCGACTTGTAGTCGTTTCGCACAGCTTCCACCTCAAGGGCATGTGCTAAGGCCGCTTCTAAAGATGTATGGTGTGCCAACCGAACAGTTGTTCTGACCTCAAACTCTCTTATGCCGTCCACGAAAGCTTGCACAACTATGTGGTCCACAGATGATGTACTGGAGGCATAGGCTCGTCGTACCAGGCGTTCAATTTCGGCAGCCCATTGTTGAAGTCCCTCACTCGCCTTCTGAGTTCGATCCTTCAGCTGAGCTCGATAAACATGCTCCAGGTGCTTATCGCCAAATCGAGCTTCCAAAGCCTTAAGGAGTGCGTCTAAGCTTCGTCGATCTGCAGGTAAGTTCTCTAGGATCAGCAGTGCATCCCCTCTAAGTGCCAAAGTAAGCGCCGTCAGTGCGTGATCATCTTCCCATCCATTTCCTTTGGCAACTACTTCGAACTGGTGTCGAAAGGCCGTCCAGGAAGACGAGCCGTCAAAGGAGGGAAGTTTGAACTTGGGACCTCCGGAAGTGACTGTCGCGGCCATAGGCGTAGTGCTTGAATAGGATAGGACCTTGGTCTTCTGCAGCTCTTTAATCTTGTCATGATGGTTCATGGTGGTCTGGACATCTTCGAGAATTTCATCATGTTTGCTGGTACGTTTTTTCACCACTTCAACGTCTTCTTGAAGAGAACTGATGACGGTGCTGAACCCTTCCCACTTAGAGTCCATCATTTCTTGAAGGTCCTCTCGGATAGCCTGGCGTTGGCGCTCTTCAGCTTGGCGTTGGCGCTCTTCAGCTTGGCGTTGGCCTTCCTTCAACGCCTCCATGGCTTGACGTTGCCGTTCTTCAGCTTGGCGTTGGCCCTCCTGTATAGCGGCTAAAAGGGACGACATGTCGAAGCCAGAGCCCATACTCGTCGACGCCGCAGAAGTGCCCGGATCACTAAATACTGCCGCACTAGACTCTTCAGTATCGGCCATAATCGATGGTTCACGAGTTTCGTCTACTGCCGCCTGTCTTCGAGTGCGTACTCCCTCGTCGCGTGGTGTGACTGGCATTCTCACTTCTGTCACCAATTGTTACGTGTCAGGATGGGGTTCGATGTAAAATGCCAGTTACGCGATGATGAGTTTATTTAAGACTCACACAGTAAACTAACAGTAACAAATTAAAGCAATAAACACTTATACTGCACTATAACGCTTCGTATATCGCTCTTCTTAAACTTCCGTATCGCTTAGATGTTCGCTCGAGATCGCTGTATTCACAACTGAACGAAGTGCCGACGTTCGAACCCTTTTTATAGTCACTCAATAGATTTCTAGAACCTTCCCGTTATTACCACAAAGATGCCGGCAATTCTCGAAAACAGAACAATGAGTGTAGGTACTTAGCTGCGACGCGTAGGTATGCCTACCGCCGATGGTCTATTGTTATACGTGTAGGTAGGTACATGCAAACGTTCTAGCGTAGGTATTTGTCGTATAAGTGTAGGTAGGTACTTGCGAGTGTTCTAGAGAGTAGGTATTCGTCGTACACGAGTAGGTAGGTACTTGCGAACGTTCTAGAATAAGTAATCGTCGTAACAATATATACATGTCAAATATTTTACTTACTAGAAACAGAGTATGGCTCTTTTATCTAGTTCACGTGTTTTGTGTGTGTATAGGTACAGCCAAGTAAATTATAATATCGGCGAAGTACTTAAATAATTATTGCTACAGTAAAAAGTCATAGTAAACCGTCAGATTTAGTGATAAAGCTCATAAATTGGCAAGCTATGGATGATGACGTCAATTTAAAGCACTATATTTACAGTATACACTTTATACTCTTAGTGCTTCTATTATGATGCTTGCTCATGTTGCGATACACCTGTACAGTATGTCAGGTATGTCGCATGAGCATTTTTGCACTAAATCTGACGGTTTATTATCCCTTTTTTTACTTTAACTATATTGTTTTTATTTCAAGCAATCTTTATATAAGTATTTCATCAATATTATAGTTTAGAAATAAATGTTTCAGTCCGTATATTTGTATTTACATTTAAATATTATGATTTATGATGTAACACACTAGGTGCAGGCTGATATTACAAACGGGTGTATGTCTATTATGACAAATTGCTTCTAATGAGCGCGAGTTATGTTTTGAATGTCATCACATGTGCGTTACTCAGGTTTCGTGAATTTGTCTCGGTTCATGTGTGCGTTGCCGTCGTGTGGTGTGTATTTATGCGCAGACGGTATCGACGCGCGCGCCGATTTATAGCGGTCCTTGGCAATTAGTCGCAGCCACGCACTGCGCTGCACTTAGCAGACTATTTACTTAGATATCGACTCAAACACATTTATATTCAAATTCATTTATTCACGAGAAAGGCGGTACATAGAACTAAGTAAGATTGTTCATCACATTCTACCTTAACAATGGTGCGTGAATGCGTACAATAATACTTGTTTTATTAATTATGTGTAGTGAGAATTATTTTCCAGCAATTATCTACTTAGTTCAATTTCATAAAATATAGAAAGCCATTAGGTAAAAAGTCAAAATAGTAGAATGTCAAAATATTATAATTTCAAAATGGTATATTATCAATATTTATCTATTTATTAGTAAATTATTTTGGTAATTTAAAAACATTAATTATTATATAGAAACATTTGTTTTTGCCACAGGGGCACTTTTCTTTTAAATATTGCAAGCTGTAAGTTTGGTAAGTATATTTCCAGTAATACCCAGATATGATCGCCTATTTACTCGTAATATGAGCGAATAATAAATTAAATATATGCGGTACGTTGTCTCGCGTCTACTGTTCCGTGGTTGTGTAGAGATGCGAACAGCGCGTGCGCGTTATTTACGAACTTTAAGTATGTTGTAAGTACTAAACAACATTCCCAGGTGTTGCGCGTCCCGGCGCCCACGCATGCGCACCGCAGCACCGAGTGTCTCAGGAATGTCTCGCGGTGTAGGTATGTGCCTGATGTAGTACACTCTGTGTCTACACATGGTGGAAGACGACGTAAATCACGTGCGCGTGCATCCCGTGATACTCCCGGCGACGCAAGCGCACGTTTAACCCGCTCATAATAACGCGGTGCACCCTTGCCGTAATTGCCGCAGACACGTCAAACATGTCCTCAACAGCACGTTACACTGATTTAACACTCTGCAATTCATCAGTAGGGTTTACCTAATTTATTAACGTTTACACATTATTTAAAACAACAGGACCAGGAAGGCAGATTTGTATTCAAAACTAGCTGACCCGGCGAACTTCGTTCCGCCTAACAGTCGATCAACATTACTTTATTTTTCTAAAATAAACGTAGCCTAAGTTACTCCTTATTACATCAGCTACCTGCCAAAAAAAATCCCGTCAAAATCGGTCCAGCCATTTCAGAGATTAGCCGGAACAAACAGACAGACAGACAGACAAAAATGGTAAAAAACAATATTTTGGTGTATAATATTCATATACATGTACAGTCCATTCCAACACCATTTTCGGACAATGTAAACAATCCGCCATATTGCCATTGTCTATGGTGTCATGAATTTACTAGTGATGGGGCAAGGATGAAAAGAAAATAAAATTATTTGCATCACAATACATATTCAATCTTTATATCCAGCGTAATAGCCATAACAGACAACCGGATTTGGTGTGCTCCGCACCATCACTTTGGTGCGCATCGGACCATATTCGATCGTGTGGAGAGCAGTCCGCTGGACATTATTATTATTATTATCTGTTCGGTTGGTGTGATCGTGTGGACGAAGCACAGAAGCGTTTAACGCTTTAGTCGTAAATCTACTTCCGAATGTGCAGCATGTGTCCATTTTTTGTTACATATCAACTCTTGTTTTATCATTGTAATTTGTTCCAAATTATAGCATATATTTTTCACGAGGCGTCCGAGCGCGATGACGTCAATATTACGGAAAAAAAAATTAATTGTGGAACTTTTAGAATTGCACATTCGGATTAAACTATAAATTCGATATGAAGCGATTAACGATTCATTCCTTTAATTATTAGGGATAAATAAACACCAAGAAACAGTTACATGGCAAATATTACACTGAAGTTATTCATTTAACTGTAGCAAGCATATAACCGCACTATTGTGTATACATGGCAAGTAGGTACACATAAAAATATAAAAAGAAAGCGAACAGACTACTTCTGCATCGTTTACGATACTTATAATATATTTATTTAAATAGTGTGAAAGAGCAAATAAATAGTTTAATTAGTTTTTCAGGTATATTTTAGGCCTTTTTTTTTCGTTTCATTAGTGGCGGCGGTGAAGTGGCTGCTTTTGCCAAAAGTAACGCCATTTAATTTTCTTTGGAAATCGTAGACATGGCACCAGTTATACATCCAACAACGAACATATGAACAACGTCCAATTTAGGAAGCGAAAAAGTTATAAAAGCCCAATTTAGCAATATCAGAATCCAGAATCCGTACAAAAATCGTCGTACCAAAGTATATCAATGTCCAAATCACAAATAAAGTCAAAGAAATCTCAAGCAAAGCCAAGTCCTTAGAGTAAGAATAAAAACAGAATAAAACAGAGAATTTTACCTGTATACGCCACGAGTGACAGTAAACAAGTACCTAAACTTAAACTCTGACCTGTAACACAGAGTAGCCTGTAAAGTGAGGACAAAAAAAAGAAAAAAATAAAATAATATAATATGTTATTGATTACGTCATAATATATACTAAACTTATTTCTTAATAGGATACAACATTGGTTTTGAAAGACATTATAGAGTTTAGAAAAAATAAAGCTGTCAATCAATTTGACACTTTAATTCGACCGCAAAACAAAATTCATGTTTTTATTATAAAATCTAGTTTTGATTATTAATTGTTAGTAAAAATAGTTGCAAAATGAAGCATGTGGTGAACCCTGTGCGTATAAATCCATGTGTAATCCGTTAAGGAATTTTTGATATAAAAATATTGAAAAGACTGTTTGTTTACATTGTCCGAAAATGGTGTTGGACGGTACTGTAGTAAAAAACAGCGATTTCAATATTACAAACAGACACTGCAATTTTATTATATGTATAGATTATATAGTTTTCATTTAGCGCAGTTACTTACATGTCAAAATAAAACAAAGAAATAAATATTGCATTGCATGATTGCATCGCTAGTGACAGCTCCAAAATTAGTTCTCCGAATCAATACTAGAGGCGTTATCAGTTTTCATATAAAATATCCTCCATGTTTGATATTGGTTCATCTGCTGCCACAATTATACAAGTATCATACGAAACAATATAAATAAATACAAAAAATATAAGTGTGTAACAAAAATAATTTAATAAAATACAATATACCGTTAAGAAGACATACTATGACGCAAATACATAAAAATATTATCAGTTATGTACTCATTAGTTCATAATTATGCCAACATCCCCAAGCTGTTTGACTTAGACACGCGCAGCCTCCGCAAGAGCCATTGCCCTTGAACGTCACTACGAATGTTTCTTACCTAATTATGTAAGTGACCATTTAACAATAATCTACCCTACTACGTTTGTAATACGGTTGTTATTTAAAATGCATGTGAAATGAATTTACCGGCTCTTGGCTGATTTACGCGATACATTAGCGCTCGGACGCTCGCGCTATATTCGCGTCGATTTATGGCTGACTCTGAAAAATTATGTATCGAATTTATATTACAGGTAGTGCGGCTCGCTGTGGCTCACTGCGGCTCGGTGCGGCTTGCGGACATCATTGACAATGACTTTTAAGGATAATAGACGTTCACTCCCAATGTACTTTAGGCGTACCTAACGCTAAATAAGGTTTTAAACCTCAATCTCGTTTAGATTCGGTTTTATCATTATTATCAAAAATAACTGTTGTTTTCTAAGGTATCATTATTAGTAAATAGTAATAATAATAATAATAAAATTGTTAATTTCTTTAACAGCAATTTCATACATTTTCCATTAGTAGAGATTTCCATTTAAGCTATAACATGCTTGTGTTTGGAAATCTCGCTCCTCCAGCAGATTATCTGTTCTTTATGTAGGTATTTTACACAGGTAACAACTTTATATTATGTATCTAATAATCTAATAGTTAACATGCAAAGTGAATTTATTTTAACAACAATACTAAAATAGAAAACGCATTTCGTTTGTGTATGTATGTGTGTATGTGTATGTGTGTGTGTGTGTGTGTGTGTGTGTGTCAGTGGGATTCTAACGTTAATTAAATAGTTTCCTATACTTAGGTGCTACGCAGACGACACACTTTTTATGCGATTGCGTCTGCGGCGCACCTAATATAGCAACCAATACTTAATTGTATGTTTTAAAAACTTAAAGTCCTGGTAGGTGTGAAATTATTAGGCATTTTTAGTTTTTTTAAGTTAATCAAAGCTTAGAATATAACTATAAGTATTAGTAGCCGCAGACTCGATCACACAAAAAATCCGTCGTCTGCGCAGCATATTAAAGTTATTCCGTTCATTGTGTAGATATTTATATTTGCTACATATATTATCATATTGTTGAGTTTGTTTTTGATAGGGCACTCTTCCCTTCTCCCTCAATTTTTTGTGCCATAAGCTTGTTTATTGCAGGTTTCCTCACGACATTTCCCTTCACTACTAAGTACTACACAAAAGTATATCAACCTAATAGATCATCGGCCTAATAAGCTCCACCGCAGGACATAAGTCTCTCTCAAAGGAAAAGTTAACTGCTTACCATCTGACGGGCTGTATGCTTGTTTGTAACCTTAGTCTATATTAATATTATAAAGAGAAAAGATTTGATATTTTGTATGTTTGTTTGTTTGCAACGATTTAACTAAAAATCTACGTTACTGATTTGAAAAATTCTTTTACCTTTTGAAATCGTAGCGGCTAACATAATAATAATAATAATAATAATAATATTCTACCACATTATTATTAACATAGGCTATATTTTATCATGTTTAACATCTATTTTTTTAGCCATCTTTAGAATTTCAATATTTTAAGCGCCTCCGTAAATCTAAATGATGCAATACGACACTATGGCTATGATATTTTTCGTATGTGTTTGTTGAGACCGAATGATACTTTTGATACTGAAGCGAAGGGAGGGCGGGTCTAGTAATAAACCTTTACTGTACTTTCTAAAACTATCAACCTATTACTGACATATTGCAAGACAAACACTTCTTCTCAGTCTTCTCAGAAAGAGAATATGTCTATCAAATAGAGACCAATCACCTAACGGCATTTAACGGTAGTCAATCTCAATTATAAATATATTGTAACTAAGTGTATCTTAATAAGACAGCTGACTTTCGAACTTCGAACAAGTACCAATTGTTACATCTATAGAGCAGTGCTATCTGAGATAAACAGATATTAATACATTGATATCTGCGTTATATCTTAGTCGCTTTGAGACGAGTGTCTGTGCGCGATGTCCGACCTAGGCCAATGCGCGGCTGCTTTTAGAAGCACTTGAAAGCTGCGGGCGCCTGGCGGGCGCCGCCGCGTCGCACCGCACCGCAACGCACCGCGCGAGTATCACTCGATAATCAATCAATGTTCATTACTGCGCTATTAGGCGCCGCCACTCCCGCTCTATGGCCGCACATCTGGCTCGTATATTTGTGCCACATACGAACGACGCTGCACACACTATTTCTGTTTGATGTATCATTCCACTCGCTTAAACTCTAATGCGTTATTGTTTTGATCTTCCACTTCGAGTGGCTCTGTATAGTCGTACCTGCTAGTGCTACACGCTATTAGTGGGTTACAAACAAATTATACGTTTCAATAATCTATAGATATGCACAGCCTCGTGAAATTTTATAAAAACCGCCAGGCACACGTGTTATCGGAAATTCTATTAATATTTCTTATAAATAGTTCATGTTGTGACTGCATTTAGTTTTTATTACGATTAAGAATTAATTAGTCTTAATTATCTAGGAGTCGTTATGTCTTTATAACAATTTGGCGAACATATCGCTGAATATGCACACGATCATACTTACATGTATCTAGTTAGATTGAATCTAGCAAATTGTGTTATCTAGCTTATGTCGTTAGTCAATAATCGAGTAATTATGTTAATGTTTGTCTCACATACTTCCTCAAGTATGTTCAATTTCATTTTGTAAGCATTACATAATTTTACGTCTGTAAGTACTACGTACGAACAAACCTTAGATCCTTGAACCTTGATCGTTTATTATGCTCGAAACATCATTGAATCAGCTTGAATGAAAAGGACAGTATCATCAAGTCCTTGTTATGTGGTGTATGAACGACGATCATTGATTGAGGGCACTGATACTCTACAATCGCTCACAGAGTAACAAACACACATACTTCTCAAATTAGTTATATATTGATACTATTTTTCCGCAGTGGGGTTACACCCACGTCTTTGGTTACTGCTCTGCTCCCGTCGCTAGTAGCTTGTTGTTACATAGCCTATAACCTTCCTCGAGAACTGAGATCCTAGACAAGTGGCATAGATTTCTAAATATTTATATATATTAAAAAAATTGACTGCACCGTTGGTCTAGTGGTTAGTGTAACTGACTGCGACGCCGGGTGTCATGGGTTCGATTCCCGCGGAAGGCAAATATTTGTGTGATGAACATTTGTATTTGTCTTTAGTCTGGGTGTTTCCTATATATTCTAAGTATGTATTTACAAAAAAAAAGTATGTATATTTATTATATTTCAGTTATCTAGTACCCATAACACAAGCTCTGCTTAGCTTGGGACTAGATGACGGTGTGTGATAATGTCCACATATTATTATTATTATATTATTATTATTAAATGTATGGGTTGACGTAGGCTAATGTCTATCTCATACATTTTTTTTTCTATTTTATGAATAGAATAGAAATTTATGCCACTTGTCTAGGGCCTCTGGACTGTCATACGCAAAAAGATTTATTCAAATTCTACTGGTAGTTTCAGAGATTAGAGCGCTTAAATAAAAATCATTTTTCTTTTTCCGTTTTATAAAATAGTATATCTAGATATAGATTAAGTAGCTATTAAAGTATTACCTATTATTAACCATTCTATTAATGACAAAAATGTAAATATTTATAGTGTATGTTAAACACTAAAATATTTAGGCTGATGTGAATTTTATTGCCTGTGTTTTATATACCTAGAACATTATACTAAATCTATGCATAGTACAAATTAGATAAATTTATATTCAGAATATGTTGCGTAAAGTAAGTTCATGTATTCCACGGACGATATAATCTGGATAAATTAGTTTATTGTTATTTAATTGCTACTTAATTAGAATTCTGCTACCGTATAAGGGCATAGTTCAAAAACGTATAGATTGAATATTGAAGTAACACAGAATGTTTTGAGAGAGTCACTTGCTAGAAAGCCGATAGATTCTCGTAGACGCGCATTGAAACTTGCGAAGACACTAAATTTGGCAAGAACTTGGATGTGTTTATAGCTTTGTTCCTACAATGCTTTCATCTTTATAAACTACAGTAATTGTTTACCTATATAGGGTAGAGCGAGGCTGTATGCTGGGTAAGTTGTATACAAAAACATAGCTATTTTCAACGCACATTGATGGAGCACGGAGTAGGTCATTTAGCTCTGCCTCATCAACCTCAAATAACCTTTAGTTGGAGCTGGCTGTCTCCATTAGTGGAGTGGGTACAAGAACAAGTGCGTAAAAACTGTCGCGTTCATATATCAGCGAGCACTTGAAAGTGTCGTGCGGCAGTCGCTTGCATTTGTCGCGCGTTCCCACGACGCGGCGCGGCGCAACATGTGCCGTCAAGTGGCAGACACACCTGCACACACTCCACGCAACACACAGACATACATCTACTTTGTTGAACATCTCACAGACACATGCAAATATTAGCGGTCGCTTTTTACACATGATGGTATAAAAACTTCGTGTAACATGTGCTAATAACTGTGCAACGGTTGTAGTGGACGTCACACGTCGCTGCCATCCAGCACTCGTCACTCGTCGTGTATCTCTCGTTCGTAAATCATCTTAATTTGAAGGCTGCTAATGTACAAATCAAATAGACATATTTACAAAGAACTAAAACTAATATTATACCTACTTATCTGTATTGAGCTGGAGTCAAAAACTTTACAAAAAGCATAGTAGAGTTTGCAATCACAATCACTATACTTTATTATGTACTTATATTGCAATAATTCGTCTCTGAATGTTCTACTTTGAACGCCTCTTGAGTTTTGCTTGCGTTATGAACGTAGACGTGGACAGACAGAGTTGAAACGCCAAGTCTTAATAGTCTCTCTCAATAATTCCGAATATATCTAAGATAAACTATAAATATCTTACTGATACCACAAGTGTGTCACTAATTCGTTAAATTGGCAATCTTAATTGTACACAAATAAATTGACACATAAAACATGATACATATAAAATGACTTTAAGTAATTGCGTAAATTACAAATTTATTACAATTTGTTCGTCTGTTATATTATTTGTCTACTTTACGAATCATCTCCTTTCCTTTTTCCTCACTTCCCTCAATCCCTTAACTTACCCCACTTCTTTCACGGTAGACAGCGGCTTCGCAAAGTCCCTGGCATTGCAGGAGCAACGCTAGGAACTCTGAGTCGTCCATGAGCGACAGTTACCACTTGCCATCACTTGGGCTGTTCGCTCGTCTGCCATTGTCGGCAATAAAAGAAAACCTCTTAAACAAAGTTATAGTAAATATTATGTCGCAAAGCATAATTGTGTAGTTCTCTAAGAAACATTATCAGGTCGAACTTACATAGTGATTTCAGGTTTTCTATATTTTTCAATGTTTACCTTCACCGTCAGTCAGTAATGAAATGATTCAGCTAAACTACAAGACACAATATAATATAATAGAATATTCTTTATTGCACACCACATATTACATTATTTATTATAAGTCATGTACTTATGTTAAAGTTCCTACTATCTTAAGTGTTGTTGTGTATAAATATTCTATTCTGTTTCTCTAATAATTTTAATTGTATGTAAGTTCTTACCAATAACTTGTACGTGTGGTTTATACTGTCAGTGTAAGTTGGTAAATAAATAAATAAATAAAAAGAACAACAGAACAGCCCAATATTAGCTAGTTACAATAGGCGGTCTTCTCGCAATTGATATTTTCATTGGAACATATCTATGAGTACCTATTTGAAAAGTCACATTTGCCTTACCCGGTTTCGAACCCTCATGTAAATCTTGGATGTCTTTTTGTGCAAAGGGGCCCTTAATACATGCGTAAGGGTTCCCTAAAGGTCCATCCCTTTTGGGGGATGTTCGTTGGTGAAAACGGGCATTAATACTAAGCCATCATGAATTTATGACTAACAAATGTCTGTCACGAATAATTAAATTATTCTACAGTAAATAAATGGAAGTAGAATATATCAGCATTTTAAATACCTACAAGTTTTTCTAAGATATCATCACGAATTTTATAAGCCAGTGACACACTTATATACTGGTTACTTTAGAGTGAGATCACTAGTAGTCTTCGGCGCGGAATAAATGCTAATTAAATTATAAATTCACAATATTTCGATTTGATTCTGTGACATATATAAATATATAACTTAATTTCCAAGTTATAGATATTAAATTCGTTTGAACATATATGTGTTACTTATAATAAATATAAATTCAAGTTATTTAGTAGGTATGTGATAAAGCCGAACGATCGAAATCTTAATATTTGATTCATGGTTATTAAATTAAATATTTCTAAGTTTTATTACTCAATATAAGATTAACCTCGTTCGCGTTATTAACATTCGATATAAAAGAAAACATTTATATTAATTAAAACCATGAATATTTAAGTTTGAAACGATTAATTGATAAAGTTATGACCCCGCGATACCAACTACGTCTGGTTGAGTTCCACGCGCAGGGCACTTACCTCACCACTCTTAAGATTGTCGCCATCTAATCGATAACCATTCAGTGTAGTCTACAAGTGAAGTAAAGACAAAAGCAGAGAATTTCATTTGTTTAAAAACTTTAAATTATTATTCTACTAATATTCTTCTTCTTACCGAGTGGTTAGTGGTCAACCTAGTATCAGGATTTGTTCAGGTCGTCCGTAATTACAGGCGTCCGACTTGACCTAACGACTGTTATCAACTTGGTAACAACCGCAACCGACTTTTAACGTGCCCTCCGAAGCACGAAGACGCTCAGATTAAATTCCACTATGCGATCACCCATCCATGAGCTAGCCGCACTCTTAGTTGCTTAACCCGCAGATCGATTACCGATCAGTGAGTGCAACGAGCTATGAACGCCTATAAATAATATTATAAATGCAAAAGTTTGTGTGTGTAAACGGCTGAAATTGTATGTGTTAAATTAATGTAACTCGAGAACTAGACCGATTTTCAGGATAAAAAGTAGCCCATGTCTGTCTCCGGCACCGAATCGATGTACATATTAATTTTCATCGAAATCGGTTCAGTCGTTTAGGCACTGAGTGGTAACAAACATATACACAAACTTTGAACCAATCTACATACCAATTTTCATCGAAATCGGTTCAGTCGTTTAGGCACTGAATAACAAACATATACACAAACTTTCGCATTTATAATATTAATAGGATTAAATCAAATTTTAGGTATGTAAAATTAATTTGTATAAAATTTGTCTGACTTAAGCTGTTACCACGGCAACCGTATACACTGTCATTGTGCTATCGAGATTATCCAATATTGTTTAAATCTGAATATTGATATCTATATATTATATAGAGAAAATATATGATTTATTGTATGTTTGTTTGTTTGCAACGATTTATCTAAAATTCACGTTACCGATTTAAAAAATACTTTTAACTTTAGAAATTAATCAATTGAGCGGGTAACATAGGCTATATTTTATTATGTATATACAATTTTAGTAGTAATTATCAGGATATCGATATTTTAAGCTTTTTCGTAAATCTGAATCCCCATATTTTCTGTAAGTTTGTAGTGGGATTAAATGAAACTTTTGATATCGAAGCGAAACGAGGGCGGACCTCTAGTATTATAATAAATAGTAAAATAATAATAATGAAAAAAAAATCTCATAATATTAAGTCGTAGAGGCCCAGCGCCTACGCTGCTACGCCGTAGCTGACATTATAAAGTAATGTCTACACCATTCAATACATAAACATTATATATACATAAACATAAATGTATTTTATGTGCGACTACACAACAGTAATTTAATAGGTTATACATTAATACATAGGTATGATGAGCTGTAGGTTAATTTGCTGACATTTTGTAAACTTTGACGTTCATAAGTGTTAATTTAATTAACTTAAATGAATAAACATATATTTCATTTCATTTCGTTTCATTTCATTTTATTTCATTTCATTTCATTTCATTTCATTTCATTAGCTATGAATAGTGCGATTAAATGCTACATCCATATATATGGCGGGTACTTTTCTGTGTCCTCGTAAACCAATGTTCGTTGTTGACAACTAACACACACACACACATGCACACACACGCATCTAGCAACAAAATAATATTAACATTATTATCTAGGCTTACACACGACTCTAGTAGAAATTAGTGTGATGTGTAGTGTCCGGTGCAAATATGAAAACATACAATTTATTCTCGAAATTTGTCATTCTCGGAATTTGTCTTTTTAGGAAGTTGTCATTCTCAGCCTGAGGGATTATTTCTTGTGGGTGTCAGTAAGTATCTGCGTATTAAATGCTAAATTACTATGGTTACTAATCTTTCTGCCTGGCGTGAACACAAAATTTGAGTTCAGAGTTCTATCATTCTAACTGTGCGGCTTCAAGCTGATAAAAGTTTTATAATTTTTACTTTTAACATCGGTATATTTAAGTGGTGTCAATACTGAATATTGATTGTTATAATGTCCCGGCGCCACCTTACCCCTTAATAATGGTTAGACATCAAAACGTCAGTCTATTACACGTTTCCACCATTACGAGATGCTCGGGAGTACCAACAATTAGGAGGTCGTTATCTATCGGCGCGTTGTTATCGGCAGCGCCATCACACCACTGATAGACACATTAATAGATGTGGCAAAAAGTGAGGCGCGTGCGCACACAGCGCCGTTGGCGACATCTGTCGGTCACTCGCACATCCAGAGAGAGAGCCGAGGGTGCATCCCTTGTGCGCCACAGATTAGATAACGCGCTGAAATATTAGCTCGAGGTGATAACTCTATGGAAGCATGCCGCATGCCGCATGCCGCATGCCGCCGGCGCGACACAATTGAAGATCGCTCCACGTGGGTAATGATGGAGACTACATTACACCGACGAAGGTGATCGACATTGTTGATTACATCGACTTTATTTCACGCATCAGTAAGTAATCGTAATGGCCTCGTAAATAGTTTGAAATTGTAACAAACATGTCAACTTTTAGTTACTTAATTTAACAGTTTTAAATATTGCACTGTTTTGACAAATGTATGATAGCGAGGTATGTAGATGTGTTCTATTGAACACGAACATTAATAAAAGTTAATTTATTTGTTACAAGGCAAACTGTTTCAAGTCCATTTTATTTTAGGTATGTTATACAAATTTATCATACTTTCTAATTTTGACATAATCATTTCTTGTTACTAAACTATTTTTAATTACTTATTAATTTTTTTAGACAAAAAACTATCTCGTCACAAAAGACATCGACGCGTTGTTTTTAGATCTCTTTATTACTTGCATACGTTTTTACAAAATATAAAACTAAAACCAAACTTCTAAACCATTTTTCATAAAAAAATATGGGTGCAATTTCAGAGTATACTTGTATAATCGAAAATAATTTTTGAAAACGGCTTATAAATGACCGAGTTCTGCGTAACTGTGTAACACACACAAAAAAAAATATGACTCGAATTAAGAACCTCCTTCTTTTTGAAGTCGGTTTAAAATATTAACTAAAACCGACTTTATGAAAGGGACAAACTATATGAGACAATAACAGGCTCGAATGGTGATGATGATGAAACAGACACTCTCCGACGACTACCTTCTTGCTTATTAGGCGTTTCGGCCACTGAGTTTTGTCCGATCCGATTGATACAGGAATTTCATTATTATAAACATTTTAGATTTGTATAAGTAGATAATTTTTATAATATGTAACAATGCAACTGCTATTTGCAAATATTAGTAACTAGCTTTCCGAAGCGCATTAAGTTACATCTTTGGTTACTGCTCCACTATCGTTGCTTGTAGCGTGATGTTACATAGCCTATAACCTTCCTCGAGAACTGGGCTATAAAACGCAAAAAGAGTTATTTAAATCTGACTGGTAGTTCCAAAGCTTAGCACGTTCAAACAAACGAACTCTTCCGCTTTATATTAGAAAGAAAGAAAGAAAGAAAGAAAGAAAGAAAGAAAGAAAGAAAATTTATTTAATTCGTCACAGGGGCACAGGAGATAATTTACAGAATTACATTATGGTACAATGTAAAGGTGATAATAAATTGATACGGTGAAAACAAATATTACCTAAATTAATTCTTAGGTATCCAAAAATTTGAAAAAATTCTCTGACAAATGAAACTTAATAACCTTCAAACTTGTTCGTAATTAATTCATTTAAATCGCTTCTGACTTTAAAACGTAAGAATTAACGTGAACGTTATAGGCCTACAATAAATGTCACTTTTATCACTTTATAATCATAATTTTTCTTTTAATATGTGGACACTATTAAACACCGTCATCTAGTCCCAAGCTAAGCCGAGTTTGTGTAATGGGTACTGGATAATTGAATTATAATATGCATAGATACTTTTTTTTCTTTATCTTGTCTTTAATTTGATAAACTGAATGTATAATAGTTAGAAAGGCTTTTTGAATGCATATTTCAAAGAAGTATAAAGCCTACGAGCTGTACAATACAGCTGTGTAATCCAACTGTTTATACCACATTTAAACAAATAAATGATTTGATTTGTCAAACCAGACCTTTAGGCCGCTGTTTTGTTTGAAGTATCTACAATTTTTCGTAGGTACCTATGAGTTATAATTTAAAACAACATGTCACGTTTTTAACCAAATTTCGAAACATATAAGAGAATTGCCTTAAACACGATTTTCAACTGAACTCAAAAAACTAACAAGTGTATACAATACATGTCAAAGTCAAAGTCAAAGTATTTATTTCATTTTGATCATAAAGTATGATGCTTATGAAAAGTCAAAATTACATGAAGTCAGCTAATTGACCTACAGCCAGTTCGCTGACGAGGTAGAGCTGTGAGAAGAACTGGCAAGAAACTCACGCCACTCTTTTCAATCGCCAGATAATTACAGTTATTTGTATGACTTACAATTTAAACATTCAACGCAACCAAAGAGCCATACAAAGTAATTATTACAAAAGAAGTAATTATTAGACATGAATACATGACATGGAAAATAAATTGTAAATCAATCAATAATGTAATAAATTGTATCTAATCATATAATGAATTGTTTTGTAATTAATTTTATTTTATTATTAATAAATTAATGAGATATATGCTTAAGCTTATGTATTTAGTCAGTAGTTTAAGTCGTATTTAAATCTAATCCTGAATTATCTTGTAATAAAATTTTATTATTTTTATGACATACAATTATGTTAACATTTGTAATGCACACTACCCACGGTGGAACATGCTGTATATATACACATACAACAACTTGTACCTATATGTTCTATTCTATTATATAAACGGAACTAACTACCATACCACGCAGAGGTCACAGGTTCGATTCGCGCTCAGTGCAAATATTTGTGTGCATAAACATGTCTATTTGCATTGATATGGGTGTTTCTATGCATAATTATGTATAATAATAATAATATTATAATAATATTCTACCACATTCACACAACGCCATTTAGCCCCAAATTAAGCAATTATATTTGCTTGTGTTATGGGTACTAAACAACTGATATACTACTTATATACATTTTTTTTTGTAAATACATACATATTATAGATAAATTACACCCAGACACAGAACAAACAATAATGCTCATCACACAAAGGTTTGTCTTGGGTGGGAATCGAACCCACGACCTCCGGCTTAGCAGTCAGGGTCACTAACCACTAGACCAACAGGCCAGTCGAAATGTATGTATTTACAAAAAAAAGTATTTAAGTATGTATCGTCGCATTCTAGAACCCATAACACAAGCATTTGATATGCTTACTTTGGGTCTAGATGGCGTTGTGTCTAATAATTGAAATATTATTATTATACAAAACAATTTTAAGAACATAGCCAGGTATCACGAAATTACCTACTATTACGAAATCCAGACTAAGATATTAGAATTTAAGTTATTTAAATGGTTAACGCATTATTCGTAATCAAAACGTACGGTAGTAGATCCACGCTGATTTCAGCATGAATGGGCCGGATCGTACGGGGAAGTACTACCCTCTCATAGAAGATCGACTTAAGAGTAGTAGTATCTGTACTACTGCGTTTCGTTCGGTGAGTGAGAGCGCCGGAGGTCCAATTTACCCCCTTTCCTCTTTCCTCACCTCCCTCATTCCCTTCCCCTAACCCCATTCCCAGCCGACATAGTGGAGGCCACCATACCAGCAGTTTAAGACGATGGCTTTTGGTATAGTGGGCGCCACTTCTGGATTCCACTGACTGCTTACCATCAGGCGGGGTGGAGTCACCTTGGTACGCTATAATATAAAAAAAAAACGAATGTCAAATTAGGTATATTTGTACTTAAGCATTGCAGTTTTATTTATTGCAGCTCATAGTTATGTGCGAGAGAGACGGGCTTTAATCTTATTAATATTATAAATGCGAAAGTTTATGTGTATTTGTTAGTTACCACTCACCGCCTAAACGGCTGAACATAGGTGATTCTATATAAATAGATTCGGTGCGGATTTTATCACAAAAATCAACAAAACAAATTTTACGCGCGGGCGAAGCCGTGGGCCACAGCTAGTACATAATATATGAGTAAGTACTTGGTGTTGAGTAGTAACAGAAGACAGTGAACCGTGACTGGTGAAGGTGAGATGAACACCAGTAATAAAGTGCAGGCTTCAAAGTGTGCGCCGTCGCTAGGCAACAGTGGTGCCTGCTCGAGGGAACATTGTGCAACCGCGGCTTAATTAGGTGGCGGTTGCATGCGTTTTACGATGCGTCCAACAGTAGTTACGGCGGTACTCAAAGAGCGCCGTCGGGTGGCGCACGTAAACCGTGCGTATGCAAGTACACGCTAATTAAATAATTGTTGAGTTTCCTCGCGACACGCTACCGCTGATTTATTGTCCACCTAGCTCTCATTAATTAACGCGCTCCACGGTCTCACTCGCGAGCGCGCTGATAACGCGAGCGCGTGGTATGCGCCCTCTACCGTGCGCTGTGTACTGTGTGCTCATGTGAAAACATTACGTCCTCGGCCAAAGTGCGGCGGCGAAACTTTTATAACCGCCTCCATTGTACTTTTGTATAAATATGATAAATAGACAAGTTATTTGATTTATTAGTGGCGTCCGCACCGCCCGCCACCCCTCGCCACCCCCTCTACCTACCGCAGTAGCCGCGGTTACTGTAATTACACGTAATATAGAGGTTAATGCTAAGTAATCACTCCCTCATAAATTTAATTTAATATTAAAATGTGTAAACTTCTTTAAACTGAACGTGAATAGCAATATGTATATTTATAACCAAATAAATAGAAACGAGTATATCGTTAGTGTGCCAGCCGCCTTATCTGTTCATATCAAGCAAATCTAGGTATTTAATTTATGAATATAATTAGTATATTTGTATAATTTAGCGATGCGAAATAACAAATATTAAACGTGAATACTGTTTCCGTTGAATGAGGCATAAATATTCTGCTTCGATACTAATAAGGGAAAGATTAAATCATTAACACAAAAACTTAAAACATAGTGAACGGTTAACGAGCATGTCCCAGAAACATTCAAGCTTACAATTACAAGACCAAAATAAAACGACGTTGCGACTAAAAGCATCGGCGCGGACCTAAAGGAAAAACAAGAAAACGAGTGCCGCCCCGCGGCGGCGCCCTACCGAGGGGGACCCGCCCCTCGGGGGATTCGCCCCATGCGACCCCGCCCCTACTACGTGCAGGGAGACGGGAGGGTCAATTATATTTCTCTCATATCAAGTCGGGGAATAAACGAGTGACCGAGCAACGATTGTGCCTGTTGTATACTTTATAAGTTCGACATCGTCATACCTCATGGCGACGGTGACCGATGTACTGAACGTGCTGATATTAGGTGACTTGTATTCATAGCTATTCTATAAAGAATGATTTAGTTCATACTGTGACTATCAACATTCAAGATTACAATTGTTTTATAAAAGTCATGGTGTCATGATTAAAAGGATGCGACTTTAATATTATGTTAGTCTAGTTCTAGGAGAGGGTCACCAGGCACCACGTTGTATGTAAGTTTGAGATATATAGGTAGATGGTACAAGCGTGTGTGGGACCGGTTGTGGGTGCGAGTCACTGACACCGCGGCTCAGACGGCGAGGCCGCGCCAATGGCCGCCGCGCAAGCCTTCAACGTTACGCAATGTTCGTATCACCAACACTCCAGCGCCCTCCTGATTGGTAGTCAACATGCTTCTTACTACTCACCAAATAGACATTAGACAAGTTCAAACTATGAGAGAATTAAATAAAACGTCGGTTTCCAACACTCCCATCATTACATTAAAGAAATTCAGCCATTTTTGAATCACACAGAGGTAATAGGTGTAAATATTTAATAATAATAATTGTCACTAAACGACATACCTTGTATTAGTTAAAAGTACGCTTGTATTAGAATTCCCTTTGTGTGAATCCATCATTCTTTCTTTCTTTCTTTCCTTGTTCTAATAAGTATGACAGCGTCAGATGAGCTTACTAGTGCGCATAACGTGCGTCACTAACACGTGTACGAATTTAATTATCACTTTAATTGACTGAGACTAGGAACCCAAAAAAACCTTGTACTGAAAACATACGAATGTCTTACTTAGTATAAAAATATAACAGTGTTTTTAATATTTGAAAGAGTTTTATTTTTGTAAATAAATAGGTATGTGTATCATTATTGTGTCAAATTGTGTAAAATGTCTTAGCAGCATTTGAACCGCTTGCTTTTTGAGGGAGTCAGATGAATCTAGGTGAGGGATTACAGTTTATTTATGGATATTGTTTAAAGATAAACTTTAATTGTGGTTTTGTTTTCAATGTGTATAGGTAGTGCAGTTGTGAAGGATTGGTCGAAATGGCCCAGTGAATAAGACACCCGCTTCGTAAACACGAGGTAGTGGGTTCGAATCCGGGCAAGTACCAATATGATTTTTCAAATCGTATGTACTTTCTAAGTTTATCTTGAACAGTTCTGACTGACGGTGAAGGAAAACATCGTGAGGAAACCTGGACTTAAAAGTCTAAAATTGCCAATCCACCTTGAACAAGCGTGGTGATTAATGCTCATGCCTTCTCTATATGAGACGAGGCCTTTGCCCTGCAGTGGGACAGTAAACAGGCTGGTATTATTATTATTTATAATTATTAGAAAGGCAGAAGTTACACCAAAAATGGGCTCGATTAATCAGGCAGCTATAAAAATAGGTAAGCTCCCATAGAATATCGATTTAAAGCAGGAATGACCAATTATTTCTTTGCTGGCTCCGCCCTGCGGTTTCGCCCGCGCAGAAAATGGTATGTGTTTAATTAATGTATCTCGGGAATCAGACCGGGAATAAAAAGTATCCTATGTTAGTCTCCATCACCGAATCTATCTACATACAAATTTTCATCCAAAGTGGTTTAGCTTTGTTTTTAACTTTATTTTTAGCTTTATTATTAGCTTTCGTTTCTGGCTTTGTTTCTAGCTTTGTTTTCAGCTTTGTTTTTAGCTTTGTTTCTAGCTTTTATATTAAATAACTTAATTTTATATTTGTATGCTTTTTAGCAAAACATGGAAGAACTATTATGTTTAATTACCATCATGTTGTACCTATGTTTACAAATAAATACTTTGACTTTGACTTTTTTTAAGCTTTGTTTCTAGCTCTGTTTCTACAATGCATAAAGAACACAGCCACGAACATTGGTTATGGTTACTTCCTACTATAATGTAGGCCGTATAATCAATGAAAGAATCTTGCAAATGCTATCCGTTTGAGATCGCATCTTGATATAGGTAAGTAGGTTTGATGAGGTCTTATCTCACCATTTTACATATAATAATAATGATTATATCATACACTTATCAACATAAATACCATTTAAGTAGTTACTTTTGCAATTAAAATATCTTTAAAAGACCAATAAAGTTTCGAAAAGATTTGTATTGTTATGTATATTCGATTTAATCAACAAGAAAATTTTGCCTTTTATTGCCTGTATTTAATAATATCTACGTAAATGTTTAATGTACTTGTTATACTATGTCGAGTACCTCTAACAAGCTTGTATCGTGTATCTAAGTGTTGGTATGTCCTAAAACAATGCGTGCGCGTCGCATTATCTCGACACGTTGTCCGACAAGCGCGACATCTGTCCGAGGGACATTTGCATTTTGTGTGTGAGTACCCTTCGCCCCGCCTCGATCCGTACCTCTCTGACGCCCTGAAACTTCATTAGTGTTAGCTCTTACTAGGTAGGTCGATACAGGAGACCGGCACTTGTTGGTAATTAATAATGGTGGCAATAACGGTTGTATTGCGGTAATAAAATATCTGTTGTGTTGGTGCTGAAAAACTGTATTCGTAAGCTGTTATCCATTGTTATTTTTTACATAAATTTATTCTCTAAATGCATATAAAACACAAATTCGTAAAACAAAAAACGAGAACAATATATTCAAAATTTCAGCAATGGATTATTCATTATTTTTAGATAAGTAATGCATTGTTACAGCGGTTGTTGTAACAATTAACGCGTCGGTAGGCTGGTAGGTAAGTCGAGCTCTTTGATATTTCGCAGTTTTATACTAGCATGAGAGCAATAATGTATTAATGCTCTATGTATAAAGTGCATTATCCACCTCATAATGTCGTAAAATATACAACTAGTGCACTACCTGTTTGGCTGTAGGTAGCTGGTAGGTAGGCACTTCTGGAAAAAGTTAAACATTCATATAAAAGTGTATTTCTAATTCGTTGTCCAGTTAAATGTTAACCAGTGTGGAAGTCGTTAATGGAGGCAGTAAAGGTGGAGCACATGTTATAAAATTCTTATCCACGTGCATCTGGAGGTATGTCGTATGTGGAGGGGGAGGGGAGGAGCTATCACTAAGAAACTTAAATCTAAATGTATAGTTAAGTTCATTAGTGACCGGCGCTAACTTAGTAGCGATGCTGCGCTTTAGAGGCATACTTTTACTCGTAGGATCTTTATTATTCATGCGTGTTGATAAGAGTTGGTATTGACATCAGGCCAATCGAGCACTGTGCCTGTGACGCGGTGCTTGGGGACAGTTTCCCAGACAAGAGGCGCCCGTTACCCCCTCCCCTCACCCCCGCCATGTATCCCGCTCTGCGTTGGCGCCGCTGCTCTTAAGCCGCGACAATTTCGTTTTTTTGTGTCCCTCGCGCCCGAGGTAATTAATTAGGTCGCCGCGCGGCCCTCTGTGAGAGTCACACTCGCCGACAGATTTGCGACCTACACTCCGTACGCTACACCGCTAAGTATTGCACCTAATACTTTTGCATATAAATTTCGCCCAGGTAACAGTAGCGTGCACTCGGTACCTACTTTATTTATATGTAAATATATACTTCACGCTCGTTTTAAATTGGATGGCGTACTAAGGATAATTACTGTCATCGATCTAGAACTAAACATTCGATGGCTAATACACACATATTCGTAAAATGTCGAGTCTGCGTTGTCGAGATAACATCGTCGTTACCGTGAGCGAGTAAAGTTTTGGCTAAAAGCTTTTTTATTAGTCATCAGGGTCCGCCCGAGGAATGCTATTGTTCCAACGTCCGGGTTGTATTTGTGCGAACACGGCGCGTGTCGGGTGGCGCCAGGCGCTATTATCCTAGTGTGGGTCCTGTTGCGCAATGTGCCGTACTACAAAAGTGAGTCAGCGGTATCAGTGAGCCACGATAACATCCCTCCGAGCTCGTGGTGCGGAGTGGCTACCTACCGGCTACCGCACCACCTTGTTAATAATTAATCCTAAATATCATAACAGGCTTTCGAAGGTTGTGCCTCTCACCTTGCGCGGGTGTGTATAAACGAGACAGAAAACTTTTGTTTGTTGGCTATTAATAACAGAAAAACAAGGCGATCGGAGTGGATTAACACATTAACGGGTCCGCCGTCGCCAGAATAAAAGCATTCCCGCCGCGTGTCGCCGCAACAAAAAATAGTGTGAGACCAGCCACTGCAATTAGTACAGGATCCGCCCGTGACGTATCACGCGTGAGATGAGAGATGATAGTGATGATACACCTCAGATAATACATCAAACACTACTAATAACTGATTTTGGTAATTACACCAATGTTATAAATAATGTGAAAGTCTGCGTAGATATTTTGATGTTTACTACTCTTTCGCGGGAATGTTATATAATAGATTTAGATAAAACTTTCCACGCACAAAGCATACATGTGGACGAAAATTTTTATGAGAGTAGGTACCTAATGCGCCACACCCCATAGCTACAAACATGCTGCGCTTCAAAATCTTATAGCTACCTTTCCTTTAAGCATATAAAGCGGAGATATTCGAACCCATTAAATTGCATGAAAACTCTGTTCTGCTCAGTAAGCACCTAATCGATTTGACATATTGGTACAGTTCTGCCTCTCTCAGCTTTAGTGGCAAATGGGCCTTAGTCTATAGATCCGACATTAACGTTATGTGTAACTCTAGATATATAGCGAGGCACTATTTTTTTCCAATAAAGGAATAGCTGTAGACGTTTGGAATAAAAAGTAGTACTACGCGCTATATTAGCTACCACTAATTTGACTAATCGCCGACGACACACTCTCCTACACACACTCACGGACCGTTTGTATCCTTCTAATGATGCTCGTAATGGGAGCATTTTGTCTCTGTTCGTGTTTACTTTTTCCTGTACTTTACGAGAAGCCGTACGCATTCTATACTTAAGTTTAAGTTAGTTTTTATACTTAAGTATAAGTGCCTTCACTTAATGACTACAATATGCTTCGTAAGCGATAATTAATTAATTTGAGTTCTGTCATCACGTCACAACAATTACGATAGTGTCAAAAAAAAACAAACTAAAATGTCGAGAGCAACAACTCTCTAATCCCGCTATTGATGCTATTTGTCAAGTTTTTGCATCGCTCGCATTTTTCTGAGCTCTTATTTCACGTTTTTTTGCACAAATGTCTGCGATGAGCCGATAACAGATGGTTTGGGGACTTTTTTTGTTGTTTGTTTTTGAAATTGGCACCAGAGATGCGAATCGCAGCTCTACCGCATTGTGGGTTTACTGTTTACTGCCGCTTTGCGATCGCATTGTTTACGGGTAATTCCTAGTTGATTATAAGTATCAAGAATCATTGACCCGGTAGGTACTAGGTACTTTTTGGTTTCCCCATAAATGTTTACATCGCAGTACGATTCCCTGTAACTGATTATTGAATCATTTTGGTGACCAGCCCGAGCTCAATATTGGGACGAGGAAAACGTTCCAATATTATAATTATATCGCGTATTGTTTGATTTGTGGTCTCACTGTGAGCAGTGCGTTAGGTACTCTATAATGTAAGTGCTTCATTATAGTACAATTAATTAACATATAATAACAATAACTCACGCGGCACTTAACCTCGCAGCTCGTACATCCGACGCTAACGTTACTAATACGTACCACACGTGGATAAGGTTTTTTGATTGTATCACAAATTCAAATTTAAAGTTTTTATTTTAGAACAAATTATATTTTTTGTAGACTTTCCCTTATCCATCAATTGATTTATATACTATATTCTCTTATTATGTTAACAGTTTAATTATGTAGATAAGTATCCACATTGATATACCATATTTCAAGCAAATAAACTACCTATTTTATACTATCAAAAAGATTTTTTTATTTAGTTACTATTGGGTGTAATTTATCTATAATATGTATGTATTTATAAAAAAAAAAATAATATGAAATTAATATCAGTTGTTTAGTACCCATACCACAAGCAAATATAATTGCTTAATTTGGGGCTAAATGGCGCTGTGTGAATGTGGTAGAATATTATTGTTATTCAGTTTTAATTGCCCATTTATTATTATATTTGAGATTGTTTTGCAATATCTCAAATTTCAATATTACAAGATTAGACCTAGATCATTCAGGCATTCAAAATGTTAATAATCTAAACCTTTGTGAACTTTGTACTAAATTAAATGATAGTTATTATTTATATTTATTGTAACATTATCAGTTTTTAATTTAAATATGTATCTGCAGTAACATTAAACTGATTGATAATGTACACCCACGCTGTTGTCAATGTGACTTTTGAACCTCATGAATGTATCTACAATAGTGTGTTCAGACTGTTCAACTTTAGATTCTTTCTAAATGCGTCGCTGACATAACCTGTGGTCAGTAACATGTGGGACAAAGTACTTAGATAACTTTCAGTGTAGGTATTGACTGACACAAAAGACAAACGTGTCTCGTTGTATGTCCCACGAAACAGGTCGGTGTAATTTACGATGGTGCGCAGTTTTTGTATTAAACCTCAGATTGAGTTCTTAAGTGTCCAGGTAGTAGGTATGGGTGTCTAATGTAGGTAAAATGTGTCTGGAGCGCATTAACCCTGGCCATTAACAGGCGACGCGACGCGACGGTTAGAGCAGTTTGAGTCTGTGAGTCGCTCACGTCCATGATTTGATTAACTTTGGAAATTTATCGCCGGGTTTAATTGCATCGGCGGCGGAAGTGCGGCCGCGGGCGACGGACCGCGCGAC
Source organism: Parascotia fuliginaria (assembly GCA_963082885.1). NCBI lineage: Eukaryota > Metazoa > Arthropoda > Insecta > Lepidoptera > Erebidae > Parascotia > Parascotia fuliginaria. The sequence goes on from OY720173.1 coordinate 22,411,727, forward strand.
CGGCCCTGCAGGGGAGAGAGGGGGAAGGCGACCCGACCCGCGGAACACGGAAAGGCTTTTGAGGCGGCGCTTCACAAGTGTGCGGCCGCGACACACCACGCCGAGCGACCGGCGACCGGCACCGGACCGACCGGGCACCGCGCACTCCGCTCAGAGGTATGTCGATATCCCGCGATAACACGCTCTCATCTACTTGAGTAATTAAACTGCCTGCTGCTATTAATTTACCCAATATTCAAATTTTCCCGCTTACTACATACTACACGAACTATGTACGGACGTATGTCGAATAGCGCTATTAATTTTAATCTTAACGTTTGACAAACAAACTGAGTTATCGATTTAAACTGAATGTAGAAAGCGCTATCAGTTAAGATAGATCGACGGACTGGTGCTATTACGCATTATGTTATTTTCACGTTTATCAGTAGTGTGTGGTGTGAGCGGTCACTCCCGGTGTGTCCCTTGCGCGGGGTGACTGTAGCGCCGGCGCTCGCGCACTACTGCCGCCACCCGTCGCCGCCCGCACCGCTCGACACGCCCGACACACGAAATTGATATTGCTCTTAAATTTTAGGAGCCGCGATGGAGCCCGATGGGACGCTGCGATAACGCTAATGTACTTGTACTACAAATGTGTCGGCGAGGCGACCGCTCGCATACAACGTACCACTCCTCACCACTCACAACTACCACCGGCATTTGGCAGTCTTCGACTCTAGCACTAGTCACACAAAAAAATACACATAACGTTAAGAGATGTGTTAAAATTGCATTACATTACTTACATTGTGTGTATGAGCCGTGATTCATTGAAAATAACTACAGTTCTAGAGGCATGTGTTCTGGACACGCTGACCTGTATTTGTTTAACTCCCAGGGAAGTGTTTAATTTTAAATTGAGAAAAGCAAATACAATTTTGTATTACAAAATATTGTTCCATAATGTGTATCGGAGCGGTTAATGCGTCCCTTACACAGCGAACTAAATATTTATGGACTGAAGTATTAACTTAATTTATGCCATACATTTCTTACGTGTGAATGCGTTTTGTTTTTGTTGTGACACTCTACGCGCTACAAATTGTACTTATAATAAACGTATGCCTAGTTAAATTCAGCCGGGCTTTCATTAGTTAGATACGTAAGTACGTACGTAATAATATCACCAAGTGCTACACGTTCAAATCTGACGATAAAACTCATTTATTCAGTAATACGTGGCTTAAGTCTGGTATGCGACGTGATCGTGTATACATTTAAGAATGCCTTATTTGTATTTATTTGATATAAAGGTGGCGTCATGGAGGGTATCACAATAAACTGCATATCATATACTAGGGGTCTATCACCTCATATAGCAGTATTATTTTATTCTTACTCTGTGTTTTGTCTTTTTCGATAGTACCATTAAAAGACAGACCAATGAGCCTATCCCCACCTCTTAGGCCGATATTACATTATCATATATATATGATTTCATATCTGTCAAATTCTATGATCATAGTTCTACGACTCTCAAACTATGATCATAGATAATCACATGTAGTTATTATACCGTCATATGTTCTTCATTTAAAAATTACTTACACATCTTTGATCATAATTCTATGATAGTCTAATAGCGGCCTTAAAGCAGTATTATTTTAATGTTACCTTGTGTTTTGTCTTTTTCTTTTGTACCATTAAAAACAAGGATAGAGACAAAGTAAGCTTATAATAAGATTGCTAAGAGGTGGTGGTAGGGCCCCTGTTATTCCTTCGCTTAGTTTCAGTACGATGAAGATTGAACCATAATATAAGAGTATTAGGATTGATATCATAAAACAACCAGCTCGGCATAAGACAAATACCCGCATGTACGAGTAGGTACAACACAACACGATAGTGCAATAAACCTATCATTATTGATTATGTCGACGTAGTCACGTGGAATTTGGTTTTTCTGTCGGCAAAACGATGTTCAAATAAGTACCTAAGGAACTAGCAAGTTATACGAATAACATGGAGATTGACTTAAATAATAAAATCTTAAAATGATTCAGAAATGACGCTTATCTGAGTGACTGGTTAGTCTCTCTGGTCTGTGTCTCTTCCTTGAATATTACTGTGACGAAAGTACTAACAATCATAATAATTATTTTTCTCATGTTTTATTTATATTTTATAGTAGTTTAATTATACTACGAGTAATTTAATGTTGAGCTATTAGCCACTTTTGTTCTGACGCACGCAAGAGCTCAGTTATTTCAATAGTGTGAAAGCACGTCGTACTTCAAGTATTCATATGCACGATTTTACTCAAATTCCAATGAATAAATTCTTTAGGAGCTAAATATTTATAATATTTGTAGCACTCACAAAGTCGCAACGGTGTTATTTTTTAATATTAAATGTACGATTAGAAGTAATAGTTTACTTTTAGTTCTTTTATGTGCAACTTGTCTTTTGAAGCAGCTAGCACTTATTGATGTACATATTTTGTTTTACCATTTAGCTATTATTGTAAATATGTGTGGTTTGTTTTGAGTAAAGTGCACTTATGGTACATCTCAAGTGGTACCACACTGTGTACCGACGAGTACGAGTGCACACGGGTTATTCCTCTTTTACACCACGAAATATTCGGCTTTAGGGTGAATCACTGAACGATCTTTTTTGAATTAGCTGTTTTATCGAATCAATGAGGCACACACGTTACACTTTTGTCTGTTAGTTTTTTGTTACTATTATAAGTATTTACTATTTTATTGACACGTCATTCCACCGAATGCCTTATGATAATAGGAAACTCAGAACAAATTAGAAGCCATATCTGCCATCGTCTCATCACTTCTCATTATCTTCCAGCATTATCTATTTGAGACGCTCGGTAAACGATTAGCGGGTTAAGCAACATAGAGCGCGGATGGCCCATGGATGAGTGACCGCATAGTTGTACTTGATCTGAGCGTCTTCGTACTTCGAAGATCACGTTAAAACTCGACCCCGGTTGTTACCAAGTTGATAACAGTCGTTAGGTTAAGTCGGATGCTTCTTTGGGCGACCTGAAAAAACCCTGACACTAGGTTGACCACTAACCACTCGATATTTAAATTTTGATCTACCGGCATACATCTACTGCAGAACATAAACCTGTCGCAAAGTATTTATTGCAGTTTGCTAGGATGTATATATATCAAAAGTACAACTTTCAGAGTTGTTAAGGCAGTGTTTTCCTTAACAACACAAACATGCAGCTGACTGCTGTTGAAGTAACCGTGAGGCGTGACACACTAGTTCGCGCTGACAAGTCACATTTGCTTAAGTATGAGCATTTATTTAACATCAAAGCTGACTTGAAGCAATTATTACATTATATCGACTTGCCTGTTGGTCTAGTGGTTAGTGACCCTGACTGCTAAGCCGGAGGTCGTGGGTTCGTATCCCACCCAGGACAAATCTTTGTGTAATGAGCATGGTTGTTTGTTCTGTGTCTGAGTGTAATTTAACTATAATAAGTAAGTATTTACAAAAAAATAATTATATATGTATTAAATCAGTTGTTTAGTAGCCATAACACAAGCAATTTGACTGCACCGTTGGTCTAGTGGTTAGTGTAACTGACTGCGACGCCGGGTGTCGTGGGTTCGATTCCCGCGGAAGGCAAATATTTGTGTGACGAACATTTGTATTTGTCTTTAGTCTGGGTGTTTCCTATGTATTATAAGTATGTATTTACAAAAAAAAAAAAGTATGTATATGTATTATATTTCAGTTATCTAGTACCCATAACACAAGCTCTGCTTAGCTTGGGACTAGACGACAGTGTGTGATAGTGTCCACATATTATTATTATTATTATATTAATTATAATTGCTTAATTTGGGAGTGGATGGCGCTGTGTGAATGTGGTAGAATATTATTTTATTTTATTTTATTTTATATTAAACTAGTGCTACGAGTTAAAGCTTTTCGGTATATCTATTCCATATCGTCATTATATCGTCATTATATCGGCCCGTGTGTCTTAACTCATTAAATCATTACGTAATTAGCTAACCTAACAACATCTTAAAGTGACCATATCAATAAAAATCTTATGTTTTAAGTAAATAGATCAAATCAAATCAAATCATTTATTTGCATTTCAAGGGTATACAGTGGTGTAAGCAGTACATTGAATATTGTTCTCCTTGGTCTACCATAATGGCATGCAAATTTTATTAATATTCAACTCATATTGAGAGATTGACTTAGCAATCTAAACAATCTAATTTAATTTAATAGTATTACTTGTGAAATACATTGTGTTTTCATGAATATTTCAAAACTTTACCGAAACAAGAAAGAAAATTTATTTAATTCGTCACAGGAGATGATTTACAGTATTACCTACAGTTTATACAAAACATAACATACACAGGAAGAATAAAAAAATAAAACAATGCGTATAATGCTGTCCTGTACGCCTAAGCATAAAACCGAATGACATAATACACCCGGCGCTGATTTTCAGTTGGCGACCTAATCAAGTTAATAAAAGTATAGTATCTTCTGCGTATCTTGCTCAGCAACTACCAACTCCTCGATAAATAAACTATAAATACATCGATTGCTAATTCTTATACTTTTCTTTTGGTTTTGTGAATTCGTTAAAAACTTGTCATACCTGTTATTTGGATTATAAATGTAAAACATTGTAACAAAGCCGTGGGAAGTGAACTGGAAAGTTATTAAAGGCACAACAATAAATACAAATACATTAGCTGTAGAAAAGAGTTTTTAACAGAAAAAATAATTTACAATAACGCACTTATTTCATTAAAGTTTATTAATTTATACGGTAGTAGATCCACGCTGGTTTCAGCATGAATGGCCCAGATCGTCCGGGGAAGTACTACCCTCTCATAAAAGATTGTTTTGTTCGGTGAGAGAGTTTCTTCTTTCCTCACCTCCCTCATTCCCTTACACTAACCCCATTCTCAGCCGAAATAGTGGAAGCCACCATACCAGCAGTTTAAGACGATGGCTTTTGGTATAGTGGCCGCCACTTCTAGATTCCAATGAACTGCTTACCATCAGGCGGGGTGGAGACTATGCAATATTTAACAGCAATTATAATTTTTTTGTTATTTTTTATTTATGCAGTATTTTTTCTTTGATATTAATTCAAGTTTTTCTGTGATATTAATACAAGGTACACTTTTTAAACGTGGTGAACTATAAGAATTTTTTTTCTCTTACTGAATAAATGAGAAGTTAATATCGTTTAAAATATTTCTATTATCTTACAATACATGTAAGTTATTAAGGAATTTTTATCATCCTACTAAGTATTTATACTCCGAATAAGAATAAAACTGGGACATTACATTAGATTGATGCATTATTACACGTTATTAAAATCTTAGTTTCATTTCTATAGTTCTACCAGATAAAATTTATCGCAAATGTGACAAAATATTTGGTTTATGTGTGGTAAAAATTCGCGCCACTAGTGTTTATCCTGAGAAATAAATTTTATGTTAGGCGGAGGTGTTAGGTTTTATTTTCGTTACGGAATTTCTTGATTCGGTCGCCGCGCTCAAAGCTCGCGATAAAAGCTATGCAATAGCTTAACAAAAAAAAATTAATAAAATTAACAATGAGCCCTTACTGCATCGATTTTTTTAATAGACACGAAAATGAAATAAATATACGGACCCCTCCAGAAAAGACAATATAAAAAAAATATCTTTTTTTTAAACACTTGATGCCATATAACTGTGGTTGCAGTAAGGGGATAGCTAAGGGCTCATACGGCAAATAGGCTATCGTAGCTTCAGCTGCTACGAGGTTCGTAGCAGTTTACTATGCTACGAAAGTTCGTTAAACCAAAGTACTATTGTTATGTTCTAATACCAATCAAAGTTTGGGACCAAAGGGAAACTACTTATTTGTAATAAAATGTAAAGTAAATGTAATTTATATTTATGAAATAAATTGAAAAAACGATGTCATAATTACTCAGACTCATGAACTCGACATAAACCACTGATTGAGACTACTTGAATACTAGTTGCACCCTGCGGCTTCGCTCGCGTTGAAAATGGTATGTGTTTAATTAATGTAACTTTGGAACCAGACCGATTTTCGAGATAAAATTTGACCTTTGTCCGTCTCCGGCAAAGAATCTATGTACATAATAATTTTAATCAAATATGTTCAGCCGTTTAGGCGCAGAGTAATAACAAATACAAACTTTCACATTTATAATATGAGTAGGCCATTTTTGAGCGCTCATAGCTCGTTGCGCTCACTGATCGGTAAACGATTAATGGGTTAAGCAACATAGAGTGCGGCTGGCCCATAGATGGGTGACCGCATAGTGGTATTTGATCTGAGCATCTCCGTACTTCGGAGGGCACGTTAAAAGTCGGTCCCAGTTGTTACTAAGTGCATAACAGTTGTTAGGTGAAGGAGGATGCCTGTATAATAAATTATAGGTGACCTGAACAAATCGTGACACTAGGTTGACCACTAACCACTCGATAAAAGGAAGAAGTAGGACATTTTTTAGGTCTGGAAAACTATGTATAAAGTAAACCGTCGATATAATTAATGATTGTTTGTTCTGTGGCTGGGTGTAATTTATCTTTACTATGCATGTATTTTAAAAAAAATGTATATAAGTAGTATATCAGTTGTTTAGTACCCATAACACAAGCAAACATAATTGCTTAATTTGGGGCTAGATGGCGCTGTGTGAATGTGGTAGAATATTATTATTATTATTATGATTCGCGTCGTTATGGTACGTGACCATGACTCGAGTCACTCAAGTTATAAGTGGATAGCATCCTCTCGTTACAATTTAATTTGATTACCTCCGGCCACTTGAGATTGTATCCGCTGATGTCGAATATTGTTATGACGCAATAAATTACATTTATAATTAAATCTAAAAAATCATATTTTTATATAGCCCAGAATGTTTTTGAAATTATACTTCTTTTGGCGCGATTGGGAAAAATGATGAGAGTGAATTTTTACGATGCGCGCACACAGAAAAAAGCAACACCCTGAAGTTAGTTGCGAATCTTTGTGTGTCGTATCAGTACAAATAATCAGTGTGAATAAATAAAAAATATATTGGCGTTTATATCAATTCAATTATATTTATGACGGTGATAGATATTTTTTATTGATCATTTATCAGTAAAAATATTTATTTTGAATATTAGTGGTAAAAGTGGTTTTAATATAGTGTTTTAAGTGCATTTATAGATTTGAGGTTAACTGATATGTATATATGCGTTGTGTTATTATTTGGTATTTTTGGATTGTTACGCTAAAGAAGTATAACTTCTTACGTGCGTACATGAGTACACACACTCTTTTTTTATATTAGCCTACCAAAGTGACTCCACTTAGCATGATAGTAAGCAGGTGTCATTAGACTCGTATTGATTGTGAAAGTGACATAGGGTATATAAAATTTCAATGTAGCGTCATCGTCAGCACGAGAATAAAATGGGTTTCTTACTTTTCACTTTGTTTTAGACAGGCGGGCTTTTTTTTTTAATAATATATATATTGCTTGTTTTGTTATCTATGGACCTTCCTTTAAATTTTGTCGAAAAATACCAAACATAAACAAGCCACAAAAAGAAAGAAAGAAAGAAAGAAAACGTTTATTTGGTACATAACACGAGACATACTAATTAACAATTATAGGTATAGACAGGACAAGTAACAAGATACAAATAAAAGCAGTCTCATGACTGTACCAAATAGGCACCATTTCAGCATAATGCCGAGCACGGGTGCACGGCGCTGGTTTTCAAATGGGCCTATTTGATGTGACGTATGGATGTCTTTATTTCTAAACAACTAAGCTAACAATAATAAAAAGAAATGATTGAAAGAAGAGAAGGACACAAAAGGCGACTGAGAGGATAATTGGTTTTCTAGAGCTCTCATTCACGCAGAAGTATGATTAACATTCACTAGTAAATATATTTAATTATTCTATGAATGGGAAACATGTCGAAGGCAGCAAGGATCTATATATACTGTAAAACATTTATAATTATAAACAATTTCGACATATAATCTTGTTTAAATTTGTCAGAACACACTGGTCCCTTTAAATTCGCACCCATATGAATGATGATACGAGTAAACCATACATAATTATCTTATATACATTATGATCAAACCCGTTTATAGCGCACAAGTACCACAGATAAGTTATCTTAATATATAATAGTTTGATAACAACCTACCTGTGCCTACTGCCTTAACCCCGACGATAAAGTGAAGTGATCTGAAACCAGGCCCAGTGCATATGGGGATTATTCCCATCTAAGGTACCCGATTCGTAAACAAAGGTAGTGGGTTCGAATCCGGGCAATTACCAATGTGATTTTTCAAATGTTATGTACTTTCTAAGTTTATCTTCGACATTTCTGACTGACGGTGAAGGAAAACATCGTGAGGAAACCTGGACTTAAAAGTCTGAAATTGCCAATCCGCCTTGAACAAGCGTGGTGATTAATGCTCATGCCTTCTCTATATGAGAAGAAGCCTTTGCCCTACAGTGGGACAATAAACACGCTGGTATTATTATTATTATATTATTAACTGAAACCAGTGTACTTTTAAAGCATTACATGATATACGTGTTCATTACCTATGTAGGTATACATAGGTAATGAAAGTTAACAGGCATACAGAGAGTACGAATGATCCTTATTACGAGTACGTATAGATATTAGAAGCTTCACATTTTATTAGTTACTAGCTGTTGCCCGCGACTTCGTTCGCGTGAAAATTCAGATGGGTGCCTCTATGAGAATATTGCGTGCCTGATTTTATGGCAATCGTACATTGTATCAGTATTATCCGTCTCTATGGCGAATCCAGTTTAAACCCGCTACCGCTAAAACTGACTAACCACTTTCACACAAACTTGCGACTCTTATTTGCCCATTTAATAAGGGTGGTTTCTGAATATTAAAAAAAGAGTATTTTCTAGTAATTTGGTAATCCTACTATAAAAACTATAGAAGTTTCATACAAACTTTGCCACCCCTTTATACCCCCTTAGGGGATGGATTTCGCAAAATTCCGTCTAAGTGAGCACCTATATTCTAATAGGAATGACAATGCAAAGTTTGAGATTCCTAGCACTTGTTATTTCTGAGATTTCTTGATAAGTGAGTGAGTGACCTTTTGGGCTTCGCTCGCGTGAATGTCGTTTTTTCCAATAGACATTTTTATATTGTTTAAATACTGTTTTTCATACTATTTTTATCTCCCCCTCACTCCCCCTCACTTCCCCCTCACTTCCCTCTCACTTCCCTCTCACTTCCCCCTCACTTCCCCTCACTTCCCCGTTACTTCTCCGTCACTTTCCTCTCACTTCCCCTCACTTTCCCCTCACATCTCCCTCACTTCTCCCTGGCTTTCCCCTTACTTCCCTCTGACTTCTCCCTGACTTTCCCTTCACTTCTCCCGCATTTCCTCTTCACTTCCCCCTCACTTCCCCATCACTTTCCTCTCACTTCCCCATCACTTTCCCCTCCCTTCCTCCTTCTCATCAGTTCCTCCTTTTCCTCCCTCCTTTCCCTCCCTCCCCCTCCCTGTAAATTTCGAGTCGCTAGCTTCAGAAGCTAAAGATATTTGAATAGAATATTTCATCCCTAATTTCACCCCTCTAAATCCACCCCTGTTAAAATAAAATTATAAGGATAGTTTTTATTTAAATAGAAGTATTTCAAAATAAAATTTCAAAACTGTAAGTTAAAAAATGAAGAAGATTCATATAATCGATTTCATTCCTTTTCACACACTTAGAAATTAAATTTTAAAAAACCCTTTTTTAGTACAACCTCTAGACATTTAGACAAACACACCCTCCAAATTTCAAGTCGCTACGACCAGCAGTTTAGGCTGTGCGTTGTCTGTTAGTCAGTCAGTCAGTCAGGACAAAGCCTTATACAATATGTATGGGTGTATGGATGTATGGATAAGACGTATAGCCATCGGGGATCAAAGCATACAGGCTGCTAGGAATGCTAACACGTGATGAGCCACATAAAGCTGACCGTGCGAAAAACAGCTAATACTTATCCCCGGTTTCTGAAAGGCTGATCAATGAAAAATTAACTAATCACCTGTTAAATCTCATGTGAAGTGCCAGTTGGGTTGCTAAAAGCATGAATAATTAGTTTAATTTGATCTATTTAGTAACTAATTAGATCTAATAAAACTAATTATCCATGCTTTTTGCATGCTTTCAGGTACTTTACATGAGATTTAACAGCTGATTAGTTAATTTTTCATTGATCAGCCTTTCAGAAACTGGGGGTAAGTCAGACACAACTTTTAGTTGTGTCTGACCTTGGGCTTTATTAATTGTCATCGTGAAACATAGGCTCACTGGAAACTGGACTCATTTAAAACTAAACGGAAGATTGTTTAGAATGAGCGGAATCCGAAAAATAAAAACGCTATCAGCTAATTCCGTAACCTGTTAAAGTCTCTGTTTATATCAGATTTCGTAGTAAATAAACAAATGTTCGACGTGATTCTTTAAATTGGCATAACTTTTTTATTTATGAACCGATTGACATGAAACAAACACTAAATGTTAAGTGAAGCTTACCACAATGTAATAGTGAAAACCATATCTAAATCGGATAAGCCGTTTCTGAGATTAGCGTGAACAAACGCACAGACAAACAGACAAACAGACAAACAGACAAACAGACTAACAGACTAACAGACAAACAGACAAACAGACAAAAATTGTAACAATCATTGTTTTGGGTTCTATTTGCGTTGATAAAGGCCCCAATAATTTTTTTCTCGTATATCTTCCATGTACAGACAGCGATCGGTTACATTTTTATTATATGTATAGATGTTCGGTTTACATCATGCGCTTCATTATTTTGCTAAAATTTAAAAAAAGAAACCTGACACACAACGAAATTTTTATCACACTGTGGGGTTTCTTGTTTAGATGTTAAGTAAGAAGATAAATAATTACTTTTTCATGACAGATAAAATGTGGGGTAAGAACATTAGACGATTAGATAAATAACTTGAAATCATGATAAAATACTAGGTATTCTTTACTGGTACCAGTTATTATGTCGCAGGTTTTTTGTTAAAATTAGGTTTTTGATCAAAACCCTAGGTTTTTAATGGAAAACAATGATTTATTTGTCATAAAACAAAGCAAACTCGTGATTTTGTCAAGAACTTTAACATAAACCCAAACTAGTTCAGGTTTTTGATCAAAAATCTGGATTGTTACAGGTTTATGATGAAATTGAGGTTAAACTGTGTCATGCGCCGGTTTTTCATCAAAAACCTAGGGTTTTTATCAAAAACCTAATTTTATGAAAAACCTGCGACAAATAAACTACATGACTGTGGGGAGACGACTGGCGAGCTCTGTGGTTGTGTGAACGTTCTCACACACAATTGCAATGCAAGCACAGTGTGTCGCCGAGCCGCTACAATTACAAAACTATTTTTTTTTTTTTAAATAAATCTAAATGATGTAAATCTGAAAGCAATACACTATTGCTATAATATTTGTCGTAGGCGTTTGTTATGAGGCCTAATGAAACTTTTGATACTGTAGCGAACCAAGGGCAGACATCTGTACATTTTTTAGAATTTTTGTCTGTCTGTTCCGGCTAATCTCTGAAATGGCTGGACCGATTTTGACAGGACTTTTATTGGCAGGTAGCTGATGTAATAAGGAGTAACTTAGGCTATGTTTATTTTAGAAAAAATCTTTTATTTTAGAAAAATAAAGTAATGTTGATCGACTGTTAGGCGGAACGAAGTTCGCCGGGTCAGCTAGTTTAGTATAATAAAATTACGTACAATGTGTGTATTTAGTGAGTGGTAGATGTGATGAGAGCGAGGCCGACGCGTCAAGGTCGCTCGCTATTGTTAATTACTTGGTAGTGTCTACGTACTATGCAATATTCTGTACACACAGTACACGTAGGTACCAAGGAAGCGAGGCGTAAACACGTGGCGCCCCGGGAGGACGACGACTCATCCATACTAATATTATAAATGCGAAAGTAACTCTGTCTGTCTGTCTGTTACGCTTTCACGCCTAAGCCACTGAATCGATTTTAATGAAATTTAGTATAGAGATATAATAGACCTTGGGAACAACATAGGCTATATTTTGTTGCAAAACAATGACTTGAAATAGGGGATGAAAGGTTGTATAAAAAATCATCAATATATAAATAATACATTATGCAATATACCCGACATTTATGCGGGCGAAGCTGCGTGTAACAGCTAGTTAACTATAATTAAAATAAAACCTTCTTACAGACATTAATGCAAATACAGAGGTGGGTATTGTTGGCGCTCATTATTTTAAAGAATCTCTTAATCCTTTTTAATGCCATTGTTTTTAATAAACTCTACATAATATATACTCTTACGTATATATTTAGATGGTAATTACAATTACATACCAAATCAGCTTTTATGTAAGGAAGTTTATATATTTTGTTTATTAAAATTGCCAGAAAATTTGAAAATAATTGTGCAGTGGACTTAATGTCTACTGCTCGTCGAATACAGATACACTTGGCAAGAGACAACATTGTTAGTATAGTTTTAGTTCTTAAATAGGTAGGATCCATTGGCGAATATGTGGCCTCATTGCTAACTATGATTGCTATTGAGAAATGATTGAGAATGTAAGAACAAACGCAAATATGATACGTTTGAGTGACGCCTCGTGAATATACTTCTTGCCTTGAGTGAAGCTTATTTCCAGCAGAGAGAGAAAGAGAGGGAGAGAAAGAGAGAGAGGGAAAGAATGAGAGAGGGGGTGGGGAGAGGAAAACTAAGAGTTTAAACTGAATATATATAGATGTATATCAATGGTCAATAGTATCGATGGCGGAGGTAATGCTTATAGCTGTATAAATGAACGTTCTACGCAATAATAATGTTCATATCTATAAAAATACCTTTATTCGCTAGTTTAAACAAGTGCGATAAAACAGTTATTATATTTTTACTTCTATGAAGTATAACTTATATGGAGCATAGTATTAATATAGCTTTATATTTGGTTAGACTTATTTTGAAACGATTTTTTTGTTTACGTCCTATTAAAAATAGGAATTGTTTGCAACTTAGGTGGATGAGACTAGCACACCAATTGAAGTGGCAATATTAGGAATAGGCATCCAGGTAGATCAAGGCAGTGAATGTATTTCGGCTGAAATGATGGCATTTTTTCAAACGATTGTCATTTTAGAGCAAACTGTGTATGGTAGGGTTTTAAAAGCTTAACCCCCAGTTTCTGGAAGGCTGATCAATGAAAAATTAACTAATCAACTGTTAAATCTCATGTAAAGTACCATTTGGGTTGCTAAACACATGAATAATTAGTTAAATTTCATCTAGTTAATAACTAATTAGATCAAATCAAACTAATTATCCATGCTTTTAGCATATTTTTAGGTTCTTCACATGAGATTTAACAGTTGATTAGTTAATTTTTCGTTGATCAGCCTTTCAGAAACTGGGGGTAAATGTACATAATACACATAGCATACAAAATCTAAACAAATTTATGGATCACAAATAAAATGTTCCGGTTAGAGATTGCAACTTTATTTTCAAGAATAATTATTACGGTACACCTATGTGCTATAATAGCAGCTCGGTGATATTCTATGCGTAATATGAGAGCGATAAAAGCGAAGGTTAACGATGTGTTAGTAGTATAGCACTTTGAGTGCTCTCACAACGTCTACTGTGGGGCAAACACAATACGGTAGTAGACTGCTGGTTTCAGCATGAATGGGCCAGCTCGTCCGGGAAAGTACTACCCTCTCATAGAAGATCGACGTAAGAGTAGTAGTATCCGTACTACTGCGTTTCGTCGCGAGGCCTAATTTTCCCCTTTCCTCTTTGCTCACCTCCCTCATTCCCTTCCCCTAACCCCATTCCTAGCCGAAATAGTGGAGGCCACCATACCAGCAGTTTAAGACTATGGGTTTTGGTATAGTGGCCGCCACTTCTGGATTCCACTGACTGCTTACCATCAGGCGGGGTGGAGACTATGCAATATTATAATTATTTGTTATTTTTTTATTTATGCAGTATTTTTTTCTTTGATATTAATTCAAGTTTTTTCTGTGATATTAATACAAGGTACACTTTTTAAACGTGGTGAATGATAAGAAATTTTTTTTTTTTTTATTGAATAAATGAGAAGCAAAATCGTTTAAAATATTTCTATTATCTTACAATACATGTAGGTTATTCAGTAATTTTTATCATCCTACTAAGTATTTATACTCCAAAAAAGAATAAATCTGGGACATTACATTACATTGATGCATTATTACACCTGAGATCAGGCAGTGTTTTCACGGTAGTAGATCCACGCTGATTTCAGCATGAATGGGCCGGATCGTCCGGGGAAGTACTACCCTCTCATAGAAGATCGACTTAAGAGTAGTAGTATCCGTACTACTGCGTTTCGTTCGGTGAGTGAGAGCGCTGGAGGCCCAATTTCCCCCTTCCTCTTCCCTCACCTCCCTCATTCCCTTCCCCTAACCCCATTCCCAGCCGCCATAGTGGAGGCCACCATACCAGCAGTTTAAGACGATGGCTTCTGGTACAGTGGCCGCCACTTCTGGATTCCACTGACTGCTTACCATCAGGCGGGGTGGAGTCACTTTGGTAGGATATAATATAAAAAAAAAAAAAAAAAAAAGTGTGGAGTCACTTTGGTAGGCTGATATAAAAAAAAGTCCAGATAAACCACACTCCTTTCACTACTTTGTTTGCTTCTAGTAGATTAATTTAGAGAAATATCCTCATTAAGAAAGTGATATGACTCCAAATTGAGTGGATTGTGGAAGTGAGATTATTTCGCGTCCGCGTAGTTGTTGTCCTAATAATATTATAAATGCAAAAGTTTGTATAAATGTATGTATTTGTGTGTGTTTGTTACCACTCAGCGCCTAAACGACTCAACCAATTTCGATGAAAATTGGTATGTTGATAAACTCGGTGTCGAAGACGGACATAGGCTACTTTTTATACCTGGTCCCCGAAATACATTACAATATCCGCGCGGGCTGATCGAAATGGTCCAGTGGATAAGGCACCCGCTTCGTAATCACGAGGTAGTGGGTTTGAATCCGGGCAAGTACCAATGTGATTTTTCAAATCATATGTACTTTCTAAGTTTATCCTGGACATTTCTGACTGACGGTGAAGCAAAACATCGTGAGGAAACCTGGGCCTAAAAGTCTGAAATTGCCAATCCGCCTTGAGAAAGAGTGGTGATTAACGCTCATACCTTCTCTATATGAGAAGAGGCATTTGCCCTGCAGTGGGACAGTAAAACAGGCTGGTATTTTTATTATTATTATCCGCGCGGGCGAACTCGCAGGACGCAGCTAGTGCAACATAAATTCAACCCGCTATATGTGTATGTGTGTCACGTTATCATAAGATCTTATCTAATCATTGATAAGGACAGGTGCTCTCGTGTGAGGACACCACGCGCTGTTGTGAGTGGTGTACAAGGTGAGCCGCTCGCTCGCCATTAGTCGACGACACATTACCGAATCTATTATATATAAGCGAATCGACAAACTATTCATGTTTATTTTACTAGCTAGTTTTCATGTTACTAGCTGTTGCCCGCAGCTCCGTCCGCGTGAATGTCAGGTATATCGCATTTTTTATACAAACTTGTCCTCTGTTTAAACTCTTTCAAGTTATTTTTCGCGATAAAAGTTATGTTGTTCCACAAGGTCTATTCTATTTCTATATTTACCAAATTTCATCAAAATCGGTTAAGTGGTTTAGGCGTGAAAGCGTAACAGACAGACAGACAGAGTTACTTTCGCATTTATAATATTAGTATGAAAGTATAAATTTGCACTTATGAAATTTAGTGATAATATTTGAACAAATTACTCGAAATTTTCTATATATAACGTCAGAAGTTTTTTCAGTAATTTGTTTGATTATTTTTAGTGTTATAAAATAACTTTGATGGAATATAAAATAACAATACATGAACCATATTGTGTCACTTATTTTGTATAGACGAAGCTACTACATAGCTATTAGTAAAGTATATAAGTAATATATTTCACTATCAGCTATTTATAGCAACACCACTCAACCGTGAAGCCGAAAACAATGCCTTGTGATAAGACTGCCGCCATTGCGCTCGTCAATTTAACCAAGCTATTCAAATTGTAATATTTTAAACCAACCAATCAACATTGGCTTATTCCACAAATCCCTCCTGAGCAAATCCCCCTTAGGGGGGAAAACTGAACTTTAATGTAAAGTTAGTCCAAAAATCCCCCTTGTCATTTTCGATTATTCCATTTATCCCCCCGTGACTGAATTCCGCTAAGGGGGAAAACTGAACTCTTATTAAAGGCGCTCATATTCGTACAAAAGACATCAACGCGCTGCATGTTTATACCCGTACACGAATTTGACTTAATTATTTTTTTATTTACTACTAACACATCTCTTAATACATTCAAAAGGTAAATCAGAGCCATATAAAATAGCTTATGTTGTTTGACTAAGGAGACACGTAAGTCTCTTACATAAATGTTTATATAAGTACTATTTATAGTTAAATGAAAATGAAAATGAAAATATATTTATTCATATAGGTTAATTAAATTAACACTTACGAACGTCAAAGTTTATAAAATGTCAGCAAACTAATCTATAGCCAGTTTGCTGACGAAGTAGGGGCATGAGAAGAACTGGCAAGAAATTCAGGCCAATCTTTTAAATCGCCAAGTTATTAAAATTTTTGTAAGTTACAATTTCAAGTAGCATGCAAAGTGACACAGGCAATACACTTAACTCTATAGGTAATTAATTACTTAAAGCTTTCTATGTTGTAAAGAAAAATAAAAAGTAAAATGTGTGCTTTACAGGCTGCCTCAAGTTACGTTGTATGTATAAAAGTTTCATTACCCTGGTGGTCTTATACAGTGTATACGTCATCGACTACTAAATACAGCTCTGTTGTGTCAGCAATTACAAGAACTACAGTCCAGAGTACTTCACAATATAAGGATTATCGTTGAACTAGTAAATATTGCGACTAAATAGGTGCTGTTTCCGTGAATGTGATTTTTATCGTGTTCCCACGCTCCGTGGGTTTTGTTTTGTCCAGCAAAGGACTAGTTACCTGTTGGCAACTATACCTACGTTCCTGGTAGTAAGTATTAGACAGTCTAGAATGATGTCGCGTTGCTTGGAAAGTATTGTTTAGTGAGTGTTTCTAGAATGAAAAGTAAATAAAAAAAAAAAAAAATGTTTTATTTCTTTAACTCATACAGGTTAGTGATGTTTAGGACGGAGGTATTCTTTTAAGTATATAATATACCTGTATTAGAATACCCTCCTCTTCCATAACAAAGGTTACATAAACGTATATGATTCCAGTAGGTAAGTATAACATTTTTGTTGTAAAACAAGAAAATTATTCTTGTTTTAAGTAGGCACTTAAACTAGTTTATGTGATGTGTTATGTTTGCACGTGCATGCGTGCGTGCGTGCGTGCGTGCGTGCGTGCGTGCGTGTGTGTGTGTGTGTATGTGTGTGTATGTATGTGTGTGTGTGTATGTGTGTATGTGTGTGTGTATGTGTGTGTGTGTGTATGTGTGTGTGTATGTGTGTATGAAAAGTGATTGGGATTACACGCTGTTTCGACATGTAGGTACGCAATTCGTCTTAACTATCTGATTTACTTGGTACGCCACATTCGCTAGTGATGCTCTGGTGTTGCAAGTGTCCATAGGCTACGGTAACTGCTTACCATCAGTCGGGCCGTATGCTTGTTTGTCACCTTAGTCGTATAAAAAAAAAATCATAATATATATCATACGCGGTTAGTCATGATCTCAAGGTTGGCGAGGGGCCTCTGTGCAGCAGTGGACTGTTACAGGCTGTTAGTAATTGTTGTTTGTAAATAACAAAGTTTTCTACATAAACAAAATTTTAGAAATTGTAAGAATAATGAAGTGTTTGTAAGTATTTAGATTGTGTACATTTACATTCAAATAGTAAAGAGCAAAGATTAAAAAATGCTAAATGAGTTTAGAAGTCATTAAACGCGTATAATGTTGATAAAATATTTAAATTGTAATTCATTTAAATAGCAGCGAAATTAAATGGCTATAACATTATGTATATTCACCGCAACTAATGTCGAACCGGTAAAGCGAGGTACATCCGCACGCTCGTGACACTAGTGACCTCATCCGGACAGCCTCGCGTCCACGCTTTCACTCATGCACATAATAGTTCCACAAATATCAAAATGCTGAAAAAAATGGTTGCAATATCGCACGCGCCACGCGACTGTTGCCCAACAACAAACGGTGACAGGCGGGGCGCCGGCTAATTGTCTGTGCGAGCGAGACGCAGATATATCCGTCTCGTGTGTGCGACAGGAACACAGCATGACCCTATTAATCCCCCTATAAATAACCCGACTCGTAATGCGAAGGCGCCATGGTTTTTGTGAAGAGATGTTATACGTAGCGGCCACTCCGACCGACGATAACGTACGATAAGTGGATTAAACAATGAAACTGAGTACCCACAATAAGTACCTTCGAGTATATGTTAGTATATACTGCATCGAGGCATTGCACAGATTATATACCTCTTATCAACTCTATATTACCGCTCTCCAACCGTCTATACTACCTTAATCAACCATTTAAATGCCTATTGTAACGTCCTTCAACATATCGATACTTTATTAATCACTATAAACAGCCGCACGAACAATACAGATTACATAAGTAGGTCTAAACCTCTTTATACATTTTATCTCATACTAGAAGTGACCCACGGCTTTGCCCGCGTCTAAAATGTCTTTTATCTCCCTCGGAAACCGGACCGTTTACGGGATAAAAAGTATCTACATACTAATTTTCACCTGTTTAGCCGTTTAGGTGCTGAGTTTTTTTTTTTTTTTTTTTTTTTATAGTATGGCCTACCAAAGTGACTCCACCCCGCCTGATGGTAAGCAGTCAGTGGAATCCAGAAGTGGCGGCCACTATACCAAAAGCTATCGTTTTAAACTGCTGGTATGGTGGCCTCCACTATGGCGGCTGGGAATGGGGTTAGGGGAAGGAAATGAGGGACGTGAGGAAAGAGGAAAGGGGGGCAATTGGGCCTCCGGCGCTCTGAGTGGTAACAAACACACACACACACACATACATACACACAAACTATCGCATTTATAATTTAATAGGATATTTAAGACACGATGTTACTAAGAGAGGCTCTAAAAAGGGGTTGAGAAATGATAATTATATGGATTGCGTCAAGAATAACATGATTGAAAATGCAATGTGTCTCCAGATAATATCTGATAAAATAGAAAGCATGAAAAAATATTTTTCATTTCTCATACTCTGAAAGTAGTGTTGTTTTGGTTTGATTATTGGGTGGAAGATGCTGCTTTCCTTTCATAGGGAGGGAAAAACTCATACAAATTCATCCCGACCCTCGGGCCGGAATGAACTTTAAAAATAGAACTGCTGTCAGCTGTGAAGAGTTTTATGTAAAAAAAACCTAATTTAAAAAATGTCATGCATGACTTTCTAAACAGCCAGTGTGAATTTAGCGCAAACTTCTTTGAGCGGAATAAGGCCGCTATTAGACTATCATAGAAATATGATCAAAGATTATTATTTATTATTTATTTATTACTCTTAAACTTACATCTATCTTTACAGGCAAGCCTAATGCGACAGAGAAGTTGAGCTTTTTATCTAGTTTATAACTATATTTATTTCTACATCCTAATACATGATTAAAACTAACCTAAGTACTGCAGATGCAATAAGCAGTCTTAGTAAATTCGTTCAGTGCACATGAAAACAGATCTATCCGGTCAGACAGCGTGTTGAGCACACGCAACGCCCGCAAAAGCGGCGCGCGCTGCAGCAGGTTGGTGCGTGCGCAAGGCACAACCAGCAGCGGCGCGCTCTGTATTCTTCCGGAACGCACAGCTGAACCGTCTCTAAGATACCTGGATTGTGTATCTTACCGCGTATTAAGATGTGTAAATAATTTTTAAATGAAGAACAATATATGACGGTATAATAACTACATGTGATCATCTATGATCATAGTTTGAGGGTCGTCGAACTATGATCATAGAATTTGACAGATATGAAATCATATTTATATGATAATGTAATACCGCTCTAAGCCGCGAGTGTCGCGACTATTTAAAATTTAAAAAGTCAACACAAATTGGCGGGATTATAAAATCTGTTATGTAAGTATGTATCTGTGACGGACTTTTGTGCTAAGATTTGAATTGAATATTAAAAATGAGTTCAAGCGAAATATTGACATCAGATTCCATTACAGACGAGGCAAATTGTGTCATAGAAATGTAACTTTTAATATCACGAATTGTCTTAATTTGACTATTAATTTTAAATAGGTACTACTGATATATTATTATCTATAAATAGTTTAGATAAACAACTAGTTTTATTTTCCTCATATTCTAAATGAAAAGTAGAGTGTTTGCCACAGGTAAAAGAATCAATTCCTACTCGGACTATAATAATAATAATAATATTCTACCATATTCACACAGCGCCATCTAGCCTCAAATTAAGCAATTATATTTGCTTGTGTTATGGGTACTAAATAACTGATATACTACTTATATACATTTTTTTTTCGTAAATACATACATATTATTGATAAATTACACCCAGACACAGAACAAACAATCATGCTCATCACACAAAGGTTTGTCCTGGGTGGGAATCGAACCCACGACCTCCGGCTTAGCAGTCAGGGTTACTAACCACTAGACCAACAGGCCAGTCTAACTACCTCGGGAATTGATTCTTTTCAACCCTGACTGAAAAAATATAGTACGGGGGTAGGTAGACAAACTATATATATTGCCTAAAACAAAGCGAAAAGAAAGAAACCCATTTCTTTTTCTCGTGCTGACGCTATATTAAAATTTTATATACCAGTCACTCATACTATCAATACGAATCTAATGACGCCTCATACGTTCGAATCCATCAAACTATTTAGGCTGTAGAGCGTGCCTTAGAATTATACATACATACATACGCTCGAAAAATATTAACCTCCTTTACTTCGGCAGTCGGACAAAAAAAAAGTTCATTTTATACCTACTTGGCAGATATTCAGTATAGCTCTAATGTGATCCTAATAGCACCAGATGTGCTATAAACTCGTTTCGTGAGTAAATCTCACCGTAAATGTGTATCATTTGTCATCTGTGACTAATTATTAAAACGAATGTGTGGTGTGGGGCGGCGCCGGTCGGTGCGAAATGTTCCCGCTTCGGATCACTAACAGTTTTTTTTGTCCAGAGTTTAATCCGATGATGGAGGGACGCGGCTAATGGTCCGCGCGGATGTATCAATGACAATGGCGCCTCCACCCCATAATACACACGATGACATAATGGACACTCACACCTCCAATTTGAAATATACTCTGCCAATCCATACTAATATCGCCTAAAACACTGAACCGATTTTGTTGAAATTTGGCATAGAGATAAAATAGACCTTGGGGAACATCATAGGCTATTTTTTATCGTGAATAATGGCTTGAATGGATAGAATGATGAAATAGGGGATGAAAGTTTGTATAGAAAATGCGATATAACAACCGATATTCACGCGGGTGGAGCTGCGGGCAACAGCTAGTAATATATGCGTAAGAGATAGGCGTGCTTATTCTGTAGGTATATCTACACTGTTCGCTGTTTGCATTGTGTGACAGTTTGAATTGCATACCAATACTGCTATATATAAATACCAACAAATAATTACCTTTACGAGTAATACTGCTGATTCATATATCGTGTTGGAATGCCAGTATTATCTGCATAAGGTTAAAATACGGGAGCCGACAATGTAACGAACGTCTGAGGCACACCGGGAGCCTATCTTTAGTGTTGTGCAAGTGTTCGGAAGTGTAGTTATCAGTGCCACAATGACGAGTCCATCGGAACTGTCCTAGCGGACATGTCGTAAATAACTCCATAGTAGTAGTTTTTTGTGTCGGTGGTGTACCTGCTCACTCCGCGCCGGCGCCGCCAGGACAACGAAGCGTGACGTCATCGCCTCACTGCGCAATGCTGCTTTATTGGTACATAAATATAGGTCAGAGGGGTTGCAGGTAGGCGCCGCTCACAGAGTCCAGTCGCGACAATGCGCTGATACTGCACCTAGTGCACTAGATACTCGTACATACAAAATGGCACAAGAGTTACCGACAGTCTACGTCGATTACTTAAGAATGTATAATAATTATAATAATAATGCCAGCCTGTTTACTATCCCACTGCAGGGCAAAGGCCTCTTCTCTAGAGAAGGTATGAGCATTAATCACCACGCTTGCTCAAGGCGGATTGGCAATTTTAGACTTTTTAAGTCCAGGTTTCCTCACGATGTTTTCCTTCACCGTCAGTCAGAAATGTCCAAGATAAACTTAGAAAGTACATAAATATGATTTGAAAAATCACATTGGTACTTGCCCGGATTTGAACCCACTACCTCGTGTTTACGAAGCGGGTGCTTTATCCACTGGACCATTTTGACCATTTCGATTTAAGAATGTATACACTATTATTATTATAAATGTGAAAGTTTGTGTGTATATGTGTGTGTGTTTGTTACTAGTCAGCACCTAAACGGCTAAACCGAGTTCGATAAAAATTGGTATGTAGATAGATATTGCTCCAGAAACGGACATAAGCTACTTTTTTTTCCGAAAATCAGTCTGGTTCCCGAGAAAGACAAAACACATTTTAGGCGCGGTCGAAGCCGTGGGGCCCAGCTAGTAATTAATATTTTTTTTAACTTTAGAAGCGAACTGGACGTAGCCGGCGTGTTCCTATATAATACTAATATAACTTTAGCATATCCGTTTCTTATAAAGAACATAGTTAATGTGACATTGGCACTGACACCGCGCGGCAGGTGGAGCCTTTCCAGAAGGTTGTACCGACCTTTCCCTTTACATACAAAGGGTTGGTTGTTGACCGAAACTAATGTACACGCTATGGACTACAATAGTTGAGTGCGGTAAGAATATAAACAGGTTTTCTTCTACACGAATAAAGTGATCGAATGGTGACGTCACTCAACACATTCGTTGATTTGCAGTCACAATAACATTCGCATTTATGAGCGGTATATTATCATTATACACAATTTGTTTATAGATTTTCGTAATGTTGAATGGCTTGCAAAATAATGTATAGAAAAACTAGCAATTTTATTGATTAGATATCATTATCGCTTAAAGATGCATAATTTATTTGTTTTTAATTTTGTATCTCTCAGAACTGAAACTCACTCTTAGGCCGCTATTACACTATCATAGAAATATGATCATAGATGTGTGAGTCATTTTTAAATGAAGAACATATGACGGTATAATAACTACATGTGATCATAGTTAGGATTATATTCAACACACTAGCACAGTCTATAAGTACATACGGTGCTAGTGTTTTGATATAATCCTACTTGTACGCTAGCTGTCAAACAGGATCCTATAATAGACTGACACTAGCGTAAACGTAGCACCCATAGCAACGGAAAACACGACTTGATGGTATATGAGGTTTATATAATCAACAGTGTAATATGTAAAAATTAAGAACGTCATCGTATACTTAACTATGATCATAGAATTTGACAGATATGAAATCATATTTATATGATTTAAATATGATAATGTAATACCGGCCTTATTCAAATATGCTCTAGGGTCTATTGTATATATAAGTTTTTATTAATCAGAAAAAAAGTAGAGCTTTATTATGCACAAAGTTTTTAATGAAAATATGTATTATAGTTTTGTTGTGACTGTTTTTTTATGTCATCGTCAAACATGACTTTACAAATCAATTAACACTATTTAATAAAAATATATTACAAAGTATTTACACGCCAAGTTATTCAGGTAACACTCTAGTTTTACATTCTTGTATATTTTTTAAATTACTTATATACTCGTTTAGGCGTTATTGTTAATTCAAAATCATTAAAATCGATCTGAGATATTTAAATAAATGTTGCCAGCGTGATGAAGTTAATTACCCAACAATATTTTGATTTGACTAGACAACACTAGGATTTGACGAAACGCTATCCGGATTGTGTGTACATACCGGCTCAATTTCCTACCTTTCCTTTTAGTAAAGTCCCTTCACGGCTTTAGCGGCTTCGCGGCATTCCTGGTATTTAAGGAGGAGCAATGCTAGGGACTCGTGAGTCATCCATGAGCGACAGTTATCACTGACCATCACGTGCGCTGTACTAAAGTATCATACTTTTTATTCCAAAAATCAGTCTGGTTCCCGGATACAATAAAACATATTTTTATATTTATGAGCGTGGGCGCACGGGCAAAACCGTGGTGCGCAGCTACTAACATATAAATTGAAAATTAAAAATAATCCCTATTATGGGCGTTGTAAAAAAATATGAAATCCGCCATTTTGTGACGCCGACCATCTTAGACTAATTTTCATCAAACATAGCTAAGAACAGTCCCGAAGTCCCGACTAATTCACCTTTCACACAAAAAAAAACAAAATCAAAATCGGTTTCCGTTCAGCAGTTACAGTGCCACAGACATATACACACACACACACACAAACACACACAAATACAAACTAATCAAACTTATAAATAACACATATATTTGCGTCGTGGGTTAAATACTGCTCTTATTTATAACTTTCTTGTATTTATAAACATAGAATAATATCTGTGAAAGGAATACCACAATAAAGCACAAAGGACTCCAAAGGTCAAAGTGACGTCATTAAGAACAGTCCAATCATAAAGTAAGATAAGATAAGATATGCTGTAAGATATTACGGTAGCAATATACTATTTGTACATCTCGTAATGTTGTTTAACGCCAAAGTAACTTACTTGTAATGCCAACGTTAATGTTATCGAGTTTTCGCTAGCTTACTAACGTTTCACCCTGGCTTCGCATGCAAAATTGTGTAAAGAATTCCTTAAACGATAGGGAAAACCTTATCAAAATATGTTGCGTGGTTTAAAAAAATGTCTATGTTCTATTGTGTATAGAAATTGTCTTTTCAAAACATATCATCTAGTTAACATATAAATGTTCTATGTATTGTCATTCTAAATAGGTAATTATATTAGCATAGTAAAGTACAGTTTAGTGAAACAAAGCTTGGAATGTGACGTGGTGCGACCGACGCGCGCGCACAATAGCCTCGCGATGTGCGCCGGCGCCGTCGCTACCACCGCCACGCTCACTTAACTCATAGATCCTTTAGATCCTTTTGAACATTTCACGAAAGTCGTTTGAAGTGATTTCTAATACTCACGTTATTGAACATTCTACTATCTACAGAAGGTATACATTGTGATGGTACATTTCGAATAAACAGAAATGAATAAAGAATAATTTTATCAAGAATGAGACACAGTTGATGACCATGCCTTCGCCATCGCCTTTACATTTCACATTAAGTAAGAATACGCTGTCATAGAATACTAGACCGGAGGAGCAGAGCATACAGTTTTATTTGAGTCAAGGTAACATTTTGAATATAGTTTTTGTATCTAAAAAAAAATAATGAAAAAATCCAAGTTATTAAAAAAATATATGGTAATATTTAATTTTTTATAGGCATACATATTTTTTATTTTTTTATAAGTATATTTTCAGTTCGACTCCTATTCAGCCAGTAAATTGGCTAAGTTGCCAATTAAGTATACCTACCTAGTTACTTCACACGACCCCACGTCACTGACAATTTATGACATATTATAAATAAAATAAAACAAATTTAATATTAAAAAAACTTTTGTTAATTAAGTGTAATGTTTTAAATTATAAAATAAATCGTCAAAACAAATTTGACATGATTTATTTTTTTTAAGAAATAATATATTCTTAATTAAATTTTATTTTGTTTTTTAAAACGCTACCTACCGAGCGAACATACTCTTAGGTAAATCTTGCTTTTGACGAGCTCTATTTCAATGCATGTTAACGCTGATTGTTTAAGATTTCGTTTTTTACTAACAATATAACAAACTAGCCTCCCGCAGCGCGGTTTCACCCGCCTCTTTGCTTACTGCTCTGCTCCCGTCGCTAGTAGCGTGATGTTACATAACTTACAAGCTTGCTCAAGAACTGAACTATCAAAAGGCATACGCAAAAATATTTTTTAAATCTGACTGGTAGTTACAGAGATTAGCACGTTCAAATAAACAAACAAATTCTGCCGGTTTGTGTCTAATGTCACATAGACTAATAATGCATTACTACATTATACATTACATTCATTCTACTAATCAGTGACGTAGTCTCTACACATACATGTGTTTAATCAGTATTGAAAGAAACGGGAATAGGAGAAAAACCAAGGAGATCGTAGGTTCAGTTAGGCCTCCAACGCTCTCACTCAACGAACGCAGTGGGTACTATCTAAGGCTACAAATGCTTTACGACGATATTCCTTATAAGGTTTTACCCGCTCATAATATATATCGTAAACTGAAATAGTTTCTCTACCGTATGAAAAGTCATACAAATATTATATAACCATAAATATAAATAAAAACACTAGATATTAATATGTAGGTAGTTATTTAGTATAAGTCGTAACGGCCCAGTGGTAAAGACACCCGTAAACACAAGGTCGGGAGTTCGAATCCGGGCAAGTATCAATGTGATTTTTCAAATCATATGTACTTTGTAAGTTTATCTGGACATTTTTGACTAACTGTGAAGGAAAACATCGTGAGGATACCTGGACTTCTGAGGAAGTCTGAAATGGCCAATTCGCCTTAAACAAGCGCGATCAATGCTCATACCTTTGACTGGCCTGTTGGTCTAGTGGTTAGTGACCCTGACTGGTAAGCCGGAGGTCGTGGGTTCGATTCCCACCCAGGACAAATCTTTGTGTGATGACTGTGATGAGCATGATTGTTTGTTCTGTGTCTGGGTGTAATTTATCTATAACATGTATGTATTTACAAAAAAAAATGTATATATGTAGTATATCAGTTGTTTAGTACCCATAACACAAGCAAATATAATTGCTTAATTTGGGGCTAGATGGCGCTGTGTGAATGTGGTAGAATATTATTATTATTATTACTACCTTCTCTGTGTGAGAAGAGGCATTTCCTTGAAGAAGGATAATAATGAGTCGATATAATGATGTAGGTAGTTTTAACCGAACGATATAATACATAGGTGTGTATTATAAAGTAACTAGCGACCCGTCCCGGCTTCGCACAGGTATTATGCTGATACTAAATATATTACAGAATGTCTTTTTAAACAACGTTCACAGCTTTTTTGTAATTAGACAATACAAACATGGTAATAGTTTTTTTTAGAGGGCGGCGGCCCCCGGCCGGTACTGCCGCAACCGCTATGTCTACTATACTGTTTCTCTACTATATTTTGCACGTATTATACATATAAATCTTCCTCTTGAATCACTCTATTAAAAAAACCGCATCAAAATCCGTTGCGTAGTTTTAAACATCTAAGCATACATAGGGACAGACAGCGAGAAGCGACTTTGTT
This sequence comes from Parascotia fuliginaria, assembly GCA_963082885.1. Classification (NCBI taxonomy): domain Eukaryota; kingdom Metazoa; phylum Arthropoda; class Insecta; order Lepidoptera; family Erebidae; genus Parascotia; species Parascotia fuliginaria. The sequence goes on from OY720173.1 coordinate 22,439,402, forward strand.
TTATACTATGTAGTGGTGATGATACGAACGTATGTACAGCACATATGAATGAGCGATAATGTATGAACAAGTCGTGTTTAGCCGGTGGGTGGTGTAGACACCGTCACATAAAGGTGTTCCCACGATAGTACGTCACTACATCAGCCGATTATTACCACACTTCGCTTATTTACTCAATGTTTTATGATATTTCACATGACGTCATACTCAGCGTACTGCCAGGTGACTTCAAAAATGGTATCTAAGCTTACGCCTCCTATTAGACATATTTATTTATGCGCAGAAAAAAATATTAACACCTAAAATTAAAATTCCTATTGCTTAAAATATTTTAATTCACATTCACTAGTTTATTATTTCAAAATATAACGGAAATTGCACAAATTTTGAAGGCTAATAACTTCTAAAGGATTAGGAATTTTGAAAAACTATTTTGATGTTATAGCGTATTAGAATACGTAGTCCAGTTCCCAGTCCAGTGCCGGTAGGCAGCGGCTTCACAGAGACCCTGGCATTGCAGAAGTCTATGAGCGACAGTTACCACTTACCATCAGGTGGGCTGTTGGCTCGTCTGCCACTGTAGACAATAAAAAAAAAAAAAAAAAAAAAAGTTTACCCAGAGTACCTGACTGTGTCTGAAAAGCACCTGCGCATTGAGCACCTAGTCTAGTCCACGTTGAGCACCTATCAATATTTTTACAACGAGAACACCTGCCAAAAACCTGCCAAAATTATTGATAGGTGTTCTTCAGACGGGTGCTCTGGATGAACTACGTTTCTATGGAGCATTCTCTACGTCTCATATCAAAGGCCTTTTTTTGAGCACTTAGTATAATGACTGCAGCACTAGGAAACACGTTCGTACTGCTTCTTTAAGCAGATATAAGCCAGATTAGTATCTACCTGTAGTCCATACTACAGCATTTCATTCGTTGGGTGAGAGTAACATTGCTCTGTCTACCCATATCTTCCTTTCTTCCCTTGTTGTGATTGGTTATTTGTGTTTTCTTGATCCTTACTAATATTATAAATGCAAAAGTAATTTTGTCTGCTGTCTGTTACTCATTCATGCCTAAATCACTAGACCGATTTTGGTGAAATTTAGAACAGTTATAGATAAGACCTTGGGGAACAACATAGGCAATCTTTTATTGTGAAAAAATGCTTAAAGGGTTTAAAATAGGAGATGAAAGTTTGTATGAAAAGATATCAATATAAACAGAAATATAACCGACATTCACGCGGGCTCAAAAATACACAGCCTCTTACAGCTAGAGGACAACTAACGATCAGGTGGCTCTTCGCACTAAAGTTGTATAAAAAAACCTAATGTTGTAAGAGATATTAAAAACATAAAATTACCGAACACAAAAAACAATATTCAAGATTATATAATTAAACACACGGCACTTAAGCGTAATATAGTGGCGAGAATAAAACACTTGTAGCTGGTTCATTTCCAAATGTAAGCTATTCATAATCAACTATGACTAATTGCACAATCTTTGTCATCAGTTTATTAATCATAAAAACTGATATAAAACCTCATTGTTGGCTAAATTACTGGCGTAGTTTAATAGTTTTTTATACACTAAAATGACAGTAATAATTGTGACGTGTTGACTGTGACAGGTGACATTGTATCATGCACGCTTAATACCAGCCCGGTTACTGTTCCACTGCAGGGCAAAGTCCTCTTCTCATATAGAGAAGGTATGAGCATTAATCACCATGCTTACTCAAAGACTCAATTTTAGACTTTTAAGTCCAGGTTTCCTCCAATGTTTTCCTTCACCGTCAGCCAGAGATGTCCAAGATAAACTTAGAAAGTAAATATGATTTAAAAATTACATTGATACTTGCCCGGATCCGAACTCATTACCTCGTGTTTACGAAGCGGGAGCTTTATCTACTGAGCCATTTCAACTACTTACTAACTAGCACCACCTCATAGAGCAGTATTATTTTAATGTCACTTTGTGTTTTGTCTTTTTCTTTCTTACCATTAAAAACAAGGATAGAAACAAAGTAAGGTTAGAATAATATTGTTTTAAGAGATTTTGATCGGGCTCCTGTAAATGTAGTACTACCTACCTACCTACCTAGTTTTATATTTTTCTTTTTATAATAGCCTATTCTGCCTTGGCCTTGAGGGTTAGCGATCAATGGGATCCAATAGTAGTAGATATTCATTGTGATTTGTAATATTAATTAAGCTGATACTTTTGCGTACCTATCTAGTGATGCACGTTGAAAATGAAAATATATTTATTCATATAAGTTATTTAAATTAACACTTATGAACTTTATATTTACAAAATGTCAGCCAATTAACCTACAGGTAGTTCGCTGATGAGGTAGAGCCGTGAGAAGAACTGGCAAGAAGCTCAGGCCACTCTTTTTAATCGCTAGGTTATTACAATTTTTGTAAATTACAATTTCAAGTAGCATGCAAAGTGACACAGGCAATACACTTAACTCTATAGGTAATTAATTACAGTTTTCAATGTTGTAAAGAAAAAATAATAAGTTAAATGTGTGCTTTACAGGCTGCCTCATTTGCATGCAGCTAAGCTCTATTGATGTTCATATGGGGGCTATTAGTGCTATGAGCAGTAGCCGAGCAGAACAATTATGTACTGTTATTAAGTAGTACGAGAAGAGTCGGTGCCACAAGAAACACAACGTTATAACACCACTATTAGTTAAACGATTTATTGCCCTTCACACGCAACTGCACTATAGGCTGTATAGTTGTGTGTGTTTTATATTCCTGAGACATCGGATTTATATGCCGCTTTTTCACATAATACCTACATAGAAACATTTACCACAGTTCACATGTTGCCTTTACCTTTTTGTAGCAATATGCAAGGCAGCCTGTAAAGCACACATTTTACTTTTTATTTCTTCTTTATAACATAGAAAGCTGTAATTAATTACCTATAGAGTTAAGTGTATTGCCTGTGTCACTTTGCATGCTACTTGAAATTTTTACTTACAAAAATTGTAATAACCTGGCTATTAAAAAGAGTGATCTGAGTTTTCTGCCAGTTCTTCTCATGGCTTTACTTCGTCAGCGAACTGGCTGTAGGTGAGTTTGCTGATATTTTGTAAATTTTGACGTTCACGTGTTAATTTAATTAACCTATATGAATAAATATATTTTCATTTTCAGGTACTTGGGTATGATGTGTAAAAACCAGCGCTTGTAGTACACTATTTATTAATTCGTGGAAGAGTTATTAGATAAAACTTTCACATTTGCAGAATATAAATAAATAAAATTTAGCATTAAAACTGTACAAAAAATAAAAATATAAATACGAGACTGAAGTTTATTCTAGGCAACATGTAGAAATATGTAGGTATGTACCTACCTACCTATGTACAATAATTAACAAACACACTACTGTGTGAGTGTACACTTAGTAGCAACCTGGTTTACACCTATTATAACCTGTCACATTGTATCTTTTGCCTAACATTGTGCTTGTAGCAGCTAATCTATACATTACATAAAGCGGAAGAGTTTGTTTGTTTATTTAAACGCACCAATCTCTGAAACTACCAGTCAGATTAGAAAAATTATTTTTGCGTATGATAGCCCAGTTTTCGAGGAAGGTTATAGGCTATGTAACATCACGCTACTGCAGACGAGAGCAGAGCAGTAAGTTACCTATAAGGCGTTACTGTTGATACCTAGGGTGGGTACTATGGTGATATACCAATTAGTATATATGCATCAATCATGTCTTTAGATACGACAAATGTAGACAGGTTGAAATGTCAGAAACTGTAACTTTAACTTAAGAAAATACCTTTAAGAGGGTAAAGTCAACTTGAATTCTGTCAAACAAAATGTTCTATCAATACTGCGGGTATACAACAAGATGATGGCTAACACTCACGTGTAGAACTAATGTCGAGTTGAGTACAAGGAGAAGCTTGCTCTACACAATTAGGTTGGCTATTACGTAGCTATGCGCTTAAAACAATCAATTCTAGCGAAATGCAAGGAGGGTAGGTAGAACTGTGCGTTACAATACTAACACAGGAGTTCACAGAACAAGTTAGTTTAATCGGGTGTACTCGTTATCGGCAAGTTCACTAAACGGTTTTGGCTAGAGTGAAATATCAATTATGTTAAATGCTGCTCTACTAGTCCACATAGCGCTGCCTACTTACAACATTCCATGATAGGTAATACGCTCAACAAAAAAGGTTGTACTTATATATTACGAGTAGGCTATCATTATCATTCATAAAATGTATCATCCTTCATCAATCATCATGTATGAATCAGTCTCAATTTATTTGATCAATTATTGCCATTGGATCAAAATATTTAATAAGTGTAATACCAGCCTTGGTTGCAGTTCAATGTCTCTTTTGTTCTCAGCAGTAATAAAGTGATGTGACTCACGTGATGCCGCCGGGGTCCGCTCAGCGAGGCTGTAGTACTTAGCAGCAGTATGTAGTGTCACCGACAATGGCAGTAAGTATGTAAGAGTATGTGTGGAGGTATATCACTGTCACTCGCGCACGTGCTGCACTCCGCCGTTACAACAGTTACAGATGTTCGCGATAACAGAGATGTGGCGATACGCGGCGCGCGTGTGTCCCGGTCGAGGTGCGCGCGTTCACTGCGGGCGGGCGTCGCCGACACACCCGCCCGCCGCAGGCTCCACCTCGAGGCGGAGCCTGCGACGACGCCTCCCGCTACACTATGAGCGCCGGAAAATGCGCTTTTCCATAAATTGCAGTTTCCATGATGTACGTGCACGTGAGGTGGTTATGGCGAAGGAGGGGCGCCGGCGGTGGGAGGCGCTATCGCACGAGTAATGGGCGCCGCACACAGATTTATAGAGGGGTTGGTTTGGGGCCCTAATGGAATTAGTGCTGCGTTTTGTTTATAGTCCGACGTCGTCATCAATCCTCCCCCTCCCCTTGCTCACTGCCCGCTGCCCTCAGGCTGCTCGGTGCTGGTGCTGCTAATTAATCGGCGGCAGGAGTTACGGCCGATCAGCGGGTGTTAATTGTGGAGCGACAGTAAGTGCCGCGCGCACGCACTCCGCGCCTTCATTAGACAGTTGTTAGAGTCAACGACGCGTTCATGCTTATGTCTAATAGTACCAGTGTAGCTACCTTAATGAAGTTATATTCACTTCTTACAATTAGAATATAGCCACACAGTAGCAGTATCGAATAGATCCAATAATTGGTTAGTGGTTATCGGTTAACCACCAACCAATTATCAACCAATAGGCTGTCCTGTTCCATGTGGTGCTAGGTATCATTGGAACTGATATCCACTAGTTGTGGCACTACGAACGTCCCGGCTCACCTGCGGTGTTTACGTCACGCGGGTGCACGTATGGCAACCAGTAATAGATGTCTAAAAATGTTATATTTATAATATAACCTATAAATCCTATTAATATTATAAATGCAAAAGTTTGTGTGTATGTATGTGTGTTTGTACCACTCAGCACCTAAACCGATTTAGAAAATTGGTATGTAGATACATAGGCTACTTTTTATCCCGACAATCGTCTGGTTACCGAAGGAGAGAAACACATTTTAGGCGCGAGCGAAGCTGTGAGACGCATCAGAGGCCCTAGACAAGTGTCAAACATTTCTATTCTATTCATAGAATAGATAAAAAAATGTATTGGATTGACATAAGCTAACGCCAGAGCTTATGTCAATCTCATACATTTTTTTATCTATTCTATGAATAGAATAGAAATGTTTGACACTTGTCTCGGGCCTCTGGTCATCTATAAAAATATATACATAATTTTGCCAACCACAGTTACCACCCACTTATGGCTCACATGCCAAGTTGTTTGGCTAATGCCATAGATGTCTCTACCTAAAAGATACTTTCTACCAAACCTAGGCTCCAACTAGCTCAGTCGATCTCGAACAAGGTAACAGGGTACCTTATAGAAAGAAAATCACTACTAAGTATATTTGTTGAACTGTCTGAATGTTTAGCTCTAGCATGAGTACGTCTTGTCTCGCAACTGCAAAAACAAAAATAGGTCTCCCTCGTGGTCCTACTAGTAGGAGAAATTAGTAACACCACGAGAAAACGGTGAAAATACCTACTTACTAGTATGAAGAAATTTAGTTTTCAAAGTAAACGCTAGAAGCGCTAATAATTTTCATGAATTTAGTTAGGTATTGTTTTTTTTGTATAAGGTATATTATTATTATCCTCTACGTATTTTAAGTATAAGTATTGCAATCAGCTCTCTATCTTGATATGTATGTAGATATTTACCACAGGCCCAGTAGATAGCGCTAATCTAAACTAATATTACATAAAAAAAATTATATATGTTTGTTTGCATCGATTTAACTGAAAATCTACGTTACCGATTTAAAAAATTCTTTGATTTTAAGAAATCAATAAATTCAGCGAGTAACATAGAGCACCGAAGGCACAATTTCCCCCTTTCCTCTTTCCTCACTTCCCTCATTCCCTTCCCATAACCCCATTCCCAGCCGCCATAATGGAGGCCACCATACCAACAGTTTGGCTTTTGATATAGTGGCCTCCACTTCTGGATTCCACTGACTGCTTACCATCAGGCGGGGTGGAGTCACTTTGGTAGGCTAAAATAAAAAAAAAGTTAAAAAAATACGCTATATATTGTTAATTTATGTTTAACATATTACTTTCAGTCATTTTCAGAATTTCAATATTTTAAGCGACTTCGTAAATCTAAATGATGCAATAAGACTTACGACACTATTGCTATTATTTTCGGTAATAGTTTGTTGTAAGATCGAATGTCACTTCTGATACCGAAGCGATGCGAGGGTGGACCTTATTTAGACGTAGACTGTCCAGAATAAAGACTACCTGTAATAACTGTCAATAATAGGCATACATAATAAATGACAACTGACCACAAACGCCTCTTTATAACACTGTTGATATACAGCGATGATGTAAGTATTGTCACAGAATAGCAATACTGAATAATAATAATAATATTCTACCACATTCACACAGCGCCATCTAGCCCCAAATTAAGCAATTATATTTGCTTGTGTTATGGGTACTAAACAACTGATATAGGTACTACTTATATACACCTTTTTTTTTTTGTAAATACATACATTTTATAGATAAATTACACCCAGACGCAGAACAAACAATCATACTCATCACACAAAGGTTTGTCCTGGGTGGGAATCGAACCCACGACCTCCGGCTTAGCAGTCAGGGTCACTAACCACTAGGTAGACCAACAGGCCAGTCAATGAATGAAAATCATTCACAAAAATTAGTATAAATAATCACTTTGTTCACCAAACTGAGAGGTTTAGTGCTTCACAGAGTATTAGAGAGTTCCTCGTAGTGTTCCCACGGTCGTTATCAGTTATCAGACGGAGGCGCGGGGTCGGCGTCCGTCTGTAGCCGCCGCCTCACAGTGGCGGCGCTTACCACACAGATATCATAAAACATAATAGCTACACAATACAAATACACAATGCATCTATTGAACACCCGTTAGTATTATATTGTTTCTCGGTAGCTTCCTCGAATAACTATCCTGTCCTTCCCGAAGACGAACGCCTCTATTTAGGTACAATACTTTTTGTTTAATTCTTACATTTGTGTATATCGATACGGTAGTAGATCCACGCTGGTTTCAGCATGAATGGGCCGGATCGCCCTGGGAAGTACTACCCTCTCATAGAAGATCGACGTAAGAGTAGTAGTATCCGTACTACTGCGTTTTGTTCGGTGAGTGAGAGCGCCGGAGGCCCAATTTCCTCCCTTTCGTCTTTCCTCACCTCTTTAATTAAATTCCCCTAACGCCATTCCCAGCCGCCATAGTAGAGGCAACTATACCAGCAGTTTAAGACGATGGTCTGGTGGCCACTTCTGGATTCCACTGACTGTTCACCATCAGGCGGAGTGGAGTCACTTTGGTAGGCTAATATAACACTTGATATGACAGCAAAAGAATTCTATGTTACAACTTAAAAGTATGTAATAATAGTAAAAGTATTTGGTGTTGTATTGTCAACATGTGGGCTAAATACTTAGCAGTAATTGGTTGAACTGTTTCTATGAACTGTATTGTTGATAATACGCAGGTAGTTAAGTACTTGATACTCGTGCTTATATCCTTTCTAAGTATGTGCCTACCTGCTATTTCATTATAAAATAGATCTAGTACTAGAGCGTGTGAACGTACTTTTAGACATGTCGGATGTCAGAAGCCGAATCAGGGAAGAACAGACCATAGTCATGGTAACAATTTTAGTTTAAATTATTACATACCTACCAGCATTCCACGGCGTGGTTTCACCCGCGTCTTTGCATACTGCTCAGCTCCCATCACCAGTAGCGTGATGTTACTTAGTCTATACCTTTTCTCGAGAACTCGGTTATTATATGCAACAATAATTTTTAATCTGTCTGGTAGTTTCAGAGATTAGAGCATTCAAACAAACAAAAAAACTCTTCCGCTTTACATAATGGTATAGATAGATAAGAATCTACTTTTTAGCAATTGGTCGAAGGTAAGTTATATATCATCAAAATAATTTATTATTTTTAACTACACACAACGCCATCTAGACCCAAAGTTAGCATGTATTTATAGCTTGTGTTATGGGTTCTAGAATGCGGATAAACATACTTATATACTTTTTTGTAACTACATTTAGACATTATGCATAGAAACACCAAATAGACTGTAAATGCACACCAATATTTGCACTGAGAAGGAATCGAACCCGCGGCCTGTGCGTGGCAGTCCGTTCACAGTACTGCTGAACCACAGAGGCAGTCAGACCAACTGTATGTGAGATTCAGCAGCTGGGCGGCGTCGATGACCGAATGGCGACAATGACGTACGTACAGCGGCCTCTTGGTATGATAAGCGCTTCACTATCAGTCTGTACTCGTCATCACACTATACTTGGCTACAAACGGAGCTTTTTTTTTATATAGGTATATTAATCTACCAAAGTGACTCCACCCTGCCTCAAGGTTAGCGGAGTCCAGAAGTGGTGGCCACCATAAAAAAAAGCTGGGCACGGGGTTAGGGGAAGGGAATGAGGGAGGTGAGGAAAGAGGAAAGGGGGAAATTGGGCCTTCGGTGCTCTCACCCACCGAACGAAACACAGTAGTACGGATACTATTACTCTTACATCGATCTTCTATGAGAGGGTAGCACTTCTCCGGACGATCCGGCCCATTCATGCTAAAACCAGCGTGGATCTGCTACCTGCAACGAAACAAGCAAATAGTACATGTGACGTCACAACACTAGTCAACACACCTGCCTACGTCTGACTTCTGACTCTACTCGTACGCGTGCATCGTTACTATAGCACTGAAGGGTGAGACTGAGGTCACAGAACCAGCACATATGTAACCAAGGCAAAAAGCTCCTCCTCACACAATGCATTACAGTTCATAATGTCGCGTGTAATGTCGCTATCAAAATAAATTATTATAATTTAAGTAAGCACTCGTTAAAACACTGCTACAATATTAAACTAATAATTTTGAAGTACTTTATCGCGCTTTGTTTAGACTTTAGTGTTTAGATTTACTTTATTGTAAAGCTCATTATATTGTTGTGAAACCACTTAATTGTAATTTAATTCATATAAAATGAAAATTTTGCATGCACGTGAACATTTACTGCGACCTCTGCTGTTTGTGTTAATTTACGTCTGTTCGTACGTAGGTATACAGTAGGTATCGACGTCACCAACGAACTTGCATCGCACACAATAGATAAGATAGTCACGCGTTTAAGTATTTTACAACTACTTAAATAAAACTATAGTACGTTAATTTCTTTATTATCAAATTACAACAAGTAAGCTAGGTTAGTCGTCGCGGTCTTCTAAATAAAACTGATTGCGACTTCCAACAAACACTCAGTTATGACACTGCTGTAGGAAGTGCTAGCAAAATGGGCGTGTTTTAAACAATTATTGACTAACCTTATGCTGCTCCCATATAGAAAAGTAGTACTACGGCATTATGTCAGCAGTTTATATCTAACACACGCTTTAACGTTGGCTACGCTAAAGCGCTTGTTTGTCTAGTTATAATCTTTTAGGACCACACCAGGTTGAATTCACTCAGTTCTTCTGTGGAACGCGCTCCCTCTCGAAATCAGGATGTGTAATAACCGTAACATTTTTAAAGCTAAGGTGCGACAGTTCTATACCAGATCATTGGCGGGAGACAGTAGTCAACAGTAGTGGAACAGATTTATTTTCTATCGATGCATTTGTAATTATATTGTATAGTTATAAATATATATATATATATAATTGTATATATTTGATATATGTATAAATATGTATGTATGCATATAATATGTAAGTTTATTTATATTTTAGGTATAATTAAGTTATTTATATTTTAATATAATGTATGTAAGTACTTATATCATATTTATATCCCTTTTTGTGTTGTTTAATTTTCTTTTTTTTCCAATTTTGACACCTGCCCTATTTATCTCTGCATGACCCTAAGGTTGACTGGCAGAAAATGCCTTAGGCATTAAGTCCGCCTTGTGCAAGCTTTTTATTGCAGAAAGTTTAAATAAATAAATAAATAAATTCACGTAAAGTTGGATTCCGTTAAAATTGATTTCCAAGAATATTGAATCCCATAAAGTTGAATTCCCAATATATAGTATACTCCAAACTCTGTTACTTTAAGACCAAAAGTTGTATAAAAACTATATTTTCAAAGTGCTATACTTAATATTCCTTTTATTTTGAAGAAAAATACAAAAGAAAATGATGTAGTGAATTCGTACACGATTAAGCGATGCCAGCTGTGTAGTACAGCGACTGGTTGGACGCGCTACAGTCATAGCAATATGAATTTACCTGAAATTGGTATAAGTATAAGTTCACATCTACAATAATGTCTTGGACCGCACAGTGCCGTTCCACATCAGTTATTCAGACCTTTATTTGTCATAGATGATCCATTGTTAAGATGATTAATGAATAACTGTGCAATATTTCAGAATTTCGGCTACTCTATCAAGTAGTGTTAAACTGTATGTTGATATAAGTATTCATTAGTTATTAATTAGTATTAATTAGACAAAGTTATGCTATTTATAGGCACAAGCTATAAATTAACTTTGTCTTTTTAACCACCAAATTTTGCAGATGAATGCGCCGAATTGATCGGCGAAGCACTTTTCCATACAATATGGAGGTATCGGTAATGGTTATTTAACCCATTAAAATTGAATTTTAAGTATTACAAATTAGAATAAACAAATAATAATAGTCAAATATTGACATTGATTTGTTTGTTATAAATCCAAAGTACGTAAGTGAGTGTGAATGTGAGATAAAACAAGAGTTTGTTCTTTGTTTGTCGTACAAATAGACAGCGCTGGTTTGAATGAGTTGTATAGTGTACAATACAAATACGATGTGCGTCCTAACTACAGAGCAAACAGGGATATGCGCCGGCAAACAACCGCGGCGGACACCTCGGCGCCATATTTGTTTAGGTGCCTTTATTGCGACACTCTTGGAACAAGGAAGCAAAAAAAAATACTGACACGTACCTGGATTTAGCACAACAGGTACGAACGTGACTCTCCTATACATATGTATATACCTATACCCTAGACGTATTGTTGTTTACATCGCCTGCAAGGATGGTGTCCATCTCGTGTTCTACCACTGCGATATTTCTCTCTCAAGACTCTTCCTGAGTCGCCATCATCGGTTGACCTGCACCATTACCAGGTGGTTTTACCTTATATTAGTCGCCACTTTGGTACTTTAGCGGATTCCTATAAACAAGAGTCAGAATTAGGTGTTGCCCTTGCCATAGATGGCGTTTTGTATAGTTTATAATATAATTATAATACCTAGCCTTTTTACTGTCCCACTGCAGGGCAAAGGCTTTTTCTTATAAAGCATTAACCCACTACGCTTGCTCAAGGCGGACTTACAATTTCAGATTTTAAAGACCAGGTTTCCTAACGATGTTTACCTTCACCGACAATCAAAAATGTCCAAGATAAACTTTAAAGTAACATACGATTTGTAAATATTAGTACTTGCCCGGATTCGAATCTACTAATTCGTGTTTACGAAGCAGGTGCATTATCCACTGGGCCATTTCGACGTATGTGTATAATATAATTACGGTAATAATAATACTATGTATCAGAAGGATAATAATACTTTACTTTAGTTAACAGCAGCACGAGACTCAGATATTCACATCATTATGACCTAGTAGATCATACAGTGGACTTTCATATAAATAGGAAAGCTTATCTTATTTTTTTTTTTTATACGACTAAGGTGACAAACAAGCATACGGCCCGCCTGATGGTAAGCAGTTACCGCAGCCTATGGACGCTTGCAACACCAGAAGCATCACTAGTGTTGCCGACCCTGTTAAAAACCTTTTAACTCCTTTCTTGAAGAACTCCATAGTCGAGTCAATAATGCCTGGCTAAGGCGCTTATTAGATACTTATTGCGTATTAATGTGTCTTCTTTTAGAAACGAATGTATAGATACTCTAAGAATGGTTCTTACTTCATTTGGATATTAGTTTATCAAAAATGTGTGTTGTAAGTTATGTACTTTAAGTTACGTGCATTTGTGTACATTTCGTGTACCGCTTGGTTGAGTCGTATAACAATCACTTCAACTCTATAGATTTAATGGTAACACGTCCTAGTATGTTTAAGAAATTATTGCTTTCTAACTTAGATTCAGTTTAGCACATTGCAATTACCTAAAATTGTTTAAGTTATATGTTGCAAAACAAATTTATATCCACTGTATCTCAACAATAACCAATGTTTTTTAATGCTCTTAGTAAATATGTGGTAAATGTCGCTAGTGGCACAATTGTTTGTTTGCAAATTGTTACATTGAATAAAAGTATGTATTGTGTCATTGTTTGTTTACCTAAATAAATAAAAAAAAAAAAAAATTGTCAGCGTAAAATATTAGTATTAGGGCGCTGTTCATACTCAGATCATAAACAAATTAATTGTACGTTTAACTCATGCTATAACTACTAACCGTTTATAGAATCAGAATTAGAATCAAAATCCGATCCCTAAAGTAAAGTCTTTAAGTATTACATACGTGCTATAATAAGTTGTTTCACCGGACGCAAGAAACTGTAATAGACTTTATGTTCTGTAAACATTTAGTCATTTAAAGTATTATGTGTACCTAAATATTTGTCACATATTAGGTACATTCTATTATTTGTTTGGACTCAAACACATGAAAGCAGTCTGGTGAAATATCTCTACCAGACGTTGATTGAGTTTGCATGGCATTCAAAGTGAGGTAAAGAAACAGAAACAAACGACTTTGCTTAAACTTGACTGCGACAAATATAAATAATGATTATAGATGTTAGATACACAAACTTGAACTGCGCATCCATAGCCCTAGTATTTTATAGCAAGTATCTATACTATTATATAAAGCAGAATAATTTGTTTGTATGATGTCGAGGAATATTATAGGGTATATAACATCACGCTACTGGCGACAGGAGATCGCCGGTGACATCAAGAATCTACTGGCCTTTCTCGAGGAGCTGGGATGGATTGAGTAATCACCGCCCATCCACACGCAAAATACGCGCACACTCGTGAAGTTGCGGCAATAGTCCGTTGATACCAATACCAATACCTATTTAACTGTATAATTAGTCTGATGTCACCCTTCTATGTTCCGGCATGCGGCCCCTACTGCTAGGTATACCTAGTACACCTAAAGTCTGTACAATCTAATCGAACGGCAATAGTGCATGTAATAAGTGAGATACAGCCGACAGCTGAATGTGCAATAACTGAGCCACTTACGGTTGGCAAATTAACGTTAATGGTTAGTTTTACTATTATCTACTACCGCTGTTTTACTAATTCGATAATTACTTCAATAATACAATATGTTCTGCGAAGTTAAAAAAATTGTTATAAGAATTTTACTGTGAAGATCAATCGATAGCGATCAATATTATCTTTCGCCTAAACAATTGTACGAATTTAGATGCAGTTTCGTGTATATCATGTTCGATAGACCATGTTTTAATAACATATTATGAGGAGGTAACATAATATTTTTTTTAGCATTTTGGTTTACCTACCTTATCTACATGGGTAATTTAAGCAATACATAAACAATGCTAATAGACAAGCTAACACAACTAAGCTGTTGTCGAGCATGAAGGCGTGAGGTAATGGCACAACTTCGGTTAGATGTAAGCTCTGTAGAGGTAGTCAGGAAAACACATAGAAAATATCTTGAAAAATATTTTAAGCTTGAGTTGACGTACTTACATACCGTATAAAGCTAGTGAAGCGTCTATAAGTTGCTGTCCAAATTGATATCAAACCTTGTCAATAACCCCTGATATACATATTAGTATGAACACTGGGCATGCATAGTCTGTCTATTGAAATATAGATGCATTCCCTGGAACTCAGATGTACGGTGCACCCTCCTGAAAGTAATCCTGGCAGCGCGCGCATGGAAGTCGGCACACGCGTCTATCTTGTAATGTTATCGCAGTAATATTTCATGTACTTAACTGTCATACGTACTGAGGTTCTTACGTACTTATATTTAAGATTTCATTAAGTTAAATAACCTATTTTATAGAAAGTGCTACTGCTAACCGATGTTTAGATTATAATTTTGAAACTTAGATGCGTGTGTGAGACAGACTCGCGTGTAACGTTAGTGATGCGACGTCGCCGTCGCCGTCGGGTGGTACATGGAGCTGAACAACATTGATCAAGTCAATCGCATTTAAATAAATACCAACACCGTGTATACTATACACCTAGTGCATTATAAGTCGGAGTGGGCGATAAGCGGGCGAAGGGACTCGGCGGCTGCTTTGTACCTATTCTATTATTTCATGATCCGATAAAAAAGGAATAAAGGCTCGCGACCTAAACGCAGGAATGTTGTAGATTTTTGTTTTAGGCGGGCGCCGGCGCCGGCCGCATTAGTGCGGCTCGCCCGCGACACCGGTTACACATTAGCCCCGCGCGGGCCGCCGCCACCGCGACTACACACGCCCTCGACTCTACGTCGCACGCCATACGGTACATTTTCTATCTGAGCTTGTCGACACTTATCACCTTCTACGGGTTCACTACTAACCGAAGGGCTCCACAAGAAAGGTTGTAAGTATCCGCGGGTGCCCGGCGCTTTAGCAGTGTAACAGAAGGAGTGTAGGTCTAGATTGGACGGGCACGGCTCGGTCGCAAGTGTAGCGCTGCCGGCCGCGTCTCACGCCCACTTATCGATCGGACAATTTAACCGATACGTGTGTAAGTGTAATATATCAATTGTGTTGTGGCGCTGCTGTCCGTCCGTCCGTCCGTCGCGACTGCTAATGAATTTCGTCGGTTGATTGCGGCGGTGCTGCCTCCCCCTGCACCTCCTCCGCGCGCTTCTATAATAGCTCTCACAGGACTTATTGACAGTTACGTGCGTATGATAGCTTGCGCACTTTATTACCTGGGCAGTACCCGGTAGCAGCACCATGCGCACGTACTGCATACTTATCTACTGCTAATTGCTGCAATTATTGTCGCTGAACTTAATTAGTCACAATAATAGTTCTGCGTAGGTAGCAGCTCGCTCACTCGCCTACCTACAGAACTATTACTTAAGCACCTTAGTGTCAATACGAAAATGCGTAAAGTAAAAGTACCTCTTTTAAATATATCGTTATATTTACATAACTCGCGACATAATGTAATTATAAAAATATTTATTTACTTATATCGTATTAATGTTACAGGTATTCATTTTCACAGTCATCATATATTTAAATAATTATTGCAATAATTAATTAATTATATTTTTTCGTTTCTCATAATATATCTATCACATATAGGTATATAATTATAAATTATTATGATGAAAGCGTCAGGTGTTAAACGACATCATTTAGGTAGAATCATATATCATATATTATAAAAGAGAAGAGTTTGTTGGATTGTTTGAACGCGCTAATCTCTAGAACTAGTCGGATTTAAATATTTCTTTTTGTGTATGATAGCCCAGTTCTTGAGGAAGGTCATAGGCTATGTAACATCTCGCTATTGGTGACGAAAGATGACCAGTAAGCAAAGACGCGGGTGAATCCACGCTGCGCGGAGCTAGTAGGAGATAAAATACATCAAATACAAATTTAATGTTGAATATCATAATAATGATTAATCGTATTTCTGGTATAATATTTATAAATAGATTCGATTTATGTGGTGTTTGGTGCTGCGATGAAATTCATAAAATTTAAACTTAGAGCGAGGTTCAAACACCCTCCTCTTGTCGACTCTGTCTAGTTATTCTTAATTTTGTTTCTTTAAACATATGCAACGTCTACAGTGAACATAATTTATCAATTTACCTTTGTACCTTCTTGAACCCACAAATCCTTTGATTTTTATAAAGTAAAGGCACCTACTATACCTATCCTTTCACAGTAGAATTTAGAGTCTGAAGCAGAACTGTGCGTTACTTGTACTTCATGCTTATGAATAAATAAAAACATGGCGATGCATACCTATGTATCCTACGTGCACTGGATTCGAACGTAGTAACATCGAAACTAGTTGAAGAGTGCATGGATTATGAATTAATAAATCTAGGTATTATGAATAGAGTAGTTCTCAGATGGGTACCAGGTCACGCAGGTGTCATCGGTAATGAATGACCTTACAAACTCATGCATCGAAACAGCCATCAAACTCTGGTCGGAATCGCCAGGAATGAACCACTCTAAAGCCCTGATCAAAGGCTTTAACAGAAGGTACAATAACCTTATCCTTGCGCTGAGTAGGAACAATCTACGCATTGTGTCAAGAGCCTTGACAGGTCATTGTTGCTTAAACAAGCACATGCATAATCTAAGGCTAAGCGAAACACGCACCTGCAGGCGGTGTAAAGAGGCAGATGAAATGCCCCTCCATCTTCTGGGGGAATGTGGCCCGCTCATACACAGGCGTCAGTTTCTTCTACGGAAACACACTCTGGGCCCAGAAAAAATTAGGGAGCTCACCCCTAAGCAAATCCTGCGGTATATCATAGCTGCAGGGTTTAGTGGTGAACTCTAGCTTGATAAAGCGGCGATCACAATAGACCATTCATGGTCGCAGTGACATAGCCGCATCATAGAAATAAAAAAAAAAAAAATAAAAATACCTATGTGTTTCCTCCTCTCTTTGATCTCAGGACAAGCCATCCTCTTCAGGAATTCACTAATACTGCTATCAGGCAATGGAGATTTATTTTGATAGGATAGTATAAAAATTCATACTTCTACACTAATATTATAAATGCGAAAGTAACTCTGTCTGTCTGTCTGTTACGCTTTCACGCCTAAACCACTCAACCGATATTAATAAAATTTGGTATAGATATAGATTAGACCTTGGGAAACAACATAGGCTATCTTTAATCTCAAAAAAATGCTCAAAAGGGTTGAAATAGGGGATAAAAATTTGTATGAAAAATCGTAAAATGTTACCGACATTTACGCGGGCGGAGCTACGGGCAACAGCTAGTAAACTATAATAGTTCTCCCAGGATAACTTTAAACTTATTTTATACTTCACCTGTTATGTATAGCTAATAATATATTGGCACACGCATATCACATGCTTCTTTCTTTTTTTTTGCTGTCTTCAGTGCCCGTAGCCGTAGATATAGCAACGTGTTTATTATACAATACTCAATTAAAACTTAAAAAATTTTGTAATCAGTACTTAAAAACACTAGTGAACGATAGTAACTTTACATTCTAAACGAGACAAAAGTGAATAATAAGTTATTAGAAATAATATGATCGTTATTTATATAAATTTATGGCGTCCTCAGCCTGTTTATTTATAGAAAACTAGCGGCCCGCCCCGGCTTCTCACGGGTAGACATTTTTTTAAAACATTTCGGGATAAATAAAGATACTTTTGTTCGGAAATATAGAAAAGTGTTTTTTTTTTCAGGCAATTTTTTAATTTTTCTCTCCGTTAAAACCATCCTCGTACTTCAAGAAATATTATAAAAAAGTTCAGCTGCTCTCGAGATTGGCGCTTAGCAATACATTCAGCGATACATTTTAATATTATAGATAGATTACTTACTGGTAAATAAAAACAACTTTATCTTATCTCAGAAGTTTAATTTAAGAGCTAAATGGAAAATAATTAGTGAGTAATTGTTGTACGCAAATGTTAAACAAATATAGGTCGACATTATAATAATAATAATAATAATAATAATATGTGGACACTATCACACACTGTCGTCTAGTCCCAAGCTAAGCAGAGCTTGTGTTATGGGTACTAGATAACTGAAATATAATACATATACATACTTTTTTTTTTTTTTTTTTTGTAAATACATACTTATAATACATAGAAAACACCCAGACTAAAGACAAATACAAATGTTCATCACAGAAATATTTGCCTTCCGCGAGAATCGAACCCACGACACCCGGCGTCGCAGTCAGTTACACTAACCACTAGACCAACGGTGCAGTCATAGCCAGTTATAATGGACGATTGAAAAATACCTATCTATATTTTACAAAAAGCACCATACTATATAGTTTAGTAAGACTCTGGGCGTAACGCAATAGTACGCATACTATTGCGTTACTCAAACGTCGATCTTCTATGAGAGGGTAGTACTTTCCCAGTCGATCCGGCCCATTCATGTTGAACCCAGCGTGGATCTACTACCGTAACGGTAAAGGTAGTCATAGATATCCTGGATAATAGTGATGTTCCTGGTGTTGCAAGCGTCCACAGGCTTCGGTAACTGCTTACCATCAGGCGAGCCGTATGCTTATTTGTCACCTTAGTCGTATAAAAAAAATTTACTTACTAAGGAATAATGTTTAAACATGAATCAAAAGTGCGGTAGTCCCGGCGCGTTTTATTCGACATCGAACGGTCTACATCCCATTTTAATAGCTTTTAGTAACAAAAAGGTGTATAAAATCAGTGTCGTATTATTTATATAAACTATATTTTTCACAAAGTTAATTACTTATTTCCCTTTTAAGCTAAAGGTTACCTGTTCAGAGTAAGTACTTACATAAATACTTTTTTCCTCCTATATGACAGCAACCTGGGCAAACAATATTTTGGTAAATTAATAATGTAAATAATATTAAAATTTTGTAACTTTATATTTAACTTAATACAGATCAACGTGTAGTTGCATCTATAGAGTGGAGTTTCGCCTGCGTCACACCATGATGTCAAAGTCAAAGTCAAAGTATTTATTTCATTTTGATCATAAAGTATGATACTTATGAAAAGTCAAAATTACATGAAGTCAGCTAATTAACCTACAGCCAGTTCGCTGACGAGGTAGAGCTGTGAGAAAAACTGGCAAGAAACTCACGCCACTCTTTTCAATCGCCAGATAATTACAATTTTTTTGTAAGAGTTAACAACTTTAACACATCAACGCAACTAAAGAATCATACAAAGTAATTTTTACAAAACAACCAATTAATTTAGTATGGTAATTTGACTAAGTATTTTAATAAAATTTTTAAAAAAGTAAATGCATTTCTCTGTCATATTGAACTACAAGGTAATACTGAATTAAGTATTAAATGTATGCCATGCCAAGATGACCAGTCCAGACCAGTAGATGTTAAAACGAGTTACAGTTTGAGTTCTAATATTGTATCCACCAGTATTGAATGGTGTGCAAGCTAATAGCTGAATGAATCATACATTTATAAAAAGCCAGACTAAAATAATAAATAGATTATGAGTCGCATACACCAGAGTATTGTGCACGTACTCGTATCTAATCGACTATTGTTGCTTTTTAAGCTATAGATACGATAAGAATACTCTATTGTGTGGTTACGACTTAACTTAAAAAGTTTGGACTTGTCTTGTTAAGTAAGTAGGTACCTAATATATTTTGGTTATGCATAAATATAGTTTCCTAATTTTTTTATTTTGTCACTAGCTGTTGCCCGCAGCTCCGTCTGCTTGAATGTCGGTTATATCTCTGTTTACATTGACGATTTTTCATACAAACTTTCATCCCCTATTTCAACCCCTTTATGCCATTTTTTCGCAATAAAATATAACATGCTATTCCCCGAGGTCTAATCTATATCTACCTATACCAAATTTTCTTCAAAATTGGTTTAGTGGTTTAGGCGTGAAAGCGTAACAGACAGACAGAGTTACTTTCGCATTTATAATTTAGTATGGATTACTCATTACGTATTAAAAGATAGGTACGAGTAATAATAAAACAACGTAGGTAAACGCACTTTTATTGAAGCTTTCGTTTATTTTTAGTAGGTACACTAGAATTGTATGCGAAAGCATTTTTGTCAAAGTAGTAGTATTAGTAAAATGAAAATGAAAATATATTTATTCATAGGTTAAATAAATTAACACTTATGAACGTCAAAATTTACAAAATGTCAGCCAAAAGTCGCTTCTCGCTGTCTGTCCCTATGTATGCTTAAATCTTTAAAACTGCGTAACGGATTTTAATGCGGTTTTTGTAATAGATAGAGTGATTTAAGAGGAAGGTTTATATGTATAATACGTGCAAAATATAGTAGAGAAACACTGGTAATTTTAGAGGTTTTTAATGTAATGCAGGCACATAGCGGTTGCGGCTGTACCGGCCGAGGGCCGCCGGCCTCTAAAGAAAACAATGACCATGTTTGTATTGTCTAATGACGAAAAAGCTGTGATCTTTGTATAAAAAGACATTCTGTAGTTTATTTATTATCACCTTAATACCTGTACGAAGCCGGGGCAGGTCGCTAGTATAGTATAAAGGGATTGACGTTTGTAGTCCTGCTAGTTCTAATAGTTCCAACCGCATAACAACACATCGTTGACTTAAACACTTTTTAGCAGCTGTTGAAAGCTATGTTCCTGCTCAAGTAGACGAGTAGAGATCGTTAATTAGTGCCTACCTATCAGTAGCGAAGAGTCACTTCTCCGAGGAGAGAAGCCGGTGGTACTATAATACTTTGAGTTTCGGAAGGCCAGTTAGACTTTGAGTAGACACTCAAGCAGTGATAGGTATAAGGAGGTCAGGGCACATTATAAAAGGGAAGCCACCAGAAATCGTGTTATATGAACGCTTCGCCACTGCTACCTATCTATTTAAGTAGGTACTTAAACATTATTTGCCACTCCGACTTACATTTATTGCCCTCAAATGTGATCGTATTGTGTTATTTACTAGTTTTTAGGCACACAGTAGTTTTAATTTGAATTCAAAACTAGGAATATGTGGAATCACCCCTATATATTATATGTACTTTTTTTTTTTATATATATTAGTCTATCAAAGTGTCTCCACCCCGCCTGATGGTAAGCAGTCAGTGTAATCCAGAAGTGGTGGCCACTATACCAAAAAAGCTATCGTCTTAAACTCTGGTACGGTGGCCTCCACTATGGCGGCTGGGAATGGGGTTAGAGGAAGGGAATGAGGGAGGTGAGGAAAGAGGAAAGGGGGAGAAATTGGGTCTCCGGCACTCTCACTCACCGAACGAAACGCAGTAGTAAGGATACTACTACTCTTAAGTCGATCTTCTATGAGAGGGTAGTACTTCCCCGGACGATCCGGCCCATTCCTACAAAGTAGATTCCGAATAGGTATTAGGTAAAACCTATTTACAATATGTATTAGGTACCTATGGAGTACCAACCTAAACTCATAAAATATTCTGTTATCACTTTTATTTGTAATCTATTAGTTAAAACTTTGATAAAATCTATACAAAGTGTGTACAGTTCGTCCATACTGCAAGCAGCGATTATTTTTATAGTTTTAGAATGGTAACGCCATCTAGATACAAACATTTACAACTAAATGTATCTAACGCCATCTATCGAAATAAACTCGAAACCATCACGCAGTTTAAATACCACACGTGAAAATTTACTTATTGGTGATATTTCTATAATTTTTCTTTTAAACACGAACAATTATAACTAACTTAAATATGTCACTCATCACAAATACGTAGCCGCGTGCTTAAAATAACAATTTGTCGCATCATTGTATGACTAACGTGCCATACTCACGTACGACTGGCGGCACAAATACTAACGACACTCGAGCTGAAATTAGTTCCGCGATGTACTACTAGGTGGCGCAGCTTATGACCATGTAAGTGACGCAACAGTTTGGGCTGGCTTACACCCGAAAGTAAACCAAATACCTCGCGTGTATGATGTAGATAAGTACTTAGTGTAACAGTTTATCATCTTTATTAAATCATCACATTGCACAGCGCACGGCGCTAACAATACACACTGTTCTACAGTGGCGTAGCGTGGGTATCGGCTGCCCGGGGCGGAAGACAATTTTGCCGCCCTTTTAATTAGGTAGGTATTTCACTTTAATTTACCTATACTACACATTTTATATACATTAATTCTAGAGAACTTTTTGGCAAGAACAGTCATCATTATTTTGCATTATACAAGTTAGATTTTAAATAAAAAGGTTTATTTGTTTTACGATCACGTTTATTAATACAAAGTTCTTACTTCAACCATTGATATAACAGGTACATAAGTATTACCATGTCGATCGTCGTAATTTTAAGTAGGTAATTGTACCTTCTACTTAAAATTAGGGTTCACCTCGACCATTGACATGATTAAATAATTAGCGAATAGAAGGAAATCAATTTTTTATTAGAATTAGGATGATACTATTAAGTAATATTTATATCTTTATTGAAAAATAATATAAGTAGGTACTTTTTAGAGTTAAAAAAATTTAGAATCTGACGTCTCAGGAACAACACTTTTCACCTAATTTATGTAAAGCCCCTTCATTTGCTTTAATATTTTCCAAATTAGTTTTTCTCTTATTACGGTAAGCAGCCCCACTTTCTTTATTACTCTTTTCATTTTTTATACTAAAATAAATAAATATTGTATGATAAAAGTTAGAGTTACAAAATAAACTATCGAACAATTCAAAAACTAGGTATATTTTATAGCACATCTATAATCTATGATAGGCAAAAATCTGAAAACCGAAAACTTAAAAATATTTGTTCGGAATCCTGGGTATGCGAGTGTAAAACTCGGACATGGCCGGATTTTCATAATTTAAAGCTTGAACAACATATCAGACTGTACAACATGCAATTATATATATAAAATATTTAATACTCACACAGTTGAACACACGTAGCGGAAAATTAAAATTTTCACAAAGTTATCCAATAATTTCATTATTCATTCATTTAACATTCATTTACTACACGTACTTACTTATTTGCACAAAAATCACAGTTACGAAACAGTGTGAACTAAACAACTGAAGATCCATGATTAAAATTTCTTTGTATTTTATTGTCAAAGCATCACGTTTATTTATATTTCATTACTTTCTTAGAGGGACGTAATAAACAATATTGAACATAATACTTCTATAGTAATATGTAATAAAATAGAAGTCATTCTTGCCGATTTTAAGCCATAAACAATGCAAGCACAAAATCAAATACGAGAAATCCCCGCAAGTCAGTATAGGCGGTATTCGCTACAAAATATTATTCAAAGAAAGCGGATTCCCCGAATTCGTCACAGAATAAGTAAAAATTTCGTGCACTTTTCAATCGGTCCGAATTTATAGTTGCGTAAAAAATATGAAATGGTTTAAATATTTACTAAATATATTTTATTATCTACTGTGAAATTTTGCCGCCCCTAAAAAGTGCCGCCCGGGGCGGGCCGCCCCCCCCGCCCCCACTACGCTACGCCACTGCTGTTCTATGTGCTAGAATGTAACTACAATACCTAATGATTAATTGCTAACTAGCACGGGAGGGCCCTGGTGACCTTTATAGGTTTTTTAACCCATAATATCAGGCATCAGTTAGATCTCTAGTTTTAGTTACTCAGTAATCTCTACGTAATAAATACATTTAATTTTATTGCTACGTGCACATTAAGCTGTTATTATATAATATTTGACATTTGCAAACTTGACAATTTTACAGATCAGTCATTCATAAATCATGAGTTTAAAAATATTTAAAATCACTTGATCTTTGACTTTGACTCCTTTATAAACTTTAAGTAAGTATATCCATTTACTAATAGGATTGAGTTATATTGCAGTCTTGCAAAAGAAATTCTAAAGACATTATCTATAAATAAAAGTGTACTGTATGCGTCACTTTGCATGCTACTTGAAATTGTAACTTACCAAAATTATAATAACCTGGAGATTAAAAAAAAATGGCCTGAGTTTCTTGCCTGGCCCTCTCATGGCCCTACCCTACGTAAGCGTAGTTTAATTAAATTCATAAGTGTTAATTCAATTAACCTAAATTAATAAATATGACTCTGACTTTGAATACGACTTTCTTACTTAAATCGGTACGTTACGGTACGCCGGACGCCATACGGTCGGAGTACGTCGTCTGGGGAAATACTACCCTCTCATAGAAGATCGACTTAAAAGTAGTATTATCCGTACTACTGCATTTCATTCAGTGAGTGAGAGCGCCGAAGGCCCGATTTTCCCCCTTTCTCTTTCCTCATCTTGCTCATTCCCTTCACCTAACCCCATTCCCTGCTGCCATAGTGGAGGCCACCATACCAGCAGTTTAACACGATAGCTTTTGGTATAGTGGCCGCCACTTCTGGATTCCACTGACTGCTTACCATCAGACGAGGTGGGCGGGGCGGGGAGAGCGGGTTTTTAGGCTAAAATATAAAAAAAAAATCGTTAAAGTGAACGTAGGAACTTTGTACGTTGGATATAAATACCTATGGAATTTTATTAATCCTTAATGAAATGATGTAGAAAATAATGAGTATTTAAAAACGAGTGATTTATCTAAGCAGTAATTACTTATACACTTTGAAAGATTATATATTCTTATCAATCTATCGTGAGTTGGGCGCTACTGTAAATTGCAATCATGTATACTACTATTTATAGCGGCAGAGTTTGTTTGTTTGTTTGTTTTGGACGCGCTAATTTCTAGAACTACCAGTTGAATTTTAAAAATTTCTTTTTGCGTATGATAGCCCATTTCTCGAGGAAGGTTATAGGCTATGTAACATCACGCTTCTGGCGAGGGGAGCAGAGCAGTAAGCATAGATACGGGTGAAACCGAGCCATAGTCAAGTATAAATATATAAAGCGGAAGAGTTTGTATGTTTGTTTGTTTGTTTGTTTGTTTGTTTGTTTGTTTGTTTGTTTGTTTGAACGTGCTAATCTCCAGAACTACCATTTGGGTTTGAATAATTCTTTTTGTGTATGATAGCCGAGTTCTCAAGGAAGGTTATCCGCTATATAATATCACGCTATTGGCGACGGGAGCGGAGCAGTAACCAAAGATGTTACTCAACGCGGGTGAAACCGCGCTGGTGGAAGCTCGTCAAATATGTCGTAGTATGTACATACCATTAAACTCTCTAAGATAGAGTAACAGTTAAGATAATAATATGCAATACTTAGGTATTATTTTAAAACATTTAACAAGAGTATTTTGTAGACTCGCTAGTAATAGTATCTACACTGAGATTATTCCTTGTTGTAGGGCCTTGTAATAAGTAGCCTTACCTCTGGCAAACCAGCTGTAACTTACTTACTTTGTCAGAAACTTGGTAAAATGTTTTGTTTAATTGATTGCGTCAAAACTTATAGAACAGCTATCTACTACTGCTTTTGTTTGATTTCTTGCTGACTGCAACCAGCTGTCGTTAAAGTAATTGTCAAGGACCACGAGTGTTAATAACATAGCGTTAGTAGGCGTAGTTAAATAGATGTATAGGCCGGAAAGGCATCTAAGTTCTCTTTCACAGTGTAAGGTGTGTGTGCCCAATTACCCTCATCGTCCACTCACTTATTATTTTTCTCTCATTTCTTCCTTATTCGCGATCAGCAACAACTGTCGGATCATCAACCAGTGAGCTGTATGCTTGGTTGACACTTAAGCTAAAATCGGCATCAAACAAGCACATATAGAGTGTGTGAGAGGAAAAATAACACACAGATAATGTAAGCAACAGTCGTTTTATTTTGTCGCATATTTTGTCAACTCTTATAAATAACAGTTTAAACATTACTATCAAAATATAAATATGTAAACCTAATCACTTAAACAACTCGTCACACAAACACGCACACACACAGACACTTACATACACACAACTCATATAAAAACTCTTACAACATAGATATATATATTATAGTAAATTCGTCGATTTGTTCATTATTAGCTAAGTACCTACCTAGGTAAGTATATGATACACGAACAATACCCAGCATTTGTTCACACACAAACATTTAAAATGTACTTAATTGTTATATACACCTGTCCTTTTAGCGCAAAGTCAGCCTGACGGCACGCGGACGCACAACTACAATGTTTTCTTATTATAAATATAATTATGTTATGCAAACAAGCAAATCTTCACGTTACCACAAAACGAAGATTAACAAGAGTACACATAGTCGCAGTCGCGTAGTGAATTGTGGTACAATTGGGACATTGTTTGGTGAAATGATGTAACAGTTAGTCGCGGGACGTACAATGTTCATAGATAAGGAGATCACAAACAAGTCCCTCTGCGCTATAAACTCGTCAAGGCGGCGGAAGTCGGGTGGAAACCGTGGAATGTGCCCCCGCACAACAGCCATATATTATAACGCGTAGTTCGTGCAGCTGGCACTAGGCTATCATAGAGATGACGGATTGTAATAGATCATCACTGGCTCGAGTTGTAGCAGCTGCAGCTTGTATAGGTATGATCACAGTTGGAGTGAGAGGCGTGTCTTCAGGCTGGTGTCGCGGAATGTGCCGCAAACTTATAATAGCTAACGTTTATTTACAGATAAGGAACAGTAGGACGCGAGGCGACGCGACGTTACGGCGGGCGGTAGTGGCCTGTGACCCCCATCACGCCATCGCTGCCCCCACCACGCTCTAGCGCTGATACCCTGCAACATTAACCACACTTCAGCACCTCGTGCACCTCCAACGTCTTGAGCAGTCAACGCTACTTATCCACATACACCTGGTAAACATCACAACTAAGAATCGCGCTCGAAACTCGTAAAGAAGCGTTGTCACAAACCTTGAGATAACATTAGTTAGACACGTGCAAATATAAGCCGGTGGCGTCACGCGAAATATTAAAGCTTTGTAAATGTTAGCCCAGTGTCATCAGCAGTGTTTACTAGCTAGAGCGAGGTGCATCCACAGTGGAACATTACACAACGAACGAGAACTGTGAGTCACGCACTACACCATTGTACACGAAGTGCAGAAGAATGCAGACAAGTCACAAAAGTGCATCAAAAACTGTGAGAGGAATGAACAGGAGTGTGCGGCAAGCCGATATGCAGTAATATAGAGACACGAACGAAGAACTCGAGAGAATGTGTTTTAAACTATTGTTGTATTCTATTATAAAGCTGATAGCAGAACGTGCAAGATAGAAGAGGTTGCGTCGCGACGACGGGATCAGACGGGCCCACAGGCGCAGACATACTCGTAGGAAGGTGTACATCGGGGAGCCCGCCTGCCCGTGGTACTCACATATCGGCTTGGTGCCTGGCGGGCAGCAGCAGCAGTGGCGCGGCCGCCTCCACCGCCGCGTACAGCGGAGGCAGCACCTTGTGAGAGTGTGCCTCCACTGCGGACACCACATACGTTACAGACTGACTCACTCGCTCTGTGCACATGTACTCTCGCATTACGTACAGTACGTACCTGAGAGGGGAGCGGCGCCGGGGCGCGGCACACTGTGTCCGCCGCCCATGCTCTTGGGCTTGCGTTTGCGCGTCTGGATGCCGTCCTTCTTCATGCTGAGCGGCCGGTTGACCTGCACACAAACGCACGCGGTCACTCACATAGTCACACACAGCCGAGTCACACATATTGAGACTGAGTGACTCCGCAGACGGGGAAACTCCTCGTAATCTCCCGCCACGCGGTCCTATCATCCTTTAAACAAGCGTATCTACTCGCGAGGAGATAATTGATAAAGATTATTTATCTCATTATGAATATTCGTGGCCGCGCGATGATAATTCTCTATCAGTCGGTAGCCCCGCGTTTTATCTCACGAGATTAGATGAGACCCTGTGTTTTGATTTTTTATACAGGTCCAATATTTGCCGAGGAGTTCCCTGATAACTGTACTGCAGCGGCGATTAGATACCTGCGAGCTTCTAATCAGCATACCCTGTGTAATCGATGCACAATCGTGCGATACCGGCGCGCGCTATCTGTATAACTAGTAGTGTAATAGTAACAGTTCCTTCACAGACTGTGTAGTGACACTCACGTTGTGCAGCTTGTAGTAGAGGCCGCACGCGTTACACACCGGCTCGCCGTTGTTGTTTCTTCGCCAGAGGGTGGTGTTCGACGTGCGGCAGTTGGCACACGTCACGCCCACGCGCCGGTTGCCGTTGGTCGGCTGCGGCAAACGAATTAGTATATTAGTTGTACAACTCACTATTGTCGAGAATATGTATAATATGAGTGTGTAATACGTACCAGCGCTTGCTGCGGTTTCGCCTTCTGTCCCTTGAGCGGCGGTCGGTTGACGCCGTTGATGCGCGTATACAGTCCGCACGCGTTGCACAGGTAGTGGCCGGTGCCGTCACGCCTCCACAGCGGGGTGGTTGCCGCCGCACAGTTCACGCACTCTTTTACCTCGCCCATACCTGCCATACCTGGTACATTCACATGGAATCATTTAAGACATGTGTTTGCGAACTTCATATATTTGTCTGTTAGTTAAATTACTGAGAACACGAAAGTAACTTTTGATCGCAACCATATATCGCATGAACGTTAAAATATCAAAACAAACTGTCAGTCAGTTCTTTGACGAGGTAGAGCCATGAGATGAGCTAGCAAGAAACTCTGGCTAAAAAGAAAATTGACTAAAATAATAAATGAATATATATGTACATACTAGGGTCGAATCCATCATCTATAGGTAGCAAATTGTGAGCGGGCCAGGCCTGCGTGGGCGCCGGGTACCCCTCCACGAGCAGGCCGCCCTCGTAGCCGGAGACCGGCACATACTCCACGCCGCCGCCCTGCCCCAGGTAGTGCTCGCCGCCCACCTTGTACTGCACCGTGTTGCCGTGCGTGTACAATGTCACCTGCACCATGCAACCAACGTCAACAATTATGCATGTGAACATTAATCACCAATACAGGACTTCGCCCGAGCAGGCAGGATGCTTACCTGTTGCGAATTAGGACTAGGTGGTGCCTCGTACACGGCTTGTGATTGTGGCACCACGGAGCCGTATACAACATGCGCGCCGCGCGTCGTCAGCGACGACGAGGAGAGCGTGGGGTCGGAGCGGTACAGCAGCTGGCCGGGCGGGGAATCATCCCCCCGCACCGCGCTCCCCGCGCCTCCGGCGCCCGCCGCCGTGCCCGCCGCACTGCCATACAGCGTCAGTAGTTCCTTGCTGCTGCCAGGGTAGGCGCCATACGCGGCTGCGCTTCCGTATTGAGGGCTCTGCCCAGCGTAAGTGTAGCCACCGTGCACGGAAGTGACGGGTTGTAGGCTCGCGTAAGTACTGGGTCGGGGTTCGCCTTCACCGCGTGTCTCGTACTTGACCTGCTGGTATGCCACTCCGACCGCCTGCTGGTTGTTGAGTGACGTGGTCTGAATCATCTCGAGCGCAGTAGAAGCGGAGACCTGGTCGCCGAGCACGGCCGCATACTGACGCGAGTCGGCGGACGCCTCGCCTCCCGCGTATTGTAGTTGCTCCTTATCCTTGTGCGCCAGGAACGTCTCATGCGCTCCGTCCTCGCCCTCCCCGTCTTGCGCCACGATGACGTGGTGCGGTGCGCCGTACCGCAGCGCTAAGCTGCGTCCATACGCAGGGCGTTGTGGAGCGCGCGTGTACTGCGGCTGGAGACGCTTGTCGACGGGCACGGGGGAGGCCAGCGACCGGTATGGCTCCTGCTTAAAGGCAATGTAGCGAGCGGTCTCCGCCTCCATGCGCAGCCGCTCTTCGTCATAGTGTTGTTGCATCTCCCGCGGGTCGACGCCTTCCTCGAGTTTGGGCGCGTACTGGTGTAGCTGTTGCTGATCGTGGTCGATGGGCGCCGTCTCGGGCGGTTCGTCCTTGACACCGTCGTCAGGGCCGAGGTCGCTGGTCTCGTCCGTGGTGATGTGTCCGGCGGCGGTAATGGTGCGCACGGTGCGTCGCGACGTGATCACGGACTGTGATTGCGGCACCGGCGACGCATCCCGGTGCGACAGCATGGCGCCGGCCTGCTGCTGGTCGGGTGCGTCGCTGGGTTGCTCCTCACCCGGCCTCTCCTGCTCGAGGCGCTCCTCGTTCTTGACGAGCTGCAGCGCCTCGTCGGAGGCGTCGACATCGCGCTGCTCCATCTGTGGCGCGCCCTCCATGCTCGGTCTGTGTACAGAACACGGAATGTGTAAAAAGGATGCGCCTGCCTAAATGAGAGAAATGTGCGTCTTAGAAATTTGTATAGGTTACAAATAATAGCGCTTGTGGGTTTTTTTACGCAGACACCTAAACAAACGACGAGGCTTCATTTTAGGAGCGGAAGAGCGCCGGCGCGGAAACACGCGACAAATAGGGAGCGAGCGCCGACGCCGCGACGTCACCATAGTGAGGTTGTTCACAGAACGCGGCGCCGGATGCCGAGTGAACAAACTATGTTTGCATTATTACTTCTAGATGTAATAATTATAGAATGTAATATGGAGGTGACAATCACACTGTCACTTATGAGCCACTGTACACTCAAATCAAATCAGTTTATTTGAATAAAATGTGGTTAGTGAAAGTTGGTACAATAACAATTTTTTGATAAAATATTTTGTCTAAAAGGCATGCAAAAGTACGTAACACTGGGACGGTCTATAACGAGCTAAATATTACCTCCACATTCCCAGATGACCTACCTAGTTATAAATTTTTGTTGACATAGCTAGAGTAAAGTGATAGTCAACGCGAGGGTTAAATTATGCTTATTACCATAACAGTTCTATATTTTATGATAAGCAATATAGTATGGTACGAGTATCTACAATGGTGACGTATGGTTGTGTGTCGTTGCTGTACAAACAGCGACGGGGTCCGTTGTCGATGCAAGCCTAGTTTGTTGATAGTGTGTCGTGCTCGTATGTACCTACATGGGAGCCCCAAATCGTCGTGCATGTGAGGCGCTAAGGCTGTTATTGAAGCAACGCTCTAGTGTTTGTTCGCGCGATGCTCGCGATAACCGTCACTCGCCGCGATATCTGCTCCACCGTTAATAAAACTGTTGTGGCCGGGGCACATAGAGTTCACTCACCACCACAGCGCAGTCTACACATTGCACGTCAGGGGCGAGTGAGGCGCAGGGTACAAATAAGTTTATATAACATTTATTTGTTATCATACTGTGGATTTAAGCCAAAAAAATCCCTAATAGTGCCATTCGTCAATAGTTGGCTGCTGGCATAGGTACCGGCCCTATTCTTGAATTTTATAGAAACACTATCATTATCACATCAGCCGAAACACGGCCATTGCTATCAGTTCTGCGAGCTATGTGTCCTACGCTGCTTCATTTTGTTTTATTGTTGAGCGATGTTCCCAGAAAATTCCGTGAGTCTAGTGATACTTGAAATAAAACTATTATTTAATGTAGGCCATCTAGAGCTAACAACAGTAGAATATCGAAGTCAAAGAATACGGGTACAAATCTAATATACTCATTAATTCAGATGGTTAAATTTAAAAAAAAATTAACATTTTTCTCATACGTTTTTATTATACGGAATTTTGCATGAACTTACTTAAGACTCACGATTCAAAGGATGGATATGCATTTTTTTTTATTGATGACAAGGGAGAAGTTTTTAAGAAAGAAAAAATAGGCGAATCAGTGCGCATTAAGGATTTGTTGCATTAATATTCTTCAAAATAAAAAGTTACAACGCATTTGGTATAAATAACTTGTCACAATTTCCTGTCGCTGGCGACCGTATGTCTCACTTTAGAGCGATTTTTTTCGCAAATCAAAGGTGCTTGCCTGCGTTCGGCCAATAGTGTGCACAATTTTGACCGAATATTGGCGTAAATTATTAAGGCAACAAGTTGATCGAGCTTAGGTCATCGCAAGCAGATGAACTGGTACAAGGTGAGCCTTACTGTCTACACGTTCGTCAATTTTCGGCAAACCAATGAAAACGGTCAACATGGGTGTACTATGCCAAATCGAATGCCAAATAATCGAATTTATAATCATTTTTTTTTTAAATGACAACTCCCGGTCTAGGGAACAAGCCCTGTAATAATAATAAGAACAATAATAATATCATTTATTTCTCAGTATATGGCACATTGAGGTCTTAACATTGATTCACATACACTACCATTGCTGGTGTAGAAACATTAAACTAAACATGCAACAAAATCGTGTGTCGCAGAAGACTTTTCAAACATACAATTAATGAACACAAGGTAAGTACACCCAGACCGTTGTCAGTTTTTCACTCGCCGGACGAAATATGTAGGTATTGCTGACATAAAAACACATTGATTTTATAATAACACTTTTAAATATTGCATCAATATTAAGTTTTATATCTTGGTACTCTGTATTTTATTGATAAAAAGCCTATTTTTTGTTAGCGGACGTTGTTATTAAAATAACTTATGTAGGTTCTGATTTTAAGACCTAGCAGTTATAATCCAAAACTTCCCTCAAGAAATAAAATAAAAAATATAATGTTGAAAACTGCATTGTAATATATTTAACGGTGCCGAGATTACTAATTTTATACAGGCAAAGAGATGCTTTGTTTGTTGGGACTTCCTTTTATAGTATCTATAGATTTTTGAAACTATTTAATAGTAGATTAGTAGCCAAGGGCTGTAAGGCATCAATTGCAGCCCGAGATATTTAGGCGCACAAGCGCAGCGAGGGCGCCTATAGTTCGAGGGTGCAATTGATGCTTATACCGAGCTAACTACTTTGCTTTACATCTCGATTATGAGGTAAGTAGAAAAAAACCGGCATTATAAGAATAAAACATTTTATTAGTTACAGTAACAATATTTAAAGTAAAAGTTTTCTATTCCCGTCTTTTTTCATCTTTTTTATTTAATTTTTTTTTCAAGAACGAAATTGATCTTCACCGTTCGATATTTAAAATTGATGACTATTATACTCATACGATGACAATGCTGAATAGCGAAGCGACCTCTTTTGTCATTAGGCTGAGTGCATGATGTCTATTGAAAGTATGATGGTTAGATGTAGGTACGCGAACTTTTTAAAAGAGTGAAGTGTTTTTTTAAAATTACTTACCGCACTAGGGCTTTTCTAGCTACATTATTACCCTAGAGCGCTAATTGGTCACCTACAAGTCCCATTTGGAGGTAATAAGGACCTACTTACCGAATATGAGAGATGTAAAATACATTTTTACTTTAAACTGTCAGTCAAGACGTTGCACATTTTAGTTAATGCTAAATGTGGAACGTAATAGGTCCATATTGCTCTCAATTTATCTCTCTCACACAATTTGTAACTTACAAAATATGTATGTATAAATTACAATACTACATTTTAAATAAGATAAATACTTGTTACCTAATTTTGTAATAGTTATAAATATTGTAATATATTGAAATATATGTGTCGTTTGACGATTATCAGCGATACTCAGATACAAAGACTGCTCCTTCATCGCGCAATGATTGTAACATACGTACAGTTAGGTCTATTTTTATTCGTGCACAGTCGCGACACACGTATAAGTATAAGTATAAGTATAGATAGTATAAGTACATACAAAATGCATGTTTAATAATAATTAATGTAAGAAGTACATACGAGTATATAGACATACTTGTATAATCGAATCTATAATATAAAAATGAATCGCTGAATGTGTTGCTAAACGCAAATCTCAAGAGCAGCTGAACCGAATTCGCTGATTCTTTTTTTATAATATTCCTTAAGGATTGTTCTTACGGAGAGAAAAATAAAAAAAATTGCCTAAAAAAATAAAAAAGTGTAAAGAATCGACTGTTAGGCGGTACGAAGTTCATCGGGTCAGCTAGTACTAAATATATATTAAAGTGTTGCGGCTAAACGTTGATCCAAGTAATTGTAACGTTCATTAATCTGATAGTCAGTTATGTGATCGTGATAACAGATTACAAAATAATCATTACAAGCTCATTAAATATTGAATAATAATAAAATATGTGAATTATCTTACATCGATGTGTTGAGTTAAAACATTTATATAACAGTAACAGTAGTCACAAGCGGCAAAAATTCAATCAATATATAATAATATCATTCATCTAAACTAAAATTATAAAGAGAAAGATTTGATATTTTGTATGTTTGTTTGCAACGGTTTAACTATAAATCTATGTTACCGATTTGGAAAATTATTTCACCATACATTTACATAAAGGTGAAAGAACTTTTGATAGGCTATATTTTATGTTTCTTCTTCTTCTGAGTCGTAATCTTCAATAATGAAGGTCGTGTCTAGTTAGAAATGTTGTTGATCTCTTGATGCACTATGCTCATGACATCCTGAGCAACGTCGCAGAGGACGGATAATTGTGAGGCTATGTATCCCACATGGTGGTGCGGTCTGCCTTCTTGCTACTTGTGAGACCATTTAACATGTTGAAAATTGTACAACACGGATTAAAGTAAGAAGAAGTAGCGAAACTTTATGCGTGAAAGCCCAACGAATCCCGAGCTTAACCACACTCGGGAGTTCGGTGGACACCTACACAGTAGAGGCACAGGTGAAAAATACAAGCCCTGGCTTGTATCCTTTAAGTAATTATTCATTCATTACTATTATAAATGCGAAAGTTTGTATGTATTTGTGTGTGTGTGTGTGTGTTTGTTACCACTCAGCGCCTAAACGGCTTAACCGATTTAGTTGAAAATTGTTATATAGATAGATCCGATGCCGGAGATCGACTTAGACTAACTACTACTACTTTTTATCCCGAAAATCGGTCTGGTTCCCGAGGGATACAACAAACCATATTTTGCCGCGAAAAGCTAGATATTCATAAAATAGGTTTAATCGATGAGCTAAAAACCTTTTCTAATGGAGACCAACTTCTACAAAGCGAAAAATAAATTAGGTAGGCAGCGGCGCAGTATCACTGGTATTTTAGAGCAATGCCAGGGACTCTAAGTCGTCCCTGAGCGACAGTTACCACTTACCATCAAATGGACTGTTTGCTCGTCTGTCAGTGTCAGCAATAAAAAAATAAAAGTCTGTTTATTGTCCTACTGCAGGGCAAAGGCCTCTTCTCAAATAGAGAAGGCTTATACATTAATTACCACGCTTGCTCAAGGCGGATTGGGAATTTCAGACTTTTAAGTCCAGGTTTCCTTACAATGTTTTCCTTCACCGTCAGTTACAAATGTCCAAGATAAACTTAGAAAGTACATAAATTTATCCTGACTAAAAAGGAATCTGACGAATGTGTCTGGTTCAAAAAAACACATTGCTACTTGCCCAGATTCGAACCCCCTATCTCATGTATAAGGAAAATTAAAATTTGTACATTTGGCTTCCTTTAGTTAAAATGCTTGCTGTAATTTTTGTAGAAGGAAAAAATAAAATATAAGCTGTGGCATCGACTTGCGCAATCTAATGCCAGAGCAGGTAGTGCTCGACAAGTCCTAGGTCACAGGCAAGTAAGTGACTGTCATGCGGCGAACTATAAACGTAAATAAAGAAGTATTTGAATTAAACCGGCGTCATAAACTTATATTGTATGTAAAGCTGTAAATCTTTTTTATACAGTTTAGGCAATAAACAACCGCTCGGAGGTAACTAATACTACAGGCATTACTCGCTCGTTATGAACATGTTATAACTTGTTCTTATGTTGTACGAACTATTGAATACTAGCTGCGCCCTGCGACTTCGCCCGCTTGGTATAATTCGGAAACCAGAGCGATTTTCAGGATAAAAAATAGCCCACCTATGTCTGTTTCCGGCACCAAATCTATCTACATACCAATTTACATCGAAATCGGTTTAACCGTTTAGGCGCCGAGTGGTCACAAACACACGCAAAATTTCGCATTTATAATATTTATAGGAATTATTATGCTACGGTATTATACTATACTTTGACTTGATAACGATTACTCAAATATAGAACGTAATTATGTACTAGGATGGACCTTAGAATGTATTATGTGTTAGAATGAAATGTAGGCAAACTTTAACAGCTTTCTGAGCGCTGTATAAGTGACTCTAGTGGAGAGCCATGATGCCAGAAGCAAGTACACCAGGCAATTATTTAACTATCCCTAACCAATTATAGTATATTTCTCGAAAACAATAAACTATACTATTAAATAAAGTAGAAGAGTTTGTTTGTTTGAACACGCTAATCTCTGAAGCTACCAGTCGGTCTGAAAAATGTTTTTGCATATAACAGCCCAGTTCTCGAGGAAGGTTATAGGCTATGTAACATCACGCTACTAGTGACGGGAGCAGAGCAGTAACCAAAGACACGTGTAAAAAGCTAATGTCTAATATTAAACTAAAAGGCATTTGTAACAAGTTGGACCGTACATGACAAACAGGTATAATTTCTCGATGATGATGTTCTATTCGCGCACATGCATTCAAATAACTGTAATTATCTGGCGATTGAAAAGAGTGGCGTGAGTTTCTTGCCAGTTCTTCTCACAGCTCTACCTCGTCAGCGAACTGGCTGTAGGTCAATTGGCTGACAAAATGTAATGTTGACTTTTTATAAGCATCATACTTTATGATCAAAATGAAATAAATGCTTTGACTTTGACTTTGCTTATAGACATTTGATCTATATAATGTTGCTCTGTATCTCATACGAGTTTGAAACTTTTTTCTGAATTAAATTATTAAATCCTTTTATGAATAAAAACTGCGATGACTTACAACCGTATTGCGTGATTGTGGGTTTAATATTATATAACAATATGTAACGTATATATTGAAATTGTAACACAATAAATTTTAACAACCTGGCGATTAAAAAGAGTGGCCTGAATTTCTTGCCAGTTCTCCTCATGTGTACCTCATCATCGAATTGACTGTAGGTTAGTTGGCTGCCATTTTGTTTTTATACTTTTGACGTACATAAGTGTTCATTCATTTATTTAACCCAAATTAATAAATGTTTTTGACTTTGACTTCAACTATAGCTATTGCGCATGTCAAAGAAAACAATATATATATTTGCAGTAAAAGCATTTGTTTAAAGTCAACTTAACAGCGGTCGGTTGTCAGCCGTCGGTCATATTCAATACACTTTGTATCAGTACAAATCACTATGTTCGTATATCGTATCTACTATCTACATTTAAATAGATACTTAGTCAGGTTCAATTTTTGAAAAATGTATGGGATTGACACAATGAACGACAATGTTGGCGTTAGCTTATGTCAATCCCATATGTTTTGTAATTCATTCTATGAATAGAATACAAATCATTGCACTTGTCTAGGCCCTCAGGTATGTCAAATGTGGAGAGGCTGCAGGAGAGAGCGGGAATTGTTCGACACATGAGTCTACGTATCGGCGTAGTACGGTGGCTACAAGTCGTAGCACTTGGTAGCCCTCGTAGCCCGTAGCGCTGTTTCAATAACTATTTACTTATTTCATTTGGAATAATTATATTACGAGTATATTATCATTGGAAAATTTGTAACTTGAAAATGTAAAATATCACATATTGATATAAAGCGTGTTCTTGTTTTTAACCGACTTCAAAAAGGAGGAGGTTATCAATTCGGGTCGTATGTTTTTTTTTTGTATGTTTGTTCTCATATCTCGGTCATTTATGAACCGATTTGAAGAATTAGTTTTGTATTTGAAAGGGTATACTTTGAAATTGGTCCCATATTTTTATTATAAAAATTGGTTCAGTAGTTGTATGTTTGTTACAACAGAACTCGATCATTTATGAACCAATTTGGAAAATTCTTTTATTATTTGAAAGGGTATACTCTAAAATCGGGTTCCATATATTTTTTATAAAAATGGATCAGTACTTTAATTCAGGCTTTATATTATATCTTTTATTTTCGTATGCAAGGAGTGAAGACGTGTGAAGCAACGCGTCGATATAATATATAAATAGTTTTGTTAGAAACAACGTGGCCGTGGATGAGTGACCATTTGTGTAACTTCATTTTAAGCGTTTACATGCTTTAGAAGCAGTGAACTCTGGTTATCACTATAATTTGGTAGTCTTTAAGCCAAGTTGGAGGCCTTATGGTAGTGAGAAATTCCAACAGCTGCAGGCGGCCATAAACCTGTCTTTACAGCACCACTGTTTATTATTTGTTATATATCTGTTACGCGATTGCTCCGTCAGTTAAATTATGATTTTTGATGATTCTTTGTTGTTCGTAGGTCATCACTTTTTTTGTTTTGGGTCGTGGTTTCTGGGATTCAGGGTTCAGCGATCAGCAAAAATGTTGATGATGACTTTATATCTCTATATTTACAATCTTCCCTCTCGTCACTATTTTTTCCAAACGGCGTTGTCTCATTTGCGCAGCACGTTTAGTAAGCCTAACCATATCAAATATATTAACAATACACGATTACTTCCCACTAAAAGTTTTTAAATAAAATTATTTATAGAAATAACTATAAATAAATATAATCTACCTACTAGCAAAAATAACCTACTTGATTAATCTATTAATATATTAATGTAAAATATAGATTTAATACAAGAAATCGAACGGAATCTGATAGGTGCGTGTCAAATTTTGTATGTATCTAAACACAACTATCAGTGACGTCTGCCTTCACGCGTATGACCGCGTTCGGGTAGTCCACTCAGGCATATATCCCGCTCGTACCATTACCGCCCCGTGCATTTCGAAAGTTTGTTGCAGGCAGAATAAAAGATCCTTCTTGGCTGGCACCGACTCCAAAATAACTGATTATAAATTGTAAATAGTAAAGTATTATAGGTATCAATGATTGCGTTGATTCCCCTTTAATGTTCTTAGCTATGAAGTAATTAAAATATTATTTTCTACTTTTTAGTTAACGATTGAACACGTAGGTACTGTTTTGAAGTCGGTTTTCGTTTTTTTTTTTTAAATAATTTTATTTGTACAGAAGTGAAAAGAGTTGAGTTAGCCTTTTTTTGCTAGCGACCACTAACTCTTTGTTTTATGATATGATACATTTGATTAAATGATACGATTTACTACTTTGAAATAGTATTTTAAAAATGGTACAATAATGGTTTGATATTAAATCTACGATAATTTTTTTTTTTTTTATTGCCTACAGTGGCAGACGATCCAACAGCCCACCTGATGGTAAGTGGTAACTGTCGCTCATAGACTTCTGCAATGCCAGGGGCTCTGCGAAGCCGCTGCCTACCGCTAAATATCTAATTAGGTGTTTAAATTAGAATTAAGTAAATGATGATTTTTCTTGATTGGTTTTGATAGAATATGATATGAGTTACGCGGCAAGTTCGACCGCCGACTGCGTACTACTTATTTTAAAGTATGATCGATGCATTTATTCATTGAGCAATTATAAAAATGCTGAGCTGTTCGTTGCAATGCATTGAACAAGAAGTTTGTTCTCTTTGGAGTTGTCATTAATATTTGTAACTAACAGTTTAATTAATGTAGTCCTAAGATGACAGCTACTTGTGTATCCAGCCATGAAAAAACTCTAAACACTTTATACATAGCACTGAAATCTACTCCATGTTAATATTAATTGTAACTAAAGTATTAAACTAAACTATAATTATATGTATGAATTAGATCTCTCACTATCTGCGCTGTACTGCAGTTACAGAGACTGCAACTAAACTTTGTACAACTGTAAAACGAACAGTGGTGAGAGGCGCGAGATCTGTGTACAAGCTTGTACATATTGGCTTGCTAATCTTCAGTTTTTTTTCCATACACAACAATCACTTCCAGATTAGATTGCATCTAATGTTGTCATGTGCGAGACGCGACTGTATGTCAGAGCCCCCACTCTGTCTGCATCAACACAACAGTATCGCGCCCGTGATATCGCGAGTGGCAGATGGCACTTATAACCACTGCTAGACACGGCCGAGCGCTAAAGAAGCTCACCTTTAATGTACGCTTATTTTAACACTACGTCGCGAGGGAACGATACCTGATTATAGAAGTGGAGGCCCACCTTGATCTACAGCTCCGTTGTCGTAGGGCGGAGGCAGGCCTGTCCTGTAGCGGTGCAAGTGTTCTCTTGTGTTCGCTCCTCCCGTGCACAACACATGAGTGAACTCACAGGTCGTAGTGGCGGCGCGCGGTGAGGTGAGAGCTCGTGGATGCACTGTAGTTGGAGCAGTGGTGATCCAAGCTCTGTGCCATCACCTCGCGGACGCAGTGCGCGTGGTACTGCCGCCGCGAGTGTTCCCGCGCCGCGCCGCACCTCCAGGTGAGCGCGCGCTGCTCAGTGGCCGCGTGCGCCAGTGTGCGTGCGTGTGCGCTCACGCCATTGGTCGAACCGCTAGCCACCGCTACGCGCCGCGGGGAAATTATTTTCATGTTCTTGCGCGGCGGGCGGCCACCGCTCCGAGCAGGCACTCGCGCGGCGACTCGCGCCGAGTGACGCTGATGATGAACAGGTTCCAACATCTCAACTATCGCCACAATCACTATGATAATGAAAGATAACCGGATAACTAACTAGGCACCCACTCATTCATGTTAAATACATTTTCACGAGCTCTATCCGATAGCTATGCGACGGACTTTGTCCTGAGTCAAGTATGCACTAGTTGCAGATAGTACCTAGGTAAAGTAGGAATATTGTAATATGCTGTAGCCGGTGGCGGCGGCACACCTCGCCGGTCCAACCGGTGATTTAGGTCAAATATCCCCACCTCACACTCGCATCACTCGAGTATACGAATTTTGGTAATAGTTACAATTTATCTATTTTTTGTTATCTTTGCGCAATCGATCACGAAATCGGCCTTTAACTATTGTTGGCAAATCATTATTTCATGTCATACTATGTCTTAGTATATAGTACATGGAGGACCTTTGGTAAGTAGGTATAGTACCCACCAGAAATGCGCAGTGTCAGCCGCGTGACCGCGCAAGGTCAGACTCGGAACTCCTACTACTTGTAGGAACATAATCCTCGCTTATCCCCGAATTTATGTCAATATAATATATATAAGTAGGTATGTGTGCTGGTGTGCTTTAGACAAACGTTATTAGGTATATTTACGATAGTATCTTAACAATAAAAAGTCGATAAGTGTAATGCGTCGTGCGATATGTTATCGCAGGGCTTACTTGAGACATCGATCATCGGTCTAATTACCCTCGATACTAATCATGGCGACCGACCACGTCCACATCGCCTCAGCTGACACCCCGGCACCACCTCAACTCGCACAAACAGCGCCAACATCTCATAGGTACACTCCACCCAACTGCATATTGCACGTAGCACATGTACTGTGAGCATTGGAATAGTCAAGTGTCCACACAACAAAGGAGCTATAAATAAATAAGTGCTGCAATCATTGTCCATGATTCATTTACTTATTGATCTTCATAACTACTAGTATACATACATATGTATATAAGAGCATCTTGTGTGTCCGACAGAACGGGTGAAAGTGTTGCTAATATCAATAGAGAAGTTGTTTTTTAGTTAGACACTTAGTTACAGACGATATATACCTACCTACTGGTAGATTGTCCAATGCTGGGCGTTGTTCTGTCCAAAGAAGCGATAATATTTCCGTTTAGACACATTCCACAATAGTTAGTGTCATATTTATGTAATTACGTATCGATGATAACAACTGAAATTTTTATACTCATTTCAGTTCTCACAGGTAGGCGAAGAGCGAGCTCCAGTGATACGTACTACGATACCAAACTGGACTCGTTCTATTAATGTACCGTGTCTACTTGTTAAAATTTGTTTTCATCACCGAAATGGTACAAATTAATGTAAGTTGCAATAACTGCTGCTGGAACTTGCAATGCACAGAGTTGTCTGAAAACATTGAATATTGTGTTACGATTGAATGTCCTATTGATTTATTAGTTACAACCCTATGCCATAAAAGCTAAAAAGCCGATAAAATTATATAAAGTGTGCTTCAAGACAAAAGATCAAAGAGAAATGCAGGTTGTGAGAGAGCATGTTGATCTCCCAAAGCTTTTCACCCAACCGTCGGAGAATCGTTCGCCTGGTCATGATCTACCATGGTTTGCCTGGAAGTGTTTAAATAGACTCAATTTAGAGTGCAAGCGTATTGCCATTCCTCAAACAATGTATGACAACGTGCCGTGTGCCGACGGCACCAACTTCAAAATCATAAAATCCTTATTTAACTAAGTCAAAATACGAATTACTTTGTGCTAAGTAAATTATTTTTTTTACTTTTTAGTTTCCTTCCTGTTTGAAGTCAGTTTTCTTTTTGTTAAAAAAATATTTTATTTTACAATTTCTTTTTCAAAAATTGTGAAATACTTTAGGTATTATTTTTGTACAAACTGAACATTTTGGCATATTAAACCGTATGAAGTAAGCCCGACATAACTACTGTCGAGGAATTCTCTCGACTATCTATGGTCACCTGTAATGGCTCTTAGAACCCATATGTGTGCAAAGTTCTCGCCATTAGAAATGAATTAAGTCCAAACACCAAGTAATTGCTGTAAATCGTTGAGGAGTTCCCTCGACTGTTTTTTGGCTCCATGATTACATGGACTCCAAACCTTCACTAAATAGTAGTGCCTTAAAATACTTAATGAAAAACATAATGCACTAGTACTAGACTAGTAGTAAATGCACTAGTCGCCACTACGATTTTCGAAGGTTTACCTCAATTTCCCTGGGATACCATCATCGGATCCTGGTTTCCTTATTGTGGTACCATCCTTGGGATATCTTCATCTAGTATGTTTATTTGACTACGTATTTTAATTAAAATGGTAAATGCATCTCTTGGTCATATGAAACGGCAAGGTAATACTGGATTAAGTATGAAATGTATGCCATGCCAAGATTGACCAGTCATCCCAAGTAGTACCCGTGCGTCACGAGCATGACCCACAAACCAGCCATCATCACCTTCGCCATATTAGAAAAACGGTGTCACACTGATATACCCCAACTTCTTTCTGTACACGTGTGATCCTACTCAGCAAAGAATCAGTGTGTCAAATCGATCAACATTGTGTAAAGCTCCCAAATAGTGCAACTGTCTATAGAATATTGACTGCCTCCGTGGTGCAGTGGGAGTGCAGTGCAAGGTTGTGGATTCGATCCCCACACGAGAAAAAACTGTATGTGATCCTTTATATTTGTTCCGAGTCTGGGTGTACTTTGTGTCCGTTAAGTGTATGTTTATATGTAAAGTCCCCCGCGACATAAGGCTTGTTCCCTAGTGCTGGAGGAATCTTTTTTAAATAAAAAAAAAAAACAAAAAAAACTTAATTCTATTAAACTCTTAATTTATTATCATTTACTTTTTGCTGCCTCGTTTGGCCAAACCTTTAAGTGAAACCAAAACTAAAGAAAGTCATCAGAGTCATCAGTTCATCACACACATTTTACAAATGTACGGTTGTACTTCTACAAATCGTGTTGATGCGATCTCTTTGTACGTAATTACTATTACACAGTAACATACCTAAATGTAGATATTCCTAGCTGTTATCAAAATACATACGAGTATAGGTAAGTATGTAGTGAGGTGTGTGTGAGGTAAATTAGCCATTTTAGCCATTTACACACAAATCTGACACTATTTTACACACTATTACACACACACACACACACGCACACACACACACGCACACACACGCACACACACACACACACACGCACACACACACACACACACACACACACACACACACACACATATACACTTGCACACATGTTAACATTAACTTTATTTTTTGTATTAATATGTTTGTTGTTCTTAAACAATAAAAAAATGGCTGACCTAGAGGAACATTTAATCCTTCTTCGCGCCCGCTCAATATCTCAGGGAGCCA
This sequence comes from Parascotia fuliginaria, assembly GCA_963082885.1. NCBI lineage: Eukaryota > Metazoa > Arthropoda > Insecta > Lepidoptera > Erebidae > Parascotia > Parascotia fuliginaria. The sequence continues at coordinate 22,483,542 of OY720173.1, forward strand.
GGGCTAACTGAAAATCAGCGCTGCCTGATATATATATTTTATTGTATGTCTGGCAGCATCGGCTGAGTTATCACCTTTTGCCATACTTAATGTTAACCTAATTTTAAGTTTTTCCTATTTACTGTAATTTAGGCAATAAAAAGATTTTTATTTTATTTTATTTTTACATCGTTTGTAGACAAACGAGAGAAGAAAGTAATATTTTTTTAAACGTTGGTGACAAACAAGCATTCGGGTCACCTGATGGTAAGTGATAACCGTTACCTATATAATGAGCATGGCTTTGCATCTGATCATTAAAGAATTATATTCCTTAAAAACATAACCAAGCCGTTGCCGACCATTTCAGAAAGCAATATATTTAACTCTATAGGTAAATAATTACAGCATAGAATGTTGTGAAGAAAAAAATAAAACGTAAAATGTGTGCTTTACAGGCTGCCTCAGTTTGTATATTGCTACAAAAAGGTAAAGGCAACATCTGAACTGTGGTAAATGGTTCTATTATATACTGTTTAGTTATGCGTATAACATCGAAAACAGGAGATTATTTTATACTTATTTACCACTTTTTAAACGACTTCAAAAAGGAGAAGACTGACAATTCGAGCCGTATGTTTCTTTTTGTATATGTGTTACGTGATTTCTCCACCATTCTTGTGAATGGTTTTTAATGATTCTTTTTTTGAAAGGTTTCAGACGTGGATAATGAGGAATTCTACTGTTTGTTTTTATTTAAGTTTGTACATAATATTATAGCTTTGACGTTAGTATTGTTTTTTTTTTCTTAAAATTAACTTTATTATTATACGCATAACTAATACCCGCGCAGTATTTTTTACGGTCGTAGATACACGCGGGCTTTAGTATGAATGTGCCGGTTCGACCAAGAAAGTAACTCTCAATATTATCGACGCAAGAATATTAGTTTGCATACTAATGTATTTCGCTTGGTGACTGAGAGTGCTGCCGCCGGCAACCCATATACCCCCTCGGCCCTCTTCCTTTTCCCTTTTCCTTCCTCATCCCATAATCCGTGGTCGGGAACGGCTTGGTTGTGTTTTGTAACTATTATTATTTCTGCAATGCTTAGAAAATACAGCTGTCTCTATAGATTACCACTAACGAAGATATCTAAAGTTCGTGAGGGGCGGACGGGAAGTCGAGCATGGGTTATAAAGTTAATTTTATATAGTAATGCTGAAGAATCTATTTTGTTATTAAGAATTTTATAGAGGGTCACTAAAATAATAAATTATGTATAAACTAGTACAATAAACGGTTCACGATTGTGATAGTTTGTGAGGTAACGAGTGACACACGTGCCCAATATAGGCTTCACAGTAAATATGGTGATTCACTGCGCGAATGTACCATCCGTTATATGTGCACACATACATACATGGGTTATTATTATTACTTATCCATATCATACAGCTTAGTACTACATAGAACTGTACAAGTAATCAAGGGACCAAGTAGTTACCTTCTATGACTGGCAGCATATAGACGTCGCCGTCGTTAACTATTCACCTAACGTTAACACCTACGTACTATATCTCTGTCTTATGTAATATTGATTATTAATAAATAGAACAGGGCTCTTCAACTTTGTGTTTTCTTGCGATGTTTCCTATAGCGTACATCAGCACTATCCAAGAGAAACTGTAGATAAAGATGGTAAAATATCGTAGGCATAACTAGCAGCACCCCACTGCTTCATTCGCGCCTAAAATGTGTTTTGGCTCCCGCGGAAACCAGACCGATTTTCGGAATAAAAACCTCTGGCACCGAATCTATCTAAGTATATACCAATTTTCATCGAAATCGGTTTAACCGTTTAGGCGCTGAGTGGTAACAAAGACACTTACTTTAATATATAGATACTCAAAAACTTTCGCATTTATACCTAATATTATTAGCATATTGCGTCTCGAAGAGCGAGTGCGCGTGAAATTAAAATTACCTTCTCGATTCCCTTTCTTTTTCTGCCTACATTATTTTATAGTACTTTGAACATGGATGTAGGTAGCCCAATGGCTACGTGAGACATATGTTTGTTTACCAACTAAATATTACATAAAACATGACTTTTTAAAGTCACAAGAGTACTTGCCTAAAGGTACACTTGCTGAGGACATTTTTATTTTCAACTCCTCCTTTTTACTTCTGATTAAATTCGTTGCAGCGTCCAGTAGGTTTAGCATTCCCCGGTACTCCCAAGTGTGAAAGCTCAGTGTTTCGTATTGGTTATCACTGTTAATCTTAGCTTACAGGAGTCACAGTGATAGACAAGTGGGTGGGATTGTCTATTTGCCAAGGATTTCTCGTGTATAAAAGGAAAGTACTTTAATCATTAGGACATCTTTTTACTAGTACTTATAGTATAGGTGCAAATTAGCACCTTGGAATAGGTGATGTACAAGTGTGCGGTCTGAACACGTACTTTTTTTAGTGCATTTTATCTTTTCATCATGCCAAAGTTACAGTCACGTATACTTAACACAAAGCATGTTTAGTACCACGCCATCTGCTAGTGGTGTTCAATTTATAAAGCTATTGATTTAAGCTGTGTAGAAGATTAATGGAGTCATGTACCGACATATAATATAGTGGTGTTGGAGATGTCGAGGACTCGCCACTCGCTCCGGACAGCACAGGGCGCGGGGCGGTCGAGGTGGTGAGGTGGAGGGGGAGAGGGAGGGGGGACACAAACATCGCGCTTGTCTTATCTACAGAGCACTTGACGGCACCTAGATAACGCAACAGCTACATGCTCGACTTATATGATGTACGTATATCCACACTAGGTATGTAGGTACCTCCGTAAGTATCTAATGTTACATGAGGATCCTCGGGTACCTTGGAGAGTGGGCTAAGTCATCGGCAAGTAAGCAGTAAACCAATGCAAGGGCGATGTATCTACAAGTAGGAACTCTCAGTCGGTTTGTATCATCCATTATTCGAAGACACAACACAACGTGTAAGTAGCTACACCTATAGGTACCTAACACATTCGTGCATGCAGCATAGTACCATATAGATATGTAAGTGTACCTTGGAATTTATGTAGAATGATGAATGTGTTAGGTACTCAAAATGTCGAAGAATTGGGATGACTCAATGAGCATGTCGCTTTATCTTGTCAATCAGACGCGGGACGCTTCAACCTGTCGCTGGAAAGATGTTTATTTGCGAAATCGAAACGTAGTTGACACTAACACCATATCAACTTGTTGAGTACTTATATAAACGGTCAAACAGCCGTGTGATCTCCGGTCTTCATGCCTTCTCTTCCCATTAGTACGAGATAACTAAGGAAACCAAGTACCGGCAAGAGCGTACCTATCCATTAAAGATGATCTTACTTCCGTCGCTAACCTGTCAAGAAGGGGTAAAAGATTTGCTTACTACTACTATAGTGATCGCCTCGCAAATCCCTCCCTTTGATAGAGACTTATGTCCTTTAGGCTGATGATGTGTGAAACTGCAAAATCTGACTGACCACTTAACTGCACTTGCTAACTTAATAACGTTAAACGTTATGCCCACTAGATGCCCCGACTGGTTTGAACTGCATATCTATTTTACCTATCACTTGAACAAAAGGTTTATTTAAACTTAACTCTTTCATGAACAGTGATGTAAACACAATAGATGTTTTATTGTCATCACGGCCATATTCGTTTACTGTCACGGTAAGTGTTAACCCATAAAAGTAGTATGCGGTGCCGCCAGACCAGACTAAAGGCTGTACCAATGTTGATGGTAGATAGATACCTACCTATGCTTTCATAAAAATCAAGTAACCGTTATCAGTGCTGTCAAAGCCATCGGTTTTGCGAGCCGATAGTGAGATGTGACAGGTGCGCTGTACACCAATTATATTGTTATTGAGAACTGGGTTACGAACTGTTCACAGTATGTACGCGTGACCAGTGACACCTCGAGCGAAGATGAGCTCGCAGTGTTACGCCTGACAGTAAACATTGGTATTAGCTCAATTACAAAACCTTGCTTTATTCAGCGTGATAAAACTGTCCCGGTACAAATAGGTGACAGATGTAGTTTTAATATCTTCGACCAACTATTTCGGTTGATCATGACAGACAGAGAGCAAGCCTGTTGTCATTTATCTGCACGATCCAAGACTCCGGCTCTTTTCGCGAAGGCGTAGGCAGAGGTGTGTGTGAGACACTCCGGGCTAATACTGAAAATTTCTCGACAGAAAATCATAAAAATCGACTTGGGGATCGAGCTCTATAACAGTTCGGCCACAGTATCACGGAGGTAGTCAAACTTTACTCAAGCCTCTTTGTCAAGCATTGTTTTTTGTACCAATAAAGTGACAAAAAAATCTATCAAGCGTAGACAACGAGTATGTTTATTACAATCGTTTTCCCCAGTCTTGTGAATAACTTTTAGTTTTATGCTACTTAAAGGTAGCACGGCATAATTAACTATTGAAGTACTTTCCGGACTTCACTACTGATTGTTTTGGTTTCCGAAATTGTTATCAGTGATATCTTAGTAGGTTTTTCTACTTTTCATGTTTTGTCCATGAAACCTTCTCTAGAGAGGACGTGTGTTACTTTTAAACCAGGCGCAAAGATCAGAGCGAGTATGAAACCGATGCCCAGCGGTATAGAGCGTAGGAGGAAGGATGGAGGTACCTCAGTTACATTGCACAAGCGTTACTCTAACGATATACGTAGATGTAAGTGATGTATGAACACCGAGCTACCGCTGCCCGAGCCTCACTACCACGACGCGACGCAAGTCGTACGTACTTACGTAGCATACAGCTAATCTAATTAAGTACGAAGTGGCCCATGGGGGGTGTGATGTAACCTGTGCGTGTATGTACAGTGCATCGACCCCATTGATACAACACTTAGTATTGCGGGTTTCTTTAGATATGCAAATTGTTATCTCGTTTATCTTAACTAGGCGTTAATGTGAGACTGGTTATCTTACGGCTCTGATAATCGTATCTAACAGATAGACTATCGAGCAGAACAGCTGTTGTAGTAGCGCACTACTACGCTGGGTGCCTGCTGCCGCATGCCAGCCACACGAGCCACCTAGAGTAGGTTTACAGAATATGCGTTGTAGCAGATCTAGGTTAGCTGTATGTAGGTAAATGTTTGATGAGAGTCGCAGGCTGCACGCCGAGCTCGCCCGGGCGAGGGGAGCGCTGGGTGTGTTCGCGAGTGACGTGATAACGCGAGCAAACAGCGCCGGTGAGCGCTACGCAAATATTTGTAGGGAACGTCGTCGTCGCACTCCCTCGCTCCCCGCAGCCCTGGAGCGGGCGGCTATCTGCGGCGCCTGAGATACGGCGATACCATCCCCGATACCGAGTAATTATCAGATAGAAGGCCTACAGATTTGATTACGAGAGCTCGTGTATCTGATCGCGGCTGCGGCTCATTACAGTCGCCACGCCGCCGCCCCCGGGAACTGTCGCCGACTGGGGCGCGTGATAGGTACCAATGTAAGCGGCACGTAATCCGCGCTCCGGATCTGATAGCCACTCGATACATGGACGGATTATTGATGGGCGCCGCTCGACCTCATCGCGATCTTATCAGTTGTTTTTTTCGTCGAATATTTCCGTGAAAAGCTAATAAAGTGGTGATGTGCGGGGCGCTGCGGCAGCGGCGGAGAGGAGGGCGAGCACGTGACGCGCGATGCTTGCTGATAAGCAGCCATTTTGTTTCAGCTACACGGTCGCTCCTCACCTCCCCCCGCCTCTCCATGCTGCACCCCGCCGCCACTCGTCGCCCGTGAGTGTGAGTGTCTGAGCGCCGAATGTTGTACATGCTCACTGTCATAGGTGTAGGTAGATATGTCAGTACGACATTGTCACGTACTCGACGAGTTACGTGTCAATATGAATCTAAACAAGGAGACTACTAGTTACACGTCGTCGGACGATTGGTAAATCGTGAAAAATTACAAAATATACTTTGTAAAAAGCATGCAGAGGGTAAGACTGAGGCTGTCTACTCGAGGGTTGGGCTCGCAAAAGTTACTGCCGGAGAGGCGCAGCTAGATACTAAGAATTAGCACTTTTATCATTATCATAATAGATACATGATAAAAGTGAAAACAGTAGTGACAGTGTGTCGCTCTGATGATAGCTGGGAGTGACATGGGTTTCATAAAAACGCAGTAGTAAGTTTTAATTGTACCTTTAATCCAAGGTGTAGTTATTATCGCTTATGTAATATTTACACAGATACATGTATAGTAGCCAACTAACGCATCACAATATGCATATAACTCGACGACACACTTCATCTGACGTAGCCCGCGCCCGTCCAGCTCCAAGCTATACAGACTGCTTCAACCGATCTCCTTGGAACTGGATGGGCAACGTCTATTACAACTCATATATACCTAATAAATATTGCTACATCGCCTCGGTACCTACACTATGTTATAAAACATTAATATTTGGCGACAGCGTTCAGATCATCACAACGACGATACCACGTGAGCAACAATCGTAATATTTATTTATTTATACATCATAGGTACTTCATAAACGTTAATATCTCTATTATATATTACTTTCAGTTAACATGCAACGACAAAAACATAATTACATAAAATTGATTTCAATAACCGATAATATAATTCGGATTTATACATTAGAGAGGTTAATCAGATCTAAGGGTGGCATCATGAGGGAGGAGTCAGGTTTACACCCGGCAACACTAACAACACACATAATAACACTATGTATACTACATGTAGTTAACAACGACACAACGTGTGCTGCGGCCCGTGCTAGTCACACACAGAGCACGACATCATCTATAAGATTTGTTGACATCGATCACCGACTGTTTTGTTCGACGAATATAGAACTAGCACCTCGCACGGGCCACAAGCACGGCTGTGACTACCTAAGTACGCGTTAATTAGATAAATTCGTGGAATGCGGACAGAAGTCATGGAGTCAACGATAACATCTACCTACCTACAAGTTTACTACGAGGGCCCGAGCGCGGGGCCGACCCTATTCGCAAATACCTACTAACTATACAAAAATATAAACTTCATTCAACGTATAATAAAATCTTGGCGTGGAACATTTACAACAGCTTCTTTACAACATCGCGGCGCATTATAAAATAATATATTTTGTAAACATTAAGCTATCTATCTAGGAATGCAACACTTTAGGAATGATTCGAACAGTCTCATCGCTTATTATACATAATTATTATTTGGTAACAGTGGGAACAATCAGTTAACACCTGCACCTTCGCGGCACCGGCTACTGCGGGCGCGAGCGGTGCGACGCTCATATTTGGTCAACTAGCGGCGACGTGTCGCCCTCGCTCCTACACTATCTACTAACTAACGTATCTAAACAACTGAGATTCTATGTCATTATGAGAGTACGCGATCACTACGGGAGGGCCGCGCTCAGCTGCCCATGGACACGACGGTGGGGCGGTCGAGCCGCTCGGCCGCGTCGCCGGCGCGCCGGTACTCGCTCTCGTCGTACACGGCGTGCGCGTGCGCGTGCGAGTGCGCGTGCGCGTGCGCGTGCGCGTGCGCGTGCGCGTGCGTGTGCGCGTGGTGGAGTGCGTGCGTGGGCGGGTGCGGCGCGGCGTGCGCGGGCGGCGGCTCCTCCAGCTTGAGCGCGTGCTGCTGCACGTAGTAGTTGAGCGCGGGCGGCGAGCGCGCGCCCCCGCCTCTCCCGCCGCCGCTGGTGTCCACTGTCGGAACGAGAACAGAACATTAGTGTGGTGCACTCCACGCCTCGCTAAGTGCGCACTAGTGCCGGAGCTACACTTACGCAGGTTCTCCACCTTTACGCCGGAGGTGATGGTGCGCTGCAAGGCCGACTTCAGGTTGCGCTCCGCCTTTATACTGTTCTTAGGTTTCCGCTTCCTCGTCTGGAAATCGACATTACAAGCATTATGATTCGTACTCAGTATTAGTCGTCTTGTCTACGGCGGCATAGCCCAAAACATCTATAATATTTTTAGTCGACATGTCTGTTGACAATTATTAGGAAACTAAATAGTACTTTTTTACTGTCTATAGTAAAAATAAAAGCAAAATGGTTTTTATTTATTATAATAATAATATAATAATATTTCAACAACTACACACAACGATCTAGATCTAGACCCAAAGTAGCATATTATATGCTTGTGATATGGGTTCTAGAATGCGGATATACATACTTATATACTTTTTTTTTGTAAATACATACATATTATACATAGAAACACCCAGACCAATGCAAATAGACACGTTCATGAACACAAATATTTGCACTGAGCGGGAATCTAACCCGCCACCTCTGCGTGGTAGTCCATACACAGTACCACCGAACCACAGAGGCAGTCAAAATTTATGTCCACAAATTACATACGGTCTTAACATCTAAGTTGACAAAAGTTATATAGTGATAAAAGATCAAGTCAACAACCTATGACCCTGGTTAAGTGGTGACTGTCGCTCATGAACTTCTACAATGCTAGGGACTCTACGAAACCCCTGCCTACCGTGATATTAATGCCCTCCTTAAGCCTCGTTTAAAGAAGGACATTTCATAAACGTTTGATATTTAACAAAAACTGTATTGTGAAGATCTAACAAAGTATGGTCATTGAAGGAATGCTACAAGGAAATATCACATGAAAAAACTAAAATGAACATGTATTACGTAGTACTTGGGTAGCAACGAGCTCAGAGCGTACAGGCAGGCTTGTACCAACAACAAACACAAATATAAATGTAATTAGACATAACGTTGAGTCAAACCGCGGAATGTTTTCATACCTCGGACGTGACCGCAAATTGTTAATAATACAATAATGAGCGATAACTGTAACAAATACTTGCTCGTTAATTTATTTTAAATGCCCCCGCGACACTACCACGTGACGTAAGGGACGCAGTGCACTACTAGCGGACAGACGCTAGACGTGCGGACACTAATCACAGTACTGGCTCTGTATAATGAGCGAATATTTTTGTACAAGTCTACTTGAAGGTAGCCTCTGCTAGTAGTAGCGCCAGAGATTGTTTGTTTTGTTATTATTTACATAGTGGTTGGATTTACAGATTATACATTTTATCATTACACACAATCACCAATCAAATAGTAAATAAGATATTTTATACGTTGATACACATCTCTGTTAGTATTAAGTATCAGGTCACACAACTCAATATGCAGCAGTGCTCAAAGTTAATTCAACTTTGGGACAGAAAATTCAGGAAAGTCTTTGTTTGTAACTGGTTACGAGACGAAACAACAATTCCTTCTGGTTATAAAACACAGTTATTATGGCGGCCGAAACCAATGTGGGATGACTGGAAGACATTCTAATACTTAAAAATCCGTGGAGCATACAGATTCCCACATAGCTTGTAGGTATTATAGCTTACACGTAGGCTATTAAGTGTCAATAATTTAAAAAGTTGATTGTCCACCTTCTCCCTTAGGGAACTACTAAGCACTACAGGCGCGTGACTTCAACGAGAACCGTCCTTTAAAAGTTACCTCTTGTAGTTTGTGCACAGGAGTTTGATTTTCAAACCATCATCAATGTACGATCAACAAATCAACAAGTAATTAAATGCGCTATGGAGGATGTACCTGTATAGAGTCCTTCTTCATGGCGAGCGGTCGGTTGATATTGTGAAGCTTGTAGTAGAGGCCGCACGCGTTGCAGACGGTCTCTCCGTGGGCGTTGCGGCGCCACAGCGACGTCGTCGTGGTCTGGCAGTTGGTGCAGGACATGCCCGGCCGCTTGGTGCCCATCTGTGCAGCACACAAGCGCGTCAGTATCGAGCGGGACGACCAGCCGGAACCGGTGACACATAGACATTGAGCACGGCATGCATGACGGGGTATATCGGGTGTTAGACATGATGTTAGGGGTGAAGCGATGGTCGTTAGTGGGCGGCGGGCGGGAGGCGGGGCGGGCTCGGGACGTACCCCTTTCTTCTGTTTGTAGTCAGAGGGGGTGGCGTGCGGCGCACAGAGCTGCGAGGGCGCGGGGAGCGCGTGCGCGTGTGTCGCCGCGATGCCGTTAAACAGGTAGCCCTTGTAGAAATCCGCGCCCGGCGGGGCCCCCTCCGCGGCCACTGCAACATGACAAGAGACTCAGCTAGGGCACTGGCAGGGAGACGCTCGGCGGGCGCGGATCTCTGGTGCGGGTGCGAGGTGGGGGGAGTGCGGGGCGAGGGCTGCGAGTGATGCGTACGTCGTGGTGCGGCGCGGCGAGCGCGAGCGGCGCGTGCCGCTGACGTACCAGCCGCCGCGGCTGCTTCAGCGGCCGGTTCATGCCGTTCATCTTGTTGTAGAGGCCGCACGCGTTGCACAGGTAGTGGCCCGTGCCGTCGCGCCGCCACAGCGGCGTGTGGATGGCGCCGCAGTTCACGCACTCGCGCCCCTCCGTGAAAAACTCCGCCATCTCGACTAGCAACAACCACAACACCAACGTTATCTATGCCCACTCTCGCGACACTAGCGCCGGCGCCGAGCGTCACACTCACTGCTACTCACTCGACTCGACGACTTACATTAAGGGTACAGTAATAATAACACACAAAAAACTAGTATGACACAAGCATAAGGTACACAGGCAGTCACGTACGTAGATAAAGGTAGGTATATGGTTCGTCTCGTTAGCCGAACATAATATATCACTTATTTGTTTAAGAACACCATAACGGAATAAAAGCAGACACATGATATGTTCGGCTCATTTGTATGTTCTTATGTTGTGAGTATGTGTGTGTGCGTGTGTGTGACCTTGGCAGTGACAGTCGATGATTCAGCAGGAGACGGGCACGTGCGGCGAGCGCGGCACGTACGGACAAGGCCGGCGCATCTCTTTGTGCTGCACGCGGAACCTACACTCAGTGAAGCACAGTGAGCGCTATAAACACGCGGCGCCGACCAACGACCGGTCACAGGTCGCAGTACCCCGAGCGCGCCATTGTTCCGCACGCGCCGTCCGAGCGCGCTGCTGTCTCAGCGGGTTCTGTGCTATACAGTCTGAGCGAACGTGCCGCCTCTACACTACACACTGACAATAACAACCTTGTATACATGCCTGCTACTGACACTCGTCACGTCACGATGCATCACTTATACCTTTGTGTACTCTATCTACTGTACATGGGAGTATGGCACACTGTTTTGCAAAGGTTTTACCTACTGGCTCCTGTTCAAATATTGATAGAATTATTAGAGATACCCACATATAAAATAGCACCCCATTTTAGCATCTAAGTCTACTTCTATGGCACGCTCTACAGCCTAAATATCTTGATGGATTTTAACGTTATGAGGAGTCATTAGATTCGTATTGATTGTAAGAGTGACATAGGGTGTTTAATGTAGCGTCGCCGTCGACAGGAAAAAAATGATTTTCTTTCTCTTCAGTTTGTTTTAGGCAGAGATGCTTTTTGTTTTTAAATTAATATAGTATTTTGCTAGTTGATGACAAAATGAACAATAGGTAGCGAGTAGAGTTACCCAACATATCAAGACGTGAATATATTACTACAGCCTTTAGGAAATATACAAGCGTATCTACATGTACTAAATATATACACAAGTGACGCACAGAGCGAACTGTGACCATCGCGACCGCGAGCGAGCCACCCCGTGCTGACATGGTGTTGACCGCGCATCGGCCTCGTTTCGATCCCGATCGCTCTCGTGTGATCGACACTCTGTTGTTTATTATTGTGTATATGAATGAACACATTCGTACTTATTCAGTGTTTTGTCTTCTGGCATATAAGGTGTAATTCAGTCTTGACTAATACACTTACAAGAACAAAATGTGTTACATACAGATAACTTCTACTCTGCTGGACCGTAAGCAGTCAGTGAGGTGAACACCATTCCAAAAGCTGTTGTAATAAATTACGTGCACGGTGGCTTCAGTAGCAGCTTTATACCCGAGATCAAATTAGAAGAAAACTAATGCGTTGGTAAGAAGTTCTGGGTTATTTAGCAACATAAGTACGAAGTACTGCACTGTTCGTTTTTTCAAGACCCTCTGATTCTTGTGCGTGAAAGGAACATTAATTTCGCTTTAAATGCAGTTCCTCGTCGGTTTTGGAATATGTCCACAGAAAGTATGGGTGGGCATCGATCACTAACAATTAGTCACATTCCCATATTAATGTGAGTCAATGTCAACTCGCGTCTCTGCGTCCAACACATGTTAGCAATACGCGCGGCCGCAACAAGCACAGACACATTTTTGTAATATTATAATGGTAATGAGTGATGAACGTGGACGCGCTGGTCTCACGTTACTGGCGCGCCAGAGCTTGTAATGTTGGTTGTTGGCCGCGCGTGTGATTACCGTGTAACGGAACCCGCCGCCATGTGCGCGACACGAACAGGGCTGTAACGCCTCTTTTCACCATATATTTGTATAATATAAATGTGACAATACATATTTGAAGTACCTAAACGACCCTAAACTTAAGTAATTACTCTAACAGACGAGAAAGGATAATGTAATGTACTGATTTCAATATATAATAAACTCTACAAGTGATTTCTAACTACAATATACATGGACATTAATAACGGCTAGTCAACCCTAGCGGTGCGTCGTCGATGACAAGTGTCGTGTGTCGCGGTCCTGCGCAGCATCACACCGCGTATCACCAGTACTTGTGACCGCTGCGACACTAATGGTCGGTTGTATCCCAGGGTTAGGTTACACGAGCGCATTCACCAAACTGTCGCAGTAGAGAGCGCGGCGTGTGACGTCACAGTTAAGCTATGTCCTAATGGTGCAGTGCGAGATAAGGGCGGCTCTACATTAGCGCTCGTGTCAGTGCGCAACTATGCCCGTTTTTGTGCGTTCCGTCCGCTTTGTTTGCGTGGCTAGCGCGGCCGAGTAAGGCCGGACGCGGCGGTGTTTGCGCTCGGCGCGTGCCTTATCCGATACCATTTACGGAATGCGATTTTAATGCGCTTAAAAGGGAACGACTTCATTTTAAAAGAAGACATCGTTTTTTTTGGACAGACCTACGCAAACATTGATCACGGCGCTCGTGCGCACGTGTGCTATGTGGCGCGGTTTACGACGCGCGCCGCGTTTATGTCGGCAAACAAACAACACATCAATGAGGAGTTATACCATACGGCATAGGCACTTGTGCCAAGAGCGACCAGCGGTCCTGCAAGCCCACGCAATCGAACAGGAAAACCGCCACAGATCTGCTTCAGTTAATTAAACATTACATTTTACTTAAATTTAACTGTGCGCTGTGTAGGCGCGCTACACTCTAACTATACTCAAGGTCTCATGTTCGTATATTGAGGACAATATAATACCTCAGTAGGTATCTATCTATTTAAAATAATATTATTGTAGTACATGTACACATAATGGTGAGTTGTTATTGGTGAACGGTTTCAAAAAGCGCTTAATTATAATTTATTACCGAATATTATTGTAACGATAAATAAACATTCGGTTTATTATCTCGCTAGTCGTCGACGACTTCACAGAAAACATATAAATAATTTGACGAGTCACAAAAGTGACATAAAAGTGAGTGGAGATGTGAGCACGCGAAGACTGATGAAGGTTTAAGTGTGTGTCGGGCGCGGGCTCGGGGCTCCAGAGATGCGCGCCGCTCGTAAATTATACCGGAACTAAGTGCTTATCGAACTTTTGGAAATCGCTTATCTGTAAAAAAAGCGCGGCGCGGTACCCGCGGGCTGGCGACGGGTCGCGACGTAACTTATGACAGCAGTGACAGTGAGCGTCGAACGCCGAGCTGCGGGCTATCGCTCGTGACCTGTCACTAAAGCTGGCACCTCCCTCCCCTCGCGCGCCACTGTTGCTATCTGCTATCGGATCAAACTATCATTGCTACACTCATAATGATGTTTTTATATTCTTTACGATTTACATTGTGAGTTCTCTAAGATGATAGGTTCGGATTTTTTTTTTATTGCCTACAGTGGCAGACGAGCCAACAGCCCACCTGATGTTAAGTGGTAACTGTCACTCATAGACTTCTGCAATGCCAGGGGCTCTGCGAAGTTGCTGCCTACCGTGATATTAATGCTCTCTTTTAACCTCGTTTGAAGAAGGACATGTCATAGCGCTCGGGAAACACCGCAGCTGGTAGTTCGTTCCAGAGCCTGCACGTACGTGGGAGTAATGAACGCTAAAAACGAACCGTGCTAGACGAGGTTAACTGTACTACCATCATTTAATAATACAAATTACGCAATTTCTACCTTAAATGAAAACAGCAAGAGTACCTATCATATTACTAACCTAACAATGATGATACGAGTTTAACTGAACGATCACGATATTATCACATTTATCATTATTATTGCTGTATGGTTTTCACACGAGATAAGCGGTGTTTTTACTTACAAGCACAAACAAGTAGTAATTTATAGCGCCATCATCTGGAACTATTATAGAGTTACACATCGTTTGCCAGGTTTAACTGAATTTGTGAACGCAAAGTGTGTCCAGAGACAGCGGTTGTCAGGTTCAGACTACCTAATGGCATGCGGCATCACACGTATGTGCTTTCATATTGTGTTGAATATGTCCCCGCGAGGTCATAGATGATCTTAAAATAGGTATTTTTTTTTTTTTTTTTTTTTTTTTTTTTTTTTTAATTTATTTGGGACAGCAAACAGTAACACTAAAAGCTTAAACAAAACATTATGCACTAAATAATACTAATAGTGTAACCAGCTCCAGGTATTGATCAAAATAAGTGATATGAGTGAGTATAATATGTGTTTGTGTGTATTGTAGTGCAGTATAAGGTCACATCTGCTGCGAGTGCGCTCGTCCAGTTGCGAGGTGAGTCAGAGTCCACGGCGCAACCCGGCCGATCATTGTCTACTTTTATTCTAGTGCAAGTGTGTTGTCATTGCGTTCTTTCATATTCATTGCTCATTGCTATTATAATTAACAATAAGTAATAATACAGTATAAGAGACTCGGAGTGGGTACTCACTGGCAGAGAGGCTGGCGGCGGCGGAGATCTGCGGCCGGCGGTTACTCTCGAGGTTCCACACCTCCTGAAACATTCCACAAGCACTACTTGTAGAACAGCACCAACAGTAGAGGATAGTCATAGACAGACACACGTGACAGGTATATACCACAATCCGTGCTTGGACGTAATATAACAACAGGTCGCCAAATCCTTTCATTCTGAGCTACTCACATGGGATCTTGTTGTCTTGTTGTATTCTGTGTAGTCATGTTTCGATGAGTGTAAGCTACACCTAGTGCCACTGAAACTTGTCATTTTGACGCGCTTCAACGTCGAGCGCAGTGCCACGCACTCCGGCCAACCCTATACTTACACAAGTTAATGACAACAGTACAGATAATGTGTTGTCTCACCTGTGGCGAGTACGCGGTGGCGGGCAGCGCGGCGGCGCCGTACACGGTGGAGGGGCGCGACGTGGCGCAAGCGAAGCCGCCGCCGAAGCGCGCGCTGAAGGCGGGCAGCGAGCCGCCGCCTCCCGCACCGCCACCCTCGCCTCCCGCACCAGCACCAGCACCTCCGGCCGCCTCGCTCGCGTACTCCTCGGCCAGCACCACGCCGCCGCCGGAGCCGCTCGACCCGCCGTAGCTAGGAGAACCTCCTACACACAACATATTCTCGTTACTAAGTACAATAGCACACATAATATTACCTGAGTGATATCGAGTTTTATAGTATAAGTGGCTGGCGCGCCAGTGATGTTTGGCTTTGTAAGTCAACAGCCTGACTAACTAACTGTTTGTTTGATATTTCAACTGTGTGAAGATAATAACAGAGGGTAGAGTAGGTACCTGCGCTGGAGGTCCATATCTGCGGCTGTGACGTGAGCTCGGCGCTATTGCCGAAGTAGGGTGAGCCGGTGGGTCCGGCGTACGCGCAGCGGGAGTACACGGTGCCTCCACCGCCGCCACCACCTCCACTGTTAAAACAACATCAGTATACAGTCAGTACAGCAGCACGTGTCGGATCGCTACTCATTATACATTCAGCACACTGTCACGCACAAACAACTCTCGCTCTGAAACTCGTCGCCTTGTGTTTAAATAATTAGCAATTTGTGCCAAACGACTGTGAACTACACCACATTTAAATACATAATAGCATTTACCGGTTCATATAATCATGTAAGTACCTACATACATACGAGTAAGAGCTGCGTAACTAACTGATACGAGGTACTTTTCTTTTAGGCTCAAAATGTCCCCTCAGCGCGTATTACATCTGACTAAATGTAGACGTCTAAATGATTCAGCAACTAAATACAGTCAAGTGAAATAGCTTTGAGGAAGTTTATCTTTATCATTTATTATCTTTTATTCAAAATGTAGCGTGGTGCCAAAATGTCTCCATTCTTATGCTTGTACAATCCTTTAGAAGTCTAGATGATATTTGTCATCCCAAAGTTTAAAACTTATTAAATAGCGGTAATTTTCTACATTAATCAATTTAAATATTTTACATCTGCAGTTGTAGAGAATTCTTAACCGACAATACTAATTGGTACTGTCGTATAGGTATTGACTGATACAAGGTCCCTAATAAATAATATGGTACTCTCTTACAGCCTCACAGTGACATAATATTATAAGCAGAAAAATAGAAATTACTAAAATAAAACAGCAAGTAGGTTCGTCGTAAAAAATATGACGATAGGCAGACTACACACTATAGGCAGGAGGTATTGAGGAATCTCCGTCAGAGTCAGGATTAGTTTGCTAATGAAATTGCATTTCACCAGTTGAAGGGAAGATCCCGCAGTGGTCTTCTGGGTAGGTACTCTGTAGTTTGTTAATGTTTGCAATATAATGACGATTGTCAGCGCTCGCGTGGCGCTCATCGATCGATGATTGTGAAAGTGGGCAACTGTGTGAGTAGTAACGTCAGTCGACGCCAGCATTTAGCGGCGAGCACTAAGTACAAGTACGTATAGGTGTCGCTTGTCGCTGGCGCTGGCGGTGCTGCGGGCGCGCTCGTCTAGTAGTTAAGTAGAGCGCAGTGAGGCTAATGGCTCGGAACGTCTCGGAAGTAGGCGCGCTTATCGTGGCACACCCCCCCTCCCCTTCCTTGCCCCGCGCTCATTGTCGCGGCCGCCCTCGACCCGCTTGCATTCATTACATACGAAACACCATTGTCGCACACCATGCCTAACTCACCTCGCTCACACCACACACATACAACACAACAGACACATTCACAGCATCGTTTGTATGCTCTTACCATTGCATCAATTAGACAACGAACAAAGTAGGTACCTAGTACTTAACTAAATAGATACCTAGGTATATTCACCGAGCCCATAATAAGGACCTTGTGCGACATATATGTATGTAGAGCGAGTGACTCCGAGATAAACCTAATGTGAAGCACTCGTCACTCGCGCGGCGCCCGACATGATACCTACCTATAGCTAAGTATGTACTACGTACTGTAGAGTGTAGGTAGGTACGGGCCGCTCTGTGACCCGAGAACGCGGAAGTATTCGCGCTCGCTGCCCAGTAGCACTTCGGACGATGCCTTTTACATCGCGCTACCATAACAATCAATAGCCTAACACCTAGCTCTACCCACGTTACACGCTAATGTGACTCAAGTATGCTTACGGGATACGTATTTTAATCAAGGACGAAAGAATCTTTTAATAACCAGTTCTGAGACAAATTGTGATAAATTGGAAAGAGCGAACGTCTTCCGTCGTGTCAATGTTGTGTGAAAAGTTGAACAATATGCGTGTGTAGGGTCGCGGGCCCGCAGCGTTCCGCGAGCTGCACAGAGTGGATGCGGCCCGCAGAGCATTACCGGCGACAAGCGGCACGTGCGGCTAGTACCCCGCACGTGTAGCGAGCACCGGCGCTATACGCACTGACCGACCATGGGGGCGCGGGCGCTCCGACCACGCCGATACGTCACACACTCGGGGCCTATACAAATAACTCATTTGGAGACACTTAAACCGTCACTCGACAACCACAAAAAACAAAGTCTACAAATTTGGAAACGATCCTACGCTCTTAAAAAGTGTAAAATGGCGCATTAGAAGGTTGGGGCTCGGAGCGCTCACAAAAAATGTCACCACAACGCAGCGTTCACCTGAGTAGAGCGTGTTATGCGACTCGGTTGTATCAAGTGCGTATCTGCGATTATTACATGGACCATATCGTTTGAACAGATTGTGATCTGCCTTAACTGAACTGACACTGGCAGTGTTGTTGCTGTCGAGTCAATCATGAGCTTAATTCAATGGTCGTTAAGGCCTTTGTACGAAATTCTATAATCATCCTGCACATTGCTCTAAAAGCACTAGACATTTTTAGGAGAGTAAAATAATCGCGTTCTTTTTAATGATGTATTGTACTGCGAGAACTGAGGACAGTGCCTACAGGATGTACCTCTCCTTGTACAAGTAATAACGTATCCGACGTAGTACAATCGACAGGTCTGTACTGCAAGTAGGTAGAGGTGGGCGACAAAAGGTAAAGCTTATGTTTCAAATAACCGTTGGAATACTTGACATATAGGTAGGTACAATTTTGTTAGGTTTGTATATATACGAAGGTACTAACATCGAGTTGAGAACTATTGTGTTCTTGAGAGTCGCGAGGGGGACACCCGGCGCGGAGCGTGCGATCGCGAGCTCGTTACATTTATTCACACAATAATATGAAGTACATAAATATAAATATTCAGAGCGGGGTTTTCCTCCTATTAATTGGTAGCTATAAACAAACTATAAATAAAGGAAAATAGCAAACGCTCGCATTAATTATTTTCAAACATAATGAATCAATAACAAGACTGCTATTAGATGTAATATAGGTACCTAGTATGTGTAAGTGTGGTGTCAGACGGCCTGGACCTACTTAGGTACGTGTACATGTATGGTAGCGGTGTGGTCTGTTCTCACGAGGCGCGACGACGCCCACGCTCGACACTCTACCCGCGCAACTACAAGTCTAGGTATATTGTGACTACACGCGGAGTGCATATACAGTCTCCTTGTGTCGTGTCGCTACAACAAAAAACCCTCGTCCCGCACAAACAACACAGCGCCGAAGTGAGCTGAGCTAGCGTCGCTCGTCGGGCGGTGTATTTGCACAACCAATTGAGTGCGCCTCGAGGGTTGTTTGCTTTTGTTCTTAGAGTGGTTGCCATAAATTAATCCGAGTGTGCAGATCGACAAACACTATAATATTGTTAGCTAGATGGGCGGGCGCGGGGCGCGGAGGTAGTCAAGTGCCGCGACACGCAGGAAGTGCTCGATAGCGTTATTCGTTCACAGAAACCAACATACAACTCATTCATATTACAAGTTAGTGTAGTCACAATATAAACACGCATAGATCTTCTTCTCAGAGCGATGGGGTCACTGTTATACTTACAAAGCACAATATCGAGTGTTTGTTGGTGTCTCGGGGCGCTTGTTACCGACCGCGCACAAGTACGGTTAGCTATGTGCGAACTCGGTCAACGATTGCTATAACTACCTATTCGTAGGTACGCACGCACTGCGCGGTGCCTACTAGTAACGCGCTAGAACAATACGAGTCAAGCACCTACCTACTCACGCACGGTTTTATTAGTACAAACTGCGAGGCTATACTGTTCCACATCATGTATTGTTGTTCCTTACTAATGTCTCAGGTCAATGGAGTCATGTCTAACTGAAACGTGAACTTGAGACGGTGAGTACACAATTCATAACTACTTATATGATTTCGACGAATCCTAATCAGATGTACGCTTGTGTGTGCGAGCGCTGGCTCAGCAGTTGTGAGCGCAGACTCATTGATACGCGACACATATGTGTGACGTCACGCGCACACCGGATGCACGCCGTTATACATACATACATATGTACTATACATCCACCAAGTTAGTTGTTAGAATAAATAATATTTATTAAACAGTATAACTTAACTTCAAACAAAACAAACGAACAGTAGTATCTCATGTGCAACAAAGTGTAGTAGTCGCCACGATCATGAACACACGTTTGTGTACTACCACAATGTATAGGTAACGCGGGAGATGCGCTGTTCTGCGCTATCTATGTTCCTGAGCTAGTAGATATTGTAACGAAGGTCACTAACACAGACATTTGGGTGACGCGGATTCACAGATTAGATGACTACGATGGAGCTTCATGTGATGCCGTTTGTCCGTAAGTAGATAGATGCTGGAGCAGGTGTTCCTTGCTAGTATCACAGCTACAGCTAACTCAATATACAGTTAATATGAACAAAAATTGTTGTACTAGCCACTAGTCGTAATGTCACGTAGGTACATTCGGAGCTTAACCGCAATGGAGTTTGAACAAATTAAACGGTTTATTAATAATATTGAACAACAGCAATGAGCGCGCCTTATCGCCGCGGACGGGCCGTGGTCTCGGCGGCGACGTGACGGGGCCGCGCTGGGCCGCCTGTGTCGACACCGGCCGCAGATCTGTCCGCGCGCACCACGTTATCGCGGCTCGGCCAGATACGACACGTGCTACGTTTCTATACAATTGATTCTTTTACAGGAATTCTTATGTTGGGACATGCGCGCTCGTTGAGGCGTTGCCGCAACATATCGTGAACGCGGTACTGCGCGAGCGAGCGAGCGAGCGCCGATAGCGCGCGTACTACGAGTAGTGCAGTAGTAGCCCGCTGATATGCTATATCTACGATCATTCACTCGCGCCACCATCAATGAGTTACTATGTACCACACACAGCCGTACTCAACATTGCTACTTTACGCACTAACTTTAGCTTCAGATAACGCGGCACATCTTGCACCATTCAGATTTGCATTCACACTATAAAACGCGAGCTAGATGCGAGCACCGAACACTGCGCTCAGTCGCCACTACAGTGTACGCTGGTCGCGGCTCATTAGACCATCGCATACCATCATTCACAGCTCTACCGAGAGTTGTAGTTGTACAGCGCCTGGTATTTACTCCGTATACTAATTATTTCAAACTGTCAGAGCGCACATAACCACTGGTTCATAGGTAGGGCCAGGTACTGATCTGTAAGTATGTTTATCTACATTGTAGAACTCATACCACAAACTATAACATATTATTACTTTGGGTTCACATTATTATTATACTACTTAGTACTTACTAAGACACCTTTCGTTTGACAAGTTTACTTTAACGAGATAATAATTATTATATTTGAAAAATTTGTTGGATGCTTTCATTTTCATTTCATGCTACTAAGACCCTTGAGCCTTTACAGCTGCGAAGAGACATCGCCTCAATGGCCGTCTTCTATCGCCTTTACCATGGAGAGTGTTCTGAAGAGCTCTTTGAATTAATCCCACCCTCTCCCTTTTTATCCAGAACAACACGTGCGGGACTAAAGTGCCACCCTTTCACAGTGGAATCTAAAGGGTCTCGAACCAAACGGTTCAGCACTTCATACTTTTGTCGCTCAATTAAAGCCTGGAACTCTTTGCCAGCGCATGTGGTCCCATCTAATTTTGATCCTGGGTCTTTTAAGCGGGGCGTGAAAAAGCATCTCACTAAGCCGCCATAGTGGAGGCCACCATACCAGTAGTTTGGCTTTTGGAATGGTGTCCGCCACTTCTGGATTCCACTTACTGCTTACCATCAGGCAAAGTGGACTCACTTTGGTAGGCCAATATAAAAAAAAAAAAAAAAAAAAAATTTAGGTCATGTTATTTTATTTAGTACTATCGGCTCGCTCCGGCTTCGCACGTGTGGACATTTTATTAAACATTTTGGGATAAATAAAGATACTTTTGTATGGGAATATAGAAAAGTGTGGTTTTTTTCAGGCAATTTTTCAAATTTCCTCTCCATAAGAACCATCCTCGTACTTCAAGGAATATTATAAAAAAGAATTAGCGAAATCGGTTCAGCTGCTCTCGAGATTTGCGCTTAGAAGATATGAGAGTTCATAATATGCATAAAAAAAGAGATGTCAGTCAATGCAACTGAAAATATCCAAACTTCGCAGAGCACTCGAACAGTTTAAATGTAACCACCGTCTCGTATTCGTCAATACACAGATACGAAGCCACAACCATTTGGAGATGCACACTGATTAAAAAACACGTACTCGTTCTGTTAACAGATAGGTAAATGCGAAGACTTTACTATTGAAACGTTACAAATGTAGCAAACAAATGGCAAACAGGAAACAGAAAATGTATACAGTGTAGGTACTTATACAGAACTGCGCAAATATATCGTCAAACTAAAGTGTCTCTACCAACCTGTCAAATACAACTAAAATAGGTAACACAATTATATGTATTGTTATTTATGTGGCATCTGACAGGCTCACGACCGGTCGACGTGGGAATAATGTCCAGCTGTGGACGTCCACGGACTGCTGAGGATGACGATGTGGCATCTACCATGCGGTGGCGCTCTGTGAGCTCCATATCCACTTACGTTCTGACTATCTCATGTAGTTAGCAGAGAGGTGGTTGCAGAATTCAGTGATTCCCTCTGTGTGTGACGACATTGGTACAAAGTAGTGCTTGTGGACGGTGGCGGGTGGTCACACATAGTACGAGACGGCACGTGCGGTGCGCGGGCGCAGCGGACGCGCTCACGTCGGAATGTGCGCGGACGTGCGCGACAACACAACACGCTTGCGACACATCACCACCGCACCATCATCAGTCACAGCTCCAGTGAACACATAATTATACTCAGTATTCACAGATACTATGTATGTAGCTCTACCAAACATTCACGTGCACTTCAGCCACAGTGAACACAGCGCTTCTGGTATCTACACGACAAACTAATAATTAGTTTACTGTGTTAATACCAGGAGCGCTGTACAGTTGTAAAAGTAATTAATAGTTTAGCTTAAAGATACAAGGAGCGCTGTACAGTTGTTACAAAATTATTTTGACGCTGTCATCCGCATTATTGTGACAGACGTGCGCTACCTTCACCGTAGGTACTGGTTTTTTATAACGTAATAACTAGATGTCAACTTTTGCTTAATTTGTGTTGAGCCAGCAAAACAATGATCAGAGATGGGCCGATGTATCAGCTACCTAAGTAACAAACAAAGCTGGACGAACACGTAACAGAGGTTGATGTAACGCCTAACGTATGAACCTAACTAAAACAATAGATATCAGCTGATTTCATAACATCTATTTATACGAGATACAGAGATAACGCACCTACACTTTTTTACTAACAAGGATGTCACACTTCAAAGATTATTAAATTTTATATAATTTACATTTTGTTTCAAATATAAATTTTTTAATGTAGGTACAGCACAGAAATGTTTTTTTATATATATATTAGCCTACCAAAGAGACTCCACTCCGCCTGATGGTAAACAGTCAGTGAAATCCAGAAGTGGTGGCCACTATACCATCGTCTTAAACTGCTGGTATGGTTGCCTCCGCTATGGCAGCTGGGAATGGGGTTAGGGGAAGGGGATGAGGGAGGTCAGGAAAGAGGAAAGGGGGGAAATTGGGTCTCCAGCGCCCTCACTTACCGAAAGAAACGCAGTCGTACGGATACTACTACTCTTACGTCGATCTTCTATGAGAGGGTAGTACTTTCCCCGACGATCCGGTCCATTCCTGCTGAAACCAGCGTGGATCTACTACCTTCTATTCCATTATGTAGCCAGTTAGTTGGATGTAGAGTTCAGAAAACATTTTAAATTGTCAATTTGAAATTGAATTGAAAACCTTTATTTAGAAACCTATGCCGATAATTACTATAATTACTTAATGGACAAATTGTTCAATAATTGTTACTTAGATATTTTAAAAAACCTGTCAATCAATAATATTAGGTATATTATTTGTATTATGTATTTCGGTATTAGAGAAACTATTCTCTAATACCGAGTTCGTATACCTACTATTATTGATTGACAGGGCTCCTTTAGAGTTCACAAACAAAAACGGAGTATTCTAAATGTTCCATTGTTACTACTATTGACGTGTAACATTAACTAACGACATGTAAACATCATGGACAGCTTTTCAACGTAAACAATTTGTTTATACAGTAAACCAACTAATTATTATTATGGTATTTGTTAAGAGAACAAACATTCATATTATTATAACGTTTGCTAAATGTAATAATGGGTAATTTAAACAGCATTACAGCACACAAATTAACAAACTAAGTGAGTGAACTGTTTCGTATATAGCGAATATCATGTGTAAGCAACTGACTCTATTCATCGTTGCTGTTATCTTTCAGATTACAATTAACTGTTTATTTATATTTATTTTATTAACATTAATGTACGTTGTCAAGCTGTTCATGTTGTTGACGGTGTTCTGTGGGCTGAACTTCTCCTTCTTTATAAAAGACAACTCTAGCACTAGGGAACAAGCCCTGTGTCGCGGGGGACCTGACAATCAACAATTAACGATCACAAAATACACCCAGACTCTGAACAAATATTTATGGATTATACATCCCGTGTGAGGATCGAACCAACAACCTCGTGCTCAGCAGTCGCTTGCGCTTCCAATGCACCACTGAGGCAGTCAAAGAACTAGCAGCTAGCTGCAACGGACAATAACCTAACTCTGACCACACAACTATTCATAATAATGATCTACAAGCGTACTCTCTATTCTTCATTATTATTTTAGTTTTAGGTTATGGTTCACATTCAAATAAGACAACGTCAAATGCAAAAAAAAAGAAATTTAAAAAAGAGTATATACGTTTTTGCGACATAAACGGCCGTATCTTCTTTTTATGTTAACTTTGGTGTTTGATTTTTCACAGCTTTAGGAGACTGTAGACTTAGTATATCGTTTTAATTTCAACTCGATACCTTGACGCGTTTCCGAGATAAAGGGCCTTGACGTCAACGTCAAATGCAGAAAAAAAGATATTTTGTGTAGACATTTCAACACATTGTTTCAAAACTCGAATTTGAACTGTAACTTAATTATTAGGCAACGAGTGGCAGGGACAGTTATAAACAACAAAACGAAATGTCTGGTAATTAATTAAACCTACAACCAGTTTGCTTATGAGGTAGATCCACGAGAGGAACTACCGAGATTAGGGTTTAGTGGATCTCTTCATGATATTGATCATAGAAATGAATAAAGTAATAGATACACGTGTGCCGTTTTTATATTAATTATTTGTAACCTATAGTAATATTATCAAGAAGAAAGATTTGATATATTGTATGTTGTAAAAGATTTAAAGAATTGTTTGACCTTTAGATGAAACCTTGGGTAATAGAGGCTATTTTTTAGTACCTTTACTCCCCACGCGGGTGAAGCCGCTGGCAACAGCTAGTGATAAATAAAATCGACTAGATACTTTAAATAATATTGAACTACACACTATTACGAGCTAAATTTTAGTCGGTCAGGGCGTGTCGATGTTTAACATAATAAACTGGTATATTATTACTTATAAATAAATATCTAGTTTTGTTCAATTGTAGGTGCCTACTCACTTACTTATCTGTATTACCGAATTTCTAGCAATTAACTAATTAAACCATTTACATTCAGAGGCTAGGTGTTGCCAATACCTGCGTACATGCTACCTACATACGTAGGTAACTTACTTGTTTTTATTTGCTAAAATTTTAATTGGTAATTAGCATGTTCAATGTTAATGTGTAACTGTAAGTGAATTTTGCAAAACAATAAACATTCAAATGGTAATGAGTCCCCACTTTCATTATTATCTTGTTATTTGTATGTTTTAATTTTCATTTGCTTTTGTGTTTTTTTTAATAGTTATACCTAAGGGTGTGTCTTCCTTATAATTATATTGGAAGGAATTTCATTGGGTAGTTGTTATCTTTTAAGTACTGGAGATGTCTGGACCTCATGATTTAAGCTCAACGAAAAATGTTTTCTTTTAAGAACATTTCGAAACAGCTGTGTTTTTTGTTTTTGTTATTGTTATTATAGATAAGGTATGGTCATCTTTACCTATCACCAATTTTCATTAAAATGAGGACATGCAATCCTGTTATATAGTTCGACATCAAATAGAGTGATGTGAGGGGAGTGAGGTGGTCTGACGCAGCGACAGCTTCATTAGTCATTTTGAGAGGTTATATTATGGTTCAGCGGACATGCTGTTCACTTTTTGTTTTCTTTGCCACAGAACGATTAAGACAACCTCTATCTGTAACCATTCCGTCGGCACCTACGTGTACATACATACAGCATAGATATTCACTGTCTTCCTTAAAAACATGTAATGTTAAATAGATGTATACTGTTAGAGATATGTATGTGTAGAGACTGCAGATAGAGTGGCTCTCGGTCGGAACAATAAATTATTTGAAAGTGTAGAGCAACGTTACAAATCTGTGAGTCTATACTAAAAATAGAATGCGCGGCGAGTGCGCGTCAACTAATGGTTAATGTCATTAGTTGTGCGACACTCGTCCCACAGTTCTGTTACATGCAACATGTGTGCGGTACTCACTCGTCGAGGTGGTGGTGGTCGTAGGGCGGCGGCTGCGGCGGCTGCTGGTGCGCGTAGGGCTCGTAGTGCAGGTGCGGGTAGTCGTGGCGGCGCTCGGGCTCGGGGCTGAGCTCGGGGCTGGAGCGGCGCAGGTAGGCGCCGTCCGTGGAGCCGCCCTTAAACAGCGCCTCCTCGAGGTGCGCGTAGGCCTGCATGTCGCGCGCGTGTGCCGCCGCCGCGTGCGCCGGCCGCAGCTCCTGGTAGCTGCGCGAGGGGGACGGCGACACTTGCTCGTGGGCGTAGCCGAACGTGGGCAGGGGGGGCGGGCTCTCCGCCGCGCCGCTGCCGCCGCACTCCGCCTCGCTCTCTGCGCACACGC
Source organism: Parascotia fuliginaria (assembly GCA_963082885.1). NCBI lineage: Eukaryota > Metazoa > Arthropoda > Insecta > Lepidoptera > Erebidae > Parascotia > Parascotia fuliginaria. Next base: position 22,510,399 of record OY720173.1, read on the forward strand.
ACACACACACTCTGTCACACACACGGCGCGCACACACTCGATGAGCGCGAGCGCGCCGCCAGGGCCCCTACCATTGGTCGTCTTATTTGTGAACATCCGAATAGATAAAGAGCGGCTGTCCCCCTCCAGCACCGACACATACACGGACAGGTGCCCACCGCCGCGCACACACGTACCTAGTACACACACGCTACTCGTTATACAATCAGATCAACTACTATGTATCTGTTCAATCAACAAACAAACCGTCTCACTCTCTACTGCCCACCACATTGTTACGTGCTACCTACACGAACAATAAACAAAACATTGTACTACCTTTGTCAGTTTGTGACATTAACAAGTAAACGAGTAGTTTATGGATATCTAAATATTATAAATGTTACCTATAAAAAAATATACACACACAAAAGTACGTACGACATCTTCCAAAGGATTTCTTTTTATTAAAAAAAAATTATTCCGCTAGTTAGGTAATTATCATTATGATACATGTAGGGACTTAGGTATATCTCTAGACTAATTAATTCTGAAAATTAAATTAAAATGCCTCAATATCTATAGATATTAGCAAGTTAAGATCGATTCACGACTAGGAACAGGCGGTGGTGCGCGAGTTGTTATCAATGGTGATAATGGTGGGCGCCCGTCTCCGTACGCGCTACAGATACCTAGGTGTAAACAATGCCGAGCGTTGACAACACACGCTACTGATATCGATGTAAACAATACAACTTAGAAACTGATAATAAAACACATGCAACTAAATAACTAGTACTAGCAGTAGTAGTAGCAGGTGATACAGTGACTAGGTGCGGCGCCGCTGCAGCAGCCCCAACTGACCCGCGCCCGCTCGGCTGTACTACTGACTCACCTTTGACACAGTTGTTGTTGACCTCGGCGAACAGCGCGTCCAGCTCGTAGGGCTCCGGCTTGTGCCACACATTAGGCCACGCCTCGTGCAGCATGCTCTGTTCTGTCACTCACACACACAGTCGACACTTAGTAAGTAATTATGCGGCACGTGACGTGCGCTCGATCCGCGTGCTGGCCGCTGACTGACGGGCGAGCGGCGAGTGCCGAGCGACGCACGCGCAGGGAGGGGACGCGCGACCATCCCCGCCGCCGCCCAAGCACCCCGACACATCACCGCCTTTTTGGGAGTGTCCAATAAGAATTGTAGACCCCTTAGCTACACTACACAATATAGCTGTAATCATAGCCACCTATAAGACGATCTAACCATAAGCTCTAGAAGACAAAATGCACGTCTATGTCTAACACTACTCAGAACTTACTTTCACCTGACAACCATGACTGTTATCCTATTATTTCATATACGGGTAGGAACTTCTAGTCATGGCTAGTTACTACGGTCATAGGTATGGGCCATAGTCTAGCTAGCTAGTAGGTACTCGTAGTACACTGCCTATACCAAGAGGATGTATGTAGTGCGTGAAGTGGTGTGGTAGTGTCAGGTAGATGCGGGAGCGCGTGGTGTACGTCAATCAGCTGTTCACTATCGGTGCGCGGCGCGGCTTCGCCGAAGATAAGAGCTATCAGCACGTGCGCGTGCGCCGGCGTCACCGCCTTCACCGTTATCTCGACTACATCTCCCGACCTACGCCACCGGCAACTGACCGCGAGCCACCGCACCGCGATACTGCAAGTGCAAGTAGGTGCTGCTGCCTGCGCTCCGGGCCCGGTCCGGCCCCGAGCCACATGTGCGCGGGCCACAAATCACAGCACACACATTATCGCATCCCGAGAATCAATAAATATTATCGTATTAGCGGTAAAAGTGTTGTAAATCGTGCCGATGCATGCTCACAGTTTTTTCATGTTCCGGGTATCTGCTTAACGCGTGTTGTGCCAAAAAAGTTGTTGTGACAGAGGGCGGGCGTGGATGCGAGCGGCGGCACCCCGCCGCGCAAGCGCGCTAACACAACAAACATAAATAAACAACTCATAACGAGACATCATCATCGTTAACTGATTTACAACCGGGACCCCTAACCCCGCACCCCTCACCCCACACCCCGCCCGCTGGGACCACGGTCGGGCAACCGCATGTTGAGGTCTGTGGACGGTGAGACTTGTACAAAAACATTACTCACAATCACCCATATGACCATTTAGATATCTGCCTAATTAGTGAGAGTCCCTACCACTAAAAAGGTACAACTTAGCTAAATAAGGTACCAGGCTGTGGGAAAAAAAAAGAAAAGACAAAACATAAAGTAACATTAAAATAATGAGGTAGTGGTAGGCTCCCTGGTTACATGTAAGTTCCATTCATATGCATATTGTTTATATGGTGGAGGCGGCAATTTGTCAGCAAACTTTAAACATCTACGACTCTACGACATTCAGAAACAAGAGCCTTTGCTTATGTTGGGATCAAGTTACAATGTTCATTTTTACGGCACGAGGTCCATGTCGGTTCGAGCATGAATGGGCCGAGGAAGTATCTACTCTCATACAACATCAATCGCCTTAGGTATAACCTTACAAATCGTAGATGGTCTTCGTCACCGAGCGCACCTAAGTATCGTGGGAGAGTGCGGAGCACATTCCTGTGGGATATAAAGCCTACACGCCTACTATTATTCACTAATAATGAAAGTGTAAGTAGGTATTGTGCGCGGCGCTGAGGTCCTTCAATCCGGAGAACACTAATGAGTGTTTCGCGGAAGGGCGCGTGGGACCGCGCGCGGCTTTATCTTGCACTACCACTAGTATGTATTGTACCTATGCACCTACTTACCTACCTATAACTACAATCCCAGCAAAAACATTTCATGTCACATGTTCATAGTCTACGTGCCGTCACACTATGAATTCTAAATATTGCTCATAGAATATGGCTCAGTCGTTCCAAAATTATCGCACAAAATATCCCTTAAGAGCTTAAAGCCATTTAACAGTTCCACGAACATAAAACGACCATATTTATTTACCAAAATGTAGTTTGTATAGTGAGTAGTAAATGAAGGCTTGTAGGTAGAGCTATTTGTAAGCTCGTCGTTACAAATGTGGTACCATCAAGGGCACGTAGAACTATGTCCTGTGTAGACTGGAAGCTTTCACACTACTACTCCAATTGCTAGTATTAGCAACCAACTTTACATACATTGTTTTTGTCTACGGCCAAAGTGATACAGTCGCCCGGCCGTGACTCAGAAAGAGATTAATTTACTTATCTGCGCACCGGGCCTACCTCAATTGTTGTAATCAGAGCACTCTCTCAGCTGACTGTGGTCATACCTATACATGTTCAGATAGCAGAAGCGAGTTATAATCACTTCTAACGACAATGTTAGGTGAAAATCAAAACAAAGAGACTTTATGACACTACCATATTGCTAAAACCAAATGTTAACCAATTCGTAATCAAAACCTAACGTATCTATTACTTGATTTAGCCATTAGTTCAGTTTGATCGTGAAAAATGATTAAAAAGGGTGGCCTGAGTTTGTTGTCTGTTCTTCTCATGTATCTGATCAATATTAGCGAATTGAGCGAACGCAAATAAGTTGACATTCTTATGTGTGAATGCCAGCATACCTACTGTCGCTTGTCGGTGCGTGTGAGCGCGTACCGCGTGTATTTAGATAGCGTTTATATCTTTTGTGTATAGTAAGCAACGCCAGACGTGTGCAATAAGTAATAAATAATAAGTTGTAGTGAGTCACGCGGGACACGGGAACCGGATGTAAAGAAAGAGCTGTGGTGCGGGCGTAGCTAAGTACTAGCACCGAGCGAGTACCAATAACACGTACTTGTACGAGCAGCGGTCGCGCTCGTTACAGTAACGCACTAATGAGCCATTAGCTGATGTGTTGTGTGGCGAGTGGCACCAAACTAGTTCCACTAGGTACTAACTACCGTTACATATTTGTTTTTACATTTGGACTAACGACGCGACGTCACATAGCAGCTGCTAACGTGGATCTCACTAAGGCCGCTATTAGACTATCATAGAAATATGATCATAGATGTGAGAGTCATTTTTAAATGAAGGACATATGACGGTGTAATAACTACATGTGATTTATATTGTCTATAATCAATGATCATAGTTAGGGGATGGTTTTTGACAGCTAGCGTATAAGTAGGATTATATTTAACACACTAGCACAGTCTGTATGTAAATAGAATGTGCTAGTGTGTTGATATGATCCTACTTGTACGCTAGCTAGACTGTGACACTAGCCTAACACTTGTATACAAAGTGTTCGAGGGACAGTAGATTTCTACGCACCTAGCTCACTTTACACAACTGAAAGGACTGCTAAATTGAACCTGACAAGCGGTCGAGTTATTGTTATGTTATGGACGACCATTTACCTAGATCAACGACAGTCAACAGACACCAATTACCTTATGTAGGTACTCGAATATGCTTATTACTATGTGTCAAGTTTGTGCGTTTCGACTGTTCTATGGAGTCTGGAGGCAGGAGGTACTTACGCGTGTAATATAAGGTTTCGTTGCCAACCACTAACATTTTTTTTTTTTTTTTAATTATAGCCTACCAAAGTTGTAGGTTAATTTGCTCACATTTTGTAAACTTTGACGTTCATAAGTGTTAATTTAATTAACCTATATGAATAAACATATTTCATTTCATTTCTTTTCAAGCGACTCCACCCCGCCTAATGGCAAGCAGTCAGTGGAACCCAGAAGTGGCGGCCACTTTACCAAAAGCTATCGTCTTAAACTGCTGGTATGGTGGCCTCCACTATGGCGGCTGGGAATGGGGTTAGGGGAAGGGAATGAGGGAGGTGAGGAAAGAGGAAAAGGGGAAAATCGGGCCTCCGGCGCTCTCACTCACCGAACGAAACGCAGTAGTACGGATACTACTACCCTTAAGTCGATCTTCTATGAGAGGGTAGTACCTCCCCTTACGATCCGGCCCATTCATGCTGAAATCAGCGTGGATCTACTACCGTACCGTACATATCTAATAATCTTAATAAAATGTACCTACATATTATGTATATTTTAGTGCTCTGCTAGAAACTCTTTACATTTTTATTAGCTAAAGTAATTAGAGATAAAAAGGCGTAGTACATGTTGTAGAATACAGTGTAATTCATCGTCTAACAAGTACGATATCCTAAATGAGTAAGTAGTATGTACTACAGATAAATCTCTACCAATAGCGTTATCAATAAACACTATATAAGTTGCTATTAATCGCATATTATGTTATTATTTATCAGGGATGTGTTTTTCAAGGCCAGACATCGCGTTTACAATGTACGTGTCAGGGTCTTACTTCACCTCATTCCATTCACGCTCCCTTCTCTGCAGGCAGCGGCTTTGCAGAGTCCCTGACATTGAAGAAGTCCACGCGCTCGTGGTCATACCACTACCATCAGGTGACTCGCCTGCCAAAAAATTAAAAAATGTAGGTGACGTGGCGCGGCGCGAGAGTATAAAATAGGTACTTCTATGTAGGGGCGGGCGTGAGTCGTGCGACTGTGACTAAGAAGGCCGGAATGTACCCTCCGAATTGCCTAGATAAAGAACACAAAAGAGTTTCGCAACGTGCGCGCCCATTGTCTACCATATCACCACCCATCTACAAGTAGGTATGTCTTCTGACTACATTCATATAATACTAGCTTCTGCCAGCAGCTCCACCCGCCTTAATGTCGGTTATATTGCATTTTCCATACAAACTTTCATCACCTATTTCAAACCTTTCAAGCCATTTTTTGTGATAAAATAATTAGCTGCATTGATAGATAAAATATATGCTGTTCTCCAAGGTCTATATTATCTCTATACCAAATTCCATCAAAATCGGTTCAGTGGTTCGCTTGAAAGCGTAACAGACAGACAAACAGAGAGAGTTGGTTTTTTTATTTATAATTTAGTATGGATATGTAAATAGATTAGGAAGTATAATATCATTGGTCTAATTGTATTTTTAGTCAACACAAGTATTATCCACTTAATGTTGTATGTTCCAGATATGCTAGTAAGGACACAAAACCTGACTGCCAGATCTCTCAAGAGCCACAGTTCATCAGCTACGTTTACAGTACACTGTGAACAACAACTTTACTATTTTCAAAGCATTTAGGTCGATAACTCTCTATTAACGAGCATGTAATGTAGCCTGCGGTCATGAATGTGTTCTATAAGTAATGCACAGAATCGGCTCGTGGAAACCGTAGAAGAGATGGAAGTTAAGAAAGACAAAATAAAGGCAATAGACTGAGAAAATTGTTGGGCCTCTGGTGCTCTCACTCACTGTAAGAGCGTACTGCTTACTATTACTTGACGTAAGAGAGAGATAGTAGTTACTGATTACAAAGCTACTTATTGATAGCGTAATCAGCAATGATCTACTTATCTAAAGATTATAATATTTGAAGGTAAGTAATGCACCAGTAAGTGAGTGTGTGAATGCGACGCTCGGTTAGGAACAAAACTACTAAGCGGTCGCGAGTCGGCCAGCGCCAACTATTACGGTGAACATTTATTGCTTTTCACATAACACGCGGTAGTGCTCGCACTTTACGAGCGCGCCTAGCGGAGGCAGGCGGGGCGGGGAAGGGAGGGGGGAGGCAATACGAACTAATAATTAGTGGTGCAGTGAGGCTGTAGCTGTATGGTACCTGCGTGTGTATGTGTACAGTGTACCGTGCCACGTGCGCTAACGAGGTCAGCCGCTCTACCTACATTGTGCACTAACAACACGACTCATTCGCTCCTAACACTACAACATAACATTCTGCTCTGTCTACTTTAGACGTTCTCAACAACCTCAATAGTCATTACACTAATTTTGTAATTATTTAATGATATACAAGCATTGGACATGTTTGTATAGTCTCGTATTTGTGTACTACACAGTACACAGTGCACAGTAACTAGCATACACAGTGGTACTTTAATTCATATCATACGAAGTACTTAAGCACTAGATATACTTAGGTATGTCTTGAGTAGCGAAGCCCTTACGTCAGGTACCTACCTACAAGTACTAACCCTATGTTAGCTTTTTTAAAATACGTAGTCAAATTACCATACTAGATGAAACTAAATAATTGAAATCCTCTTTTTTCTTTTTTTTTAGTTTTGGTTATTAAATTTATTGGTTGATTTGTAATAATTACTTTGTATGGTTCTTTGGTTGCGTTGATGTGCTTAAATTGTTAACTCATACAAAAAACTGTAAATATCTGGCGATTGAAAAGAGTGGCGTGAGTTTCTTGCCAGTTCTTCTCACAGCTCTACCTCGTCAGCGAACTGGCTGTAGGTTAATTAACTGACTTCATGTAATTTTGACTTTTCATAAGCATCGTACTTTATGATCAAAATTAAATAAATGCTTTGTATCTAAAATTGGAAAAGGTCAGTACCCTAATTACCTATTTTACATTTTATGCCTTACAGACATTTCAATTATTTTATAATTAATTAAAATTATGTTAAATATTATATTATTGATTTTGATGATAAATGTTTATTCTATGTAAGCCCATACATGCTCGTAGCGCGCTCCATAGCCTTCTGAGTAACTCTGAATCTAACAGGAGCTACATGTCCAGTACCACTGACAATGACAACACACACACGTGAACATGATAGCTAAGAGTGTGTAGTACTTACATTAACATAATGCTCGTAGTGTTCGGCTCAAGAGCTCTACATCATTTACAAGATACAAGTATCGTCTTACTTTATGTAAGCCTCAAAATGTGTAATACTTTATTCCATTATTACGTTAACATACAATTAATTACTAAAGTTGTATTACCTATAATTGACTAGTAAAACGATATTTTTAATTTCTCGGTAATTAGTGGTTTCAATGCCTACACAAAATAAAACCTAATTGATGTAAAATATGAAACGGTAATTCTCTAACACGTATTGCTTTGGTAGAGTATCCAGTGTCACTTGTTCTACCAAATAAACGAGTAGTATCTACCTAACATGGAAGATAATGTTATTTGAGTACCTATAGCTGTCAATTTTCATTTTGTAGCAATATAAAATTATTTTTAGAAAAAAAACGAAAACCGACTTCAAACAACACCTACATGTTCAATCCTTAACTAAAAAGTAGAAAATAATATTTTAATTACTTCATAGCAAAGAACATTAAGGGGAGTTATTAGTCGTTTCGCCCGCCATTTGTTCGCCCGAACGGGTCAAACGACTAAAAAACAATATTTATAATATTTGATGGGGCGTTTCGCCCGATGGAATAATTATTACAATTTAAATACCAAGTAACGTCAATAACTTAAGCTGAGACTGTTTCATGTTTACATAAATATGAAAATTTAAGACATTATTCGCTTTCATTACACATTATATACCGATTACCTGATCTTTAGCCTGCATTTGCTTAGTTAATATAATAATGCTTAATAATATATAATTCCACATATAATAATTCCAGATACATTTTATGATCGGTTAATATTTATTTTCCTTTTTTTCATTTATTTTGTAAGCAAACAATCACAATATTATATGAACATACAATATTACACTATTACATTATTAAACAGTATAACTAATTGTGACATCCACACCGTTTTCCACAGATATCATAAAATTGCCTCTCAGTTATAAGCTTTTTATAAGCACTAGCACTATTAGCATTAATATCAATAACACTAAAGTAAGAATTATACACGGTAAGTACTCGATGAATGAGCGCACGGCGCACTGGCCTGCATTAGTGCGGGATGATAATAGAATCCTTCTAATTAAAAAAAATGTTGCAAATATTCTCGTCTAGAAAGTGTCACTTTACTAGAAAATTGATAGCTTTAAATCTATTCTGTGCTTTAGTCGTAAATTTAAATCGTTTTATCGCTAGTTTTTATTTTCAGAATTAATTTATATTTTGATGCAGTCTGTACATGAAAAGCAATAAAAATTCCATCGGGCGAAACGCCCAATCAAATATTATAAATATTGTGATTTAGTCTTTTGGCCCGTTCGGGCAAACAAATGGCGGGCGAAACGACCAATAACTCATTAAGGGGACTCAACGCAATCCTTGATACCTATAATATTTTACTATTTATAGTTTTTAATCAATTATTTTGGAGTCGGTGCCAGCCAAGAAGGATCTTTAATTCTGCCTTTGCAACAAACTTTTGAAATGCACGGGGCGGTAATGGCACGCGTGGGGGATATGCCTGAGTGCATTACCCGAACGCGGTCATACTCGTGAAGGCAGACGTCATTGATAGTTGTGTTCAGATATACATAAAAAATTTGAGGCGCACTTATCTGATTCCATTCGATTTCTTGTAATAAACCTATATTTTTTATTCATATATTAATAGATTAATCAAGAAGGTTTTTTTTGCTAGAAGGTAGGTTATTTTTATGACTCGACTCCGACTCCAAAATAATTGATTAAAAACTATAAATAGTAAAGTATTATAGGTATCAAGGATTGCGTTGAGTCCCCTTAATGTTCTTTGCTATGAAGTAATTAAAATATTATTTTCTACTTTTTAGTTAAGGATTGAACATGTAGGTGTTGTTTGAAGTCGGTTTTTGTTTTTTTTTCTAAAAATAATTTTATTTTTAAACTTTTAGTGGGAATTAATTGTGTATAAATATATTAAATATGGGTAGACCTACTAAACGTGCCGCGCAAATGAGACAGCGCCGCGCCGTTTGAAAGAAAGTAGAGACGAGAGGTAAGATTGTAAATAGATAAATAAGGTCCTTGTCAACACTTTCTCGATCGCTAAACCCTGAATCCCAGAAACCACGAATCAAAACAAAAAAGTGATGATCTACCAACAATAAAGAATCATCAAAAATCATAATTTAACTGACCGAGCAATCGCATAACAGATATACAAAAAATAAACAGTGGTGCTATAAAGGCAGGTTCAAGGCCGCCCGTTGCTGTTGTAATTTCTCACGACCATAAGACCTCCAACTTGGCTTAACGACTACCAAATTATAGTTATAACTATAGTCTACTTCTAAAGAATAAGGACGCTGCAAATGAAATGACACAAATGGTCACTCATCCAGGGCCACTTCGTTTCTAACAAAGAATGAAAAATAATCACTTCGCACTTGTAGCATAGACATGTCAATGTCAGATTATTCGTCGCAAAAGACATCGACGTGTTGCTTTACACATCTTCACTTCTTGCATACGTTTTGTTACAAAATATAAAATTGAAGCCAAACCACTACACCATTCTTTATAAAAAAAACATGGGACCCCATTTCAGAGTAAACCCTTTCAAATAAAAGATGAATTTTCAAAATTGGTTTATAAATGACCGAGTTCTGTTGTAACAAACATACAACCACTGAACCATTACTTATAATAAAAAAATGGGACCAATTTCAGAGTATACCCTCTCAAATAAAAAAAAAACATACGACCCGAATTGATAACCTCCTCCTTTTTGAAGTCGGTTAAAAATTTAAAACTCCACGAAAAAGCGACGCGGGCGTAAGTTTCGCTATGAAAATAATGTGAAATATGCGATCACCGTGGTGCAAGTGCCGGTCAGTGCCGAGTGCGGTGACTCACCTAGCTCGGTACTCGCAGGTACAACGTTGACTACACAGAACTGAGAGCGGGGACGGTACCACATACCTGCCTGATCACCTGACTAGGGTACTCTTCGGGAACTAAGGTAACGAGTAGCTTCGTGTCCTCTAACAAGTTTTGTTTATTACATTTGCCTATACAATCGTGTGTCCATAAATGAAGACTAAATAATCTGACTACTGGTACAGGTCGTGACGACAACGCGCCGTGCCGGGGACACTCAAACGGTGCGTGAATGAAACAGCAGCTGAACCAAGCAAGCCAGTCAGCATATCAGCTGCCTCACCTGACAATAAATACACCCGACTTGTGTTACATATGCTACGTGGCTATAACTCTATGACTCCCCGTAAGAAAGAGCTAATAGGTTCGAGTGTCGTCAGTATCGCTGCTCACACCTTTGTCACGTACACAACGAAATTTACAACATTCTTAGCGACTAACAAATGTTTACAATGAATGCATGTCTGTGTCAATGTCAAAGTCAACTCAATTATTTAATTAAATCATATGAACGCTTAAAAACGTCACAATAATCAAAATAACGTGTCAGCTAAATGTAGTGTACAGTCAAATCGCTGACTACAGTAGAGCCATGAGAAGGTCACTATTTTTAATCGTCTGTTGTTTATTATTATAAGTTAGTAATTATTATTATTATTAAAAAAATGTAAATTGCACAACATTAGACAAAACATGATGCTTCTAAGAATATCTGCAACATCTCACACACTGCTGCTGTAGATGTACATGTATCGCCCAATGTTTACTAAATATAAAGTTACTTATTGTGATTACATTACAAGTATCCTACAGAAGACACGGATGTGTCGGTGCCAGCGCTTCTAATGTGTGTTGTGTGCCTAATCAGATGATGACAATACGATAGAATGGAGCTTGAGATGTGCAGTTATAGAGTTTTCCTTTCTGTTACATACTGTAAGCGGCGGTACTAATTCTCCTTGCCTATATACGATCAGGCGGCTCGTTCGTCTGCTAATTGTATGAAGCTTAGGAGTTTGTTTGTTTCCTTACTAAAACTGCGATTGGTAGTTTCAGCATATAGCGCTAAACTCTCGAACTACCAATCGGCTTTGAAAAATATTTTTTATCTTTTTGCATATGATAGCCCAGTTCTCGAGAAAGGATAGAGGTTATGTAACATCACGCTACTGGCTACGGGGACAGAGCAGTAAGCAAAGACGCGGGTGAAACCGCGCTGCGTAAAGCTAGTAAAAAATATCACTAATAATAACAGACACTACAATGCGACTCAGAAATGTTGTAACCTCTGGAGAGCACGTGTCGTGTGAATAGGAGAATTTTCAGTGCAATCTCTACGTTACCGTTAATTTACTGATAGACGATTAGAGTATCAGTATTATTTAATAATATTTAAGATAGTGTGGGGATCTCTGCAGATACTTGATCAGCTCTCTAATTTAACTGAACCAAGCGACCAAGCCAGTGGTGAACCGGCGACAGATCAAATTTGATAACTAATTAAATAATAATAAGTAGTTTATTATTGTAACAAACGTTGACGTGCGTCGGTCGGTTAGAGCAGCAGCGGGGCGAGGGGGTGAGGGGGTGAGGGGTGAGAGGGGCACTGTTAAATAAATGGTGATATTAATACTTTTTAAGCGCAGAGGCCGGAGGTCGCCGGTTCAGCGTTATCAGCGCGGCCAGCCTCACCCCGCACCCCGCATACCGCACCCCGCACTCGTCCCGCTCCATGTCAAAATGTACAAAACACAATAATTAATATCCATGAGTGGACACAACTCGCACACGATGTTGTCTGATGATCTACCATCGGCTAGGTAGCTACGAGTACGTACGTCGCGCGCTCTACTACTCTACAATAACTTCTCAAAACAATTTAACACAGCTGCAACTACTATCAAATTAACCAAATATTAATTAAGGTGAGAAATTCATCTAACTATCTTAGACTTGAAACCTAGTGAAAGAAAACGTACCTTTTATAGAGCGAGGTTATAAATAAGTAGAGATACTAAAACTTTACAGACGCCGAACGTAATGACACACACTAAATTTTGTAGATTTTGTGTGGTATGAACCCAGGTCTCTTACTAGCAAGGCATCTCGTGCACCACGACCAGGGGCCGCAACTCACATAAACTAAAAAAACCATATGAACTTTGCGGACTTAGCCTCAGCTCCAGACATCACTTGCGTTAACCTGCATCTACAGACCACAACCGTATCGCGCCATACGACTAATTAATATTATTTCTACAAAAAATGATATTTTTCAATGTACCCTGTCAAAATTCAAGGATGTTGCACAAAAATGTATAGTATTGGATAAGTAGGTAGGTATATTTATTTAGTAATTAGTTATATTGTTTTTAATTTTAGCTTTTTTTTTTATATTGGCCTACTAAAGTGACTCCACCCCGCCTGATGGTAAGCAGTCAGTGGAATCCAGAAGTGATGGCCACCATACCAAAAGCTATCATCTTAAACTGCTGGTATGGTGGCCTCCACTATGGCGGCTGGGAATGGGGTTAGAGGAAGGGAATGAGGGAGGTGAGGAAGGAGGAAAAGGGAGAAATTGGGCCTCCGGCACTCTCACTCACCAAACGAAACGCAGTAGTAAGAATACTACTACTCTTAAGTCGATCTTCTATGAGAGGGTAGTACTTCTCCGGACGATCCGGCCCATTCATGCTGAGACCAGCGTGGATCTACTATCATCTAAAGCAAAAGTAAGCTTTTTATGATATCGTATTGGGTTTTTTATCTGTAATGTTATTGTAAATACATTTTTCAATAAATATCGCACTTAACAGTACCACTGCATGTGCAAGCCACGACACACCTGATGCACAACGTGGGTAGCAAGACTCCAAATAGTGCAATAAGAACTGGCGTAAAATAATGTGGGATTAAGTATTACTAGGTAGGGCTTAGGCGAACAACTCTTCCTTTTAACCTGAGTCATAAGTTATCTGGTGTGAATATACATTTTGATAATTATGTACTCGAAGATATCATTTTAATTTTAACCCAAATTTAACATTATATTTAGGTATATGTCTTTGAGGAAACTCAAGTGTACCTTAGAATGTACTAGGTATCAAATCTTACGCTACTTCTTTTACTTTTCTTTTATAATTGTTTGCTTTGTTATGGACATGTGATGAGGACGATTGACACGAATGTATCGGAGATAGTCAAAAGTTTCGGTGATCGAAGTAATAATGGATGATTAAAGTTATGCGTGACATGAAGAGAATTGCAGAAAAAAAACATTTTAATCCGATTCCAAGTATTGTGCGGGCTGCGATGTTTTCCGAGCCTTAATAACATGTCCTTCTTCAAACGAGGAAACCGACTTCGAACGGGAAGGAAACTAAAAAGTTAAAAATAACTTTACTTAGCAAAAAGTAATTTATATTTTGATAGTTAATCAGAAAAGATTAAATATGTATTTTATAATTTTGAAGTTGGTGCCAAGTAAAACAATAACAGGTATTATCAATCCTATTTTACTATTGTAGTAAGGTTCTTTTAGTATTTATTAGGCACCAAATTCAAAATTATAAAATACAATTATTATATTTTACGATTTTGATTTACGAACCTAAATCTTGCTTAGGTATTATTTTTGTATGAACTAAACATTTTGGAATATTGAACCGTATGAAGTAAGCCCGACATGACTGCTGTTAAGGAATTATCTCGACTATCTATGGTCACCTGTAATGGCACTTACGCATATGGGTGCAAAGTTTTCATCATTACAAATGAATTAAGTCCAAACACTAAGTAATTGCTGTAAATCGTTGAGGAGTTCCCTCAACTGTCTTTGTGTTCCATCATCACATCGACTCCAAACCTTCACTTAATAGTAGTGCCTTAAAATACTTAATGAAAATAATAACAAATGCACTAGTCGCCAGTACGATTTCTAAAGGTTACCCTCGATTTCCCTGAGATGCCATCATCAGATCCTGGTTTCCTTATCATGGTACTACATTTGGGATATCAACTTTCTAACAAAAAAAGAATCATCGAAATCGGTTCATAAACGAAGAAGTTATCCGCGTTATCCTTTTTTTTTATGTGTGTAACATAAAAAAAAGAAAAAAATATACGGTCGAATTGGGAAACCTTTTCTTTTTTTTTGAAGTCGGTTAAAAAGGGCATTATCACGATATGCAGCGGCTTCGCAGAGTTCCATGACCGACAGTTACTACTTACCAACAGGTGAGCTGGTGGCTCTTCTGTCATTGTGGGCGATAAAAATAATATAGGATCGAGACTGAGGCAAGTTAATTAATCAGATCTGTAACGAGTTTATGAATGAAGACGTGGAGTAGTTCGTCTCTCGAGATAGGACCTCGGATAGCGTTAGCTGATAGTGCGCTGGGACTGCGTGGTATCATCTTGCAAAGTGCAGATAAAGTGTATCTATCTCGAAGCTATTAGTTCATGTTTAATCTGAAGGCGCGTGTCACACATTACAACACGGCTCCTGATACGATGCCGCCTACTTTCTTTATATCAATTAATTACATCAAATATCAGCATACTACCGATTCCTATTTGTACACATTCATTATTCGATAAATGTTATCTTTCTATATTGTTAGAAATTAAACCAGATTATATTTATATCTAATCTTGCCTTATATTCCTAGTTTAATCATACCAATGTTATGCTTAAGACGTCATTACCATCATATCTGAACTAAGTCGTCTACTACTGGACATAGTCCTCACCATGGACCGCCTTCATCTCTCGTTTGCCCTCTACACATATCAACCACCTTGTAAAAGATGTGCCCACGCTGCGTCTAGCGGTTCGTGAAATCATAATAAAAAGAAAATATATAGCGCAAGAGTTTGTTTGTTTGTTTGTTTGTTTGAACGCGCTAGTCTCTGGAACTACCAGTCGAATTTGAATAATTCTTCTTGCTTATGATAATAGCTCAGTTCCTGAGGAAGGTTATAGGGTATATAACATCACGCTACTGGTAACGGGGGCAGAGCAGTAACCAAAGACACGGGTAAAACTGCGCTGCGGGAAGCGAGTCATAATATAACAAAATTAACTTCCTTCGAGCGCATTATATCTTCACTCTGCTCATACACAGATCAGATATCCGCACACATACTCAAGACGTACTTGTCATTTTAGACTTAAATTTTTTTTAAGTTTTGGTTTTCATAAGACGAACGGTTTTTCTTTTTGTAAGTACTTAATGTCCAAGATAAAAGCGAAAGTACATAATATGACTTTAAGGAAGGCACAGATTGATCTAGCGGTAGAGCATGAACGTAGATGTCATTGTCATTTGTACTGAACACGCTGCACATACTATTACATAGGTACGTCCTGTACGAACTTGGATATGGTAGCCAGCCATATTGAAGAATAAAACGGAGCTGATTTTTGTACACTGCCAGGTAACAGTGCAGTACAAGGAACTGTAAAACTAAATGTATGCAATAATACCGGTGGTTATCAGCCACCATTCACGCTGATAAAGTGATAATGAAATAATGAATGAGTTATCAGGGTTTTCCTCGTCGATGTCGGGTACTCTGTACTCCTTCACTCTCTCGAGATTGTGTACAAGCACGTACTCGTAGGTAGGCATATAACGATGTATGCGTGCACGGCTAAAACTCAGATCGGTACGATTAATGGAAAACTGGTAGCGCTCGATGTTGTTATTCATTACACACGTATGGCGGAAACGTTGTTAGTAATGCGTGCGCATTGTGCGACAACGCTGCGACCGCCGCGAGGAGTGCGGACTGCGGGAGGGGGGAGGAGCGCTGAGCGGTGAGGGGGAGGAGGAGGGGGAGAGGAGGTCACTGGCGATGAGTTGGAAAGTTTTATTATTTGGGGTGCACAGAGAGATAAGACGATCTGACTGTTGGTGACGCTAATTATAAGTGTGTGCTCGTTAGTGCAGTAAACAGCGTCGTTAGCGGACACAACACTACATACACTAAGTATACACACACAGCGCGTGCGTGTGTGGATGCCTACTGTACCGTACCTACGCTAGTAGCTACGTGGTCAGACGACATGATCATCAAGGTTAAGAGTGTACGTGTAGGTGGAGTCGTGCGAGGTACGATTATGTCGTGTTATGTGACTGTTGCTATCACTGCACGCTCCTCGCGTGTCTTCTCATATCTACTACTTGACGATGATACTGACCAAGCCAGAGCGTACCACCTCGTCTTCCTCCTTACACGATGGTCGTAACGAATGTTGCATGTCCTCTATTATCAGAAAGATGCCCACGGCTAAACATGGGCCACTCCCTACCACCTAGCCACTCTCGTCCTTCAGTCCATCTTGTTAGGGGTTGCTAGTGTAAAACTATTCTGCCCCAACAGCCATTAGTTCTGCGAGTTATGTGTCCTGCCCATTACCAATTCAGTAAAGTAAATCTGCGAGCCATGCCGAAATAAGCTTTATTATATTGAACAGGAACTCATACGATAGCTGGATGTTAAAGCAGTAGTGTGGAGTATTCTACCGTTATAGACGACACAATACCTCATACTCTACTCGTGCCGACACTCTGCGCATTTATTAAATAACTAGTTAAGTACTACAATATGCATGTTCTAGTACAGTAGTTGTGTCGTGCGGTTATGCTCTCATGGAGGCAGGCGGCGCGGCGCGGCACAGCTCCGGGGTCGGCGAGGGCGCCGCTTATCGCGCTGCGTCGCCCTCTCTCTCCCCACCGCCCCGCGCTGCCCATATTTACATTGACAGACACAACTCACTGATAACATCGCACTGATCACTACATTCGACTCATTATTATATATTATTTTTTCTTAACGTTTGGCAGCTGACGTCACAATAAGCTACAAAAACAAGAGCACAGTGCCATGTCGCGACTGCACGATGTTAGAGACAATCTCTAAAACCAACACTACTCTACTCTGAACATAATCCACTCACACTGATAGCTATCTGTCTACCTACTCTCTTAGCGAAGGCAGCGCTGTGTATTGGACCTGCTGGCGGAGCGAGTCAGCTCACCCTCTCTGTTACTAAGTGCGTTAAACAATGTGAGAAGTGCCATACTATACAATATTTGTAGTGCGGGCAAGCAAGTTCATTAATTAGTGTGTAACTAAGCTTTTCAAAAATTCTCAACATCATACACATGTATCTTGTCATACATACTAGTCTTCGCCCACGTGGATAACTATAATGAGTTTTTTTTATTGGTCAACTAAATTGACACCACTTTGCCTTATGGTAAAGTAAATGGTCTATGGGGTCCAGAAGTGGTGGTCACCGTTCCCAAAGCCATCGTCAAGCCTCAAAGTGCTGGCATGGTGACCTCCACTATAGGGGCTTTATAACATACTTTTATTACTCTCCGCTTGAAACGCTTAGAAACAAAATTAGATAATAATAGATACTTGCGCTAGTAAAGAATGCCAAGCTATATTTAACATTTTCCGGGACAGTAAACGTATATGGCCGTGGTGACAATAACACATTTATTGTGGTCTACTGTAGTGTCCATGAAAAGGTTAAGCAAGGTTAGACAGTGCTGAACCGTTTAGTTCGAGACTCTTTCGATTCTTCTGGAAAAGTGCAGGACTGAAGTGCCACCCAAGGCTCACTGAAATATGTGTTTTGTTAACGTCATATCTTAGAGTGTAAACATATCAAACACTGATTGCCATATGAAGTTTAATTATCGCTTATTTTATAAACACGTGTTTCTTTATTTAAAACCAAATGGACAAATAAAAAAAATCACATTAATATCGAAACGCAAAATTGACGAAGCTTATAAAAAGCGCAACCCTTTTTGCCCGACTGCCGAAGTTAAGAAGGAAAATTTTATCGAGCGTATAAATTATTATGTGGGTATGCATGTCTATTTCTTTGGCAGGCTCTATCTACAGCCTGGATGGATTTTAACATTTATGAGTTGTCATTAGATTTGTATTGATTGTGGGATTGATATAAGGTATATAATAGTTCAATGTAGCGTCAGCACGAGAAATAAAAACTTTTATTTTTAACTATCTATATTGTAAAATATGAAATTACAGATCTTCGGTCTCGCCAAATAGTGCTATATTCTGAACACATTTCCGTAGAATTGACGTGTTTCCTATTATGGTTATTGTTAGTCGTCTTCTACATACGACACCCACGAACAGAAAGTCTTGGGGGCTAATCATAAACTTTGCTATCAATTTGTCTTAATTCGTATATATAAGTAAGTAATGTCCGGGCTGTTGTCCAGTGAGCTCACACTGTTATCTTTACATTGATTGCCACTACTCTCTCGTACAATGTATGACTGTCATCACTTTGATCTTATAATTGCTTGTGTTACAAGTTGCTCAATTACATTAGACTTTACGTGCACATCTCGTGGGGCACTGGTAACTATTCACCAGCCGAGACACAATTACTACACTATTGAGGACCTAGACAAGTGGCATAAATTTCTATTCTTTTTTTTTTTTTGCCGATAGTGGCAGATGAGCAAACAGCCCACGTGATATTAAGTGGTAACTGTCGCTCATGGACGACTCAGAGTTTCTAGCATTGCTCCTGCGATGCCAGGGACTCTGCAAAGCAGCTGCCAAACGTAAAGGGAGTGGGGCAAGTGAAATAATTGAGGGAGGTGAGGAAAAAGGAAAAGGGGATATTGGGTCTCCGGTACTCTCACTCACCGACCGAAATGCTATAGTACTAGTACTATTACTCTTTCGTCTATCTTCTATAAGAGGGTAGTACTTCCCCCGTCACTCCGGCCCATTGATGCTGAAACCAGCGTGGATCTACTACCGTACATTCTATTTATAGAATACATAAAAAAATGTATGGGTTTGACATAAGCTAACGACAATGTTGGCGTTAGTTTATGCCCTCAGAGGCCCTAGACAAGTGTCAAAGATTTCTATTCTATTCACAGAATAGATAAACAAATGTATGAGATTGACATATGCATTGGCGTTAGCTTATGTCAATCCAATACATTTTTTTATCTATTCTATGAATAGAATAGAAATATTTGCCACTTGTCTAGGGCCTCAGGTGTGACTACTGCACATGCAGCCCAACACTGAGCCATGAAGCACGGTTCACTTGTTCTCTAGCTCTAAATTGGAGATTACAACTATAAGGTAATAAATAGATGAGTTAGCGAATGAGCTTATCTATGTATATAATATACTTATATTATAAAGAGAAAAGATTCAATTTTTGTATGTTTGTTTGTTTGCAACGATTTAACTAAAAATCTAAGTTACCGATTTGAAAAATTATTTCACCTTCAGAAATCAATAAATTGAGCAGGTAACATAGGCTATATATATATTATTATTTTTCACATATTTTCAGTTAAATTCAGGATTTCATAATTTTAAGCCCCTTCGTAAATCTGTTTGTTGTGAGATCGAATGATACTTTTGATACGGAAGCGAAGAGGGCGGATCTCTAGTATATAATACTTAGCGAGTTGAAATGTACAGTACACAACACAACCCACGCTTCTTAAGCCACTGACAATCTTTTGCAAACAAATGGTAAGAACGAAAGAACAATACCTAGTGTATACATGTAGCTGTTACACCACAGATTACAGAAAACCCGGTAGGTAATACTGGAAGAGAACTCTCAGGAATCCCATGATTCTCCCGGTGACACTACAAATTTGTTGAATTATATGATCAGTAGCTGTATTTCTTTGGTAAAAAGGTATTCCTAATTTGTTTTAAACCACGAAAAGGTCAAAGTAAATGATACTGGGTTTACCTGTGAGTACAAACAAAGATTCAAGAGGAGTTTACTATAATCGTACTTGGAGCTCTCCTGGCACTTTCCCCAACGTGTAACGTGATCGTGAGGGCCAAGGTCAAGGTCGCAATGTGAACAAGTTGGCAATTACTTCACTGATACCAACCTCATGCTTTTAACATGATAGTGAGAGCAAAATAAGGAAAATATTGGTACCTGCTTCAATCAGTCTGTGAAACTAGCACGGTTTATCTAAATATGTTTAGCTCTCAGAAAGGTACCAATCATCTATTTTTATGTGTGACCATTGCAGAAGTCTGCATTACGACGTCGATGGCAACATCGGATCGGTGATTGCCGACAACGATGATATTACTATGAACTATGAGATGATGGTATGCACTCGGTGGCAGTGACACGTCTGCGGCGGCGCGGCGCTATCAGTCGGCGGCGGAAGCACCCCTACCCGCGCCGCGCCGCCTGTCGCGCTCCACTTAACGGTACTGTGCTGTGTGCCACTCGCTAAATAACTTCATTATTAGCTTTGCATCACCGAGTGTTCAGTTCGAGAGCACAGGTCACTAACAAGTACTAGCAATGGTCCGTGTGGTGGCGGCGCGGTCAACACTCGCTAACAATAACAAGGAAGGCGCGGGCGCAGGGCAGCGCGCGTGCGAGCCTACTGCGCGCCCCCACGCCGTCGCCGCCGCCGCAGCCTACCCGCTTTATCTAATCGCACTCAAGATAATGCGCTGACTCCCGCGTGTCTCGCGCCGACTAGAGGAATCTCTCTCGAGCGAGCCTCGCTGCGCCGGACCACTGCCACCATCGACTGATGCACACCATATAAAAATAGTGTGCGAATGCTTTGCGATAAGGAACACCACGAGCCGAACGGTCACAAGCGCCAGGCGGCTGCGCGCCGTCCGCGCCGTTGTGCCACCGCGCTACGGCGCAGTTCGGCGCGCGCGCACGCACCGCTTGCATTCAGGCGCACGCGTTCAACTCACCGCGGACGTCATCTAACTACGCTAGATCTAAACAAAGAATTATGATTGCATGATAAGGTGCCACCAAATACAACTAGGTATACCTAAACATAACCGCGCGGAGGTAAGCTTTTTCTGTTATTGTTGGTTAACGTGTAAAATGAACGCGACTGAACAGCTCGGCTACATATGGCTAACCAGCCAGCAGCACCTAACCAGACGTCAGCGACGTGCTAACCAGCTGCTGCGAGGAGTGCTTTTGTAAAACCATTCGAGCTGAAGATAGATGTCGGTCAAACGCAATGTGCAGACTGTGTCACTGTGTAGAACCGCGAAGGGTACAGCCACGCACACATGTCACTTGAAACAAGTAACGTGACGTTCGCTCACACTATCATATCCGATCGATCAATAGCTACGAAATGTTAAGAACAGTAGTAGATCCACGCTGAGTACGGTAGTAGATCCACGCTGATTTCAGCATGAATGGGCCGGATCGTCCGGGGAAGTACTACCCTCTCATAGAAGATCGATTTAAGAGTAGTAGTATCCGTACTACTGCGTTTCGTTCGGTGAGTGAGAGCGCCGGAGGCCCGATTTCCCCCCCTTTCCTCTTTCCTCACCTCCCTCATTCCCTTCCCCTAACCCCATTCCCAGTCGCCATAGTGGAGGCCACCAAACCAGCAGCTTAAGACGATGGCTTTTGGTATAGTGGCCGCCACTTCTGGATTCCACTGACTGCTTACCATCAGGCGGGGTGGAGTCACTTTGGTAGGCTACATACAAAAAAAAAAAAAAAAGCTATAAGGAAGAGTCCGACTCTCTCCCTCAGCCCATAGTAATGGTATTTGAGCTAAGATCATGGTGACGAGGGACGACCGCGGACTGGTTAATAAATGACATTATAATAATGATAAGTAACGTGTTCAGATTAATATCAGATGGCTGTATTAAAATGAACTGTTTGTACTCGCGACTGAACCCTACGTGAATTGAGCAGTAATGGTTACAGAGCACAGTGGCTCTACCATAGGTTGTCAGACTTAACACCAGGGGCGCTGTTTTCTATACAAACATTATAATTACGTTATCAGTATCACTGAGACAAGCACACGTTACTTATTGATGAAATTGATTAATATTATGTGAAATATTTCCACAACTCCTAAAGTGTTTGACGTTTTTAGAAGAACGTGACGGACTGACAAACTGTGTGTGTATGCCATCGTAGCTTCCGAACGGATGACCCGATCCCGTTTTTTTTTTTTTAAATGAATTACTCGGGAGTTTTCTTAGCAATATTTGATGAAAATCGATCCAAGATGGCCGGCGCTACAAAGTGACGGATTTAATATTTTTCACAACTCCCTTAATATGGATATCAAATGAAAAGGCTTGACTAGTAGAATAATGTAAACTATGTCAGATGTTTATTAAATTTTCAATTTATATGTTATATACCACTTTTATTATAACAACTCAAATTTTCACGAAAACTTGTCGCGCACAACACCGCGAACATAGAAGTAAGACGTTAAGTAGGTACATATTGTAATACTTTCGCGCGGAACTACTAACCTGAAAGTTACAGGGACCTGCGGCCATACGACTATGTACCTACTTGTGTGTGTGCGTGTGTAGAACCTCTAGGCAAAAGAGCCCACATTAGTTGTTAAGCTCTGAACGTAGTACCTGCCTAGGTGTAATATTGACTGCTATGAACAATGCTGGCCCTTATGTGTACGTGTAGGCAGCATTCTCTGTATGCCGTTTGAAGTAATGCGGATTTCACTTGCGAATGTTGACATTCAACGTTATTCACCCGTAGTTTTCATTTCGATAACATAACAACTTTACTAGAGATGACCAGTCCTGAGGGTGGCCCTGAGTAGTCGTAACTCCCAGGATAATGATTTTATCACGAACGTACATAATTAAGTTTCCAGGCGACTTGTTGTGTGAGCAAGTGTTGTTACCTGTCATTGAGCCATCAGTCGGGTGTAACTCTGCGACGGTGGGTGGCAGGCTACAGCAGGAGGGCGGTGCTACGAGCGGCTATGCATGCGACGGCACTCACCAAAGTGGTATTCGTTCTTGGTGGCGGCCATGTCGGGTGTGGGTGCGAGAGGGTAGCGCGCCGGGCATCCCTACTGCGCTGCTGCGTGCTGTGGCGCGGAGTGCGCGCGGGCGCTGGTCGTGCACAGAGTCGCGCGAGGTGGCGCGCGCGCGCGGCGGTCGATGGCGCGCGAGTCAGCGCCGAGCGCCGAGCGCCGCCCGCTCGCTTCCCCCGCACCTCTCACACCCGCCACACTCTCGCCCGCCCGCCGCTTACGCAACTGAAGACGTCTCGCGACACGCCTGACCCCGAGCCTCCTCCTAGGTTCCTCTATCTACAGGCACTAACACTCGCTGCTCCCATACTACTTCATGAGTTCGCGTCAAGCAGCTGCGCCAGGACAACTCATCTTAACTTGTCATCTTTGATGATATGCACCTATTGTATCCTCACTGTAAATATGGCAAGAAGCTGGAAAAATAATGGCCTGGTATGATGACGATGATTGTATTGTGTATTGTACTGTACTTTCTTAGCTTTTTGACACTTTCGACCTATACTTAAGTGGCGGCGATATGAGCTCTCTCGCATTTTCTGATACTTTCAGACACCTATTCGACTACTTGTATCTAGTACCTACAAATTAATTCTTATTAAGTTTACTCACCAGTTAAGTCATACACGTTTAAGGTGTTACACCGAACGATCATTCATCATCAGACAAACTTTCCTACATCATACACAAGGGTACACAAGTCCAAGACGCAGTGGAGCTTTGAAGACATGCGAGCACTGCGGTGTTCTATCTATTCACTCAAAGTGGCCTACACCAGTGACACACCAATGACAGTTCTACACCAGCGAAAAGCTTATAGTCCTGAGTGGATACGACTGCTACGTCCACAGGTTCGATTGCCACACGGTACAAAACTGTCTGGGATAAATATTTGTTTGTGTGTATTATATGTATAATTATGTGCGTAGCGTGGGCAGACCTCTCACAATGTGAACCGACGACCTTATAGGTAAGGGTGGCGAGCAACCGATGAATGAGGGCGGCAAACGACCGGCCAAGGTGACGAAAATTGAGGGACGCCTATGTATAATAATATGGTTGATATGATAATGATCATGATTATGTGTAAGAGCTTGCGTGAGACCTTATCTAAGGTATATCTACTAGAGATACATACGTTACAAAATTCTAAGCACTCCAGTCATTAAAAACGAAAAACATGGTATAATAGTCGAGAATTATTTTCAGAAACTTTTGGTACTCTGGGAACAATTGTAATCATTCGAAATAACTTAGGACAGCTAATAAATGATATTATCAGAGTAATTATCTTGACCATGTCTACATAGAGAGATTAAAGTTATACATTTACTTTTGATTAAATATGAGAAAGGAGTTTGTTACTAAACCAAAACGGTAGTAACTTAATAGTAGTTTACTAAAAAAAACCAAACGGTAGTAGATCCACGCTGATTTCAGCATGAATGGGCTGGATCGTCCGGTGAAGTACTACCCTCTCATAGACGACTTAAGAGTAGTAGTATCCGTACTACAGCATTTCGTTTGATGAGTGAGAGCACCGGAGGCCCAATTTCTCTCCTTTCCTTTTTCCTTACCTCCCTCATTCCCCTAACCCCATCCCCAGCCGCCATAGTGGAGGCCACCATACCAGCAGTTTAAGACGATGGCTTTTGGTATAGTGGCCGCCACTTCTGGATTCTTCTTCCACAAACAAAAACATTACTCGTTGACTGCAGTTGTTTCAGCGCCAAGATCGGGTGACAATAATAGGTGCACTATCAAGAACCTTAAAATTTTGTTACACGACAAGTAAATATGATTCCACTAGAAACATTTTTATGTAAAATGTTGCCAATACGAGCCGCAATGTCTAACATTATGAGATATCATGTCGAGCCAAGCATTTAACTCTACAAGCCATAACTTCACAAACTACTCCTTACTTAAATGTCTAATGTGGCTTGGCGGTTTCGTCGCTACAAGAACTATTGATCAGAAAAGTAGAAGATAAATGTCTCTTCTTACGTCCATGTGACGGTAGCGACGCGGCCAAGCCAAATTACGTAAGGATGGAACCCTTGTTACACCGCTTATTTGACGTTTTTGTTAAATGTATCTATAACTGTTTGCTGTTTATTTATTGTGACATAACTAATTATTTTTTGTATAAAACCTTTTGTAAGTCAATATTTAACAGAAAAATTGATCATATTTATGTATATTTAGGTACCTAATTCTACTATTCAAAACTGTAATAAAAATGACCACCTGACAAAAATGCGCGTCCAGGCTTTTTCAGACACTTCCAAAGAATATGGACCGTCTCCCTCACAGAAGGGTTGTGATAACTGTTTTAAGCATTGGTGTATATTGTAGAGGAGCTACGTCGCCCTCCTCCCTAAACTCACCTATTCCTCTCCTAAACGGCATCCTCAATTCTGGCTATGCTCTTGAATATGGATGAGTAGATGGTTTTTGCTTGAAATTAGATAATGAATAATGTCAACTCAGAGATCCTATTAATATCATACATGCGAAAGTTTGTGTGTGTATGTGTGTTTGTTACCACTCAGAGCCTAAACGGTTGAATCGCTTTCGATGAAAATTGGTATGTAGATAGATCCGGTGCCGGAGACGGACATAGACTACTTTATATCCCGAAAATCGGTCTGGTTTCCAAGGGATACGACAAACCATATTTTACGTGCAAGTGAAACAACACCGCAGAAAACTAGTTCAACTATATTTTTGTAGTTTGAACGAATATAGTTTGCTCGTAAAGTAACCATGACCCGTAAGGAACAGAGCGACATAGTGAACTGATCTACCTTTAGCCATGTCTTTTCCAACCGCTCTCCAACTCCTCCGTATCCCAGTAGTTCCATTCTTTAGTTCCATTATGGGACTACTGGGAATTTTATTCTCCCAGTAGTTCCATGGAGCTAGCATTCATGGATTACACTGATATAGGTGGCGCCCCTTGATTTAAGTATTCCAGCGCTGCTGCCATTCGTCTATAAAACTCCTATAATATAAACAAAAGTTTCTTGTTAACACAATAAATATATAATAATTACCTTTACATAACAGGTCACTCCATCGTGTCCGGTAGTAAGGTCTCAATCTAAGTACAAAATAATATACATATTACTAGAAACTTCAAAATACAAGTCATTCCAATTAAACAAAATAAAAAAATATTTTTAAAGTATCAACGTGAGTTTATTTTCATTATAATCGCCTTATTTAGGCTGACCTATGTATGTGTGTGTGAAATTTGTTTATGTATTGGTGCGATTCGATACCTATGATTTTTGAAAAAGCGTCCTTAATCCTTGCATCTAAATCAATCTTTTGGTCTAAAAAAATATATTAGTATAAGTAACGAAATCACCTAACGCCATCTAGCGTAAACTCGTCAAATTACATAGTACCCATATTGTTGTGCTGTTTGAATTTGACACTGCGCTCATTAACGTAGTTTGTAATCTTTTACATTATTTTTGTGTTAAATTTATAAAGGAATAATTTTAGGAATACTTACTATGCGTTTTACTAGGCACAGTAGTATAATTATTAAGTTTCATAAATTAATTTCTTCTTTAATTTTAAATGATTTTGTAGTAGCATTAGTAACGCCATCTTTTAAGAGTATCATAAACGACTTAGGCCGTGAGTTGTCTTGAGATGAGTAGTGGTGACATTGGGTAGAGCCGAGCAATAAGCGAGATTAGCGAGTCAGTGCGTCACGTGAGTGTGGCGCGGCGGTGCGTGTTTAACTAATTATAATATCGACATGGCGACACCGGCACCCGCGGCACCGTCGGCGGCGACCAGCGAGCAGAAGGCGGCGGCGCGGGGCGAGGTGAGGGTGCGCCCCGCCACGCGCGACGACGTGCAGCACATCCTAGACATGATACAGGTGAAACATTCATATAACCTCCGCTTACAACACTCAACATGATCACACACTCACCTACTCACACTCATACACAAATACGTCACTATTAACGCTGACAGTTCGATGGTGGCCGTCGCTGCAAAACGTCATAATAATTTGTAGCGTTGCGATGTTCTCACTTGGGTTCATAGTTCGTTATTTCGATCGTCTAATAATTTTTTTTTTTTTTTTGTTAATTGTAGGATAGTTTTTTACTTAGTTTTATTTTGTTATACTTATATACCTACCTACATGTAGGCATCGTAAATTAAGTCTGAAAAGAGATAATAACAAAAGTTCCGGACCAGATCCGTTAATTTTATTTCTGTCTTAGTTTTCGATACATTAATTCTGAGTATTTTTCCACTCTACTTTTTAGCACCTTTGTCCTCTGTTACCCGTGCCATTTTCTGAAAAGGACATAATGTCGTTCACACGTCGTTCATAAATAAAAATACTTACCAAAAGTGTTGTTGTGGTTGTTGTTGTGTTGTTGTTTGACTTTTTCGACGACAACCACATCGCTAGTAAGTATAGTTACACGTAGTACCTACTACACATACATAGTTGTATGTCACTACAAGGTGCATGTTGTTGGCAGGAGCTGGCCGAGTACGAAGGGGCGCCGAACGGACCGCAGATTACCACAGAAGGTGAGAACCACAGATACTGTTCTGCTAATGAACGAGTAGGTGTTTAACAATGTTTAGTGGTAGAACTCGGCCTTCACGCACCCTGCAACTCACTCAACGCTATGTTCAGCTAATAATTTGAAATGTAATGGTCAGTACCAGGTACTTGTGTCAGTTATTATGTATGTTGTGTGCGCAGACCTGTTACGGGACGGGTTCGAGTGCGAGTCTCCGTGGTTCTTCGGTCTGATCGCGGAGCACGCAGGAGAAGTGGTGGGGCACGCGCTGTGCAACCGCGCCTACTCGAGCTGGACGCGGCGCGCCTACTACGTGGAGGATCTGTTCGTGCGCCCGCACGCGCGCCGCCACGGCGTCGGCCTGCGCCTGCTGCAGGAGCTCTGCAAGGTACCTACAGTGCTATACTCAGACGTCACTGTTGTCTGTGTGTGTCTGTGCTCACGTGACGGTGCGTGTCACAGATGGCGATGAGCGACGGTGTGAGTCGCATCGACTGGCACGTGCTGGAGAACAACGCGCCCGCGCTAGGCTTCTACTCGCGGCTGGGCGCGCTCGACATGCACGTGAGCGAGGGCCGCGCCGCCATGCGTCTGCATCGAGCCCGCATCGAACAGCTCGCAACCGACGCGCCTTAAAGGTACGATACCGAACTCCGCAGCACATAGAAGAGCTGCCGCAGTAACGCTGCCACTACAGTGTCGCTCTGTTTGTAGTGTTGCGCTATTGTGTATTGATTCAGTTGACATGATAACATATTCCTTTTGTTAGGTACCAATTATCTTGTCAGTGTTCACGTGCTATCCTTGTGATAAACACGTCATGACTGGTCTGTCTCGGCAGCAAGACGACACTGCGGCGCAGCTGTGCTGGCACTACATTGCTCAGAATGTAATCTCTGCTACTCGTACGTACTGGGAGCATCCAGGCTCACGTATGGGTGAGTATCTGTAGCCGTGGGTCCTGCTATTCTGCTCCTAGTAGTAATATAGTTGCAGGCATCACACTCAGTTTATCCTGTCCATACATTGTGTACTATGGGATCATCTGTAAGCGTTATTCTCGCTCAATTGAGCTGTCTCGTACAAATGTAGAGTCAGGCGCGGATACCAGTCT
Source organism: Parascotia fuliginaria (assembly GCA_963082885.1). Classification (NCBI taxonomy): domain Eukaryota; kingdom Metazoa; phylum Arthropoda; class Insecta; order Lepidoptera; family Erebidae; genus Parascotia; species Parascotia fuliginaria. Next base: position 22,539,541 of record OY720173.1, read on the forward strand.
TCTCTACTTAACAAAATAAAGCGTTTTATAGCGAGTAACTTTATCCGTTATCCGTCCGTGTTTGTTTGCCTTACCTATGTTCTTGCCTATGTATATCAACTGTTTATTTCCTTTGACGTAGTTACGCAGAATTGACCAGTGCTAGGAGCAGTGGAAGCAACATCGTGTGAATGGACGGACTACACGGGTGAAGCCGACTGACTACGTGCCTTTATATTTTTATAGTAGTAGGATAAATTTTATCGTAATATTATTATATTGTTATCTATACTTCTTGTTTTATTTCTCTCGTGCTTCTTAACCTCCTGAGTCCCAACATTATGCGAGGGAATATTGTTAAATACTTGCACTTTTCTTCTCTTTCCTCATTCCCAACATGTTCACAGTAGACAAAGGTGTCTTCTTTGCAGTTTATCTACACAGCCAAATCCACAGACTACGAATGCTACCATCAGCTTGCAAATGCCATAAAGAACAAACAATCATTGTGGAAACTTTAGAAGTTGGTGTCGAAGTATCTAACTGGTACCTAGCTGGTTATGTAGCCGAACTGTCTACATAACCAGTAAAAAATATGAAAAAAAATTTAATAAATGAATTTAAACTTATCAGTTCACTATTCGGCTCGGTGCACGGTAGTGCCCCTACCAAGAGGAGCCAAACGGAGCGCAACCCTCATAACTTGGGTTTGGATTATACCAGATTAACTAAATTCTATAATGTCTACAGGGAAAAGCCACTTCTCTTATAGAGAGAAGATTTGAGCATTGATTGCAGCGCTTGCTCAATGTTAATTTCATATTTAAATTTATTTATTCACTCAGGCTCAGATCATAGTTAGGTATACGTGATACGTTTGAACAACATAGTTACATGAACACTACCACGTTTGTATCACCCGGGACAGTGTAAAATATTATTCATGTGACAATGAGAATGGCATTTGCTATAAATCTGTAACGAAGTAAGTAAACGTTGACACAAGTGCACACACTGGCCCAACTACTCTCAGTCACGGTGGTGCTACTACTGGTCGTGGGCGGTCGGCGCGCATGCGCGGCGGCGGGCGGCGGGCGGCGGGCGCGGGCGGCTCGCAGGCTCAGGGCGGCGGAGGCTGCCGCACTCCGCGCCCCGAGCTGCGCCGCGCCGCACTGTGACCGAGGTGAGCCCGCCGCGCGACCCGAGCGCCCCGCCGCGCGCCGCCACACGCGCCAACACCAGGTCGCTCACCGTCACCCTTTAGCTCTATCCTTCCTTCACTCTAGTGTTATGTACCGCTCGTTCATATAGGTGCTCGATACACGCCCGGCGGCACGGCGGTGTTTACCACAGTAATCGCGCTCACCGCCCAGGGTCTCACGTTCACCACTCTTGACTCAGACCGTGACGAGACCGAACCGTCCGTGCGTCGCCGTCGCCGTCGCGCCGTCTCCTCGCTTTCTGTCTTTTAATTACAAACAGTTGTTTAGGTAATCAATACAATCTCGTATCATAAAATACGCACAACTTTAGGTATTAAATAAGAGTGCTAATGATGAAGCACATAGAATATGCGCCAAACTATACCAATATTTTGATAATGTATTTGGCAGTGGAAAGGTTTGTCAAAAACAAAGCAAGTACTACGACTTTTCTATACAGAGGTAGATGATAATCAATGATAATCCTCCCTATGTTGTGAGTGAAGTTTAGTGATTCAGTGCAACGCATATATAACAGTTATAGCAAGTGATAGAGCAAGTATTGTAGTCTAAAGTTTACAAAGCATACGTAAATACGAGTAAGTACCTAATGTACCTTATCTACACATAGGTATTTGTCTCAACATAATTCTAACAAAACACTTCATTTTGAGCTAAACTTCAAAATTGAACGTAGGCGCCGTTGCCTAAAAAAACTACTACGTTTATTACTGCACAACTTTAGGTTGGCTGGTAGAGAATGCTTATAGCATCCGCGGTACCTGTGTGCATGAATTTTTAATAAAATAAATCAAAATAATAAGCGACCCTAGCTTGGATCGCCTAAAAGCAGCGTACAACAAAGCCACTAGGGAATGCAAGAGGGCTTACATCAGAGCGGATGCCCAGCGCATTGCACGGATTGGGCAAGAACTCATTTCGCATCCTACGGGTAGCCGTAGCTACTGGCGACTAGCCAAGGCCGTGCAATCCAACTTCTGCAAGCCTTCGCTGCCCCCCTTGAAATGTCCTGATGGATCGCTGGCCCACGAGCCGCAAGAGAAAGCAAATTTGCTTGTAGAACTCTTTGCGGCTAACTCCCGAATCGACGACCGTGGCTTGCACCCGCCGACTATATCTGGCTGCGACTCCGTTATGCCTAATATTCGTATTAGGCATCGTGATGTCCGTGCGGAACTAAGGTCGCTCGATGTTCGGAAAGCCAGCGGACCGGATGGTATTCCAGCGGTGGTTCTTAAGAAATGCGCAGCGGAGTTGTCTCCTGCATTGACGCGCCTATTCCGCCTATCTTATTCCTCGGGAATTGTGCCGGAGGCTTGGAGAGAGGCGAATGTTCAACCCATTCCCAAAAAAGGGGATAGGTCCGAGCCAGGCAACTATCGACCCATAGCTGTCACCTCAGTTCTCTGCAAGGTGCTTGAGCGGATAATAAACTCCCAACTAGTCCGCTACCTAGAGGGTCACTCGTTAATTAGTGACCGACAATATGGCTTTAGGTCAAAACGGTCTACGGGTGACCTTCTAGCGTATATCACGCACCAATGGGGTGAAGCTATGGACAGGCATGGCGAGTCCTTGGCCATCGGCCTTGACATAACCAAAGCCTTCGATAGAGTCTGGCACCGTTCGCTTCTGTCCAAGCTTCCAGCATATGGTCTGCCACCCCAGCTGTGCAACTGGATTGCCGCATTCCTGCGTGAGCGCCGCATTAGAGTCCTTTGTGACGGATCGGCCTCCAATTATTTGCAGGTCAACGCTGGGGTGCCTCAGGGGTCCGTCCTGTCACCCACTCTGTATCTTCTGCATGTCAATGACATGTTGTCCCTTGGCAACATTCATTGCTATGCAGATGATAGTACAGTGCATGGGCGATATCTCGGACATCCTGCGGCTAAACAGACTGACATCGAGGCAAAACGCCTAGAACTTGTCGCTGAGCTCGACCAAGTATTATACCGCATTTCTCAATGGGGTTGTGAGAATTTGGTCGAGTTCAATGCCAAGAAAACACAGGTGTGCGCGTTCTCTGCAAAAAAATCTCCGTTCCTTCCCCTTCCCTCTCTTCAGAACACAGCGTTACCACTACAGGATAGCCTAAGTATCCTGGGTATGGACATCAGCCGAGATCTCAACCCCAAGAACTACATCGAGTGCGTCATTAAAACCGCCTCCTGTAAACTCGGTGTCCTGAACAGGGTGAGGCGGTACTTCACGCCCGAGCAGCTCTGTCTTCTTTATAAGACACAGGTTCGTTCCTGCGTGGAGTACTGCTCTCATCTTTGGGATGGCTCTGCACAGTACTTACTGGATGCACTCGATAGGTTGCAGCGGCGAGCAGTCCGTATCATCGGAAGCCCGGAGGCTACTAAGACCCTTGAGCCTTTACAGCTGCGAAGAGACATCGCCTCAATGGCCGTCTTCTATCGCCTTTACCATGGAGAGTGTTCTGAAGAGCTCTTTGAATTAATCCCACCCTCTCCCTTTTTATCCAGAACAACACGTGCGGGACTAAAGTGCCACCCTTTCACAGTGGAATCTAAAGGGTCTCGAACCAAACGGTTCAGCACTTCATACTTTTGTCGCTCAATTAAAGCCTGGAACTCTTTGCCAGCGCATGTGTTCCCATCTAATTTTGATCCTGGGTCTTTTAAGCGGGGCGTGAAAAAGCATCTCACTAAGCCGCCATAGTGGAGGCCACCATACCAGTAGTTTGGCTTTTGGAATGGTGTCCGCCACTTCTGGATTCCACTTACTGCTTACCATCAGGCAGAGTGGAGTCACTTTGGTAGGCTAATATAAAAAAAAAAAAAAAAAAAAAAAAAAAAAAAATATATCAATAAAGTAGGTATAAGAGCTCAGTTGATACTTTATATTATTACTAGCTTACCGCTGCGCGGTTTCACCCGTGCGTAAAATATGGTTTGTTGAATCCCTCGGAAACCAGACCGATTTTCAGGATAAAAAGGACCGAATCTATCTACATACCAATTTTCATAGAAATCAGGTCAGCAGTTTAGGCGCTTAGTGGTAACAAACACACACATATACAAACTTTCGCATTGATAATATTAATAGGATAATTAATAATAATAGGATGTTCAGTATGTTCACTATTAACATCATAAATCCCTAGAATTTTGTTTATGACTGAGCGCCACGGGGAGTCATCTCTACCGCTCGCCCCCTCGTAGACTGACTGATACTGACGCAGGCGGTGCTTCTTACTTCATGTGCTGTTAGTGACTTTCATCTGCTGATCATAACCGTTGCACAAAAATTGTATACGCTATAGGACAGTCTTAGTATCCTGTCGGCCAAGATCTCAACCTCAAGAAATACATCAAGTGTCTCCTGTTATCTCGACGTCCTGAACATGGAGTGTCTTCTTATAACACACAGGCTCGTTCCTGCGTCGAATACTAGGTACTCTCATTCTTGGGATGGCTCCACACAGTACTTGCTTTTCTGAACGCAGTCGACATGTAGGTTACAGCGGCGAACAGTGCGTGTCATCGAAAGCCCAGAGACCACTACGTTCCTTGAGCCTTTGTTTTCAGCTGCGTAAAGACGTCGCCTCAATTTCTATCTTCTATCACTATTACCACGAATAGTGCAGTGTTAAGAAGTACGTGCTCTTTGAAATGATTCCTCCTTACCCAAAAAAAGTAAAGTCTAAGTCTGTTTTTTTTTACTTTTTACTTTATTTATTTATTTATTTAAGCTTCTTACACCCAGAATATATAACGGCTGACTTAATACCAACGGCATTCTCTACCAGTCAACCGGGTGATGCAGAGTTGAACCACAGTATGTGCATGATAGCAGATAGTAAATGTAATAAAATGGTATCAGCTGAGCAGTAGATTTTTACCTAGTTGTAATTTGGTCATACGGACCGAATCTCGAGTTCGCGACTAAATGCGATGGAATAGTGACGTGGGACATGTCGCATGACGTCACAAACACACACTTGTATTTCTCACAAATTCCAGAGCAAGTCAAATCAAATCAAATTTATTTATTGCGAACATAAGTCAATTATTGGTGTTAGGGATGGTAAAAATAGCACAGTCATGTTCTGCCTTACAGCATGCTGTGCGGTGGGTCTTGGTGCACTTAATAACAACTTGTGTGAAGGTGTTGGCAAGAGTAACTCCATTACCTGTAATAATAATGTAAGATCGTGAATAAATAAATAAATTATTGACACAAATAAACAAATATATTATTAAAGTACAAAATATATCGTGCTGCCGTGCAGTTAGCGTCTACGTCATACAACCGGAGAGAGTGTCATCACTACCCGCAAGCCGCACCTGCCGCGCACCGGCTATCACCTTTATTCTCAAAAGTAGATTCGTCTCGGATTGCTGTGGCTCTGCTACTTGAGTGTCGCTATTTAGGATTACATGCCGTATATAATAAAATGCGATAACAGCTCGTTACTACAATATGATATATATGATAGAACATCAGCTTGACAAAATTTACAAGTCATGGACTAAAATTTAAATTTTATTTTGTTAAGATCTAGTGGACCAGATATTAGAAATTACATAATTATATCACAGATTACATATTATGTAGGTACTATCAATAACTTGATTAATAAATGAAAAATCCTAATCCATCGGGAACGAGAAAGAACAGGTGTAAGACTTCATGTGTCTGTAGTGGCACCGCAACCAAGAGGTACCTGCAAAGGTCCTTAGATACATGTATTGACGGCAAACTCACAACCAACTTTCGTTGCGATGTTACATTACTAACAAAACATTAACTAAAGGTATAGGTTATGTTATGCAATCTGTACATTGTGCAAGCTACGCGTATAACCAAAATTAATTTAAGGCTTCCAGCGAACTCTAGGCGAACAGCTGTTTTGAACTCTTCGTTCCTAACTAATCGTGACTTACATGCATTCTCTTCCGAAATAACTATTTTATTTCGATTTTATCTAAGTATTATATTGAATTAGTAGCACTCACTTTCTGTGTTTATAACGGTTGTGAATGTTATAAATAAACAGTGTCTAACGATGTATACGGACCGTTCTCGTAGGTGCAAGGGATAAGTATCGTTTGATCCGGTGCAGCGAGGCGAGCACGTAATCGGTGCGGCGAAGCGAGAGCGCGCGGCGGCGGGCGGCGCGCGGTGAGGCGGCGCTATGCGCGCGCGCGCCCTGCCGCCGCTGCTGCTGCTGCTGGCCGCCGCCGCCGCCGCGCCCGCCGCGCCCGCGCTGCTGGTGCTGCGCGCGGCCTGCCCACCGCCGCTCCACCATCTGTTCGACGAGGCGCGGCTGCGACAGCACGAGCCGGCGCGGCGCTTGTTCCACGCCCGGTCCGTGCATCTACTCTCCTACCAAGGTGCGGCTGCTCTACTTTTACTTGTATGTATAGTGTTCCGACTGGAACTGAAGTATAATCTTGACAGAGACTTGCGGTCCGGGATGGAGTGCGGTAGTGACGCGAGCGACGCTCGCGGCGCTGGGCGAGGGTGGTACTGTACTGAGCGCGGGTTGGCCCGGGGCCGGCGCGTGCGGTGCGCTGACGGCGGGTGCCCGGACGCTGCGTCGCCCGCCACCCGTGGTGTGTGCCTCGAGCGAGTCGCGCGGGGCGGTGGTGGCGCACCTGGTGTGGAAGATGGGCTGGAGACGAGCTCACCTACCGCCCCCGCCCTCTCTGTCCGAGTGCGCGGCGGCTCTGCGGGATGTGGCTTACGAGCTCACTGCCGCCGCCATCGCCGTGCGCTGGGCTTCCCTTGCGCCAGACAATCTAGAATGGCAACCTCATGGTAGGTTTTAGTAAAATTCTGAAATGTCCGTATTGCACAAGTTGCGCATCGTGCTGATGTTATACCTCGACTGCAGTTGTGATCCTGTGTGCCTCTCGCCGCGCTGGCGGGGTCAGCGGGGCCGGTGTGTCGCTGGGCGCGCCAGGTGCGGGCCCGCCACTGCTGCTCGTGCACGTGCAGGAGCCGGAGAGTGACACGTCCGCGCCGCTCGAGCCCCGATCTGTAGCGGACGATGGAATTAATGACGCTTTTCGATTAAGCAATATCAGTTTAGTAGTAGTAGATGAATCGTTATATTCGCAAAGTAATATAGATAATAATTCTTCCATCGCAGAAAATTCGACCCGGCAGAGGGTTCCGCCCGCCTATTTTCGTCGGCGGGTCACTCGATCGATCGCGACGTCAGTTGTCGAACTTGTGATGCAAAACAAAAACGACACCACCAAAATAGACTCTGTTCGATTTTCCTCAAAAAGTAAACAACAGGTGGATTTAAATATGGTGCGTAGTCAAAGTCCATCGTCGGTGCATAAAATATTGCGCGTTACGCATGAGACTGAAAATTTAGACAAACGTAAAAGACGCGATTCATCTCATATCGTTCATTCTGAATTTGAAGTAAACTACCTAGGTAAAATTCTGTCACGCACGGATATAAATTTTTTTGAACACCTTCTTTTACTCACCGACGAGGATCTTAACAGTCAGTCGTACATTAACGAACAATATGTCTACACAAAAATAATCGAAGCTATCGAAAGCGACTCAAAGGCTGTGCTGTCTCGCATGGAGAACAGTACCATGAAATTTTACTTGTACGGGCGGTACGCTGCGGATGCGGGTGCATGGCAGCACGCGGCGAACCTCGTAGCGACATCGTCAAGGTCGCTTGAATCGGCGGAGTGGTCGCATGTCATCGGGTGGTTCAATGTTAGTGTCACGCTGGACCGCTGGCGCGCCACCTCCCCCGGCAGTGCGGGCGCCGGCGGCGGCGCGGCGGCGCTATCGGCCGGAGCCGCTTGCGGCGCGCTGGCGCTGGCGAGCGGCGCGGCGCTAGTGGGACGCTGGGTGGCACGCCGCCGCCGCCGACGTCGCCGACGCGAGGACGCCGTGTTGGCAGTCGCCGACTTCACTTTTCCCGTGGACGAACAAAGACGCGTGGGCGAGGGCATGGAGACGATGCTGTCGTGCTGGCTGCAGCAGCTGCACGAGTTCGGTGGGCCCGAGCTCGAGCGACCCGACCTCCTGAAGCAGCCCCCGCTCGCCACGCCGCGAGCACCGTCCGCACCCTCCTCCACCTGCAGCGTCAACCGCGTTGCCGTGGATCGCCGCATCCGTTACAAGGTACGTAAATGCTTCTGAGTACGTAGCAGTACTATGTTACACGTGCGCTCACTGATTACGTGTCCCAGGGCGACGTGGTGCACGTCAAGTACCTGGCGGGCGGCGGCGCACTCGAGCTCAAGCGCAAGGCCACCGACGTGCTACTAGTCATGCAAAACCTTCGACACGAGAACTTAAATCCATTCATAGGTAAACATCACTTTGATTTATTAAGCATTCTGTCTGGTCTGGACACCCTATTAATTAGGCACTAAAAATTATAGTAATATTATTGAAACAATACGTATGTAATTATAAATCCACATAATTATCAGTAAAATGACCACATCGGCCACTAATCACGACTTATTTAATGAAATATTGCATTTTTTGTGATGGTGATTGGTATCTTATATTGATACTAGCGACCCAGCCTCGCTCGTATATAAATTATCTTTCGGGTTACAGTGGAAATGAAACGTAGAAACCGTACCAGCAAGTAATGAAATTACTCAATTTTATTTATTATTTATTTATTTATTTATAGTTAATTAAAACGGTTAATTAAAACCAATTACAATAATTAACATAGAACATAACTTAGGCTAATACTTAATTCATTAAATTAAATAGAATTTACAATATTAATAATAATTAAATTACAAATTATAGATTTTCTAATTATATATATACATACAATATTACTAATACGAAATTGTGGAAACCCTTGCATACCTTTTCTCACTAAATTCCAGACATACTCTCATTATTTCACTCCATGAATCAGCAAACACATCACATTTAGGATTATCAGTTAGGAGAGCATTGAGCATCTCAAGAGTGCGACATACTGGGGATTCTGCTCTGGCAACAGTATGGCATACTGGCTGCGCAAACAGTTTATGTCGGCGGCTTTGTCGGTGTCTTATGTAATGATTCGGCACAAATAGCCGACAGAAAAGGTTGTGAAGCTCAGGACAGTCTATATTTCCTCTAAGAGACTTACAGGCCACTATAAGCTGTTCACATCCTCTTCTCACCTCCAATGAATTAAATCTCAACGTTCCCAACAAATAGTTGGTAGGGTACAAAAATGGGAAGTACGAGTATAATCTTTTAAATAAATATCTAAGAAAAGTTTTTTGTACCTTTTCCAAAATTAAAGTTAGGTTTGCTGTGTGCGGGTTCCAAACACAGGCACTAGCCTCAAGTTTACTGCGGACTAAGGTGGTGTATAGAAGTCTGATTACCTGCGGATTGCTAAAATCACGAGAATTACGCAAAACAAATCCTAATCGCATTAAGGATTCCCGAGCCAAGTCAGCAATGTGATCCTTGAAAGTGAGACCACTGTCAAAGATCACTTCCAAGTCTTTAACTCTGGTAACGCGTGCAATGAACTGGTCATCCAATGTATAGCAATACAAAATTGGGCCTAACTTTCGAGTGTATGTCATGACTTGGCACTTACTTCTGTTGAAGAACAACTTGTTTTTAGCGCTCCATTGAAAGACAGCGTCTATTTATCTTTTTTTCCTTAACTAAACTAAGTGATAACTAAGTGCTCACGTACCTGGTTTTCAGTAGTACCTTGTTTAACATAAAATAGATGTAGGTGCTTTAATCGTTCCGCAGCTTCCAACCTGGTAGTACCAGGTGGCGCAGTCCCACGTAGTACATTGCCAAATGAGGTTCGCCGGGACCGATGATGGACCACAGTCCACCCATCCCCAGTTGTATCATTCATTATTACTGGAGCAGACAGCATAGGAGAGGAGACACGCGGTCCGGCTACTTGTCGCTGTTGAGTTGCTACAGGCTCTAGTGAGCGTAGTGCTGTAGCAGTCACATGTGGTTGAGGACACGATGTACCGTTCAGCTGTTCGCTCGTCGCCGTGGTATTCATAACTTGGGTGGGTCCGTGATTAATTGGTAGGATTGAAACAGCAGACATTGACGATGTTACATTACACGAATTAACAACTACTCTTTCGAGTTCTTCAACAACTATATCTCTGATTTTATCACTCGTAAGGTTCGCGGCAGTTTGTTGCCCTCGTTGAACTCCACCCCGGAATTTGGTAACATTATCTGAACTCCTAGGTGTAATAAGAGGAGATGAGTGGCTCGGTGGAACTCCACTCGAAGGGGCGTTGCGTGTGACACTTCGGACGGGGGTATCAGAATTATCACCCCTGGGAATCTTTGAGCGACATTCCAAACACAGCCAAGTTGAAGTGTACTCAGGCGATAGGGTATCGAATTTTTCTGCTGCAATATTTGCACATAGTAAATCATATGAACCGCCACAATTTGTACAATCCATCTTCTTATCTTCGATGTTATTGTTACACCCGGAACAAATCGACGGTGCAGACATGATGTAAATATTTGGTTGAATAAGGTCCGCTGAGCCCGCACAGAGGCAACACAAGTGTAGGTAAAATAGTCACACTCTCTGCGTTGCTTTATCAACAGACCACGAGCGCACAGGTGATTCACGCGTTCGGCGCGCGCTGGCGTACGCCAATATGACACTTATTTCGCGCGCTTAACCGTGCGAGTTCCGTGCACTGCGCGTAAAAACTGGACTGTCATACAAATGGCAAACGGTTCACTAGTGATACGGATTTTAAATGTTTACACCGATAAATTATTGTTTATATACTGTTTTTTTTTTTTTTTTTTGTTTTTTTTTTTTTTTATTTATTTAGGTAAACAAACAATGACACAATACATACTTTTATACAATGTAACAATTTGCAAACAAACAATTGTGCCACCAGCGACATTTACCACATATTTACTAAGAGCATTAAAAAACATTGGTTATTGTTGAGACGAGATACAGTGGATATAAATTTGTTTTGCAACATATAACTTAAACAATTTTAGGTAATTGCAATGGGCTAAACTGAATCTAAGTAAGAAAGCAATAGTTTCTTAAACATACTAGGACGTGTTACCATTAAATCTATAGAGTTGAAGTGATTGTTATACGATTCAACCAAGCGGAACATCGGCGATCGTTTACCAGCATTGGTGCGGCATTTATTGGTAGCAAATATTTTACATAAATTACGACTATGTGTTCTTGTGGGTATTCTATAACATATTCTATTTGTGAGTGGAATACAATCATAGTTGTTATGACAAAGGTCATACAGTAACATCGCCTGTAAGTACAGACGCCTTTGTTCTAAAGTAAAAAATCTATATTTTACAAGCAATTCTTCATATGAAGGCTTATTGTGACAACACTTGAAATGTATACATTGCAAAAATTTTCTTTGAACAGTTTCTATGGCATTAACGTATTTATCATAAAACGGATTCCAGATAGGCACGGCATATTCAAGCTGTGAACGGACCAAAGATTTATATAAATAAAGATATGTAGAGGGGCGGGTAAAATTTGTACTGGAGCGAATAACAAATCCATACATCTTAAATGCTTTACTAATTATAGTGTCCACGTGTATGTCTAAGTGTAACTTTGTATCCAACATGAGTCCTAAATCCCGTATAACCTCGACTTTATTAATGTAAATCCCTCCTAAATTATAATTGTAATTACTTATATTTTTCTTTTTTGTGAAGGTAATAAAGTTACACTTATTCACACTGAGTGTTAGTTTGTTCTTGACACAGTAGTTAGCAAAACGGTCTAGGTCTTGTTGAATTTTATTATGGTCATCGATTTGTTCAATTTTATGATAAATTTTTAGGTCATCAGCATAAAGCAAGTAATGACTAAATTTAAAGCAGGTCTTAATATCATTGATAAAAATAATGAAAAGAAGAGGTCCCAATATTGAGCCTTGCGGCACGCCTGAAGTTATAGTAACAAAGTCAGACTCATGTCCGTTTAGTACAACTTTTTGTGTTCTATTGGTAATATATGATTATACCAACGCCATAGATTTCCTCGAATACCGTTAAAAGCCAGTTTCTCTAAAAGTATTTTATGATCCACTCTGTCAAATGCCTTTCGATTAGTAATTAGTTGATTTACACTTGATTGTCATTTTAGACCACATTCGATAAAAGATATGTTAAGAAATACTAAGAATTCACTTATTTTAGCACAGACTAAGTTCACATGGATGTTAACCGATTTGCAGCCAGGGCAAAGACTCAAATATAAATAACTAGCTACCCGCAGCTCGGTTTCACCCGCGTCTTTGATAACAGCTCTGCTCCCATCGCTAGTAGCGTGATGTTACATACCCTATAACCTTCCTCAAGAACTGGGTTGTCAGAATTATTCAAACCGACTTATAATTTTAGAGATTAGCGCTTTCAAACAAAAAAAAATTCTCCAGCTTTATATAACAGTAATAGTATAGATAAAATAAATTTAAATGTGGTGTGCAGGGTGCTTGTGCGAGGGGCGTGCGGCGCTGGTATTCGACCACTGCCTGCGCGGCTCGCTGGAGGACGTGCTGATGGCGGACGACATCAAGCTGGACTGGACGTTCCGCCTGTCGCTGCTCACGGACCTCGTGAAGGGCATGCGCTACCTGCACTCGTCGCCGCTGCGCGTGCACGGCCGTCTCTCGTCACGCAACTGCGTCGTCGATTCGCGCTGGGTGCTGCGCGTCACCGACTACGGACTGCCGGCGCTGCACCGCGCGCAGACTCTGCCGCAGGCCTACCGCACCGCTAGAGGTAAGTCATCCGAGCCACGAACTACTCTACACACCCTGCCTACCTACATCATGTACCTGCACAGATTTGCTGTGGACGGCGCCAGAACTGCTGCGCGAGTCCCGCGGCGAAGCACGCGGCACGCAGCCGGGCGACGTGTTCTCGTTCTCCATCATAATGCAGGAGGTGATAGTGCGCGGTGAACCCTACTGCATGCTGTCCCTCACACCCGACGGTAAGAGCCCCCGTGTGCGCGCGCCTTTGTTTGTGTTATGAGAACTAGTCAGAATGAGACACGCTTATATTATAGAAATCGTTGAGAAATTGTCGCGACCGCCGCCGCTGATCCGACCATCGGTGTCGATCGGTGCGGCGCCGCCGGAGGCCGTCAGCGTGATGCGTCAGTGCTGGAGCGAGGCGCCCGACCTGCGGCCTGACTTCCATCGTCTCCACGACATCTTCAGACACTTACACAGGGGCAGGTATGATCACAGTTCTTCGTTGCTTGAATGTATCATATCAGAGGTGAACATCAAAACTAAGATGATTCTGCTTTATTTCTCTTGCAGGAAAATAAACATCGTAGACTCTATGTTTGAAATGTTAGAAAAATACAGCAACAACTTAGAGGAGCTGATTAGAGAGCGGACGGAGCAGCTCGACATGGAGAAGAAGAAAACCGAACAACTACTGAACAGGATGTTGCCGAGGTACCTACTTACTCATGTTTTGAACACTCGCTTAACGTCCACTACAGCAGATCGAGGGCATCATATAACCAATCAAAAATAAAGTATTTATATTTATTAATAATTAATTGATTATCTAATTACTCTACTCTCTACTAGTCGGTAACATTGATCGGTTACATAGTACATGGTGCACTGAGTATATGTGTGGTGCGGCAGGTCGGTGGCGGAGCGGCTGCTGCTGGGGTCGCGCGTGGAGCCAGAAGAGTTCGAGGAGGTGTCAATCTACTTCAGCGACATCGTGGGCTTTACGTCGCTGGCGGCGCGCTCCACGCCCGTGCAGGTGGTGGACCTGCTCAACGACCTGTACACCACGTTCGACGGCGCCATCGAGCAGTACCGCGTCTACAAGGTGGAGACCATCGGCGACGCGTACATGGTGGTGGGTGGGCTGCCCGTGCGTACGCGCGACCACGCGCAGAGTGTGGCCACCATGGCGCTGCACCTGCTGCACCTGGCGGGGCGCTTCCGCGTGCGCCACCTGCCCGACACGCCGCTGCACCTGCGTATCGGCCTGCACTCGGGGCCCTGTTGCGCCGCCGTCGTCGGCCTCACCATGCCGCGCTACTGCCTCTTCGGTGACACCGTCAACACCGCCTCGCGCATGGAGTCCACCGGGGCGGCGTGGCGTATCCAGGTGTCTAACACCACCGCCGACCACCTCTCCGCCGCGGGCGGCTACCGGCTACGCTCGCGAGGCCTCACGCAGATCAAGGGCAAGGGCGCCATGCACACCTACTGGCTGCTGGGGAAAGACGGCTTTGACAAGCCTCTCCCTACTCCACCGCCTCTCCAGTTAGTTTCCGTGCCCGTCAACCGCTGCTGACGTACATTTACACTCAATAAAAGTTCAAATCAACATAATTTACTTTGTTTTACAGATCGGAGGAAGTTTTGTTCGAAATGGACGGTGAGAACGACAGCGAGTCGTCATCCTTACCAACGTCGACACCGGCGCGCCATTTTACCGGTGTAGAGCACCACAGCTTAGATCTGCCGACCAGTCCGGACTTGCAGGGTACGAATTGCGACGTTGTTACAACAACAACTGCCTCTGTGGTTTGGTGGTACTGTGTATGGACTGCCACGCAGAGGTCGCGGGTTCGATTCCCGCTCAGTGCAAATATTTGTGTGCATGAACATGTCTATTTGCATTGGTCTGGGTGTTTCTATGTATAATATGTATGTATTTACAAAAAAAAAAGTATTTAAGTATGTATATCCGCATTCTAGAACCCATAATACAAGCATATAATATGCTTACTTTGGGTCTAGATGGCGTTGTGTGTAGTTGTTGAAATATTATTATTATTATTCTCTTTATTTAATTATGTACACATAAAATTACATTTTTAAATATATATATATATAAAAAATATAAAAATAATAGAAATATACATTTAAAAATATAAAAATATGGAGACCCACCGATATCGGGTACAGGGACCAAGCTACCGGTGGTTAGGGCTCTAGAGATAGGAACCGCCTCACAATGCGGGCCGTATCAAGGAGCACAGCCTTTTGCATCAGGCCCACGATCCAGCCACCTAACGCGAGCCTCGCGAGATGTTGATGGAGGCTCTTAGGAATCAGTCCATTAACTGATATGACTATCGGAACAATGATCGCCGAATCCACATCCCACACGTCGACAACCTCGCGAGCCAAATCCAAATACTTTATCTGTTTATCTTTTTCTGCTTTCACGAGATTGTCATCATGTGGAATGGTGATATCGATGATCATTGCAAGGCGCTCTAATCGATCGATCACCACTATATCAGGTTTATTGGCAACAATAGTCCTATCAGTGATGATAGATCGATCCCAGTATATTGTGGCACGACCATTTGTGAAAACTGGGTCGGGCACATATCTGTAGTACGGTACCTCAGAGCTGTAGTACGGTACCTTATTATTATTATTATTATTATTAATTTTTAATGAAGAATAAACGATATGAACACTATAGCGTGTAATGTTCGTAGGAGCCTGGCAGCACTCGGGCGCTGTGTCGGCGGACAGCAGTCCACCGCGCGCTACTCCGTCTGCGTCCCGCTCCGTGCTCACGGTGGCCAGCGCGGACCACAGCGCGCAATATTCGCGTTACAGGTCATTCTTACTATTCATTTCGTTTCTTCTAAGATGGAGAACAATTAATTATTGAAATACTATTGTCATCGTTAGGTGTCTAGGAAACGGGCGTCGACCGTTGCGTCGGCAGTGGTCCCTGGAGCGTGGCGACGCACTGGCGGCGGCGGCGGCGGACGGCGGGCGCGGTGCGGTGAGGCCGCTATCAGCGCCGCCGTCACCGCCAGACGCGGCGGCGACGCTGGCGCTTTTAGGCGGCGCGGTGCCGGCTCCGCGCCCCGCTGCTCGCTACCGCACGCGGCCTGAGCGTGAATTGTCACAGTCCGAGCGGCTGCCCTAGCTCGTCACAGTGCGAGCGGTCGCCCTAGCTCACCATAGTGCAAGCGGCCGGCGACGTACGTCTCCACTCGATAGTTCGACAATAATTTTCGTAGACGGGTATTGTTCGCGCGGGTACTTCCCTAATCTCTCGTCTATTTTGCACCGCGTGGATCGATACAAGTGAAAATAAACTTTTTTATGAAAGCACCTAGTTATTCTAATAGATGAAGTTGGTGTATTTTTGAAATTTTTGAGAACTTACCTATTCATGAAAAATAAAAACTATGTCTTCACTTGTTGTTTTACTTACTTGTATAACCTACTAGTTGACCCATCATTTATTTAAATTTAGACCCTTATAATACCTAATAATAAATTGGTAAAAAATAGAATACTAATTTTAGGGGTATGTATGCTAGGTAGGTATGAAGACAGCTGTTGGGTTAACAGCTGTAGGTACTGTCCTTAATATACTGTATCATCTGATTTACTGTAGGTACTAGTGATGAAGAGGGTCAACGGCCGAGGTACTTTCCCTATGAACTGTATCAGCTGATTTACTTGGTACTGTGCTGTAGAGCTACTTATTAGACCGGCCCAGTGTTTCCACCTTCGTACCGTAGACTTAATAGGTAGTGTTGAATAATATTCGAGAGACGACTGTACAATGTTTATTTACAAAAATGGCACGGTTTATATATACAAATGTAGTCTGACACAGGTATGTTATTTACATGAGCGCATTTTGGTTGTTGGCCAATCAAGAGCGTTATACAATATTAAAATCTCAAACTAAAATCATTAATATGCTGCAGTTGTCTGCTTGATACGAATATCCAATCATAAGCTTACTTTTCACGTTTCGCTTCAAATAACTCCGCGTCTGTCCGCGCGTGGCATCACTGTAGCGCAGTCACAGGTTACAGTGAATGTGTGCAGTGTGAGTGTGAATGTGTGTGTGCAGTATGAAATAAGTGCCACTATTTAAGAAGTGGTCGCCGCGTTCCGCTATCCATAGATTATACACTTATACTGATACTGAGACCGCTATCATTATTGACTTGGCTCGCGTGCTACGCGCACGCGCCGATGCTAGGACTCCGCTGCTGTCTATGTACGCCACATCACTCCCCCTCAAGCGAAGCGTACGTTGTGTTTTACATGTCGGCCGGATCGTGTGACGTATGGGCTGGACGGCGGCGGCGGCCAAAGTGGTGTCTTCTCTGCTTGCTCCGATGATCGCGTAGTCGTAATGATAGGTTGTGGCTTATCGGGAACGTCGTTGTCGTTATACATATAGGCTGGCTTTAATCTATCAATAGATATAACTGCAGTACGAAGTGGTAGTTGCACGGTGAACTGTTTGCCGTCTGCGCTGCGGTGTAATACTTGATACGGGCCTTCGTATGGTGGTGTGAGGGGCTTGCGTACGGTGTCGTTGCGCACAAACACATGCGAGCACGTTGCGAGATCTTTATAGACAAATGTGTTTGATTGTGAATGGTGCGGTCTCTGTGTAGGCGTGAATGAGTGCATTGTTTCACTCAGCTGACGAACAAACTCTGCATCTTCAATGTTCGGCTTGGTAGGCACGAAAAAATCAGATGGTATTCGTAGCGGTGATCCGTATGTCATCAAGGCAGGGCTGTGACGTAGTAGAATGTAAGTACCTATAATCGTTAGAGTGTGTAATCTATATAACCCATGTAAGAACAGAAATAAAGACATTCTTATACCAAGAGCTGTGATGTTTCAATCTATCTGACACCCAATCTTATAGGGCTGACAGATGTGTCTTCTCGTATGGCAGTACGTAGGCCAAGTAGGACGGTAGGTAGTTCTTCGCTGCATCGGTTGCCGGCTGCTCTCGCCATTAGTGCTGATTTTAATGTGCGGTGCCATCGTTCTATCTGTCCGTTTGCTTGTGGATGAAATGCAGTGGTGCGTATGCGAGTGACGCCGAATCTTTTCATTAGCGCGTTGAATAGAGATGACTCAAATTGTCTTCCTTGGTCAGTAGTAAGTCGTAAGGGGCAGCCAAATCGTGATATCCAATCGTCGTATACAGCTTTAGCCACGGTCTCTGCAGTGATGTCTCGAGTAAGTACTGCTTCGGGCCATTTGGTACATCGGTCAATCATTGTAACTAAGTACGTATAGTCACTAGAGGGCGGTAGCGGTCCAACTATGTCGACATGTAGATGTTCGAAGCGAGATGATTGTTGAAACGTGCCGAGTGGACTGATAACGTGTTTTTGAATTTTCGCGCGCTGACAACCGGTGCACGCTCTCGCCCATGTACTTATATCTTTGTTTATGGACGGCCAAAAGAATTTTGATGTAACTAGTTTTCTTGTTGTTCGAACGCCGGGATGACTTAATTCGTGTTGCGCTTTGAAGGCTGGAATAAGATATGTCTGTGGTAGGTATGGTCGTATGTTTGTAGTAGATGTCTCGCACCATATCGGGCGTTGAACTCCAGGCAGGTTTACACAGGTAAATTTCAAATTTGATTGTTTCATACATGATTGAAGTTCGATGTCGTTTTCTTGGTCTTCCGCTAGGCTATTGTAGTCGATCGTCGCGTGTAATATTTCCACTTCCGCTATACGTGATAAGGCGTCGGCCGCTTCGTTCTTGTTGCCGTGTATATACTTAATGTTTGAACAAAATTGGCTTATGTAGTGTAGCTGTCGTTCGCGTCGCGGTGTATCGCTGGTACTTGGCGTTCTTGTGAGTGCATGCGTCAGTGGCTTGTGGTCGGTATATATAGTGCAGTCATTGCCCTCTATTAGGCGGCGTAGACTCTTAACAGCTGTGTACATTGCTAATAATTAGCGATCGTACACGCTGTATCTTCGCTGTGTATCACTCATTGTTTTAGAATAGAAGGCAAGCGGTTGCCATGTGTTGTCGATCATTTGTTGTAGTACGGCGCCGAGACTAGTATCAGATGCGTCGGTCAGTAAACATAACGGTGCGTAAGGTACGGGGTGGGCTAGAATAGTAGCTTCGAGTATGCTTAGGCGGCAATATTCAAAAGCTTTTTCTGCTTCGGGTGTCCATTGTATCGGTGACTTGTCGTTTTTCTTGCTATTGTGTAAGTACTTATTCAGTAGGTATTGATGATCGGCTTGATGGGATAGGCAGCTACGGTAGAAGTTAATCATGCCTAAAAATCTTCTTAATTCTTGTACTGTAGTGGGCTTCGGATAGTCGAGTATGGCCTGTATGCTTTCTTCAGTGGGTTTTATGCCGTCGGGTGTAACTTCGTAACCGAGAAACTGTATTTTATTCTTCCCAAATTCGCATTTGTCGATATTTAGCGTAACTCCGTAGTTGTTCAGTCGTTCAAGTACTTGATTTAGGTGGCGCTCGTGCAGCATCTCGTTTTCTGAATGAATGAGTAAATCGTCGATGTAACAGAATACTATGTCATCTAGTCCGCGTAGTACTTCGTGCATAAATCGTTGGAACGTTTGGCCTGAGTTACGTAAGCCGAACGTCATGCAGTTAAATTTAAAGAGGCCAAATGGGGTGATAATTGCTGTTTTCGGTGCGTCTTCTTTTTCTATAGATATACTAAAGTAGGCCATTTTCATATCTAGTTTCGAAAATATCTTTTTTTCATGCAGTTGGTACGTGAAGTCTTGAAGTCGTGGTATGGGATATCGATCGGGTATAGTAGCGGCGTTCAGTCGTCTATAGTCGCCACACACACGTAGTGAGCCGTCTTTCTTTTTAACAACGTGAAGTGGACTCGCCCACGGACTGTTGGATGGCTTGCAGATACCCATTTCCACCATCTTCTCGAACTTTAACTTCGCTGCTTTGTACTTATCGGGCGGCAGGGGGCGTGGTCTCGAGTAAATGGGTGGCCCGGTGGTTTCAATGCGATGTGTAACGTTGTGTTTCGCTGCGGTTTTGAGTGACATGGGCCGTAGTACATCTGGGTAGCTTTTTAAATGTCGTGATATGCGTGGTTGTGGCTAACTGTGAGGATGGTTTCTTTGGTGCATGGAACTGTGATGGCGTTAACGTAGAGGTCTGTGACACGGTCGATAAGTTTTCGTCGGCGAAGGTCGACTAATAGCTTATGTTTTGCTAAGAAGTCGGCACCCAATATCGATGTTTTTACGTCGGCAACGGTAAATGTCCATCTAAAACTTTTACGTAAGCCTAGGTTGAGCTCTAGTGTGCGCTCTTCGTAGGTACGTATCTCAGTGCCATTCACTGCGTGTAATTTGTATGTACTTTGTGTCGGCTTCGATTGATTTTTATTTCGTACGGCTAATACGGATATGATCGGCTCCCGTGTCGACTAGGAATCTCTCTCTCATGTTGATGTCGATGACACACAGGCGGTGACTGGTTTTGTTGACATCGACGCCCGCCATAGTCGATGTACGTTTTAGTTTTCCCGCTTCTCTTTGGCACATGGTGGTTCACACTTGCGAGCTTCATCTCCGTACCGGTGGTGATAAAAACATAAGCAGTCGGCGTCCCCAGGCTTGCAGTTTGAGCGGGATCGCGGTCGTGAGTTTGGCCTTGATCGTTCGTGATAACGTGGTGAGTGCGACGGACGGTATGTAGATCTTTGTTGGTTTACACGGAGTTCGGCGAGTTCTAATGTTAACTTTTCTATTTGCTTTGATAGTAGTTGTAACTGTAGGCTAACGGGAACACATGGCGAACTTGATGTGGGTGTGGATACTGCGGCGACGGTCATGATGTACAGATTGCAGTCAGCTGATCGGTGGTACGTAGGTCGACGAGGTGCGTTTCGTATCTGGGGTCACCAATTTAGGGGTATGTATGCTAGGTAGGTATGAAGACAGCTGTTGGGTTAACAGCTGTAGGTACTGTCCCTAATATACTGTATCATCTAATTTACTGTAGGTACTAGTGATGAAGAGGGTCAACGGCCGAGGTACTTTCCCTATGAACTGTATCAGCTGATTTACTTGGTACTGTGCTGTAGAGCTACTTATTAGACCGGCCCAGTGTTTCCACCTTCGTACCGTAGACTTAATAGGTAGTGTTGAATAATATTCGAGAGACGACTGTACAATGTTTATTTACAAAAATGGCACGGTTTATATATACAAATGTAGTCTGACACAGGTATGGTATTTACATGAGCGCATTTTGGTTGTTGGCCAATCAGGAGCGTTATACAATATTAAAATCTCAAACTAAAATCATTAATATGCTGCAGTTGTCTGCTTGATACGAATATCCAATCATAAGCTTACTTTTCACGTTTCGCTTCAAATAACTCCGCGTCTGTCCGCGCGTGGCATCACTGTAGCGCAGTCACAGGTTACAGTGAATGTGTGTGTGCAGTATAAAATAAGTGCCACTATTTAAGAAGTGGTCGCCGCGTTCCGCTATCCATAGATTATACATTTATACTGATACTGAGACCGCTATCATTATTGACTTAACTCGCGTGCTGCGCGCACGCGAAAAATGCATTTTTAGCGCGCCGCTGCTGTCTATGTACGCCACATAATAAAATGCCAAATAATGTTATATTATGCTCTTGTAAACAATAGTGAAAAAAACATGACGTTCTTTTCAATCACTCGAACGTCTTCAGAAATTCTCACTAACACTATTTTCCCTACCACTTTAAGGTACTGTTTAGAGAACTCAATTCTGAGTTTATTCAATATCGTCACTTAATTTTTGTACCACAATTGATAATAGATGATAGACAGAATAATCATTATAGTATCTTAACAGTTACTATGTATTAAGGATTGTACATAATACATAATTAAAATTTGAACCCGACACTGTCCCAATGCAGGGCAAAGACCAAGCCTTTGCTGCAGAGGCCAGTGCCTGCTCCAAATGAGGGATAATCTAACCTAACCTAACCCAGACTCCACACTTTGCCACATTGTTTAATGATAGCCATACAAGCTGACATAAGTCAAAGTCACTTGTGTTATAAAGTCAAGTTCAATTGTGTTATTCATAAAAGTCAAATAAGAAAAGGCCACATGTCTTCCTAATCAATGTCACGTCTTACTAGTCAGTCATATTTTCTAAGTCACTTAACACATAAGTCTGGTTTTAATAGTTAAAGTCACATTAGCCCAGATCACATATCACAATCTGAAAATATCTGGCGACAAACTGCTGAGCAGTTTGGCAATTATCAAAAAATGTAAATTAGATTAAGATTTTATTGAATAAACAAAAAAATAAAAATATAAGTCAAAGTCACATGTCACAATCGTCAAGTCCCGTCTTACTAGTCATGGCTACATGTGATAATAGTTTAATAGTTGAGGTTACAATGCATTATAAGTCGGGCTGACATGTCACATCAGTCAAGGTCATCTGACTTATAAGCCAAGGTGTAAGGTTGTAACTTTGTTCCTACAGTTATTTCTGTGAATGGAATAATTACTCCATTGTGAATCAGTCCTTGGCAGCCGCACTTAGATCCTCTAACATGATCAGAGACCTTGTTTTTTAATTAATTTCTTATTGCTTACTTATTTGTTTTATTTAGGTAAGATAAAGGGACCCCTTGACTGTTGATCGAACTTAAAAAGTCTGATGTCAAAATACCCTTGTCTGTGGAGCAGACTTCTAAAGTTCGACGCAAGATGGCGGCCGACCAAAAATTCAAATATTTCTAAAATCGCTAACACTCAAACTGTGTTATTCGATAAAACTCCCTGATTTTTACGGTTATAGTCGACTAAATGCAGATAATAACGATACCCAACACTCCCAACACATCCATAGACATTTCAATGTCAAATATAAATTGTCAAAAAAGTTACTTGTCAGTGTTATTTTCTCGCGCGACCGACCTCCTTGGTTGGTATTTATATTGTTTTAAATCGTTTATTTTATCATTTGCCAGTATTGTTTTATGATAAAAACGTTAATTAGGTCATGTAATATTAATTTATCACGTTTTATTTAAAGAAATACTTAACTTTGGTGAAGTTCTGAACACAAATTTGCAAGTACACGTTTTTTTTTTTTTTTTTTTTCATAGTGTTTTGTGTATTTGTGTTATAAACTTATAAATGTGAAAAAAAAGCAGATAGAAGAGCTGCAATTTGTGTTTGTGATAAGTTTATTAAATATACTACAGTGTAACAAAGCCAAAACTGTAAGTATTTTGAAAATTTATAAAAATATGAATAAAAATATGATTGTTTACACTTACGCTCGTCCGCGCCCGGTTTTCGCTCCCGCCCGGCATTGTCATGGCTTAAAATATGATATTTTGCATTGTTTTTTATTAAATATAGTGTTTAACGTATATTAACTATTTTTATTTTTATTTTTTACAAATACGGGTATTTTATTCGATTTTTAACTATTTTTATAACTTTAGCCGTTAAAAAATTTCGACCTTTTTTGAAATGAGTATTAACAATATAAAAACTCTTTACTCGGACTTAATATATGTTTTGTTAAGAAGTATATTAAATGACGATTCCAATGACATAAATTTATATACACCTGCTATATAATAATTAAAAGATATGACGATATTAAAACTGCGCAGCCGCGACATTTAAATTTACGGCAAATCGCGCCAAACAGCGCCATAGATGCATACATTTGCGCGATATAGCTGCCACAGCGAAGGGGAAGTTTTTTACATAATCTAAAATATTTGCCTGTTTCTAGTTTGAATCACATTTAAATTTAGAATATTTTTGTCATACTATGCCTAATACAACTGTTTATCTATATATATAAAATGGGACAATGTGATTACTTAATCTATATAAATTAAAAATTTTGCATAGACATTCTTTGATAAAATTAATGGAAGATGCGATTCATATTTTTTTAAGTTCATTCCATCATGGGGTTAAAAAGGGGTAGAAAGTTATTTTGGTGATGATTTGCTATGTGCAAAAATTTACTGAAAAGTATGCGGTGACACCACTGTTTTAACTATTTTTGTATGTTTCAGAGGGTGCAGAAGCGATCCAGAGGTATCCCTAGATAGGTCTCACCGTCCTCAAGCCAAAACAAATGATACACAGGAATTTGGAATAGGTCTAGTGCTATAGAAAAATTAAAAACTGCAAAAATTTCGTCAAAATGTACTAAGTTCCTGAAAAATGTGTAATTTGACACGTGTTCCCGTTGGAGTATAACCAAGGGATAAAAACTACCTGCTAATTAGTCAAACAATATAAAACCAAAAGAAAATTTCAAAAAATAGCAATTAAAATTTCTAACATCAGCTCCCTAAGGTAGACTTTTGTATGTAAATATGTATATGTGTATAAAACACGAGTCTACGAAAAAGTCAAAATTTTTCAAGTTCCCTTCGCCCGATCTGGACGCGAGGGGTGTCAAAAGACGCGGCTGATCACCAGCTACAAGACGAGACTATTCCAAACACCACCAGGGTTCACGGTCAAAAGTTATTAGCGAAAATGTGCAAAAAAAAAAAAATTACTGAAAAGTATGCGGTGACACCACTGTTTTAACTATTTTTGTATATTTCAGAGGGTGCAGAAGCGATCCAGAGGTATCCCTAGATAGGTCTCACCGTCCTCAAGCCAAAACAAATGATACACAGGAATTTGGAATAGGTTAGGTTAGGTTAGGTTAGGTTAGGTTAGGTTTTTTTTTTTTTTTTTTTTATTATTGACCGCACCTTAAAGGTGCGGCCGGCCAAAGGATTCCCTGACATAATCAGGGCTCTTGTTTTCCATACTTATTAAATTGCTTGTTTGTGGGTTTAGGGTTGGGAACTTACAAATTTTTTCTTTACATTTCTGTTTACTACAATTTTGCCTATTTCTTGCCTAATATTTTATTTTATTTACAATTCTTTCACATTTTTTATACTTTTGAATTTTTGACTTTATCTGTTTCGAAAATTTTGCCATGATACAAATTAAGCGCTACATGTATTCTTATCACTATGGGTCTGCACCACAGTGCAGGGCGTGTTTGCAACAGTGCAATCTAAGTTTGCAAGTTTGGAAGCCACCACTGCACTGTAGTGCAGATCAACCATAGTTTGTTGTACACAAATTGCAACCATAAAATACACAAATACCCATACGAAACTGGGAAGGAAAACGCACAACAAGGGAGACGACACATCAAAAGAGCCAACACAAAATTAAACGACACAACAAGTATCCCTCCTCTGTGCACACTGCACAGGCCGACACTGAAAGCCGACCACGGCGCTTTGCCAACTTCTCCCTCGAAGCGGAGGGAGACTGCTAACGGCACCTTTCTCTGGCTTGCATTTATCATAATGTAGTCCAAGAGAAAGAGCCGTGCAGGTCCTGGACTGCGCCGTGGTGCGGTGCTGGTGGATGTAGAGTGCGGTCTGTACAGTATGCACAAATGGACAACGCACGGCAAGCTTGTGCTTCTGAGCTGTGCATCGGCAGCCTCGCTCCAATGGGGCACCTTAGCAGTAGGCCACTGCTGACCTTGCTAAGGTGTCCCATTTGCGTCTGACCGGGCACTGCGTATCAAAGGCGTTGTGCGCTGTGTCAGGACACCCCGCCTTTGTGCAGTTGCAGCAGGAGGGCCGCTCCGCAAGCCTCTCCTTGCACGCGTCTTTGCGATGCGGCCCCCCACAATGACTGCACACATCCTCTGTGTCCTGACACAGCCGCCTTGTGTGCCCGTAGCCTAGACACCGAGAGCACTGCACCAGGGGGGACTGGTCCTCGACTCTGACCCGTTGGAGGTCGATATGGACGGCCCCGGCCCCCGTCAGGCAGCCCCACAATCGAGGCGAAACTTTCACGACGATGTGGGCCACCAGCGGGTTCCTCGTCTTCTTGCGATACCGGACCTCCAACCGGTCATCGTCGCCGCTGATGTCCTTGAGGAGGTGCTTGTTCTGCGCCCTAAGCGCCCTCAGCACCTCCTCATCGGTGTTATAGGACATTACGTCCTTAAGGACTATCAGCGGGTCCCTGCCTGCAATGCCCTCGATGTGTAGGTCCTTGCTGTTCTTCTGGAGCTTGGCTTTCACGCGTTCCAGCTCCTCCGCCGATGCACAGCCCAGAATGACCCTTTGGTCCTTAATTTTTCGGATCCTGTCCACTTGGACCCCTTCCTTTATTGCCTCTGCGGCAGATCTTATTTTTTCTATTACTTGGTCACCGGTGTCCATTTCGTCTTTCGACTTTATGACGATCGAGTGCATGGCCGACGCTCCCCAGGCTTGAGGCTTCGGGGGTCCGGCCACTGCACTCGCGTAGGACACCGGTGCCTTGCGCAAATCCTCTTTGAGGCCCTCCATTTCCTTCCTACTCTCTTCTAGTAGCTTGCCGTGTTCCTCTAATTTTAAAATCAATGCTGTCTCACCTGTCGGCCTCTCACCCTGTTGATTCTTGGCCACGGGATCCCTAACCGCCAACTCAACCTTCTCGCCACGTTCGGCCGCCTGCTCCTTTACAATTACATATAGCCTATCAACGGCCTCCAGCACGTCGTTTTTGATGTCCGTGCGGAGGTTGCGGCTGTTGTTGATTTGGGTTTTGGCCCTAATCAACAACGCCTTGGCCTCCGCAAGACGGCTGGGATGTTTTGGTTTGGTCTCCTTGACGACCGGAGCCGGGGCAGCCTTGTTTTTCGGCGCAGCGGTTTTTAGGGGAGGCGACGTCGAAGACCTCAGCTTCGACTCGATCTCCCCTATGCTACGCCTGACCTGCGCTACCCCGGAACCGGTCGCCACAGGAGCCGCCGTCTGCGACGTGCTGGGCTCTTTGGTGGGAGTGCGGAAACCGAACATGGCGAGCTAACTTTTTTAAAATAAACAATCAAATGAAAGGTTTGTAAAAGTTTTATAAGTAGAATTAATAATTAATAATAATTTAGATTTAAAATATACAGTTAAAATGCAATAGCAAAAGCGACACAACTAACCTAAGTAACTTGTGGTCAATAAACCACAAGTTAAACAAATAAATAAATGAAATAATTAATACGATTAAAATAAATATAGCAATAAAATTGTCAATAAAAATCTCAATAAAATAATAGAATTGTCAACAAAAAAAAAAAAAAAAAATTTTTTTTTTTTTTTAAATTTAAATTTTCAATATTAAATTTAACGTATATCATAAAATTGTAAAGACAATTGTCAAAATAGTCAGTAAATAATTAGAATAATAATCTATATAAAATCAGAATAAAAATTTTTTCCCTTTATATTCTTGTTTTTATACCCCCCAAAGGTGTACAGCTTAAAAGTCTTACTACCGTAAATGTTAAATTAATAAAGGGTGGATTTGGGCGGGCAATTTTTCAAGTTCCCTTCGCCCGATCTGGACGTGAGGGGTATCAAAAGACGCGGCTGATCACCAGCTACAAGACGAGACTATCCCGGACACCACCAGGGTTCACGGTCAAAAGTTATTAGCGACTTTGTTCAAAAATTTACTGAAAAGTATGCGGTGACACCACTGTTTTAACTGTTTTGTGTGTTTCAGAGGGTGCAGAAGTGATCCAGAGGTATCCCTAGATAGGTCTCACCGTCCTCAAGCCAAAACAAATGATTCACAGGAATTTGGAATAGGTCTAGTGCTATAGAAAAATTAAAAACTGCAAAAATTTCGTCAAAATGTACTAAGCTCCTGAAAAATGTGTAATTTGACACGTGTTCCCGTTGGAGTATAACCAAGGGATAAAAACTACCTGCTAATTAGTCAACAAACAACATAAAACCAAAAGAAAATTTCAAAAAATAGCAAGTAAAATTTCTAACATCAGCTCCCTAAGGTAGACTTTTGTATGTATATATATGTATATGTGTACAGAACACGAGTCTACTAAAACGTCAAAAAACGTAAAAATTTTTCAAGTTCCCTTCGCCCGATCAGGACGCGAGGGGTGTCAAAAGACGCGGCTGATCACCAGCTACAAGACGAGACTATCCCGGACACCACCAGGGTTCACGGTCAAAAGTTATTAGCGACTTTGTTCAAAAATTTACTGAAAAGTATGCGGTGACACCACTGTTTTAACTGTTTTGTGTGTTTCAGAGGGTGCAGAAGTGATCCAGAGGTATCCCTAGATAGGTCTCACCGTCCTCAAGCCAAAACAAATGATTCACAGGAATTTGGAATAGGTCTAGTGCTATAGAAAAATTAAAAACTGCAAAAATTTCGTCAAAATGTACTAAGCTCCTGAAAAATGTGTAATTTGACACGTGTTCCCGTTGGAGTATAACCAAGGGATAAAAACTACCTGCTAATTAGTCAACAAACAACATAAAACCAAAAGAAAATTTCAAAAAATAGCAAGTAAAATTTCTAACATCAGCTCCCTAAGGTAGACTTTTGTATGTATATATGTATATGTGTACAGAACACGAGTCTACTAAAACGTCAAAAACGTAAAAATTTTTCAAGTTCCCTTCGCCCGATCAGGACGCGAGGGGTGTCAAAAGACGCGGCTGATCACCAGCTACAAGACGAGACTATCCCGGACACCACCAGGGTTCACGGTCAAAAGTTATTAGCGACTTTGTTCAAAAATTTACTGAAAAGTATGCGGTGACACCACTGTTTTAACTGTTTTGTGTGTTTCAGAGGGTGCAGAAGCGATCCAGAGGTATCCCTAGATAGGTCTCACCGTCCTCAAGCCAAAACAAATGATTCACAGGAATTTGGAATAGGTCTAGTGCTATAGAAAAATTAAAAACTGCAAAAATTTCGTCAAAATGTACTAAGCTCCTGAAAAATGTGTAATTTGACACGTGTTCCCGTTGGAGTATAACCAAGGGATAAAAACTACCTGCTAATTAGTCAACAAACAACATAAAACCAAAAGAAAATTTCAAAAAATAGCAAGTAAAATTTCTAACATCAGCTCCCTAAGGTAGACTTTTGTATGTATATATGTATATGTGTACAGAACACGAGTCTACTAAAACGTCAAAAACGTAAAAATTTTTCAAGTTCCCTTCGCCCGATCAGGACGCGAGGGGTGTCAAAAGACGCGGCTGATCACCAGCTACAAGACGAGACTATCCCGGACACCACCAGGGTTCACGGTCAAAAGTTATTAGCGACTTTGTTCAAAAATTTACTGAAAAGTATGCGGTGACACCACTGTTTTAACTGTTTTGTGTGTTTCAGAGGGTGCAGAAGCGATCCAGAGGTATCCCTAGATAGGTCTCACCGTCCTCAAGCCAAAACAAATGATTCACAGGAATTTGGAATAGGTCTAGTGCTATAGAAAAATTAAAAACTGCAAAAATTTCGTCAAAATGTACTAAGCTCCTGAAAAATGTGTAATTTGACACGTGTTCCCGTTGGAGTATAACCAAGGGATAAAAACTACCTGCTAATTAGTCAACAAACAACATAAAACCAAAAGAAAATTTCAAAAAATAGCAAGTAAAATTTCTAACATCAGCTCCCTAAGGTAGACTTTTGTATGTATATATGTATATGTGTACAGAACACGAGTCTACTAAAACGTCAAAAACGTAAAAATTTTTCAAGTTCCCTTCGCCCGATCAGGACGCGAGGGGTGTCAAAAGACGCGGCTGATCACCAGCTACAAGACGAGACTATCCCGGACACCACCAGGGTTCACGGTCAAAAGTTATTAGCGACTTTGTTCAAAAATTTACTGAAAAGTATGCGGTGACACCACTGTTTTAACTGTTTTGTGTGTTTCAGAGGGTGCAGAAGCGATCCAGAGGTATCCCTAGATAGGTCTCACCGTCCTCAAGCCAAAACAAATGATTCACAGGAATTTGGAATAGGTCTAGTGCTATAGAAAAATTAAAAACTGCAAAAATTTCGTCAAAATGTACTAAGCTCCTGAAAAATGTGTAATTTGACACGTGTTCCCGTTGGAGTATAACCAAGGGATAAAAACTACCTGCTAATTAGTCAACAAACAACATAAAACCAAAAGAAAATTTCAAAAAATAGCAAGTAAAATTTCTAACATCAGCTCCCTAAGGTAGACTTTTGTATGTATATATATGTATATGTGTACAGAACACGAGTCTACTAAAACGTCAAAAAACGTAAAAATTTTTCAAGTTCCCTTCGCCCGATCTAGACGCGAGGGGTGTCAAAAGACGCGGCTGATCACCAGCTACAAGACGAGACTATCCCGGACACCACCAGGGTTCACGGTCAAAAGTTATTAGCGACTTTGTTCAAAAATTTACTGAAAAGTATGCGGTGACACCACTGTTTTAACTGTTTCAGAGGGTGCAGAAGCGATCCAGAGGTATCCCTAGACAGGTCTCACCGTCCTCAAGCCAAAACAAATGATACACAGGAATTTGGAATACGTCTAGTGCTATAGAAAAATTAAAAACTGCAAAAATTTCGTCAAAATGTACTAAAGTCCTGAAAGATGTTTAATTTGACACGTGTTCCCGTTGGAGTATAACCAAGGGATAAAAACTACCTGCTAATTAGTCAACAAACAACATAAAACCAAAAGAAAATTTCAAAAAATAGCAAGTAAAATTTCTAACATCAGCTCCCTAAGGTAGACTTTTGTATGTATATATATGTATATGTGTACAGAACACGAGTCTACTAAAACGTCAAAAAACGTAAAAATTTTTCAAGTTCCCTTCGCCCGATCTAGACGCGAGGGGTGTCAAAAGACGCGGCTGATCACCAGCTACAAGACGAGACTATCCCGGACACCACCAGGGTTCACGGTCAAAAGTTATTAGCGACTTTGTTCAAAAATTTACTGAAAAGTATGCGGTGACACCACTGTTTTAACTGTTTTTGTATGTTTCAGAGGGTGCAGAAGCGATCCAGAGGTATCCCTAGATAGGTCTCACCGTCCTCAAGCCAAAACAAATGATACACAGGAATTTGGAATAGGTCTAGTGCTACAGAAAAATTAAAAACTGCAAAAATTTCGTCAAAATGTACTAAAGTCCTGAAAGATGTGTAATTTGACACGTGTTCCCGTTGGAGTATAACCAAGGGATAAAAACTACCTGCTAATTAGTCAACAAACAACATAAAACCAAAAGAAAATTTCAAAAAATAGCAAGTGGTTAGGTTAGGTTAGGTTAGGTTAGGTTAGGGCACGCCACGGTGGTGGCGGTAAGTCCCGTCCTAGAGGAGTGGCTGGAGAGGAGGCACGGCGTCCTCACGTTCCGGCTGACACAGGTACTCACCGGTCACGGGTGCTTCGGCACGTACCTGTGTCTCATAGGCCGGGAGCAGACGTCCGTCTGCCACCATTGCGGGGTCTGCCCGCGCGACACGGCGCTCCACACGCTCGTGGAGTGTCCAGCGTGGGCGGACCAGCGCTGCGACCTAGTTGCGGCGCTCGCGACGGCCCAACTCTCGCTGCCGGCCGTGGTTCTGTCCATGGTCCGCGGCGAGAGGGCTTGGGAGGGGGTCGCCTCCTTTTGCGAGCAGGTAATGCTCGCCAAGGAGGCGGCCGAGCGGGAGAGGGAGCTGACCACCTTGCTCCCCGCCCGTCGCGCCCGCCCCGGGCGTCGCCGTGGGGCGCTCCGGGATCTCCAGCCACCGTAGGAGGATGCCTGCGGGCGGCGATTGGGCAATCGCCGCTCGAACAGCACAGGCCCGAGAAGGCGGCGTACGTGTTCCACGAACGCCTCTCGATGGAGGAAGGGGGGCTAGGCCCCCCAAATCAGACGGGGCCCGCTCATGTTGAGCGGGCCGTGGCCCGTCGGGGTCGCGGATGAATGCGCGAGCGTCTCCCGTGACCCCGGCACTCTGGCCGTCTGGAGGAACACCGTGGGTTTTAGTCGGTATGCCGGTCGCTGTCTCATTGTGGCCGGAGAGTCCGACATAACCCCCGCCTCGCCCAGGCGGGTGCGTACTCGTAATGAGTTTCCCACGAAAAAAAAAAAAAAAAAGGTTAGGTTAGGTTAGGTTACCCACTTCGCCCGTGGGCGCCTCCACTGTCCCAGAGTCTCCAGCCACGACTGCTGGAGGAAGTGGTGGCTGCTCTGTTCCCTCAGAGGGCGGAGCACCCTCCTCCGCTGATGGTTCTGCCTCCCATGGCTCCCAACGCGGACGACGACGACGTACCCGAAGTGACCCGGGTAGAGCTTCGAGCTGCGGTGAAGAGGCTTCAAGCCAAAAACACCGCGCCAGGACCGGACGGCATTCCAGGCCGTGCGTGGGTCCTGGCCCTTCGGGAGCTCGAGCCCCGACTGATAGGGCTCCTCAGTGCGTGCCTTGAGGAGGGCCGATTTCCGCTGCTGTGGAAAACCGGCAAGCTGGTCCTCCTCAAGAAGGAGGGGCGCCCGGCGGACTCTCCGTCCGCCTACCGGCCCATCGTGCTTCTCGACGAGGTGGCGAAGCTCTTCGAGCGTGTCATTGCGTGCCGCCTTGTCGAGCACCTCAGCGAAGTCGGGCCGGATCTGGCGGAAAACCAGTTTGGTTTTCGCCGTGGGCGCTCCACCGTGCATGCTATCATGCGCGTGAGGAGTCTGGCGGAGGACGCGTTGTCCCGGGGCGAGGTGGTGTTGGCGGTGTCGCTCGACATCGCCAACGCGTTCAACTCCTTGCCCTGGAGCTGCGTCAGGGAGGCACTCGTCTACCATCGAGTGCCGACCTACCTCCGCCGCATTGTCGGGGCCTATCTAAATGATAGAGCGGTTATCTACCCGGGTCGCAATGGCCTCGGTCGGCGAGAGATGACCTGCGGTGTTCCACAGGGATCGGTCCTTGGTCCGCTCCTGTGGAACATCGGTTATGACTGGGTCATACGAGGCGGTCTTCTCCCGGGCGTCGTCGTGTCCTGTTATGCCGACGACACTCTGGTCACAGCCCGGGGGCAGGACTACAGGCGCGCTGCTATTACAGCGACAGCAGGTGTCGCGCAAGTCGTGGGTCGCATCCGGCGGTTGGGTCTCGAGGTGGCCCTGGCCAAATCGGAGGCCGTTTGTTTTCACTCAGAGCGAATTCCGCCCTGAGTTCCTTCGGGTTCTCAAAAACCCTCGAGGGAACCCACCCTCGTTAATAAAAGTACTATAAAAATGAAAACGACGAAAGGCAAAAGTAATACCCAGGTGGGTCCCGTTTGCACCGCAGACGGGGAATCCCACACCGGCGGAGTCCCGCCGGTCAGCCCCCATCGTATTCTGGGGGGGGCAACCAATCGTCCCGCTGTCTCAGCACGTGACAGCACAAGCAAAGTCCCGGAGGAGCTGCGCACGCCCAGTCCTGCGCGCCCGGGCAGTACACAGTCGTGTAGTATGGAGGAGTTAGGCGCGCTGTCTTCGGGCAGCGAGCCGATGATCGTCGCGGAGGGTGGCGCTTCATCCAGGGAGTTCTGGAGGAAGCGCTCCCACACCGACGAGAGCAACCCGGGGTCGGATTCGGCCTCGGGTTCGGAGGAGGCGCTGGTTGGCTCGCGCACCAGAGCCTCAAAGCGCGGACGAGGCCAGGGTGCCCTAACCCACGGGAAGTATGTCGGTGTAGGCCAGGCCCGCAAGGAGGCGGCAGAGGCCAGGCGCGCGGCGGCCAAGGAGGCTGAGGAGGCTGACTCGGACCGCCGTATCGCCGAGGTCACCCAGCGGGTCACGGCCGACAGGGCATCCCGGCTGTCGGAGGCGTTGGCGGACCCCTCCGACGTGGAGGAGCTCTCGGCTGGTGCCTTAAAGGAGCGCTTGGAGGTCGCGGTAGGTGCAATTCGCACCATTGCCAAGATCTCCAAGCACCTGAAGGGCACCAGCCAGAAGGGCTTGAAGGATGCAGCGACATCCATCGCTGAGGTGGCGGAGGTCCTGTTTAACAGGACCTCAAACGATGAGGTCAAGCGGTTGCGGGCCGAGAACGTCCGCATGGCTGCTCAAATGCGGGTGCTGCGGGAGGAGCAGCAAGCGCTGCGGGCGGACCTCGCGGCGATCCGCCGCGAGCAACCAGTGCCGGAAGATGCGGCGGCACGGAGGGGCGAGCCAGATCTTCTCCAGCTCATTAAAGAGCTGGGCGCACGCTTCTCCGTGCTGGAGGGGAAAGTACTGCGTCCCCCTCTTGCGGCGGACCGCAGAACTTTTGCGGCTGTGGCTGCGGGCCCGTCGCCCCGGCCTGCGGCCTCAAAAGCAGCACCACCTGCGTCGCCTGCAAAAAAGGCAGCAGTTCTGCCTGCTGCCGCTAGGCCGGGCCCTGCGCCAAAGAAAAAGCAAGGAGGACCAACGCCAGCGCAGGCTGCGGCTCCCGCTCCCAGGCCCAGAGAGGGCGGATGGGAGACGGCGGGAGCCAAAGCAAAAAAGAAGAAGGCGCAAAGAAAGGCCGCTAAGAAGGCGGCTAAGAAGCAGGCGGCGCTGCGTACTCCCCGCTCGGCTGCAGTAGTTCTTACGCTGCAGCCGGCGGCGGTCGAAAGGGGGGCGACATATGCCCAGGTGCTGGCCACAGCAAAGGCCCAAATTAACCCTGCCGATCTGGGTATAGCAGAGGGTCTCCGGTGCAAGACCACCCGCACTGGAGCCCGTCTGCTGGAGATACCCGGCACCACCAGTGGCGACAAGGCGGATGCTCTTGCCGGGAAGTTGAGGGTGCTGTTCCCGGCGGAGGACGTTCGCGTCTCCAGGCCCGTTAAATGCGCGGACCTCCGCGTCTCGGGCCTGGACGACTCCGTGGCGGCTGGCGAACTAGTCGCCGCCGTCGCAAGGGCTGGGGGCTGTGCTCCGGAGCTCGTGAAGTCCGGCGAGGTAAAGCCGGACCGCAGCGGGCTGGGCACAGCCCTTGTGAGTTGTCCCGTGGCGGCGGCCAAAAAGCTGGCCAACGCCAAACGCCTACTGGTGGGCTGGGTCTCCGCCCAGGTCAGGCTGTTGGAGGCCAGGCCGATCCGGTGTTTCCGGTGCCTGCAGACCGGCCACGTAGGTGCCGGCTGCAAGGCGGAAGACCGCAGTGGCTGTTGCTTCCGCTGCGGTCAGCCCGGTCATAAGGCCGGCACCTGCGAGGCCGCGCCGCACTGCGTGGTGTGTGCGGCGGCAAGCAGGCCGGCGGATCACCGGGTCGGCAGGGCCTGCAACAGGCCGGCCAGAAGCAAGGGCCAAAAAGGGCCAAAAGCCGTGGCCAAGCCGCCAGCCAGCAAACCGGCTGGCGGCAGAAAACCTGATCGTCCCGAGGAGGGAGCGGAGATGGACTGCCAGTGATGGCCCCACTCCGCTTCCTCCAAGGGAACCTCAACCACTGCGCCAGGGCTCAGGACCTCCTCCTGCAGACCATGGCGCAGTGGAATATTAATGTGACGGTGGTCGCCGAGCCATACTACGTTCCGCCCCGGGATGACTGGGTGTCGGACCGGGATGGCTCGGTGGCCATCATGTCGTCGCCCACAGTGCCCCTCGTGTGCTGTTCGAGGGGCCAGGGCTTTGTGGCAGCGCGCCTAGACAGTCTCGTGGTGGTTGGGGTGTATTTCTCCCCCAGCCCTCTCGCCGACTTTGAGGCTTTTTTAGCCCTAGTGGGTACCGTCGTCGCTCGAAGCCACCCTCACCCCGTTCTCGTCCTCGGGGACTTCAACGCCAAATCCACGGCTTGGGGTTCCCCGGCCACGGACGTCAGGGGTGAGGTGCTCGAGGAGTGGGCCGTGGCACACGGCCTACTCGTTCTCAACCGGGGAGCCGTAAACACGTGCGTGCGTCAGCGGGGCGGGTCGATTGTCGATCTCGCCTTCGCCAGCCCCGCACTAGCCCGCCGTGTCGTAGGCTGGCGCGTCATCGAGGAGGTGGAGACTCTGTCGGATCATTTGTATATCCGATTTGACGTCTCCGCCGAAAACCGTGGCGCGCCGGTCAGAGCGGCCCCGGGAGAGAACAGTCCGCGTTGGTCTTTGAGACAACTGGATCGGGAGGCGCTCCTGGAGGCTTCCATCGTTCAGGCCTGGGTGAGAGCACCGGACAGGCCTGAGAACATCGAGATGGAGGCCGAGTGGTTCCAGGAAGCGATGTCGCAAATCTGCGACGCGGCGATGCCGCGGGTCCGACGCAGACCCGCGAAGCGTCAGGTGTACTGGTGGTCGCAGGAGATCGCGCAACTGCGTCGCGACTGTGTCGCGGCGCGCCGCCAGTACACCAGACACCGCAGGAGGCGTCGCCGCCCTCCCGATGCCGAGGCCAGGGAGGCAGAGCTGTACGAGGAGTACAGAGCGGCCAAAAAACGGCTGCAGTTGGCCATCTCGCGGGCCAAAGATCAGGCCCGCGAGCAGTTCTTGGAGACTCTGGACCGTGATCCCTGGGGGCGTCCATACCTGTTGGTACGGGGCAAACTTCGCCCGTGGGCGCCTCCACTGTCCCAGAGTCTCCAGCCACAGCTGCTGGAGGAGGTGGTGGCTGCTCTGTTCCCTCAGAGGGCGGAGCACCCTCCTCCGCTGATGGTTCTGCCTCCCATGGCTCCCAACGCGGACGACGACGACGTACCCGAAGTGACCCGGGTAGAACTTCGAGCTGCGGTGAAGAGGCTTCAAGCCAAAAACACCGCGCCAGGACCGGACGGCATTCCAGGCCGTGCGTGGGTCCTGGCCCTTCGGGAGCTCGAGCCCCGACTGTTAGGGCTCCTCAGTGCGTGCCTTGAGGAGGGCCGATTTCCGCTGCTGTGGAAAACCGGCAAGCTGGTCCTCCTCAAGAAGGAGGGGCGCCCGGCGGACTCTCCGTCCGCCTTCTCGACGAGGTGGCGAAGCTCTTCGAGCGTGTCATTGCTAGCCGCCTCGTCGAGCATCTCAGTGAAGTGGGGATTTGGCGGACAACCAGTACGGTTTCCGCCGCGGGCGCTCCACCGTGCATGCCATCATGCGCGTGAGGAGTCTGGCGGAGGACGCGTTGTCCCGGGGCGAGGTGGTGTTGGCGGTGTCGCTCGACATCGCCAACGCGTTCAACTCCTTGCCCTGGAGCTGCGTCAGGGAGGCACTCGTGTACCATCGAGTGCCGACCTACCTCCGCCGCATTGTCGGGGCCTATCTGAGTGATAGAGCGGTAGTTTACCCGGGTCGCAATGCTCTCGGTCGGCGAGAGATGACCTGCGGTGTTCCACAGGGATCGGTCCTTGGTCCGCTCCTGTGGAACATCGGTTATGACTGGGTCATACGAGGCGTCCTTCTCCCTGGTGTCGTCGTGACTTGTTATGCCGACGACACCCTTGTCACGGCTCGGGGGAAGGACTATAGGCGCGCTGCCATCTCAGCTACGGCTGGGGTCGCGCAAGTCGTGGGTCGCATCCGGCGGTTGGGTCTCGAGGTGGCCCTGGCCAAATCGGAGGCCGTTTGTTTTCACGGTCCCCGAAAGGGGCCACCTCAGGGCTCCCACATCATTGTTGGGGGCGTACGGATCGGCGTCGAGTCGACGCTGAGATATCTCGGCGTCGTCCTCGACAGCCGGTGGAATTTCGTTGAACATTCCGCCGGCTGGCGCCCAAGTTACTGGGCGCCGCCGCCGCCTTGGCGAGGCTGCTCCCCAACCTCGGGGGGCCCAGCCCAACCTGCCGGAAATTGTACGGAGGGATCGTGCGGTCCATGGCCCTGTACGGAGCGCCCGTATGGGCTGCCAACTTGGCGGCCCGGAACGTTTCCGTCTTACGGAGGCCGCAACGGGCCATGGCCGTGCGCATGGTGCGCGGCTACCGCACGATCTCCTTTGAGGCTGCGACCCTTTTGGCCGGATCCCCGCCCTGGGACCTGGAAGCCGGAGTCCTCGCGTCGTTATTCCGATGGCGCGAGGAGGCGGCGGAGCGGGACCTGCGACCTCTGCCTCGAGAGATCGAGGCGCAGCGGTCCCAGCTCCGCACAGTCCTAGTGGCGGAGTGGAAGGCGCGACTTGCGCGACCAAGTGCAGGGCACGCCACGGTGGTGGCGGTAAGTCCCGTCCTCGAGGAGTGGCTGGAGAGGAGGCACGGCGTCCTCACGTTCCGGCTGACACAGGTACTCACCGGTCACGGGTGCTTCGGCACGTACCTGTGTCTCATAGGCCGGGAGCAGACGTCCGTCTGCCACCATTGCGGGGTCTGCCCACGCGACACGGCGCTCCACACGCTCGTGGAGTGTCCAGCGTGGGCGGATTAGCGCCGCGACCTGGTTGCGGCGCTCGCGACGGCCCAACTCTCGCTGCCGGCCGTGGTTCTGGCCATGGTCCGCAGCGAGAGGGCTTGGGAAGGAGTCGCCTCCTTTTGCGAGGAGGTGATGCTCGCCAAGGAGGCGGCTGAGCGGGAGAGGGAGCTGACCACCATGCTCCCCGCCCGTCGCGTCCGCCCCGGACGTCGCCGTGGGGCGCTCCGAGATCTCCAGCCACCGTAGGAGGATGCCTGCGGGCGGCGATTGGGC
Organism: Parascotia fuliginaria; assembly: GCA_963082885.1. Classification (NCBI taxonomy): domain Eukaryota; kingdom Metazoa; phylum Arthropoda; class Insecta; order Lepidoptera; family Erebidae; genus Parascotia; species Parascotia fuliginaria. The sequence goes on from OY720173.1 coordinate 22,577,939, forward strand.
AATCGCCGCTCGAACAGCACAGGCCCGAGAAGGCGGCGTACGTGTTCCACGAACGCCTCTCGATGGAGGAAGGGGGGCTAGGCCCCCCAAATCAGACGGGGCCCGCTCACGCTGAGCGGGCCGTGGCCCGTCGGGGTCGCGGATGAATGCGCGAGCGTCTCCCGTGACCCCGACACTCTGGCCGTCTGGAGGAACACCGTGGGTTTTAGTCGGTATGCCGGTCGCTGTCTCATTGTGGCCGGAGAGTCCGACATAACCCCCGCCTCGCCCAGGCGGGTGCGTACTCGTAATGAGTTTCCCACGAAAAAAAAACCTCCAACTCGTAGACCTGGCTCTCTCGCGAGAGCCTGGAACGAGGGCCGAAGCCTCTAGGGGTATAGGCTGCGAGGAAGAAAACCTCTATAAAAAATTACCCTAGGAAGGGCCTGGCATGCATTCTGCTGCCAGGCATTTCATCTCGTAATCCTGACCCAACGGTGTCGGGTGCGAGGGCCGCCACCTCTAGGGGTGGGGGCTGCGAGGAAGGAAACCTCTATAAAAAATTACCCAAGGAAGGGCCTGGCATGCATTCTGCTGCCAGGCATTTCATCTCGTAATCCTGACCCAACGGTGTCGGGAGCGAGGGCCGCCACCCTTCGGGGTGGGGGCTGCGAGGAAGAAAACCTCTATAAAAAATTACCCTGGAGGGGTCGCTCTTGCCCCATCGACGTAGTCGATTAGGTGAAGACGCGACCACACCCGCTTGGGTGCAGGCGCATCTAAGCGGGGTTCGTTTTGTCTTCTCATTCATTGAGGAGCAAACTTTTCGGCGGGTCTGCTGAGTCGGGTTGTTCGGACAGCGGACGGAGGCATGCTTCAATGCCGCCGTCGGGGGGCTTGGCTTAATCGCCCGGCCCCAGAGGAAGGACACCTCTAAGATAAAAAACCACCCAATCCCAAGTTTTGAGAGCGCGGCCAGGGGATGAATGGCCGTTGGGTGTACGGTCGTTAGCGCTCCTACCTGCTGGTACCTGCCGCCCCCAGCAGTATGTAGGCTTACCCGGGTACTTAAGCCTCTGCCCGGGGTTGACCTGGTTTTGCTTTATACTCGTGGGACTAATATGGAGAACCTTAAATTAAAAACAAAAAATGATGTAGTGGATGAAAAAGTACCTCTGGTACTAATTGAGAGAATTGGTGTGCTGTCGGATTCTGACAGCGCGGCGAGCCATATGAGTGTGGCGAGCGCGGTAAGCGTAAATTCAAAACGCTTACGCAAACGCCCGAGAGAGGGTGCAGACTCAGGGTCGGACTCGGCCCTGAGCGACACAACGGTGCCAGCCCCCAAGGTCGGTGCCAAAAAAGGAGGGAGAGGTAGGCCCGCTACTACCGGCAAATATGCCGGTATCGGTCTATCCAGGCGTGAGGCTGCGGCTGCAATGAAGGCCGCAGCAGTCGCCGAAAAACTGGACGAGGACGAGCGTCAGATTGCGGCTCTGACGAAAAGGGTGACGGAAGGGAGAGTCACTCGCCTGTCGGAGTCATCTGCCGTCTCTGATATAGGAGTTGAGGCAGAAGAGCTACCTGCCTCCGACCTAAACCAAAGAATGGCCGACGCGGTTGCAGCCATAAAAAGGGTGAGCAAGGTCTCGAAGGGGCTTAGCGGCTGCAGCCAGAAAGCACTTAAAGAGGCTACGGCCTCCATTCTGGAAAGTGCTCAGGTGCTTTTGACCCGCACCACAACAGAAGAGACGGCGCTGCTGCGGGCCCAGAACGCAAAGCTCGCAGCGCAAGTGGCGGAGCTCCGCAAGGAGCACGAAGAACTCAAAGCGGAGATGACCAACTTCCGCCGCGAGCACCTGAGACGGGAGGTAGACCTTCCGCACGCAACGCCGCAACCGCAATCGCAGTTGCTGTCACAGCCGTCGTTACAGGAGACGGAGTTGGCTCGCCTGATCCGACAGGAGATCGCGAGTTTCAACGCGCGCTTCTCGGTGCTTGAGGGGAGGATTCTACGTCCCCCCCTAGCTGCAGACAAACCCAGTACTCCCGCGCCGACATATGCGGCCCAAGCCGCAGCGCCTCGTGCCGCCCAACCGGCACAAGCGGCTGCCGCCGAAAAGGGGACTGATCCAACTGCCGCCTCGCAAAAGAAAACTGCGGGGCCTAAATCTAATAGGCAGTTAAAAAAAGAGGTCAAACTGGCCAAAAAGTCAGGTGCTACGGCTGCTCTGCCTGCACAATCTGCTACGCCAGTAACGAGCGAACCCGCCACTAGACCCGAGGCAGAGTGGACGGATGCGGGCGCCGCCAAAAAATCAAAAAAGGCACGCCAGCAGGTCAAAAAGCAGGCCCAGAAGGAACAAGCGGCGGCCAAGCGCCAGACGGCGAGGCTCAGTACCCCCCGCTCTACAGCGGTGGTTCTCACCCTGCAGCCAGGGGCGGAGGAGCGGGGCCTCACATATGCCGGGATCCTGGCAAAGGCGAAAGCCGAGATTTCTCTGAGTGATCTCGGCATAACGGGCCTCCGGTGCAAAACAACTGCTACCGGCGGCCGCCTACTAGAGATATCGGGAACCACTAGTGGTCCCAAAGCAGACGCCCTCGCCGATAGACTCAGAGCGTCTCTAGGCCCGGATGACGTAAGAGTGTCCAGGCCAACCAAGTGCGCAGATCTGCGCATTTCGGGCTTGGACGATTCCGTCACACAGGAAGAGGTCGCCGCTGCCATCTCCAAGGCCGGAGGATGCCCGCCGGATCAAGTCAAGGCGGGCACGATACGCCGGGGTGTCGCCGGTCTCGGGACAATTCTTGTCAGCTGTCCCGTAACGGCGGCCAAAAAGATTAAAGACAAGCGGCTACTAGTCGGATGGGTCTCGGCGCAGGTCGCGCTCCTAGCGCCCAAGCCCTATCGGTGCTACCGCTGTCTAGAAGGAGGACATGCGGGAGCACGGTGCACCGCTGGGGTAGACCGTAGCCAAATGTGCTTCCGCTGCGGTCAGCTCGGTCACAAAGCTGGCACTTGCACTGCCGCGCCGCACTGCGTCATCTGTGCGGCATCTGGCAAGCCAGCCGACCATCAGACCGGGTCAAAGACCTGCGCCAGGCCCAAGAAGTACAATGCCAGGACACAGCCGGCTCATCCACCGGCTAGTGTCTCGGATATGACAAAGAAGGCAACCAGCTCCTCGCAGCCGGTTCACCCGCCGGTTGCGGCAGAACATCCGCCGAGGGCTGAGGAGATAACGGCTATGGACACACAATAATGGCCCTACGCCTTCTCCTCCAAGCCAACATAAACCACTGTGCCAGGGCTCAGGATCTCTTGCTCCAGAGCATGGCGCAGTGGTCGATCGATGTGGCAGTTGTCGCCGAGCCGTATTTTGTGCCACCCAGGGATGACTGGGTGTGCGACGCGAACCGCTCAGTGGCATTAATTATGAGGTCTGCCGCCGACACCCTTCCCTTCGAGACCGTCACCCGAGGGCGGGGCTATGTCGCGGCAAATTGGGGTAATGTCATGGTCGTGGGGGTGTATTTCGCCCCCAGCCTTTCTCTCGCCGACATGGAGGATATCATTTTGGAGTTGGGCACGTTCGTCAGTCGTAGTCGTCCTCGTCCCGTGATCGTTCTGGGGGACTTCAATGCCAAATCTACGGCTTGGGGTTCCCCGGCTACGGATGCGCGGGGCGAGTTAGTGGAGGAGTGGGCGATCGAGCAGGGCCTACTTCTCCTGAACCGGGGTTCCGTGCAGACGTGCGTGCGGCAGTTGGGTGGGTCTATAGTGGACCTGTCGTTCGCCAGCCCCGCCCTCGCGCGCACTGTCCAGGACTGGCACGTTCTGGAGGAGGTGGAGACGCTGTCCGATCATCGATACATTCGATTTAGCGTCTCCGCCCAGACCTCGGTTGGGCCGGTCCAAGCGGCCCCGGTGGGCGTTGGAGACGGCCCGCGTTGGGCGCTGAAGCGGCTGGACAGGGAGGCTCTCCTGGAGGCCTCTATCGTCAACCAACATCGACGAGGAGGCGCAGTGGTTCCGGGAGAGCATGTCGCACATCTGCGACGCTGGCATGCCCCGAGTCCGGCCGTTACCATCCAGGCGCCAAGTGTACTGGTGGTCGCAGTTGATTGCGCAGTTGCGCATCGCTTGTGTGCGGATGCGACGCCGGTACGCAAGGTGCCGAAGAAGACGCCGCCGCCCCTTTACAGCGGCGGCCGAACAGGAAGAGGCGGAACTATACAACCGCTATAGAGAGGCGAAGAGCGCCCTCCAGCTGGCCATTGTCCGGGCAAAGGCCCAGGCCAACGAAGAGCTGCTGGAGACTCTGGACCGAGACCCATGGGGACGCCCCTACCTTATGGTACGGGGCAAATTGCGCCAATGGGCTTCCCCATTGTCCCGGAGTCTCCAGCCACAGTTGCTGGAGGAGGTGGTGTGTGCATTGTTTCCGTTCAGACCGGAGCACACGCCACCGGCTATGGTTCCGCCTCGCAATGTGCCCGACGCGGAAGAAGACTTTGACGACGACGTGCCCGAAGTGACCCGGGTAGAGTTGAGAGTGGCGGTGGCTCGCATCAGGAACACCGCCCCAGGGCCCGACGGCATTCCAGGCCGTGCATGGGTCCTGGCCATGAGGGCTCTTGGGCCCCGACTAGCGGGGCTCTTAAGCGCATGTTTGGAGCGGGGCCAGTTTCCAAGCCGGTGGAAGACCGGAAAGCTGGTCCTGCTCAAGAAGGAGGGGCGCCCCGCAGACTCGCCATCTGCGTACAGGCCAATCGTGTTGCTGGACGAGGTGTGTAAGATCTTTGAGCGAATCATCGCCAGTCGCCTCGTCCAGCACATGACCAGGGTGGGCCCGGATTTGGCGGAAAACCAATTTGGTTTCCGCCAGGGGCGCTCCACGGTGGATGCGATCATGCGCGTGAGGGTCCTTGCGGAGGAGGCGGTCGCCCGGGGCGAGGTGGTCTTGGCGGTGTCGCTCGACATCGCCAACGCTTTCAACACCTTGCCCTGGAGTACCATCCGAGAGGCACTCCGGTACCACGGGGTGCCGCGCTACCTCCAACGCATTGTCGGGGCCTATTTGTCGGAAAGATCGGTGGTGTACCCGGGTCGAGAAGGATGGGGTCGGCGAGAGAAGTCGTGTGGCGTTCCGCAGGGTTCGGTGTTGGGGCCGCTCCTGTGGAACGTAGGGTACGACTGGGCTCTGCGCGGTGCGCTTCTCCACGGCGTCGGCGTCGTATGTTACGCCGACGATACGCTAGTTACAGCGCGTGGGAAGTCATACCGGCAGGCGGCCATTCGAGCGACTGCTGGTGTTGCGCACGTCGTGGGTCGGATCCGGCGGCTGGGCTTAGAGGTGGCATTGCACAAGTCTGAGGCCCTGTGTTTTCATGGGCCGAGGATGAAGCCGCCTCCGGGGTCCAGCATCATAGTAGGAGGGGTCTCCATCGCTGTTGAGTCGACGATGAAGTACCTTGGACTCGTCCTCGACAGTCGGTGGAACTTCGAGCCGCACTTTACACGGCTCGCCCCCCGGTTGTTGGGCGCCGCTTCTGCGCTCTCGCGCTTGCTGCCCAATCTGGGGGGGCCCAACTCCTCCTGCCGGAGGCTCTACATGGGGGTCGTACGGTCAATGGCGCTATACGCTGCACCCGTGTGGGCGGACGCCCTCACGTAAAGTGCGGCCGGCCAAGGGATCCTCTAACATAATATCAGAGACCTTAGTTGCTGGTTATATTAATTTCGTTTTTATTGGTTTTGTAGGGGAGGTTTTTTGGGGGGTTTTACAAATGTTAGTTTCAAATGTTTATACTTAAAAAGTTTTCTTATTTTCTTCCTTATTTTACATTTAGATTTACAATATATAATATATTTGCTTAATACCGGTTTATTCATTTACTTTTTTAATATTTCCTAATTTTATTTAACATAATAAATTCTTTTTTGTTACACTAAGATCTTTTACTATAGTCTGCACCACAGTGCAGGGCGTGTTTGCAAAGGTGCAATCTCAGTTTGCAAGTTTGGAAGCCGCCGCTGCACTGTAGTGCAGAGTTTGACAATTCCCTACTTAGAAATAAAGAAAAGAGACAACCAACACAAAGACAATACAACAAGTAGGCCAACAAGCGAGACGAAACAAAAACAACAACAACGAGTACCCCTCCACCGTGCATACTGCACAGACCGACACTGGGGGCCGACCACGGCGCTTTGCCATTTTCTCCCTCAAAACGGAGGGAGACTGCTAACGGCACCTTTCTCTGGCTTGCATTTGTCATAATGTAGTCCAAGAGAAAGAGCCGTGCAGGTCCTGGACTGCGCCGTGGTGCGGTGCTGGTGAATGTAGAGTGCGGTCTGTACAGTATGCACAAACGGACGACGCACGGCAAGCTTGTGTGTCTGGGCTGCGCACCGGCAGCCTCGCTCCAGTGGGGCACCTTAGCAATAGGCCACTGCTGACCTTGCCAAGGTGTCCCACTTTCTCCGGACTGGGCACTGCGAGTCGAAGGCGTTGTGCCCTGTGTCAGGACACCCGGCCTTCGTGCAATTGCAGCAGGAGGGCCGCTCCGCAAGCTTCTCCTTGCAAGCATCTTTGCGGTGCGGCCCCCCACAATGGCTGCACACGTCCTCGGTGTCCCGACACAGCCGCCTCGTGTGCCCGTAACCTAAGCACCGAGAGCACTGCACCAGGGGGGACTGATCCTCAACTCTGACCCGCTGGAGGTCAATATGGACGGCCCCGGCCCCCGTTAGGCAGCCCCACAATCGAGGCGACACCTTCACCACGATGTGGGCTACCAACGGGTTCCTGGTCCTCTTCCGATATCTGACCTCCATCCGGTCATCGTCCCCGCTGATGTCCTTGAGGAGGTGCTTGTTCTGCGCCTTAAGCGCCCTCAGCACCTCCTCGTCGGTGTTGTAGGACATTACGTCCTTAAGGACAATCAGCGGGTCCCTGCCTGCAATGCTCTCGACACTCAGGTCCTTGCCATTTTCGCGGAGCTTGGCCTTGACCCGCTCAAGCTCTTCCGCCGATGCACAACCCAGAATCACTCTCTGGTCCTTTATTTTCCTAATTCTATCAACTTTTACTCCCTCCTTTATTGCCTCTGCGGCGCATCTAATTTTGTCGATTACCTGGTCACCGGTGTCCATTTCATCTTTTGACTTTATCACAATCGAGTGCATGGCCGAAGCTCCCCAAGCTTGGAGCTTCGGGGGTCCGGCCACTGCACTCGCATAGGACACCGGTGCTTGCCGCAGGGCCTCCCTAAGTCCCTCCATTTCCTTCCTGTTCTCTTCTAAAAGCTTGCCGTGCTCCTCTAGTTTCGTAATCAAACATTGATTACTCGGTTAGGTTAGGTTAGGTTAGGTTAGGTTAGGTTAGGTTAGGTTAGGTTAGGTTAGGTTAGGTTAGGTTAGGTTAGGTTAGGTTGGGGCACTAATATGGACAACCTCCCCGTGTGCCTGGATGCCGTGGTTCCTATCTGGATACGTCCGGTGGGAAGTACATGTGTTCAGGCCGGTGTGCCCTGGGCGTCTGTCAATCATTCCCAGGCTTGATCTCAGGCCTGGAAATGATTGGCAGATGGCTGATAGTCCTACGGGGTGGTGCTATGTCGGAGTTTCTCCAGACACTGTGCCGCCCCTGCAGAGGGGTCTCCTTGGAGACCTCCAACTCGTAAGCCTGGTTTTCTTGCGAGAACTAGGACCGAGGGCCGCCACCTTTAGGGGTGGGGGCTGCGAGGAAGAAAACCTCTATAAAAAATTACCCTAGGAAGGGCCTGGCATGCATTCTGCTGCCAGGCATTTCATCTCGTAATCCTGACCCAACGGTGTCGGGAGCGAGGGCCGCCACCTCTAGGGGTGGGGGCTGCGAGGAAGGAAACCTCTATAAAAAATTACCCAAGGAAGGGCCTGGCATGCATTCTGCTGCCAGGCATTTCATCTCGTAATCCTGACCCAACGGTGTCGGGAGCGAGGGCCGCCACCCTTCGGGGTGGGGGCTGCGAGGAAGAAAACCTCTATAAAAAATTACCCTGGAGGGGTCGCTCTTGCCCCATCGACGTAGTCGATTAGGTGAAGACGCGACCACACCCGCTTGGGTGCAGGCGCATCTAAGCGGGGTTCGTTTTGTCTTCTCATTCATTGAGGAGCAAATTTTTCGGCGGGTCTGCTGAGTCGGGTTGTTCGGACAGCGGACGGAGGCATGCTTCAATGCCGCCGTCGGGGGGCTTGGCTTAATCGCCCGGCCCCAGAGGAAGGACACCTCTAAGATAAAAAACCACCCAATCCCAAGTTTTGAGAGCGCGGCCAGGGGATGAATGGCCGTTGGGTGTACGGTCGTTAGCGCTCCCACCTGCTGGTACCTGCCGCCCCCAGCAGTATGTAGGCTTACCCGGGTACTTAAGCCTCTGCCCGGGGTTGACCTGTTTTTGCTTTATACTCGTGGGACTAAAATGGAAAACCTTAAAATTAAAACAAAAACTAACAATGACGTAGTGGATGAAAAAGTACCTCTGGTACTAATTGAGAGAATTGGTGTGCTGTCGGATTCTGACAGCGCGGCGAGCCATATGAGTGTGGCGAGCGCGGTAAGCGTAAATTCAAAACGCTTACGCAAACGCCCGAGAGAGGGTGCAGACTCAGGGTCGGACTCGGCCCTGAGCGACACAACGGTGCCGGCCCCCAAGGTCGGTGCCAAAAAAGGAGGGAGAGGTAGGCCCGCTACTACCGGCAAATATGCCGGTATCGGTCTATCCAGGCGTGAGGCTGCGGCTGCAATGAAGGCTGCAGCAGTCGCCGAAAAACTGGACGAGGACGAGCGTCAGATTGTGGCTCTGACGAAAAGGGTGACGGAAGGGAGAGTCACTCGCCTGTCGGAGTCGTCATCTGCCGTCTCTGATATAGGAGTCGAGGCAGAAGAGCTACCTGCCTCCGACCTAAACCAAAGAATGGCCGACGCGGTTGCAGCCATAAAAAGGGTAAGCAAGGTCTCGAAGGGCCTTAGCGGCTGCAGCCAGAAAGCACTTAAAGAGGCCACGGCCTCCATTCTGGAAAGTGCTCAGGTGCTTTTGACCCGCACCACAACAGAAGAGACGGCGCTGCTGCGGGCCCAGAACGCAAAGCTCGCAGCGCAAATGGCGGAGCTCCGCAAGGAACACGAAGAGCTCAAGGCGGAGATGACCAACTTCCGCCGCGAACACCTCAGGCGGGAGGTAGACCTTCCGCGCGCAACGCCGCAACCGCAATCGCAGTCGTTACAGGAGACGGAGTTGGCTCGCCTGATCCGTCAGGAGATGGCGAGTTTCAACGCGCGCTTCTCGGTGCTTGAGGGGAGGATTCTACGTCCCCCCCTAGCTGCAGACAAACGCAGTACACCAGCGCCGACATATGCGGCCCAAGCCGCAGCACCCCGTGCCGCCCAACCGGCACAAGCGGCTGCTGCCGAAAAGAGGACTGATTCAACTGCCGCCTCGCAAAAGAAAACTGCGGGGCCTAAATCTAATAGGCAGTTAAAAAAAGAGATCAAACTGGCCAAAAAGTCTGGTGCTACGGCTGCTCCGCCTGCACAATCTGTTACGCCAGTAACGCACGAACCCGCCACTAGACCCGAGGCGGAGTGGACGGTTGCGGGCGCCGCCAAAAAATCAAAAAAGGCACGCCAGCAGGTCAAAAAGCAGGCCCAGAAGGAACAAGCAGTGGCCAAGCGCCAGACGGCGAGGCTCAGTACCCCCCGCTCTACAGCGGTGGTTCTCACCCTGCAGCCAGGGGCGGAGGAGCGAGGCCTCACATATGCCGGGATCCTGGCAAAGGCGAAAGCCGAGATTTCTCTGAGTGATCTCGGCATAACGGGCCTCCGGTGCAAAACAACTGCTACCGGCGGCCGCCTTCTAGAAATATCGGGAACCACTAGTGGTCCCAAAGCAGACGCCCTCGCCGATAGACTCAGAGCGTCTCTAGGCCCGGATGACGTAAGAGTGTCCAGGCCAACCAAGTGCGCAGATCTGCGCATTTCGGGCTTGGACGATTCCGTCACGCAGGAAGAGGTCGCCGCTGCCATCTCCAAGGCTGGAGGATGCCCGCCGGATCAAGTCAAGGCGGGCACGATACGCCGGGGTGTCGCCGGTCTCGGGACAATTCTTGTCAGCTGTCCCGTAATGGCGGCCAAAAAGATTAAAGACAAGCGGCTACTAGTCGGATGGGTCTCGGCGCAGGTCGCGCTCCTAGCGCCCAAGCCCTATCGGTGCTACCGCTGTTTAGAAGGAGGACATGCGGGAGCACGGTGCACCGCTGGGGTAGACCGTAGCCAAATGTGCTTCCGCTGCGGTCAACTCGGTCACAAAGCTGGCACTTGCACTGCCGCGCCGCACTGCGTCATCTGTGCGGCATCTGGCAGGCCAGCCGACCATCAGACCGGGTCAAAGAACTGCCCCAGGCCAAAGAAGTACAATGCCAGGACACAACCGGCTCATCCACCGGCTAGTGTCTCGGATATGACAAAGAAGGCAACCAGCTCCTCGCAGCCGGTTCACCCGCCGGTTGCGGCAGAACATCCGCTGAGGGCTGGGGTGGAGATAACGGCTATGGACACACAATAATGGCCCTACGCCTTCTCCTCCAAGCCAACATAAACCACTGTGCCAGGGCTCAGGATCTCTTGCTCCAGAGCATGGCGCAGTGGTCAATCGATGTGGCAGTTGTCGCCGAGCCGTATTTTGTGCCACCCAGGGATGACTGGGTGTGCGACGTGAACCGCTCGGTGGCACTAATTATGAGGTCTGCCGCCGACACCCTTCCTTTCGAGACAGTCACCCGAGGGCGGGGCTATGTCGCGGCAAATTGGGGAAATGTCATGGTCGTGGGGGTGTATTTCGCCCCCAGCCTTTCTCTCGCCGACATGGAGGACATCATTTTGGAGTTGGGCACGTTCGTCAGTCGTAGTCGTCCTCGTCCCGTGGTCGTTCTGGGGGACTTCAATGCCAAATCTACGGCTTGGGGTTCCCCGGCTACGGATGCGCGGGGCGAGTTAGTGGAGGAGTGGGCGATCGAGCAGGGCCTACTTCTCCTGAACCGGGGTTCCGTGCAGACGTGCGTGCGGCAGTTGGGTGGGTCTATAGTGGACCTGTCGTTCGCCAGCCCCACCCTCGCGCGTACTGTCCAGGACTGGCACGTTCTGGAGGAGGTGGAGACGCTGTCCGATCATCGATACATTCGATTTAGCGTCTCCGCCCAGACCTCGGTTGGGCCGGTCCAAGCGGCCCCGGCGGGCGTTGAAGACGGCCCGCGTTGGGCGCTGAAGCGGCTGGACAGGGAGGCTCTCCTGGAGGCCTCTATCGTCAAGGCCTGGCTGGACTCTCCAGGCAGGCCAACCAACATCGACGAGGAGGCGCAGTGGTTCCGTGAGAGCATGTCGCACATCTGCGACGCTGGCATGCCCCGAGTCCGGCCGTTACCATCCAGGCGCCAAGTGTACTGGTGGTCGCAGTTGATTGCGCAGTTGCGCATCGCTTGTGTGCGGATGCGACGCCGGTACGCAAGGTGCCGAAGAAGACGCCGCCGCCCCTTTACAGCGGCGGCCGAACAGGAAGAGGCGGAACTATACAACCGCTATAGAGAGGCGAAGAGCGCCCTCCAGCTGGCCATTGTCCGGGCAAAGGCCCAGGCCAACGAAGAGCTGCTGGAGACTCTGGACCGAGACCCGTGGGGACGCCCCTACCTTATGGTACGGGGCAAATTGCGCCAATGGGCTCCCCCATTGTCCCGGAGTCTCCAGCCACAGCTGCTGGAGGAGGTGGTGTGTGCGTTGTTTCCGTTCAGACCGGAGCACGCACCACCGGCTATGGTTCCGCCTCGCAATGTGCCCGACGCGGAAGAAGACTTTGACGACGACGTGCCCGAAGTGACCCGGGTAGAGTTGAGAGTGGCGGTGGCTCGCATCAGGAACACCGCCCCAGGGCCCGATGGCATTCCAGGCCGTGCATGGGTCCTGGCCATGAGGGCTCTCGGGCCCCGACTAGCGGGGCTCTTAAGCGCATGTTTGGAGCGGGGCCAGTTTCCAAGCCGGTGGAAGACCGGAAAGCTGGTCCTGCTCAAGAAAGAGGGGCGCCCCGCAGACTCACCATCTGCGTACAGGCCAATCGTATTGCTGGACGAGGTGTGTAAGATCTTTGAGCGAATCATCGCCAGTCGCCTCGTCCAGCACATGACCAGGGTGGGCCCGGATTTGGCGGAAAACCAATTTGGTTTCCGCCAGGGGCGCTCCACAGTAGATGCGATCATGCGCGTGAGGGTCCTTGCGGAGGAGGCAGTCGCCCGGGGCGAGGTGGTCTTGGCGGTGTCGCTCGACATCGCCAACGCTTTCAACACCTTGCCCTGGAGTACCATCCGAGAGGCACTCCGGTACCACGGGGTGCCGCGCTACCTCCAACGCATTGTCGGGGCCTATTTGTCGGAAAGATCGGTGGTGTACCCGGGTCGAGAAGGATGGGGTCGGCGAGAGACGTCGTGTGGCGTTCCGCAGGGTTCGGTGTTGGGGCCGCTCCTGTGGAACGTAGGGTACGACTGGGCTCTGCGCGGTGCGCTTCTCCACGGCGTCGGCGTCGTTTGTTACGCCGACGATACGCTAGTTACAGCGCGTGGGAAGTCATACCGGCAGGCGGCCATTCGAGCGACTGCTGGTGTCGCGCACGTCGTGGGTCGGATCCGACGGCTGGGCTTAGAGGTGGCATTGCACAAGTCTGAGGCCCTGTGTTTTCATGGGCCGAGGATGAAGCCGCCTCCGGGGTCCAGCATCATAGTAGGAGGGGTCTCCATCGCTGTTGAGTCGACGATGAAGTACCTTGGACTCGTCCTCGACAGTCGGTGGAACTTCGAGCCGCACTTTACACGGCTCGCCCCCCGGTTGTTGGGCGCCGCTTCTGCGCTCTCGCGCTTGCTGCCCAATCTGGGGGGGCCCAACTCCTCCTGCCGGAGGCTCTACATGGGGGTCGTACGGTCAATGGCGCTATACGCCGCACCCGTGTGGGCGGACGCCCTGACGGCCCGCAACATCGCCGCGCTGCGAAGGCCGCAGCGCGTGATGGCCGTCAGGATCATAAGGGGATACCGTACGATCTCCTTTGAGGCAGCGAGCCTCCTAGCCGGATCCCTGCCCTGGGACCTCGACGCAAGGCTCCTCGCGTCGCTCTATTGGTGGCGCGCGGAGGCAGTCGAGCGGGGCGGGCGCCTGGTGCCTCGTCTTAGTGGCGGACTGGCGGACGCGCTTAGCGCAACCCACGGCGGGGCATGCCGCGGTAGCGGCAGTAAGTCCAGTTCTGAAGGAGTGGCTCAATAGGAGCCACGGCGCCCTCAGCTTCCGGCTGACGCAGGTGCTTACCGGACATGGGTGTTTCGGGAAGTACCTGTGTCGCATAGGCCGGGAGCCGACGTCCCAGTGCCACCATTGTGGTGATTGTCGCGACGATACGGCGCTGCATACGTTGGCGGAATGCCCAGCTTGGGCCGAGCAGCGCCGTGACTTGGTCGCGGCCGTAGGTACTGCGGGAAACCTATCGCTTCCGGCTGTTGTGTCTACCATGGTCGGGAGCGAGTCAGGGTGGAGTGCCGTCGCCACCTTTTGCGAGGCCGTGATGCTCGCAAAGGAGGAGGCGGAAAGGGAACGAGAGGCTGCATCCTCTCTCCCCTCCCGCAGCAGACGCACTGGGCGTCGTAGGGTGGCCGACTTCCGGCCACCGTAGGGCGTGGCCTGCGGACGGCAGACTTGGGGCGTCTTGTCGTCCGACCAGCAGCAGGCCTCGAGGCGGCGGCGTTGTGTTCCACGCGCGCCTCATAGTGGAGTCCTGCGGCCGGGGTGACGGCTGCAGTGGGTGACGGGGCCCGCCTGACCAACTGGCGGGCCAATACCCGTCGGGGGGTAGTGACGAATGCTTCGGCGATACCCGCCCTCCGACACACGGGTACATGAGGAACACGGGTTGGTTTTTAGTCAGTAAGAGTCTGACAGTACCCTTCGCCCTTCCCCCAGGGCGGAGGGTCTCCATGAGGATTTTCCAACCCGATACCAAAAAAAAAAAAAAAAAAAAAGGTTAGGTTAGGTTCCCCCCCAACGGGGTTCTCGCCTTGTCGCGGCGGGGGGGCTTAGTAGCCGTGGTTACCAAGGACCACGGTGAACCAAGAGGAACCCCAAGGAGGCGCCGCTCCTCTGGACTTTGCCGATAAGCCCACGATGGAGCGGCTCTGGTGGGTTGCGGTGCTATTTGGGCGGCACCGCAACTGGGTCGGGCTGCAGTGTTGCTTCGGCGACACTGCGGCTGAGGAGTGGCGGGGCCGCGGCGGGAGAGGAGTGCCGGTATAACGGTGCGCCGCTCTCCCTACCTTCCGCGGCCTCGGCGGGGCCGCAACCGCCAGATTGCGGACGCGGTGGGGCCGCAGGGGAAGAGGAGTGTCGGTATTGCGATGCGCCGTTCTCCCTATCCTCTGCGGCCGCGTTGGCCTGCGGGCGGCGATCGGGCAGTCGCCGCCCGAACAGCACGGGCCCGAGACGGCAGTGCGCGTGTTCCGCACGCGCCTCTCGAAGGAGGGGGGGCTAGGCCCCTAAATCGGACGGGGCCCGCTCGCGGTGAGCGGGCCATGGCCCGTCGGGGTCGCGGATGAATGCGCAAGCGACTCCCGTGACCCCGACACTCTGGCCGTCTGGAGGAACACCGTGGGTTTTAGTCGGTACGCTGGCCGCGCTTTGAGTGCGGTCGGAGAGTCCGACATAACCCCCGCCTTGCCCGGGCGGGTGCGTATGCGTAATGCATTTCCCACGTAAAAAAAAAAAAAAAAAAGGTTAGGTTAGGTTAGGTTTTTTTTTTTTTTTTTTTTTTTTTTTTAATTACCGCACTTTAAGTGCAGCCGGCCAATAGATCCTCTGACGTGGTCAGAGCCCTTGTTTACCAGTTAGAGTTTTATTGCACATTTATTAGTTTTTGTTGGATTAGAGTAGGGGATGTTACATATTTTATTTACCTTTTATTTTCTAATGTTTCCTTTATTTCTGTTTTGTGTTTTATTTTTATTTCCCACTTGTTTTAATACTATTATTACTTACTTATTTTTTTAATTTTAATTTACAATATTTTTCTATTAATATCTTAATTTTTCTACTTGTAATTTTTTCGATTTTTACTTCATGTTTTCTTATTACTATATTTTTTGACCGTCGATCATTCTAGTCAGTAACTGTGTACGATACAATTATCTCACTATGAATCTGCACCACAGTGCAGAGCGTGTTTTGCAAAGTGCAAGCTTAGTTTGCAGTTCGGAGAACCGCTACTGCACTGTAGTGCAGAGTTCAGCCGTTTTTTCGTCTGCACAGTAATTCCCTACTTCACCCAAAGAAATAACACAAACAACCAAAGGACAGAACAAATAAGAGGTCAAAGCACAACGAAACAACACAACAATTACCCCTCCATTGTGCGAGGTTAGGTTAGGTTAGGTTAGGTTAGGTTAGGTTCAGGCGGACGAGGACCGCCTCTACGCCTCGTTCCGAGAGGCGAAGACGGCCCTCAAGACGGCTATGTGCGCTGCCAAGGACTCGGCGAGGGCCGAGATGCTGGAGGATTTGGACAGGGATCCCTACGGGAGACCATACAAGGCGGCGCGGAACAAACTGCGCCCCCATGGTCCCCCTCTGACCGAGACCCTCGAGCCGGTGCTGTTGGATGGGGTGGTACGGTCCCTGTTCCCGCGCAGGACCGACTTCACCCCACCAACGATGGACCCCCCGCCGCGTGCGGCCCCACCGGAGGAAAGGGTCCCTCCGGTGACTGCGGAGGAATTCCACGCGGGGGTCCTTAGCCTCCGTGCCAAGAAGACGGCCCCTGGACCGGACGGCGTCCCTGCTCGGGTGCTGGGCATAGCTGCCACTCAAATGGAGAACAGGTTTCGGGACCTTTTCAGCGCGTGCTTTACGGCTGGAAGGTTCCCGAAGCCTTGGAAGGAGGGGCAGCTGTGCCTCCTCCGTAAGGAAGGACGCCCGGTCGATTCCCCCTCGGCATACCGGCCCATCGTTCTTCTCGATGAGGTCGGTAAATTGTTCGAGGGGATCATCGCCTGCCGGCTCAACAGCCATCTGCGGGGAGTGGGGCCGAACCTGTCGGACGCCCAGTTCGGATTCCGACAGGGCCGGTCCACCATCGACGCGTTGGCCCTACTACTTGGTGTCGCGGCGCGCCGCCAGTACACCAGACTCCGCAGGAGGCGTCGCCGCCCTCCCGATGCCGAGGCCAGGGAGGCAGAGCTGTACGAGGCGTACAGAGCAGCCAAAAAACGGCTGCAAGTGGCCATCTCGCGGGCTAAAGATCAGGCCCGCGAGCAGTTCTTGGAGACTCTGGACCGTGATCCCTGGGGGCGTCCATACCTTTTGGTACGGGGCAAACTTCGCCCGTGGGCGCCTCCACTGTCCCAGAGTCTCCAGCCACAGCTGCTGGAGGAGGTGGTGGCTGCTCTGTTCCCTCAGAGGGCGGAGCACCCTCCTCCGCTGATGGTTCTGCCTCCCATGGCTCCCAACGCGGACGACGACGACGTACCCGAAGTGACCCGGGTAGAGCTTCGAGCTGCGGTGAAGAGGCTTCAAGCCAAAAGCACCGCGCCAGGACCGGACGGCATTCCAGGCCGTGCGTGGGTCCTGGCCCTTCGGGAGCTCGAGCCCCGACTGTTAGGGCTCCTCAGTGCGTGCCTTGAGGAGGGCCGATTTCCGCTGCTGTGGAAAACCGGCAAGCTGGTCCTCCTCAAGAAGGAGGGGCGCCCGGCGGACTCTCCGTCCGCCTACCGGCCCATCGTGCTTCTCGACGAGGTGGCGAAGCTCTTCGAGCGTGTCATCGCTAGCCGCCTCGTCGAGCATCTCAGTGAAGTGGGGCCGGATTTGGCGGACAACCAGTTCGGTTTCCGCCGCGGGCGCTCCACCGTGCATGCCATCATGCGCGTGAGGAGCCTGGCGGAGGACGCGTTGTCCCGGGGCGAGGTGGTGTTGGCGGTGTCGCTCGACATCGCCAACGCGTTCAACTCCTTGCCCTGGAGCTGCGTCAGGGAGGCACTCGTGTACCATCGAGTGCCGACCTACCTCCGCCGCATTGTCGGGGCCTATCTGAGTGATAGAGCGGTAGTTTACCCGGGTCGCAATGCTCTCGGTCGGCGAGAGATGACCTGCGGTGTTCCACAGGGATCGGTCCTTGGTCCGCTCCTGTGGAACATCGGTTATGACTGGGTCATACGAGGCGTCCTTCTCCCTGGTGTCGTCGTGACTTGTTATGCCGACGACACCCTTGTCACGGCTCGGGGGAAGGACTATAGGCGCGCTGCCATCTCAGCTACGGCTGGGGTCGCGCAAGTCGTGGGTCGCATCCGGCGGTTGGGTCTCGAGGTGGCCCTGGCCAAATCGGAGGCCGTTTGTTTTCACGGTCCCCGAAAGGGGCCACCTCAGGGCTCCCACATCATTGTTGGGGGCGTCCGGATCGGCGTCGAGTCGACGCTGAAGTATCTCGGCGTCGTCCTCGACAGCCGGTGGAACTTTGTCGAGCATTTCCGCCGGCTGGCGCCCAAATTATTGGGCGCCGCCGCTGCCTTGGCAAGGCTGCTCCCCAACCTCGGGGGGCCCAGCCCAACCTGCCGGAAATTGTACGGAGGGATCGTGCGGTCCATGGCCCTGTACGGAGCGCCCGTATGGGCTGCCAACTTGGCGGCCCGGAACGTTTCCGTCTTACGGAGGCCGCAACGGGCCATGGCCGTGCGCATGGTGCGCGGCTACCGCACGATCTCATTCGAGGCTGCGACCCTATTGGCCGGATCCCCGCCCTGGGACCTGGAAGCCGAAGTCCTCGCGTCATTATTCCGATGGCGCGAGGAGGCGGCGGAGCGGGACCTGCGACCTCTGCCTCGAGAGATCGAGGCGCAGCGGTCCCAGCTCCGCACAGTCCTAGTGGCGGAGTGGAAGGCGCGACTTGCGCGACCAACTGCAGGGCACGCCACGGTGGTGGCGGTAAGTCCCGTCCTCGAGGAGTGGCTGGAGAGGAGGCACGGCGTCCTCACGTTCCGGCTGACACAGGTACTCACCGGTCACGGGTGCTTCGGCACGTACCTGTGTCTCATAGGCCGGGAGCAGACGTCCGTCTGCCACCATTGCGGGGTCTGCCCGCGCGACACGGCGCTCCACACGCTCGTGGAGTGTCCAGCGTGGGCGGACCAGCGCCGCGACCTTGTTGCGGCGCTCGCGACGGGCCAACTCTCGCTGCCGGCCGTGGTTCTGGCCATGGTCCGCAGCGAGAGGGCTTGGGAAGGAGTCGCCTCCTTTTGCGAGGAGGTGATGCTCGCCAAAGAGGCGGCTGAGCGGGAGAGGGAGCTGACCACCTTGCTCCCCGCCCGTCGCGTCCGCCCCGGACGTCGCCGTGGGGCGCTCCGGGATCTCCAGCCACCGTAGGAGGATGCCTGCGGGCGGCGATTGGGCAATCGCCGCTCGAACAGCACAGGCCCGAGAAGGCGGCGTACGTGTTCCACGAACGCCTCTCGATGGAGGAAGGGGGGCTAGGCCCCCCAAATCAGACGGGGCCCGCTCACGTTGAGCGGGCCGTGGCCCGTCGGGGTCGCGGATGAATGCGCGAGCGTCTCCCGTGACCCCGGCACTCTGGCCGTCTGGAGGAACACCGTGGGTTTTAGTCGGTATGCCGGCCGCTGTCTCATTGTGGCCGGAGAGTCCGACATAACCCCCGCCTCGCCCAGGCGGGTGCGTACTCGTAATGAGTTTCCCACGAAAAAAAAAAAAAAAAAAAAAGGTTAGGTTGGGGCGTCGGCCAGGCCCGCAAGGAGGCGGCGGAGGCCAGGCGTGCGGCGGCCCGTGAGGCTGAGGAAGCCGATTCGGACCGCCGTATCGCTGAGGTCACCCAGCGGGTCTCGGCCGATAGGGCGTCCCGGCTTTCGGAGGTGCTGTCAGACACCTCCGATGTAGAGGAGCTCTCGGCTGGTGCCTTAAAGGAGCGCATGGAGGTCGCGGTGGGTGCTATCCGCACCATCGCCAAGGTATCCAAGCACCTGAAAGGCACCAGCCAGAAAGGCTTGAAGGATGCGGCGGCATCCATCGCCGAGGTGGCGGAGGTCCTATTTAACAGGACCTCCAACGAAGAGGTCAGGAGGTTGCGGGCAGAAAACGCCCGCATGGCTGCTCAGTTGAGAGTCCTTAAGGAGGAGCACCAGGCGCTGCGGGCGGACCTCAATGCGATCCGCCGCGAGCAACCGGCGACGGACGACACGGCGGCACGGAGAAGCGAGCCGGATTTACTCCAGCTCATAAAACAGTTGAGCGCTCGCTTCTCCGTCCTGGAAGGAAAAGTTTTGCGTCCCCCTCTCGCGGCGGACCGCAGAACTTTTGCGGCTGTGGCAGCGGGCCCGTCACCCAAGCCTGCCTCAAAGGCCCCACCATCTGCGGCGTCACAAGCGCAGACGGCAGCAGTTCTGCCTGCTGCCGCGCGGCCGGGCCCTACTTCGAAGAAAAAAGGTGGACCTTTGCCAGCGCCGGCGGCGGCTCCCGCTCCCAAGCCCAAAGCGGGCGGATGGGAGACGGTGGGAGCCAAAGCCAAAAAAAAGAAGGCCCAAAAAAAGGCCGCCAAGAAGGCTGCCAAGAAGCGGGCGGCGCTGCGTGCTCCCCGCTCGGCTGCAGTAGTTCTCACACTGCAGCCGGCGGCCGTCGAGAGGGGGGCCACGTACGCACAGGTTCTGGCCACGGCTAAGGCCCAAATCAACCCTGCCGATCTGGGTATAGCAGAGGGTCTCCGGTGCAAGACCACCCGCACTGGTGCCCGTCTGCTGGAGATACCCGGCACCACCAGTGGCGACAAGGCGGACGCTCTTGCCGGGAAGTTGAGGGTGCTGTTCCCGGCGGAGGACGTTCGAGTCTCCAGGCCGATTAAGACCGCGGACCTTCGCGTGTCGGGCCTGGATGACTCCGTCGCGGCGGGCGAATTGGTCGCTGCCGTCGCAAGGGCTGGGGGCTGTGCTCCGGAGCTCGTGAAGTCCGGCGAAGTAAAGCCGGACCGCAGCGGGCTGGGCACAGCCCTAGTGAGTTGTCCCGTGGCGGCGGCCAAGAAGCTGGCCGACGCCAAACGCCTACTGGTGGGCTGGGTCTCCGCCCAGGTCAGGCTGTTGGAGGCTAGGCCGACCCGGTGTTACCGGTGCCTGCAGATTGGCCACGTAGGTGCTGGCTGCAAGGCGGAAGACCGCAGTGGTTGTTGTTTCCGCTGCGGTCAAACCGGGCATAAGGCCGCCACCTGCGGGGCCGCGCCGCACTGCGTTGTGTGTGCGGCGGCAAGCAGGCCGGCAGATCACCGGGTCGGCAGGGCCTGCAACAGGCCAGCCAAGAAGAAGGGAAAAAAAGGGCCAAAAGCCGTGGCCAAGCCGCCAGCCAGCAAACCGGCTGGCGGCAAAAAACCTGATCGTCCCGAGGAGGGAGCGGAGATGGACTGCCAGTGATGGCTCCACTCCGCTTCCTCCAGGGAAACCTCAACCACTGCGCCAGGGCTCAGGACCTCCTCCTGCAGACCATGGCGCAGTGGAACATAAATGTGACGGTGGTCGCCGAGCCGTACTACGTTCCACCCCGGGATGACTGGGTGTCGGACAGGGATGGCTCGGTGGCCATCATGTCGTCGCCCACAGTGCCCCTCGTTTGCTGTTCGAGGGGCCAGGGCTTTGTGGCAGCGCGCCTGGATAGTCTCGTGGTGGTTGGGGTGTATTTCTCCCCCAACCGCCCTCTCGCCGACTTTGAGGCTTTTTTAGCCCTAGTGGGTACCGTCGTCGCTCGAAGCCACCCTCACCCCGTTCTCGTCCTCGGGGACTTCAACGCCAAATCCACGGCTTGGGGTTCCCCGGCCACGGACGTTAGGGGTGAGGTGCTCGAGGAGTGGGCCGTGGCACACGGCCTACTCGTTCTCAACCGGGGAGCCGTTAACACGTGCGTGCGTCAGCGGGGCGGGTCGATTGTCGATCTCGCCTTCGCCAGCCCCGCACTAGCCCGCCGTGTCGTAGGCTGGCGCGTCATCGAGGAGGTGGAGACTCTGTCGGATCATTTGTATATCCGATTTGACGTCTCCGCCGAAAACCATGGCGCGCCGGTCAGAGCGGCCCCGGGAGAGAACAGTCCGCGTTGGTCTTTGAGACAACTGGATCGGGAGGCGCTCCTGGAGGCTTCCATCGTTCAGGCCTGGGTGAGAGCACCGGACAGGCCTGAGAACATCGAGATGGAGGCCGAGTGGTTCCAGGAAGCGATGTCGCAAATCTGCGACGCGGCGATGCCGCGGGTCCGACGCAGACCCGCGAAGCGTCAGGTGTACTGGTGGTCGCAGGAGATCGCGCAACTGCGTCGCGACTGTGTCGCGGCGCGCCGCCAGTACACCAGACACCGCAGGAGGCGTCGCCGCCCTCCCGATGCCGAGGCCAGGGAGGCAGAGCTGTACGAGGAGTACAGAGCGGCCAAAAAACGGCTGCAGTTGGCCATCTCGCGGGCCAAAGATCAGGCCCGCGAGCAGTTCTTGGAGACTCTGGACCGTGATCCCTGGGGGCGTCCATACCTGTTGGTACGGGGCAAACTTCGCCCGTGGGCGCCTCCACTGTCCCAGAGTCTCCAGCCACAGCTGCTGGAGGAGGTGGTGGCTGCTCTGTTCCCTCAGAGGGCGGAGCACCCTCCTCCGCTGATGGTTCTGCCTCCCATGGCTCCCAACGCGGACGACGACGACGTACCCGAAGTGACCCGGGTAGAGCTTCGAGCTGCGGTGAAGAGGCTTCAAGCCAAAAACACCGCGCCAGGACCGGACGGCATTCCAGGCCGTGCGTGGGTCCTGGCCCTTCGGGAGCTCGAGCCCCGACTGTTAGGGCTCCTCAGTGCGTGCCTTGAGGAGGGCCGATTTCCGCTGCTGTGGAAAACCGGCAAGCTGGTCCTCCTCAAGAAGGAGGGGCGCCCGGCGGACTCTCCGTCCGCCTACCGGCCCATCGTGCTTCTCGACGAGGTGGCGAAGATCTTCGAGCGTATCGTCGCTAGCCGCCTCGTCGAGCATCTCAGTGAAGTGGGGCCGGATTTGGCGGACAACCAGTTCGGTTTCCGCCGCGGGCGCTCCACCGTGCATGCCATCATGCGCGTGAGGAGTCTGGCGGAGGACGCGTTGTCCCGGGGCGAGGTGGTGTTGGCGGTGTCGCTCGACATCGCCAACGCGTTCAACTCCTTGCCCTGGAGCTGCGTTAGGGAGGCACTCGTCTACCATCGAGTGCCGACCTACCTCCGCCGAATTGTCGGGGCCTATCTTAGTGATAGAGCGGTAGTTTACCCGGGTCGCAATGCTCTCGGTCGGCGAGAGATGACCTGCGGTGTTCCACAGGGATCGGTTCTCGGTCCGCTCCTGTGGAACATCGGCTATGACTGGGTCATACGAGGCGTCCTTCTCCCTGGTGTCGTCGTGACGTGCTATGCCGACGACACCCTCGTCACGGCTCGGGGGAAGGACTACAGGCGCGCTGCCATCGCAGCTACGGCTGGTGTCGCGCAAGTCGTGGGTCGCATCCGGCGGTTGGGTCTCGAGGTGGCCCTGGCCAAATCGGAGGCCGTTTGTTTCCACGGTCCCCGAAAGGGGCCACCTCAGGGCTCCCATATTATTGTTGGGGGCGTACGGATCGGCGTCGAGTCGACGCTGAGATATCTCGGCGTCGTCCTCGACAGCCGGTGGAACTTCGTCGAGCATTTCCGCCGGCTGGCGCCCAAGTTATTGGGCGCCGCCGCCGCCCTGGCGAGGCTGCTCCCCAACCTCGGGGGGCCCAGCTCAACCTGCCGGAGACTGTATGGAGGGATCGTGCGGTCCATGGCCCTATACGGAGCGCCCGTATGGGCTGCCAACTTGGCAGCCCGGAACGTTTCCGTGTTACGGAGGCCGCAACGGGCCATGGCCGTGCGCATGGTGCGCGGCTACCGCACGATCTCCTTCGAGGCTGCGACCCTATTGGCCGGATCCCCGCCCTGGGACCTGGAAGCCGAAGTCCTCGCGTCGTTATTCCGATGGCGCGAGGAGGCGGCGGAGCGGGACCTGCGACCTCTGCCTCGAGAGATCGAGGCGCAGCGGTCCCAGCTCCGCACAGTCCTAGTGGCGGAGTGGAAGGCGCGACTTGCGCGACCAAGTGCAGGGCACGCCACGGTGGTGGCGGTAAGTCCCGTCCTCGAGGAGTGGCTGGAGAGGAGGCACGGCGTCCTCACGTTCCGGCTGACACAGGTACTCACCGGTCACGGGTGCTTCGGCACGTACCTGTGTCTCATAGGCCGGGAGCAGACGTCCGTCTGCCACCATTGCGGGGTCTGCCCGCGCGACACGGCGCTCCACACGCTCGTGGAGTGTCCAGCGTGGGCGGACCAGCGCCGCGACCTAGTTGCGGCGCTCGCGACGGCCCAACTCTCGCTGCCGGCCGTGGTTCTGTCCATGGTCCGCAGCGAGAGGGCTTGGGAGGGGGTCGCCTCCTTTTGCGAGCAGGTAATGCTCGCCAAGGAGGCGGCCGAGCGGGAGAGGGAGCTGACCACCTTGCTCCCCGCCCGTCGCGTCCGCCCCGGACGTCGCCGTGGGGCGCTCCGGGATCTCCAGCCACCGTAGGAGGATGCCTGCGGGCGGCGATTGGGCAATCGCCGCTCGAACAGCACAGGCCCGAGAAGGCGGCGTACGTGTTCCACGAACGCCTCTCGATGGAGGAAGGGGGGCTAGGCCCCCCAAATCAGACGGGGCCCGCTCACGTTGAGCGGGCCGTGGCCCGTCGGGGTCGCGGATGAATGCGCGAGCGTCTCCCGTGACCCCGGCACTCTGGCCGTCTGGAGGAACACCGTGGGTTTTAGTCGGTATGCCGGTCGCTGTCTCATTGTGGCCGGAGAGTCCGACATAACCCCCGCCTCGCCCAGGCGGGTGCGTACTCGTAATGAGTTTCCCACGAAAAAAAAAAAAAAAAAAAAGGTTAGGTTGGGGCCCCCCCCAACGGGGTTCTCGCCTTGTCGCGGCGGGGGGGCTTAGTAGCCGTGGTTACCAAGGACCACGGTGAACTAAGAGGAACCCCAAGGAGGCGCCGCTCCTCTGGGCTTTGCCTGTAAGCCCACGATGGAGCGGCTCTGGTGGGTTGCGGTGCTGTTGGGCGGCACCGCAACTGGGTCGGGCTGCAGTGTTGCTTCGGCGACACTGCGGCTGAGGAGTGGCGGGGCCGCGGCGGGAGAGGAGTGCCGGTATAACGGTGCGCCGCTCTCCCTACCTTCCGCGGCCTCGGCGGGGCCGCAACCGCCAGATTGCGGACGCGGTGGGGCCGCAGGGGAAGAGGAGTGTCGGTATTGCGATGCGCCGTTCTCCCTATCCTCTGCGGCCGAGTTGGCCTGCGGGCGGCGATCGGGCAGTCGCCGCCCGAACAGCACGGGCCCGAGACGGCAGTGCGCGTGTTCCGCACGCGCCTCTCGAAGGAGGGGGGGCTAGGCCCCTAAATCGGACGGGGCCCGCTCGCGGTGAGCGGGCCATGGCCCGTCGGGGTCGCGGATGAATGCGCAAGCGACTCCCGTGACCCCGACACTCTGGCCGTCTGGAGGAACACCGTGGGTTTTAGTCGGTATGCTGGCCGCGCTTTGAGTGCGGTCGGAGAGTCCGACATAACCCCCGCCTTGCCCGGGCGGGTGCGTATGCGTAATGCATTTCCCACGTATAAAAAAAAAAAAAAAAAAAAAAAGGTTAGGTTGGGGCACTAATATGGACAACCTCCCCGTGTGCCTGGATGCCGTGGTTCCTATCTGGATACGTCCGGTGGGAAGTGCATGTGTTCAGGCCGGTGTGCCCTGGGCGTCTGTCAATCATTCCCAGGCTTGATCTCGGGCCTGGAAATGATTGGCAGATGGCTGATAGTCCTACGGGGTGGTGCTATGTCGGAGTTTCTCCAGACACTGTGCCGCCCCTGCAGAGGGGTCTCCTTGGAGACCTCCAACTCGTAAGCCTGGTTTTCTTGCGAGAACCAGGACCGAGAGCCGCCACCTCTAGGGGTAGGTTAGGCTAGGTTAGGTTAGGTTAGGTTAGGTTAGGATGGCCGCAATGGTGGCAGACGTCCGTCTGCCACCATTGCGGGGTCTGCCCGCGCGACACGGCGCTCCACACGCTCGTGGAGTGTCCAGCGTGGGCGGACCAGCGCCGCGACCTAGTTGCGGCGCTCGCGACGGCCCAACTCTCGCTGCCGGCCGTGGTTCTGTCCATGGTCCGCAGCGAGAGGGCTTGGGAGGGGGTCGCCTCCTTTTGCGAGGAGGTAATGCTCGCCAAGGAGGCGGCCGAGCGGGAGAGGGAGCTGACCACCTTGCTCCCCGCCCGTCGCGTCCGCCCCGGACGTCGCCGTGGGGCGCTCCGGGATCTCCAGCCACCGTAGGAGGATGCCTGCGGGCGGCGATTGGGCAATCGCCGCTCGAACAGCACAGGCCCGAGAAGGCGGCGTACGTGTTCCACGAACGCCTCTCGATGGAGGAAGGGGGGCCAGGCCCCCCAAATCAGACGGGGCCCGCTCACGTTGAGCGGGCCGTGGCCTGTCGGGGTCGCGGATGAATGCGCGAGCGTCTCCCGTGGCCCCGGCACTCTGGCCGTCTGGAGGAACACCGTGGGTTTTAGTCGGTATGCCGGTCGCTGTCTCATAGTGGCCGGAGAGTCCGACATAACCCCCGCCTCGCCCAGGCGGGTGCGTACTCGTAATGAGTTTCCCACGAAAAAAAAAAAAAAAAAAAAGGTTAGGATCGGTGGGGGCTGCGAGGAAGAAAACCTCTATAAAAAATTACCCTAGGAAGGGCCTGGCATGCATTCTGTTGCCAGGCATTTCATCTCGTAATCCTGACCCAACGGTGTCGGGAGCGAGGGCCGCCACCCTTCGGGGTGGGGGCTGCGAGGAAGAAAACCTCTATAAAAAATTACCCTAGGAAGGGCCTGGCATGCATTCTGCTGCCAGGCATTTCATCTCGTAGTCCTGACCCAACGGTGTCGGGAGCGAGGGCCGCCACCCTTCGGGGTGGGGGCTGCGAGGAAGAAAACCTCTATAAAAAATTACCCTAGGAAGGGCCTGGCATGCATTCTGCTGCCAGGCATTTCATCTCGTAGTCCTGACCCAACGGTGTCGGGAGCGAGGGCCGCCACCCTTCGGGTTGGGGGCTGCGAGGAAGAAAACCTCTATAAAAAATTACCCTCAGGCGGGCCTAGTGTGCTTCTTGCTGCTGGGCGGGCAACAAGGTGTTACCTCGTTGCCACTGCCGTTATGGGCGGACGGATGGTCTGGTACAGACCCCCGTTCGGCCGACTCGTAACCCCGTCAGGATAAGGCGGGAACGAGGGCCGCCACCCTTGGTTGGTGGAAGGGTGAGGGCTGCGTGGAGAGTCCACTGTAAAAAACCCCTAACACAAGCTGTTTGCCGTGGTGAGGTGTGCGTGGCAGGGTAGGGTAGTCCCTGTCGTTAACGGCAGCCAGAAATGGCGGCTAGTCGGCGGCGCAAGGCCGACCCCAGTCGGATACCTGTCGCCCTCCGTATTGGGTTACAAACTTAGACTTGCCCGTGTATTGGGGGATCTCTGCACGGGTGGACCTTTAGTTCTCCCCCACTCGTGGGAATAATTATGGAATTGTTAAAAAATATAAACCAAAAAGTTGACGTAGAAGTAGTAGAGAAGAAGGCAGCAGTCGTTGTTTTGCAGCGACTGCCTGCGGAGGGGCTGCGCACGCCCAGTTTTGCGCGCCCGGAGTGCACCCAGTCGGGTGTTGAGGAGGCGGGGGAGATGTCCTCGGATTCCGAGGCGTCGAGCCTTGTCTCTGTGAGGAGCACTAGGAGTGCAATGAGCGTGGGTAGCGCAACCAGCAAATTCTGGCTGAAACGCCCACGCTCAGCATTGGACAACCCGGGCCAGGATTCGGCTTCGGGTTCTGAAGAGGCGTTGGCTGGCACCACCAACACGGCTGCCAAGCGCGGAAGAGGCCAAGGGGCACTAACACACGGCCGATTCGTGGGAATCGGCCAAGCCCGGAAAGAGGCAGCTGCAGCCAGGCGTGCAGCGGCAAAGGAAGAGGCGGAGGCGGAGTCAAATCGCCGAATAGCTGAGGTCACCCAGCGAGTGTCCGCGGTCAGGGTGTCTCGGCTATCTGAGACATCTGTAGATGTCTCGGACATGGAGGAGTTGCCTGCTGGTGCCTTGAAGGCGCGGCTTGAGACTGCAGTGGGTGCGATTCGCACCATTGCAAAAGTCTCGAAGCACCTAAAAGGCACCAGCCAAAAAGGGCTAAAGGAGGCGGCGGCTACAATTGTTGAGGTAGCGGAAGTCCTCATCAACAGGACTGCCAGCGAGGAGGCCCAGAAGCTGAGGGCCGAGAATGCGCGTCTGGCGGCCCAGATTCGAGTGCTCAGAGAGGAGCACGAGGCGCTGCGGGCGGACTTCACAGCGATCCGGCGCGAGCGCCCTGCCGTTGTTGCGGCGCCAAAGGACACCGAGACCGAGCTGGTCTCGCTATTCAAACAAGAATTGGCGAGACTGAATGCTCGGTTCTCGGTGATAGAAGGGAAAGTTCTGCGCCCTCCCCTCGCGTCAGACCGCAAATCTTTCGCGGCTATAGTAGCGGGTCCATCATCCCGGCCTGTGACTTCACAGGTGGCACCATCACCACCACCTGCAGCGCTGCCAACGCAGGCGGCAGCAGTTCTGCCTGCTGCCGTTAAATCGGGCAAGAAGAAGAAAAAGGAGGGAAAGAAGAAAGAGGATGCTCCAACGCCAGCACAAACTGCGGCTCCCGCTCCCAAGCCCCAACAGGGCGGATGGGAGATGGCGGGAGCCAAGAAGAAGAAGAAAAAGGCGGCAAAGAAGGCAGCTAAGCAGGCTGCCAAAAAGCAGGCTGTGCTGCGAGCTCCCCGGTCGGCTGCAGTGGTTATTACGCTGCAACCGGCAGCCATAGAAAAAGGGGCAACATACGGCCAAATTCTGGCCACTGCTAAGGCCCAAATAGACCCAACGGAGCTGGGTATAGCGGCGGGTCTCCGGTGCAAGCCAACCCGGACTGGAGCCCGTCTGCTGGAAATACCCGGCACAACCAGCGGCGATAAGGCGGATGTCCTCGCCGAGAGACTGCGGTCAATATTTCCGGTTGAGGACGTCCGTGTCTCCAGGCCCACTAAGTGCGCAGACCTTCGTATTCTGGGCCTGGACGACTCCGTGACGGCTGGCGAATTGGTCGCCGTCGTCGCAAGGGTTGGGGGTTGTGCTCCAGAACTAGTGAAGTCCGGCGAAGTAAAGCCGGGCCGTAACGGGATGGGCACAGCCCTAGTGAGTTGTCCTGTGGTGGTGGCCAAGAAGCTGGCTGACGCAAAACGCCTGCTGGTGGGCTGGGTCTCTGCCCAGGTTAAGCTGCTAGAGGCCAGGCCGACCCGGTGCTTCCGGTGCCTGCAGACCGGCCACGTAGGAGCGGTCTGCAAGGGTGAAGACCGCAGTGGCTGCTGTTTCCGTTGCGGTCAAACCGGTCATAGGGCCGCAACCTGCGAGGCAGCGCCGCACTGTGTAATATGTGCGGCGGCAAGCAGGCCGGCGGATCACCGGGTGGGAAAGGCCTGTACCAAGCCGGCCCAAAAGAAGGGCCGAAATGGGCCAAACGCAGTGGCTAAGCCGCCAGTCAGCAAACCGGCTGGCGGCAAAGAATCAGAACGTCCGGTGGAGGAAGTGGAGATGGACTGCCATTAATGGCCCCACTCCGCTTCCTCCAGGGGAACCTAAACCACTGCGCCAGGGCTCAGGATCTCCTCCTGCAGACCATGGCGCAGTGGCAAATTCATATTGCAGTGGTCGCCGAGCCGTATTTTGTCCCCCCTCGGGACGACTGGGTGGTGGACCGGGATGGCTCGGTGGCCATCATGTCGTCGCCCACAGTGCCCCTCGTTTGCTGTTCGAGGAGCCAGGGATTTGTGGCGGCGCGCCTGGATAGCGTCGTGGTGGTTGGGGTGTATTTCTCCCCTAACCGCCCTCTCGCCGACTTCGAGGCTTTTCTTGCCCTACTGGGTACCGTCGTCGCTCGAAGCCACCCTCACCCTGTTCTCGTCCTCGGGGACTTCAATGCCAAGTCCACGGCTTGGGGTTCCCCGGTCACGGACCTCAGGGGTGGGGTGCTCGAGGAGTGGGCCGTTGCGGTCGGCCTACTCGTTCTCAACCGGGGAGCCGTGCACACGTGCGTGCGTCAGCGGGGCGGGTCTATTGTCGACCTCTCATTTGCCAGCCCCGCACTAGCGCGACGTGTCCAAGGCTGGTGCGTCATCGAGGAGGTGGAGACACTGTCGGACCATCGTTACACCGATTTGATGTCTCCGCCGAAAACCATGGCGCGCCGGTCAGAGCGGCCCCGGGAGAGAACAGTCCGCGTTGGGCATTGAAACAATTGGATCGGGAGGCGCTCCTGGAGGCTTCCATCGTTCAGGCCTGGGTGAGAGCACCGGACAGGCCTGGAAACATCGAGATGGAGGCCGAGTGGTTCCGGGAAGCGATGTCGCAAATTTGCGACGCGGCGATGCCGCGGGTCCGTGGGAGACCCGCGAAGCGTCAGGTGTACTGGTGGTCGCAAGAGATAGCGACCATGCGCCGCAACTGCATCGCGGTGCGCCGCCGGTACACCAGATTTCGTAGGAGGCGTCGCCGCCCTCCCGATGCCGAGGCCATGGAGGCGGAGCTGTATGAGGCGTACAGAGCGGCCAAGAAACGGCTACAGACGGCCATCTCGCGGGCCAAGGATCAGGCCCGCGAGCAGTTCCTGGAGACTCTGGACCGCGATCCCTGGGGGCGTCCATACCTTTTGGTACGGGGCAAACTTCGCCCGTGGGCGCCTCCACTGTCCCAGAGTCTCCAGCCACAACTGCTGGAGGAAGTGGTGGCTGCTCTGTTCCCTCAGAGGGCGGAGCACCCTCCTCCGCTGATGGTTCTGCCTCCCATGGCTCCCAACGCGGACGACGACGACGTACCCGAGGTGACCCGGGTAGAGCTTCGAGCTGCGGTGAAGAGGCTTCAAGCCAAAAACACCGCGCCAGGACCGGACGGCATTCCAGGCCGTGCGTGGGTCCTGGCCCTTCGGGAGCTCGAGCCCCGACTGTTAGGGCTCCTCAGTGCGTGCCTTGAGGAGGGCCGATTTCCGCTGCTGTGGAAAACCGGCAAGCTGGTCCTCCTCAAGAAGGAGGGGCGCCCGGCGGACTCTCCGTCCGCCTACCGGCCCATCGTGCTTCTCGACGAGGTGGCAAAGCTCTTCGAGCGTGTCATTGCGAGCCGCCTCGTCGAGCATCTCAGTGCAGTGGGGCCGGATTTGGCGGACAACCAGTTCGGTTTTCGCCGTGGGCGCTCCACCGTACACGCTATCATGCGCGTGAGGAGTCTGGCGGAGGACGCGTTATCCCGGGGCGAGGTAGTGTTGGCGGTGTCACTCGACATCGCCAACGCGTTCAACTCCTTGCCCTGGAGCTGCGTCAGGGAGGCACTCGTGTACCATCGGGTGCCGACCTACCTCCGCCGCATTGTCGGGGCCTATCTGAGTGATAGAGCGGTTATCTACCCGGGTCGCAATGGCCTCGGTCGGCGAGAGATGACCTGCGGTGTTCCACAGGGATCAGTTCTTGGTCCCCTCCTGTGGAACATCGGTTATGACTGGGTCATACGAGGCGGTCTTCTCCCGGGCGTCGTCGTGACCTGTTATGCCGACGACACTCTGGTCGCAGCCCGGGGGCAGGACTACAGGCGCGCTGCTATTACAGCGACAGCAGGTGTCGCGCAAGTCGTGGGTCGCATCCGGCGGTTGGGTCTCGAGGTGGCCCTGGCCAAATCGGAGGCCGTTTGTTTTCACTGTCCCCGAAATGGGCCACCTCAGGGCTCCCATATTATTGTTGGGGGCGTACGGATCGGCGTCGAGTCGACGCTGCGATATCTCGGCGTCGTCCTCGACAGCCGGTGGAACTTCGTCGAGCATTTCCGCCGGCTGGCGCCCAAGTTATTGGGCGCCGCCGCCGCCTTGGCGAGGCTGCTCCCCAACCTTGGGGGGCCCAACTCGACCTGCCGGAGACTGTATGGAGGGATCGTGCGGTCCATGGCCCTATACGGAGCACCCGTATGGGCGGGCAATCTTGACGCCCGCAACGTCTGCGTGCTGCGGAGGCCGCAACGGGCCATAGCCGTGCGCATGGTGCGCGGCTACCGCACGATCTCATTTGAGGCTGCGACCCTTTTGGCCGGATCCCCGCCCTGGGACCTCGAAGCCGAAGTCCTCGCGTCACTATTTCGATGGCGCGAGGAGGCGGCGGAGCAGGACCTGCGACCTCTGCCTCGAGAAATCGAGGCGCAGCGGTCCCAGCTCCGCATGGTCCTGGTGGCGGAGTGGAGGGCGCGACTTGCGCGACCCAATGCAGGGCACGCCACGGTGGTGGCGGTAAGTCCCGTCCTCGAGGAGTGGCTGGAGAGGCGCCATGGCGCCCTTACGTTCCGGCTGACGCAGGTACTCACCGGTCACGGGTGCTTCGGCACGTACCTGTGTCGCATTGGCCGGGAACCGACGTCCGATTGCGTCCATTGTGGGGCCTGCCTACGCGACACGGCGCTCCACACTCTCGTGGAGTGTCCAGCGTGGGCGGACCAGCGCCGCGACCTAGTTGCGGCGCTCGCGACGGCCCGACTCTCGCTGCCGGCTGTGGTTCAGTCTATGGTCCGCAGCGAGAGGGCTTGGGAAGGTATCGCCTCCTTCTGCGAGGAGGTGATGCTCGCAAAGGAGGCGGCCGAGCGGGAGAGGGAGCTGACCACCTTGCTCCCCGCCCGTCGCGCACGCACCGGACGTCGCCGTGGGGCGCTCCGGGATCTCCGGCCACCGTAGGAGGATGCCTGCGGGCGGTGTATGGGCAATCGCCGCTCGAACAGCACAGGCCCGAGAAGGCGGCGTACGTGTTCCACGAACGCCTCTCGATGGAGGAAGGGGGGCTAGGCCCCCCAAATCAGACGGGGCCCGCTCACGTTGAGCGGGCCGTGGCCTGTCGGGGTCGCGGATGAATGCGCGAGCGTCTCCCGTGACCCCGGCACTCTGGCCGTCTGGAGGAACACCGTGGTTTTTAGTCGGTATGCCGGTCGCTGTCTCATTGTGGCCGGAGAGTCCGACATAACCCCCGCCTCGCCCAGGCGGGTGCGTACTCGTAATGAGTTTCCCACGAAAAAAAAAAAAAAGGTTAGGTTAGGTTAGGTTGGGGCCACCGCTCTTCGCAGGCCACAGAGGGCCATTGCACAGCGGGTGGCGAGGGCCTACCGCTCAGTGGGCTTTTCGGTGGCGTGCGCTCTGGCGGGCACCCCTCCTTGGGAGCTGGAGGCGTGGGTCCTCGCTAGAGTGTACGAGTGGGCGGCGCGCCGAAAGGCGCTCGGAGAGCACCCCGTTGCGGAGGAGCGGGAGGCCGTGAGGCGGGAGGCGAGGGACGCCATCGTCGTCCACTGGACGGATGACCTCGCCACCGCCACCTTTGGCCGCCGGACCCTGGACGCGCTCGGGCCAGTTCTGCGGGAATGGCTTGAGCGGCCGCACGGTTTCCTCTCTTTTCGTCTGGTGCAGGTGCTGTCAGGGCACGGCTGCTTTGGCTCGCACCTGCACAGGATCGGGAGGGAGGAGACCCCGGCGTGCCACGACTGCGGCGCGGCGGAAGACACAGCGCAGCACACCCTCGAGGTCTGCCCGGCTTGGTCTGAGCCGCGCCGCAGTCTGATTGCGGAGATCGGCCAGGACCTCTCGCTTTCCGGCGTAGTTCGTTCCATGCTGGGGAGCGAGGGGGCTTGGGCTGCGGTCGCCTCCTTTTGCGAGGACGTCATTTCGCAAAAGGAGGCGGCGGAGCGCGCGCGGGAGGACGACCCTCTGGCTGCGCCACTCCGAAGGCGAAGGAGAGGTCGGAGAAGACGCCATCTTCTCCCTCCTTGCGGTGGTGATGGGCGGGCGACAGGCGCGGGGGCGCCTCCGCCCGCATTGCACTCCACACCACCTCCGCCGGACATTCCCGACCCTCCCCCCATGGGGAGGACGTGAGGGGCCCGCCGTGAAGGCGGGCGATCGTCGGAGGGGGACTGGACGTAAAGGCTACGCCGGTTTCCCAGTTCCCCTCCAGTCAGACGATGCGGGAATGCCGCTGGGTTGTTTTAGTGGGTATACCGGGCTGCCGGCCCGGGGAGTCCCACATAACTCCCCATGCCCCCAAATGGGCGGGTATGCGTAATCGCATTTTTTCCCAGCGCAAACAAAAAAAAAAAAAAAAAAAAAAAAAAAAAAAAAAAAAAAAAAAAAAAAAGGTTAGGTTGGGGCACTAATAAGGACAACCTCCCCGTGTGCCTGGATGCCGTGGTTCCTATCTGGATACGTCCGGTGGGAAGTGCATGTGTTCAGGCCGGTGTGCCCTGGGCGTCTGTCAATGGTTCCCAGGCTTGATCTCAGGTTTGGAAATCATTGGCAGATGGCGAATAGTCCTACGGGGTGGTGCTATGTCGGAGTTTCTCCTGACACTGCGCCGCCCCTGCAGAGGGGTCTCCTCGGAGACCTCCAACTCGTAAGCCTGGTTTTCTGGCGAGAACCAGGACCGAGGGCCGCCACCTCTAGGGGTGGGGGCTGCGAGGAAGAAAACCTCTATAAAAAATTACCCTCACTTTCCACATGTCTCTCTGTATAGCAGAGAGCATAGTGGAGAGTCCAGTGTGGGGCAGTGTCGGACCCTCCGACACTGCTTTGCCAACTCGTAAGCCCGACTCTCTTGCGAGAGTTGGGAGCGAGGGCCGCCTCCCTCCGGGGTGGGGGCTACGAGGAAGAAAACCTCTATAAAAAATCACCCTCAGGCGGGCCTAGTGTGCTCTTGCTGCTAGGCGGGCAACAAGGGGTTTACCTTGTTGCCACTGCCGCTATGGGCGGACGGATGGTCTGGTACAGACCACCGTTCGGCCGACTCGTAACCCCGTCTTGATAAGGCGGGAACGAGGGCCGCCACCCTTGGTCGGTGGAAGGGTGGGGGCTGCGTGGAGAGTCCACTGTAAAAAACCCCTAACACAAGCTGTTTGCCGTGGTGAGGTGTGCGTGGCAGGGTAGGGTAGTCCCTGTCGTTAACGGCAGCCAGAAATGGCGGCTAGTCGGCGGCGCAAGGCCGACCCCAGACGGATACCTGTCGCCCTCCGGTTTGGGTTACAAATGTAGACTTGCCCGTGTATT
Source organism: Parascotia fuliginaria (assembly GCA_963082885.1). Taxonomy (NCBI): domain Eukaryota; kingdom Metazoa; phylum Arthropoda; class Insecta; order Lepidoptera; family Erebidae; genus Parascotia; species Parascotia fuliginaria. The sequence continues at coordinate 22,612,197 of OY720173.1, forward strand.
GGGGGATCTCTGCACGGGTGGACCTTTAGTTCTCCCCCACTCGTGGGATTTAGTATGGCTGAAAAAATATAAAAAAACCAGACGTAGAGTTAGGAGAGAAGAGGGCAGCGGTCGTTGTGTTAGAACGACTGCCTGCGGAGAGGCTGCGCACGCCCAGTTCTGCGCGCCTGGAGGGCACACATTCGTGTGCTGAGGAGGCGGGCTCGATGTCCACGGACAGCGAGCCTACTGTCGTCGCTGGGGGTGACGCTTCTGCCAGAAATCTTTGGCGGAAGCGCTCTCACACTGACGAGAGTCACCCGGGGTCGGATTCGGCCTCGGGTTCGGAGGAGGCGCCAGTCGGCTCGCGCACTAGAGCCGCAAAGCGCGGACGGGGCCAGGGTGCGCTTAAGCACGGCCGATATGTCGGCGTCGGCCGAGCCCGCAAGGAGGCGGCGGAGGCCAGGCGCGCGGCGGCCCGTGAGGCTGAGGAGGCCGAGTCGGACCGCCGTATCGCTGAAGTCACCAAGCGGGTGTCGGCAGACAGGGCGTCCAGACTGTCGGAGGCGTTGACGGCGGACTCCTCGGACGTTGAGGAGCTCTCTTCTGGTGCCCTAAAAGAACGCCTCGAGGTCGCGGTGGGTGCTATACGCACCATCGCGAAGATTTCGAGGAATCTTAAGGGCACCAGCCAAAAAGGGCTCAAGGATGCGGCAGCAACCATCGCCGAAGTGGCCGAGGTACTGCTAAACAGGACCGCCAGTGAAGAGGTTCAAAAGCTGCGAGCCGAAAACGCTCGACTGGCGGCCCAGATCAAGCAGCTGAGGGAGGAGCACGAGGCGTTGAAAGCGGACCTTAGTGCAATCCGGCGCGAGCAACCAGCTTCAAACGACGTGGCGGCACGGAGAGACGAGCCGGATCTACTCCGGCTCGTTAAACAGCTGAGCGTACGCTTCTCCGCGCTGGAGGGAAAGGTGCTGCGTCCCCCTCTTGCGGCGGATCGCAGGACATTTGCGGCAGTGGCAGCTGGCCCTTCGACCCAGCCTGCGGCTTCGCGGCCGGTACCGCCTGCGGTGCCACCCTCGCAGTCGGCAGCAGTTCCGCCTGCTGCCACTCGACCGGGTCCTGCGCCAAAGAAGAAAAAACAAAAAGAAGGAAAAACGCCAGCGCAGGCTGCAGCTCCCACTCCCAGGCCCAGAGAAGGTGGATGGGAGACAGCGGGAGCCAAAGCCAAGAAGAAGAAAAATAAAAGAAAGGCAGCCAAGAAGACTGCCAAAAAACAGGCTGCGCTGCGCGCTCCCCGCTCGGCTGCAGTGGTTCTCACTCTGCAGCCGGCGGCGGTCGAGAGGGGCGCGTCATACGCCCAAGTATTGGCCACGGCGAAGGCCCAGATCAACCCTGCCGATCTGGGTATAGCGGCGGGTCTCCGGTGCAAGTCTACCCGCACTGGAGCCCGTCTGCTGGAGATACCCGGTACCACCAGCGGCGACAAGGCGGACGTTCTCGCCGAAAAGCTGAGAATGTTGTTTCCGGCGGAGGACGTTCGCGTCTCCAGGCCCGTTAAATGCGCAGACCTTCGCGTGTCGGGCCTGGACGACTCGGTGACGGCAGGCGAATTGGTCGCCGCCGTTGCAAGGGCCGGGGGCTGTGCTCCAGACCTCGTTAAGTCTGGCGAGGTAAAGTCGGACCGCAACGGACTGGGCACAGCCCTAGTGAGCTGTCCCGTGGCGGCGGCCAAGAAACTGGCCGACGCCAAACGGCTGTTGGTGGGTTGGGTCTCCGCCCAGGTCAGGCTGTTGGAAGCCAGGCCAACCCGGTGTTTCAGGTGCCTGCAGATCGGCCACGTGGGTGCGGGCTGCAAGGCGGAAGACCGCAGTGGCTGTTGCTTCCGCTGCGGTCAGCCCGGTCATAGGGCCGGCACCTGTGAGGCTACGCCGCACTGCGTAGTATGTGCGGCGGCAGGCAGGCCGGCGGGTCACCGGGTGGGCAGGGCTTGCAACAAGCCAGCCCAAAAGAAGGGCCAAAAAGGGCCAAAAGCCGTGGCCAAACCGCCAGCCAGCAAACCGGCTGGCGGCAAAAAACCAGATAGTCCCGAGGAGGCAGCGGAGATGGACTGCCAGTGATGGCCCCACTCCGCTTCCTCCAAGGGAACCTTAACCACTGCGCCAGGGCTCAGGACCTCCTCCTGCAGACCATGGCGCAGTGGGAAATAAGTGTGGCAGTAGTCGCCGAGCCGTACCACGTCCTACCTCGGGATGACTGGGTGTCGGACCGGGACGGCTTGGTGGCCGTCATGTCTTCGCCCGCAGTGCCCCTCGTTTGCTGTTCGAGGGGCCAGGGCTTTGTGGCAGCGCGCCTGGACAGTCTCGTGGTGGTTGGGGTGTATTTCTCCCCCAACCGCCCTCTCGCCGACTTCGAGGCTTTTCTAGCCCTATTGGGTACCGTCGTCGCTCGAAGCCACCCTCACCCCATTCTCGTCCTCGGGGACTTCAATGCCAAATCCACGGCTTGGGGTTCCCCGGCCACGGACGTTAGGGGTGAGGTGCTCGAGGAGTGGGCCGTGGCACACGGCCTACTCGTTCTCAACCGGGGAGCCGTAAACACGTGCGTGCGTCAGCGGGGCGGGTCGATTGTCGATCTCGCCTTCGCCAGCCCCGCACTAGCCCGCCGTGTCGTAGGCTGGCGCGTCATCGAGGAGGTGGAGACTCTGTCGGATCACTTGTACATCCGATTCGACGTCTCCGCCGAAAACCATGGCGTGCCGGCCAGAGCGGCCCCGGGAGAGAACAGTCCGCGTTGGTCTCTGAGACAACTGGATCGGGAGGCGCTCCTGGAGGCTTCCATCGTTCAGGCCTGGGTGAGAGCACCGGACAGGCCTGAGAACATCGAGATGGAGGCCGAGTGGTTCCAGGAAGCGATGTCGCAAATTTGCGACGCGGCGATGCCGCGGGTCCGACGCAGACCCGCGAAGCGTCAGGTGTACTGGTGGTCGCAGGAGATCGCGCAACTGCGTCGTGACTGTGTCGCGGCGCGCCGCCAGTACACCAGACACCGCAGGAGGCGTCGCCGCCCTCCCGATGCCGAGGCCAGGGAGGCAGAGCTGTACGAGGCGTACAGAGCGGCCAAAAAACGGCTGCAGGTGGCCATCTCGCGGGCTAAAGATCAGGCCCGCGAGCAGTTCTTGGAGACTCTGGACCGTGATCCCTGGGGGCGTCCATACCTTTTGGTACGGGGCAAACTTCGCCCGTGGGCGCCTCCACTGTCCCAGAGTCTCCAGCCACAGCTGCTGGAGGAGGTGGTGGCTGCTCTGTTCCCTCAGAGGGCGGAGCACCCTCCTCCGCTGATGGTTCTGCCTCCCATGGCTCCCAACGCGGACGACGACGACGTACCCGAAGTGACCCGGGTAGAGCTTCGAGCTGCGGTGAAGAGGCTTCAAGCCAAAAACACCGCGCCAGGACCGGACGGCATTCCAGGCCGTGCGTGGGTCCTGGCCCTTCGGGAGCTCGAGCCCCGACTGTTAGGGCTCCTCAGTGCGTGCCTTGAGGAGGGCCGATTTCCGCTGCTGTGGAAAACCGGCAAGCTGGTCCTCCTCAAGAAGGAGGGGCGCCCGGCGGACTCTCCGTCCGCCTACCGGCCCATAGTGCTTCTCGACGAGGTGGCGAAGCTCTTCGAGCGTGTCATCGCGAGCCGCCTCGTCGAGCACCTTAGCGAAGTCGGGCCGGATCTGGCGGAAAACCAGTTTGGTTTTCGCCGTGGGCGCTCCACCGTGCATGCCATCATGCGCGTGAGGAGTCTGGCGGAGGACGCGTTGTCCCGGGGCGAGGTGGTGTTGGCGGTGTCGCTCGACATCGCCAACGCGTTCAACACCTTGCCCTGGAGCTGCGTCAGGGAGGCACTCGTGTACCATCGAGTGCCGACCTACCTCCGCCGCATTGTCGGGGCCTATCTTAGTGATAGAGCGGTAGTTTACCCGGGTCGCAATGCTCTCGGTCGGCGAGAGATGACCTGCGGTGTTCCGCAGGGATCGGTTCTCGGTCCGCTCCTGTGGAACATCGGCTATGACTGGGTCATACGAGGCGTCCTTCTCCCTGGTGTCGTCGTGACGTGCTATGCCGACGACGCCCTCGTCACGGCTCGGGGGAAGGACTACAGGCGCGCTGCCATCGCAGCTACGGCTGGGGTCGCGCAAGTCGTGGGTCGCATCCGGCGGTTGGGTCTCGAGGTGGCCCTGGCCAAATCGGAGGCCGTTTGTTTTCACGGTCCCCGAAAGGGGCCACCTCAGGGCTCCCACATCATTGTTGGGGGCGTACGGATCGGCGTCGAGTCGACGCTGAGATATCTCGGCGTCGTCCTCGACAGCCGGTGGAATTTCGTTGAGCATTTCCGCCGGCTGGCGCCCAAGTTATTGGGCGCCGCTGCCGCCCTGGCGAGGCTGCTCCCCAACCTCGGGGGGCCCAGCTCAACCTGCCGGAGACTGTATGGAGGGATCGTGCGGTCCATGGCCCTGTACGGAGCGCCCGTATGGGCTGCCAACTTGGCGGCCCGGAACGTTTCCGTCTTACGGAGGCCGCAACGGGCCATGGCCGTGCGCATGGTGCGCGGCTACCGCACGATCTCCTTCGAGGCTGCGACCCTATTGGCTGGATCCCCGCCCTGGGACCTGGAAGCCGAAGTCCTCGCGTCGTTATTCCGATGGCGCGAGGAGGCGGCGGAGCGGGACCTGCGACCTCTGCCTCGAGAGATCGAGGCGCAGCGGTCCCAGCTCCGCACAGTCCTAGTGGCGGAGTGGAAGGCGCGACTTGCGCGACCAAGTGCAGGGCACGCCACGGTGGTGGCGGTAAGTCCCGTCCTAGAGGAGTGGCTGGAGAGGAGGCACGGCGTCCTCACGTTCCGGCTGACACAGGTACTCACCGGTCACGGGTGCTTCGGCACGTACCTGTGTCTCATAGGCCGGGAGCAGACGTCCGTCTGCCATCATTGCGGGGTCTGCCCGCGCGACACGGCGCTCCACACGCTCGTGGAGTGTCCAGCGTGGGCGGACCAGCGCCGCGACCTAGTTGCGGCGCTCGCGACGGCCCGGCTCTCGCTGCCGACCGTGGTTCTGTCCATGGTCCGCAGCGAGAGGGCTTGGGAGGGAGTCGCCTCCTTTTGCGAGCAGGTAATGCTCGCCAAGGAGGCGGCCGAGCGGGAGAGGGAGCTAACCACCTTGCTCCCCGCCCGTCGCGCCCGCCCCGGACGTCGCCGTGGGGCGCTCCGGGATCTCCAGCCACCGTAGGAGGATGCCTGCGGGCGGCGATTGGGCAATCGCCGCTCGAACAGCACAGGCCCGAGAAGGCGGCGTACGTGTTCCACGAACGCCTCTCGATGGAGGAAGGGGGGCTAGGCCCCCCAAATCAGACGGGGCCCGCTCACGTTGAGCGGGCCGTGGCCCGTCGGGGTCGCGGATGAATGCGCGAGCGTCTCCCGTGACCCCGGCACTCTGGCCGTCTGGAGGAACACCGTGGGTTTTAGTCGGTATGCCGGTCGCTGTCTCATTGTGGCCGGAGAGTCCGACATAACCCCCGCCTCGCCCAGGCGGGTGCGTACTCGTAATGAGTTTCCCACGAAAAAAAAAAAAAAAAGGTTAGGTTAGGTTAGGTTAGGTTAGGTTAGGTTAGGTTAGGTTAGGTTAGGTTAGGTTAGGTTAGGTTAGGTTAGGTTAGGTTAGGTTAGGTTAGGTTCACGCCAGGTCGTCGTGTTGGGCGACCTGAACGCCAAGTCGGCGGCCTGGGGCAACCCGGCTGCCTCGTGTGACGTCCGGGGGCGCGCCGTCGAATTTTGGGCGGCGTCATGCGGAGTGTCCCTCCTCAACAGGGGGGCGGTCCACACGTGTGTGCGGCAGCGGGGAGGTTCGGTGGTTGACGTCTCGTTCGCCACCCCCGTGCTGGCCGCACGCATCGTGAACTGGCGGGTGGAGATGGTGGAAACCTTGTCGGACCACCGATACGTGCGGTTCGACATTTCCACCCAGGGTCCCCGGGGGCAGTTGGCCCGCTCTTGTAGGTCACCCTTCCCTCGGTGGGCTCTCACTCGCCTGGACCGGGAGGCAGCCAGGGAGGCGGCCTTCCTCCAGGACTGGCTGTCGCCCCCTGTTGAGGCCCCGGACGTCGACGCCGCAGCGGTCCGGCTCAGGGGATCCCTGACCGAGGTATGCAACTCCAGCATGCCTCGCTCTCGCCGTCCGCCTCCTCGTCGCGCCGTGTATTGGTGGACGGAGGAACTGGCGGGGCTCCGTGCCGCCTGTGTGGCGGCCAGGCGGGCCTACACGCGGAGCCGCCGACGCAGCGCCCGTAGTCAGGCGGACGAGGACCGCCTCTACGCCTCGTACCGAGAGGCGAAGACGGCCCTCAAGACAGCTATGTGCGCTGCCAAGGACTCGGCGAGGGCCGAGATGCTGGAGGATCTGGACAGGGATCCCTACGGGAGACCATACAAGGCGGCGCGGAACAAACTGCGCCCCCATGGTCCCCCTCTGACCGAGACCCTCGAGCCGGTGCTGTTGGATGGGGTGGTACGGTCCCTGTTCCCGCGCAGGACCGACTTCACCCCACCAACGATGGACCCCCCGCCGCGTGCGGCCCCACCGGAGGAAGGGGTCCCTCCGGTGACTGCGGAGGAATTCCACGCGGGGGTCCTCAGCCTCCGCGCCAAGAAGACGGCCCCTGGACCGGACGGCGTCCCTGCTCGGGTGCTGGCCATAGCTGCCACTCAAATGGAGGACAGGTTTCGGGACCTTTTCAGCGCGTGCTTTGCGGCTGGAAGGTTCCCGAAGCCTTGGAAGGAGGGGCAGCTGTGCCTCCTCCGTAAAGAGGGACGCCCGGTCGATTCCCCCTCGGCATACCGGCCCATCGTTCTTCTCGATGAGGTCGGTAAAATGTTCGAGGGGATTATCGCCTGCCGGCTTAACAGCCATCTGCAGGGAGTAGGGCCAGACCTGTCGGACGCCCAGTTCGGTTTCCGACAGGGTCGGTCCACCATTGATGCGTTGGCCCTACTCAGGGGCCAGGTGAAGGAGGCAGTTGAGGTGGGGGGCGGAGTGTTGGCGGTGTCATTCGACATAGCCAACGCCTTCAACTCCGTGCCCCACTCGACTATATTGGAGGCACTCCGATATCACGGAGTGCCTCAGTACTTGAGGGGCCTCCTGGCTAACTACTTGGAGGACCGCGAGGTCCTCCTTGTGGACAAAATGGCTAGGCTGAGGCGATATAGCGCGGAGTCCGGTGTTCCACAGGGGTCGGTGCTGGGGCCCACCCTGTGGAACATCGGGTTCGATTGGCTCCTGCGGGGGGCCCTCCTCCCGGGCACGAGTGTCATATGCTACGCGGATGACACTCTCCTCACTGCCCGGGGGGAGAATTTCAGAGAGGCGGCCAATCTGGCCTCGGCTGGCGGATCCTTGGTGGCAGGGAGGATCCGCCGCCTTGGGTTGAGGGTAGCGCTGAACAAGACCGAGGCCGTGTTCTTCCACGGGCCTCGGCAGCGCTGCCCTCCTGATGCCCACATAGTCGTGGAGGGCGTCAGCATAGGGGTCCGGCCCCAGATGAAGTATCTGGGCCTGGTGCTGGACAGCAGGTGGCGCTTCGGCCCGCACTTCAGCGGGCTGTCGACGCGCCTGCTGAAAGCCGCTGACGCCCTCTCGTGGCTGCTCCCCAACCTGGGAGGGCCCAGCGCAAGATGCCGGCGTCTGTATGCCGGCATCCTGCGGAGCATGGCCCTGTATGGGGCCCCCATCTGGGCGGACTCCCTCCACAGGAGGGAGAATGCCACCGCTCTCCGCAGGCCACAGAGGGCCATTGCACAGCGGGTGGCGAGGGCCTACCGCTCAGTGGGTTTTTCGGCGGCGTGCGCTCTGGCGGGCACCCCTCCTTGGGAGCTCGAGGCGTGGGTCCTCGCCAGAGTGTACGAGTGGGTGGCGCACCGAAAGGCGCTTGGAGAGCGCCCCGTTGCGGAGGAGCGGGAGGCCGTGAGGCGGGAGGCGAGGGACGCCATCGTCGTCCACTGGACGGACGACCTCGCCACCGCCACCTTTGGCCGCCGGACCCTGGACGCGCTCGGGCCAGTTCTGCGGGAATGGCTCGAGCGGCCGCACGGTTTCCTCTCGTTTCGTCTTGTGCAGGTGCTGTCAGGGCACGGCTGCTTTGGCTCGCGCCTGCACAGGATCGGGAGGGAGGAGACCCCGGCGTGCCACGACTGTGGCGCGGCGGAGGACACAGCGCAGCACACCCTCGAGGTCTGCCCGGCTTGGTCTGAGCCGCGCCGCAGTCTGATTGCGGAGATCGGCCAGGACCTCTCGCTTTCCGGCGTAGTTCGTTCCATGCTGGGAAGCGAGGGGGCTTGGGCTGCGGTCGCCTCCTTTTGCGAGGACGTCATTTCGCAAAAGGAGGCGGCGGAGCGCGCGCGGGAGGACGACCCTCTGGCTGCGCCACTCCGAAGGCGAAGGAGAGGTCGGAGAAGACACCATCTTCTCCCTCCTTGCGGTGGTGATGGGCGGGCGACAGGCGCGGGGGCGCTTCCGCCCGCATTGCACTCCACACCACCTCCGCCGGACATTCCCGACCCTCCCCTCATGGGGAGGACGTGAGGGGCCCGCCATGAAGGCGGGCAATCGTCGGAGGGGGACTGGACGTAAAGGCTACGCCGGTTTCCCAGTTCCCCTCCAGTCAGACGATGCGGGAATGCCGCTGGGTCGTTTTAGTGGGTATACCGGGCTGCAAGCCCGGGGAGTCCCACATAACCCCCCATTCCCCCAAATGGGCGGGTATGCGTAATTGCATTTTTTCCCAGCGCAAACAAAAAAAAAAAAAAAAAAAAAAAGGTTAGGTTAGGTTAGGTTAGGTTAGGTTAGGTTAGGTTAGGTTAGGTTAGGTTAGGTTAGGTTAGGTTAGGTTAGGTTAGGTTAGGTTAGGTTAGGTTAGGTTAGGTTAGGTTAGGTTAGGTTAGGTTAGGTTAGGTTAGGTTAGGTTAGGTTAGGTTAGGTTAGGTTAGGTTAGGTTAGGTTAGGTTAGGTTAGGTTAGGTTAGGTTAGGTTAGGTTAGGTTAGGTTAGGTTAGGTTAGGTTAGGTTAGGTTAGGTTAGGTTAGGTTAGGTTAGGTTAGGTTAGGTTAGGTTAGGTTAGGTTAGGTTAGGTTAGGTTAGGTTAGGTTAGGTTAGGTTAGGTTAGGTTAGGTTAGGTTAGGTTAGGTTAGGTTAGGTTAGGTTAGGTTAGGTTAGGTTAGGTTAGGTTAGGTTAGGTTAGGTTAGGTTAGGTTAGGTTAGGTTAGGTTAGGTTAGGTTAGGTTAGGTTAGGTTAGGTTAGGTTAGGTTAGGTTAGGTTAGGTTAGGTTAGGTTAGGTTAGGTTAGGTTAGGTTAGGTTAGGTTAGGTTAGGTTAGGTTAGGTTAGGTTAGGTTAGGTTAGGTTAGGTTAGGTTAGGTTAGGTTAGGTTAGGTTAGGTTAGGTTAGGTTAGGTTAGGTTAGGTTAGGTTAGGTTAGGTTAGGTTAGGTTAGGTTAGGTTAGGTTAGGTTAGGTTAGGTTAGGTTAGGTTAGGTTAGGTTAGGTTAGGTTAGGTTAGGTTAGGTTAGGTTAGGTTAGGTTAGGTTAGGTTAGGTTAGGTTAGGTTAGGTTAGGTTAGGTTAGGTTAGGTTAGGTTAGGTTAGGTTAGGTTAGGTTAGGTTAGGTTAGGTTAGGTTAGGTTAGGTTAGGTTAGGTTAGGTTAGGTTAGGTTAGGTTAGGTTAGGTTAGGTTAGGTTAGGTTAGGTTAGGTTAGGTTAGGTTAGGTTAGGTTAGGTTAGGTTAGGTTAGGTTAGGTTAGGTTAGGTTAGGTTAGGTTAGGTTAGGTTAGGTTAGGTTAGGTTAGGTTAGGTTAGGTTAGGTTAGGTTAGGTTAGGTTAGGTTAGGTTAGGTTAGGTTAGGTTAGGTTAGGTTAGGTTAGGTTAGGTTAGGTTAGGTTAGGTTAGGTTAGGTTAGGTTAGGTTAGGTTAGGTTAGGTTAGGTTAGGTTAGGTTAGGTTAGGTTAGGTTAGGTTAGGTTAGGTTAGGTTAGGTTAGGTTAGGTTAGGTTAGGTTAGGTTAGGTTAGGTTAGGTTAGGTTAGGTTAGGTTAGGTTAGGTTAGGTTAGGTTAGGTTAGGTTAGGTTAGGTTAGGTTAGGTTAGGTTAGGTTAGGTTAGGTTAGGTTAGGTTAGGTTAGGTTAGGTTAGGTTAGGTTAGGTTAGGTTAGGTTAGGTTAGGTTAGGTTAGGTTAGGTTAGGTTAGGTTAGGT